>CAMZMU010000128.1:105317107-105917107 GCA_947311845.1 Poa pratensis | reverse complement strand
TGGGGCACCGCCGGTGCTAAAGCGTTGTGTAATGTGATGCCGCGAGAGTAGTTGTCTATGGTTTTTGGTGGTGTTGCCTCTTTTTGAGGCAAGGCTTTGGCTTGTAAAACTTCTTCTTAATTAATGAAATGGCAAGCCTTTTGCCTTGTTTCAAAAGATGTGTCCGATCCAAGTCACTCAGGTAATGAACAAGCCGGATCTCGTGTCGGCGATTGTCGCTGGGGGACGAAGAGGAAATATGAGGAGGATTTTGTGTTGCGCACGCTAGGCAGGGGAGAGCGGCCGGCCGCCGCCGATGGCCTACATGGGCCTTGGCTCCTTGCGTGGGGAAAAGGTTTTTTTCCTATCTGAACCTTTCACTTAAAAAACAATCCCTTATTCTAAAAAAAAAACTTAAAAACACAATCCCTATCTAAACCTGGAACTTGTTTTAAAGATGATTCCTACTACTAGCTGGGGGTGACGCCCTCCCCTTGCATAGCTCCGCCACTGGCCCACTGATAAGCAAAGCCTTCATTGATATAATTTTGGACTAGCTTGTACTGCTTACAATTAGGGGGGTGGTTCCGGAGTGAGGTGATTTGGAGGATGAGCTCCATGGAGCGTCACTCCAAATCCTATCGAAGCCTCCTTCGCAGGCCGAACAAACTAGCTAAACCAACATTGAAAGCCTTCATTGATATATTACTGTACTAAAGGTAAATATAGGAAGAGATCGACCATAATTAGGGGGTGGTTCCGGAATGAGGTGATTTGGAGGACGGGCTCTTTTAGGTTTCTAAAAAATGTGAAGAAAATCCTAAAAGTAGCACATGATTATTCATACCACTCTGCAAAATATCAATGCGTAACATTCTGTATTGTGGTGTGTGTAAAAATAACAAATTTCTGGATCTGAGTTGTGAACATGCAAAATTTGGAAAAATTTGGATTTGTTAATTTTTGTATGTCTGAATACAAACTATTACGGGTTACAAATTTGCGGAACCATAGAAATTCTTCATCGTTTTCAACATCTAGGTCTTTTGCAAAAGAAAAAAATTTAAATGTCGATTTTTTCTTCAAAATGGGCCACCAAAAGAACTTTCCGGGTGGTTCCGGGCGAAAGGTATACATGCAATTGAGAGATGAAAGGTGTACAATTTAAGTTGTCGTCAGAATATCATGAATTTTATAAACTACTTGGGAATAGTTTCAACCTTTTTTTCTTTGAATTTAGAGAAGTGCTATAAATTTAGTTTGATTCAATTTCAACATTTGAGTTAAACAATATTTGGGCACAAAAGGAATTTCAGAAATTTGTGCCAACTGTTGAACCCTGCTTGGAACCACTAGTTGTGTGTGGCTTTTCCTACTCCTATCGTGCATTTGGCATATCAGTCCACAGGTAACGGTTATCTCTGCACGCCACTAATTGGTGGCGTGCCCACATAAAAAGGCCAACAGTAAAATACATACTCGTGTCGTCCTCATATGAACACGTCACTATGAAGCATCGGCATAGATTACCGCCCTATCGAGGACGGGTGCTCACAGCGGCGATCCCAATAGGTTCTTAAAATAAGATTACAAGCATGAATTTATACGAACCCGGTGAATTTTATTCAATTTTTGGATGTATTTTACAAATTTAAATGAATATTGAAGCTAAACCCTAATCTAGGGGCGCATTTGGCTCGGCCTTAAAACTTGGTTGCTGCTGGCCGGCCTAGTGGGAGTCGATGTTGATAACCTACGCATCCAGCTGTGGAGGTGGTGGCCATGAGAGTGAGGCTTTGATTGCCGACTTCATGTCGTGCCACTGCCCGTCGTCCTCGTTCCCGAACTCCTCCTCATCCACTTCTTCCTCCTCTGATGCCAGGACGCCTACTTCATCGGAGTTCTGCTCATTGGCCGATTGTCGCTAGTCGGGAGGAAGCTATGGAGCCGACCCTTATACTCCAGCTGCACTTCTCGGTCCCACTATATAGGGCGACAACATGGCATACTCGGGATGGATCTGGAGCTTCCATGGCAAGGCCTGCCGTGAAATCTGGATGTATGCGAGACGCACCTCGCTGGTGAGAGGCGGCACCACTAGAACGTAGACGATGTTTTTGTCCAACCATCCAGGAGGCGGCAATCGGCCGGGAATAGAGTGTTGTTGCGTACGTGGTCGCACGCCTCCTGCACCGTTAGCAGACGGCAAGAATCAGGCGCGTCGGAAGACAGCGGCAGCACGTTGGTCTAAGAAACTTCGCAATTTATTGATTGGCTGAAAAACTCAGGCTGAGTAACTTGCTGGAATGATCGCTCTGGCTATGAGCCGTCTGATCTTCGGGATGCAAAATCTCTTTTTTCGTCACCACCTCCGGTTTCCGTTTAATGTCTTTACTTCGGCATTAGCTGGCTCGCCTAGCGACGACAGTGCATCTTGGCACAATGCTCTCGTGGCGGCTAGATCCGGAGAGTGGGGGAAGGCGAGATCTGAAGTGGGGGAAGGAATTTTGCACCACCGTTTTTAAGAGGACTAGAGGTGCAATCCATGTGGCTACTAGTGGCGTGCATGTTCAACACACCACCAATAATTCGTCACTACTGCCATTCTAATAATATGACACAACACTGACACATTTCGCCCTAGTGGACGTCATGGACCACTAGTACAAACTTGACTAAGCTAGACGGGAACTAGAGTCGGTCGGATTGAAAATAAAAACCGCCGTCTGGGAAGAGCCACCTCAAACTGTCGTTATTTTGTGTCCGTCTCTAATTTAAGTTGCGATGGTTATTATTTATGCCCGTCTCTAATCACACACACATCCGAGACCGTCAGGAAAAGTAGCCGGCGCAGAAGTATTGCATACGGCCATGAAAACTACGCGTTGCTCATTATAAAACTTTTGAGACGGCCAATAAAATTAACCGGCACTAGCTTAAATATGCAAAAGTAAAATACGTGCAGATAGAGAGTAGCAATTAAACCTAACACAAATTCACAGGCACACACTGAAAGGACATTTATTTACCCCTATGTGTTTTGTGTGTTAGATAACAACACCGGTGAGATTTTAATATGTTGCTAAGTGCTTATAGGAAATATTAAGCTTTATGATAAAGCGATAAAGGTTATCTCTCCATACAAAAAGAAGAAAAAATGAAAAAGTTGTTTCGTGAAGCCCTCAGAGGCCGGCCTCCAGGCCGGGCGCGTCGGGCACCCAGCCGGCCTCCAGGCCGGCTTTCCAGGCCGGGTGTCTCGGGTGGGTGGCCGGCCTCCCTGTACCCCTTCAAACGGTCAAGAATTAGGAGGAGATATAAATCCTCCACCTACCTTTGGACAGGTAGCTCGCCCAACATTGAAGACCACCATTATTGCAAGCTCAAGCTTCACTAGATCTCCCAATTCCTCCGTCCAAACTCGTTGATCTTTGGAGGATTGAAAGAGAAGGCCCGGATCTACATCTTCACCAAGCCGATTTACATTTCCCCCTCATTCACTTGAGGGACCATTTGCTAGGGTTTCCATTGGAAAACCTAGCCCCTTGTTGTACTTACTTGTTGTTCTTGTGACAGATTGTAGCCGTTCGGGAGCCCCCAATCCAGTTGTGGGTTGTGCCCCGGATTGTTATTGTAAAGGCTCTGGACTCCGCCTTGAAGGTTTTCGATAGTTGAAGGTGAACCAAACCTTTGTGGTGCGGTTCATCGGAGATGAAGGTAAAACCTTTGTGACTGTTGAGCCATTGTGTTGGCTCACACCTCTCCAACGAGACGTACTCCCCTAAAAAGGAGGAACTCGGGAATACATCCGTGTCTCCGCGTGCTTTCACTTCGATTACCTCTATCCTTATTTACCGTCTTTACCTTGTGTATCTTGTTTAGTTGCTAGCTTGTCATATAGGTAAATTCACCGTAGTTGCATATCTAGAGAATTTACCTTTCATGGCAAGCCTAATTTGAAAAAGAACTAAAATTGGAGTAGCACCTATTCAACCCCCCCCCCTCTAGGTGTCATACGATCCTTTCAATTGGTATCAGAGCCTAGCCTCTCTTGTTGGGCTTAACCGCCTAAGAGAAATATGACTATTGGTGAGGTGCCCTCGGAAGGGCAAAGTACACCGGCATCCATGGCCGATCTCAAAACGATGGAAACATCATTGAGATCGTCCATGGATACCCAATTTAGTGAGATACGCGACATGCTCGCAAAACTCGCTAGTACCAAGCCTCCTTCGGACACTCTCCCATTAATAGAGGACCCTCTTCATTCCAACACGGGTAATTCCGTGGATGGAACGAAGAAGAGGGAAGGGGTTGAAGAAACCGATATCGAACCTAATAAATCTCCTTCATCCACAACCAAGCCGGAAGGTGGGAAACCCGAGTACCATGAGGTCTCTCCTCTTGGTGTCTACTCTCCCGACCCACCTATCCCTCATCCTCGCATAAATATCTTAGGTCCTCCACCTAAGCTTAATGCATTGACTTTTACTAGTTGGCGGCACTCAATGAAATCTCATGTCAACAGTACCTCTATCGAGCTTTGGAGGATCATACGAGTGGGATTCAAGGCCGTGGATCCAAACAACTTGACAAGAAGAGAGGTGGTTGATGCTCAACTCAATGCCTCCGCTCTTCACATGCTTGAACTTGCCGTTGGAGAAAATGGTCTTCATCACATTCAACATGTCACCACCGCCAAAGAAGTTTGGGATTGTCTTGAGGAGGTGTTTCTTGGAAATGAGAGCATGAAGAGGAATAGATTTGATGCCTTGAGCAATGATGTCGAAGGTTTCTACATGCTTGATAGTGAAACTCATGAGGAGATGCACGGAAGGCTCAAGATTCTTGCCAAAGCCTTTTATTATGTAGGCACAACCTATGTGGATGATGCTTGGATCAAGAAGAAGTATGTGAATGCCCTCATGCCCTTCGAGCCCATTGAATTGAAGGCCATACAAGTGATGCATGTAAAATGTATACATGAACTTTGCACTTTAATTGCTTATATTCCAATCATATTTGCATCATATAAGGGTTATATCAATGTTTTATAATGATTTTGGGAATACTTCATAGTTTTCCCATTTATTTGGAATTAACCCTGCTTTTCCAGAAAACGTCTTTTTTAGTGTTTCAGACTTTCCGGGAGCTTCGGGACTCCAAAAAGGGCAAGGTCAAAGAGCACGGTTCAGAATTTTCGAGACGAACGCAATGGGCTTAAATTGAAAACCAGAAGCCCAACAGGCTGGAAATGGGAGGGTCCCACGCGGCCTAAAGTACATGGCCGCGTGGGCCTATCTCGTTTCCACCTCGGAGCTCCGTGGCCGTCGATCTTTCGTCCACCGACTTCGTCTTGACCTAAAAACGCCTATAAAAAAGGTCTCCTGGCGTTTCGCAAAAGGAGGCGGCGGAGAAACAGAAAACCACGAAACAGAGAGTGAGAAGGCTGCCGCCGGAGAAGATCGGAGGGGGAAACACCGCCGGAATCACCTCCGGAGGGCTCCACCCCCCTCCGGCGTGTTCATCATCGACATCTACAACAAGATCATCTCCATCTCCCCACTGTAAACTCTTGGCAAACATGATGTGTGGTGCAATATACTATTCCCATATCTATTGTGTCTCCCATCTGTGTTTGAGAAGTGATTTGTTCATGGCACTTGTGAAATAGTTCGTTGATTGGTTGCATACAAGTGTTGTTCTTTTTTATGATTGTCTTTATGTACAATATATGAGTGCACGCATATGTTGGGGAATGCATGTAAGGTGATCACCGTAGCGTAGTGGATTGAGTAGGACATGTCGGAGTAGAGAGAAACCGGTGTCTGAGACTTGAAGTTACTTTATGGGGGATATATATGGGGGACCCTAGAACTTAAGTCTATGGTGGGCCAATTATGTCTTAATAATTCTTGTGCTGCACATTTATTTAGCCATGAGATCCATCATAAGAGTTGTGTTATTGCTCATTTACTTGGCTACACCTATTTATGACTCCCACCTAAAAGAAACAACTAAGACTGAAACATGTGCTTCACTAATTGTGACAACCACGCGAATGAAATAAAAATTGCTAGAACATTTGCTCCCTTGAGATATTTGCTACTTGAGATATTTGATACTTGCTGCTTGAGAAACTTGCTTGAGAAAACTGCTGAGAGAAACTTGCTCTAAGAAACCTGTGTCTGAAACTTGCTTGAGAAACTGGCTACTAGATAAATCCATTCCACGTCACTTGCTTCCATTAGTTAGATCCTTTCATATCTCTTTCTTTGCATAAAAGGCCATATAAGAGGGTTATAGGGCTTTAGAGAATAGATAGTTTACCTTCAGCTCCTCGTGGGTTCGACACTCAAATACTTATCGAATTGTGCTACAGTGATTCCTTGCTCTTGGGGATTATCAACAAGGAAGACACAACTATCTTGAAATGTCATCCAATGAAGTGATGCAAGAAATGCAAGCCTCCAAGGTTGCTACCAAGAATGCTCAAGACAATCGTGCTAGGGCCATGGGGATGAAACAAAGTCCGTCTCTTGCTTTGAAAGCCAAAGTGGTGTGCCTAGATGATAGTGTGGAGATTGAAGAATGCCCAAGCGACATCATTCCGGATGATCTCCAACAAGCCTACCATGAACACTTGGCCCTTGCGTCAAGACCATTTTGGCATGACCCAGCCAAGGCAAAGGCCCAAGTTGATCAAAGGAACAACCCAAGTGGGAAGAAGGAGTTTGCATCCAAAACGAAGACATGCTTCAATTGTCATGACAAGTTTCACTTCATCAAAGATTGTCCTTATGAGAATAGAGAAGAACATGGTGGGAGGCTTGTACTCAAGGATCAATCAAAGTTGGTTAAAACGAAGCCAATTGTCAAGAAGAAGCCATTCTTCAAGAAAGCACCAAGAATTGTGTTGATGACTCAAGAAGAATACCCTTTCGATGATTCCGAAGAAGAACCCACACGTGAGGTGGCCGCATTGGCTATTACATCAACTTCATCACCTTCTCTATTCGAATCCCCCAATGAGAACGCCTCCAACAACACCGCTCGTTGCCTCATGGTTAAGGCCACTGAGGTATCATCCTCCACCCCTAAGTCTATGCATGAAATGGATGATCTCACTAGTCTTGCAATTAAGAAAGAACTTGTTGCTTTCGATACTTTTGTGACTAACTTGCAAGGTGAATCCAAGAAGCATGTTGAGTCTCTCATGAGTCAACTTGGTATGGCCGAAGACCTCCTTAAGGTCAAATGTCGAATTGAAAGAGAAGACTCTATCACTATAGCATATTTGAATGCTTCTCTTGAAGAAGAACAAGAATATAGGGGTACTCTTGAGGAGAGACTTGAGTCTCTTGATAGTACTAATAATGAAATAATTGCTAAAATTCTTAAGGAAAGAGACCATGCCATTGCCAAGTATAAAGTAATTAAAAATGAGAAAGCCGAATTTGTGGTTGCTAATGCTAGACTACATGGGGATATAGAGAAGCTTGACAAGGCTCACAAGGCCTTGGAAATGACTCACTCTCTTCTAGTCAAGTCTCATGAGCAACTACAAACTCAACTTTATAAATCTAACTCGCATAGCACTTCTACTCTCTCTTGTGATCATGCAAATGTTATTGAGGAAAATGCTAGGTTGAAGGTTGAGCTTGCCAAGCCCGCTAGTGCCAAGACCTCTATTCCCGAATGTAAAGAAAAGGTTGTTGCTCATGTAGTTCAGCAAAAGCAATGCAAAGGGAAGGAGGGTATTGGTTATGTAGCCAAGGCAATGAACAAGAAGAGCAACAACAAGGAGAACAAGGCCAAACCCGCACAAGCCAAGACTCCCATTGCGGGTGGTGATGCCACTAGGGGCAAGACCACTCGTATGACTTTGCGAGGCATAATAACCCCAACTATATTCTTTATGTTGATTATTATGGGGATGTTTATGCAAAATATGTTGGTCCTTATGATGGTTACATTGCTTACTCTATTTGGGTCCCAAAGACCCTTGTTGCTAACAAAAGAGTACCCATTGCGAAATGGGTACCTAAATCCAAGCAATGATTTCTTGTAGGACTATGCTTCCGGTGGGTCTAAATGGGTGGTTGATAGTGGATGCACTAGTCATATGACCGGAAGCAAGGAGCTCATGACGGAGTTGGGACCAAATATAAATCACTCAACCGTCTCCTATGGTGATAAGTCAAAAGCTGAGGTAAAGGGCCTCGGCAAGGTGGTAGTTGCAAAGGATATCACCCTTGTAAATGTCATGCTTGTCGAGTCCCTCGGTTACAATCTTATGTCGGTTCGTGCACTTAATAAGATGAACTTTGATGTCCATTTTACTATTGATATGGTGGTACTCTTGAGGAGCAAGACTCTAAAGGTCATGTTCGTTGGGTATGTTGAAAATGAGTTGTTTGTGGTGGACTTTTCGGGGTCAACCAACACTCAAGCAATATGCCTATTCGGAAAGGCCGACGTGGGGTGGTTGTGGCATCGCCGCTTGTCCCATGTCAATATGAGAACTTTGCAAAGTCTTCACAAGGGTGGCCACATTCTTGGACTAAAAGGAATGTTTCTTTTTCTAGAGATCGTCTTTGTAGGGCTTGTGTTGAAGGAAAGATGCATGATTCTCCCCACTCAAGCAAGACCATCATCTCATCAAAGAGGATATTGGAACTTCTTCATGTTGATCTCTTTGGTGCCGTTCCTCAACCGAGTCTTGGTGGGAAGAAGTATTGTTTGGTGATTGTTGATGACTATTCAAGATTTACTTGGGTTTATTTCTTCAAGTCGAAGGATGAGACTCAACAAGCCGTCATCGACTTCTCCAATGAAGTTCAACGTCAACACAATGTTCCCATATTGGCCATTAGAAGTGACAATGGCTCCGAGTTCAAGAACTACACCTAAATGAGTTTCTTAGTGAAGAGGGAATTCGTCATCAATATTCCGCTGCATATACCCCTCAACAAAATGGTGTAGCCGAGAGGAAGAACCGGACTCTTATGGATATGGCAAGGTCCATGTTGGCGGAGTTTAAGTCTCCGCTTTCTTGTGGGCCGAGGCCATCTCCACGGCGTGTCACTCATCAAACCGGTTATTCTTTCGCGTTGGAAGAAAAGAAACTCCATATGAGATGCTTACCGGCAACAAGCCCAATATTTCCTACTACCGAGTGTTTGGTTGTAAGTGTTTCTATAAGATCAAAGGTGTTCGTTTATCTAAATTTGAATCTAAAGCTTTAGAGGGTATTCTTGTTGGTTACGGTGCCGAATCTCACACTTATAGAGTCTACGACAAATCCTTAGGGAGAGTTGTGGAATCTTGTAGTGTGAAGTTCGATGAGAATGACGGCTCCCAAGTGGCGCAATTTCATGTTTGTGATGTAGATAATGAGGAACCTCAAGATGCAATAAGAAGAATGGGCGTTGGTTTCTATCGCCCCATTGAGATCCATCATGAGCCTCCTCAAGCAAGTCAAGCAAGTCCAAGCTCCACTCAAGTGGAGACACCATCATCACAAGTTGAACCGGCGCCTACCATGGAAGCAAATGATGCACCAACCCAAGAACAAGTTCAAGACCCTCCTCAAGTTGACCAAGTTGCTATGCAAGAACCAAGTACTCCTATTGTTGATGCTAGCCAAGGTCAAGACCAAGATCAACCCTCTCCTTCTATTGTTGAAGATGTGCATCAAGATGATCAAGGTCAACATTCCGGTCAAGACGGGGACTCAAATGATCAAGATGATCAAGATACCTCCAAGATCCAATAGAGATATCGAAGCCCGTCGAAAGCAAGAGTTAAAATTTGAAATAAGAGTCACAAACTTGAAGAAATCATTGGTGACCTAAGAGGAATGTTACCACAAGGGTCAATTGGCAAGCTTTAGTGAACATCAAGCACACATCTCCATGGTGGAACCAAAGAAAGTGTTTGAAGCTCTTGAAGATCCGGATTGGTTGGAAGCTATGCATGATGAACTCAATAACTTCAAGCGCAACAAAGTGTGGAATCTAGTTGAGAAGCCAAAGATTGCCGCAATGTTATAGGCACTAAGTGGATTTTCAAGAACAAGCAAGATGAACATGGAATGGTTATAAGGAACAAGGCAAGATTGGTTGCACAAGGGTACTCTCAAGTTGAAGGCATTGATTTTGGAGAGACTTATGCACCCGTGGCTCGCCTTGAGTCCATCCGTATCCTTCTTGCATATGCATCACATCATAATTTAAATTGCAACAAATGGATGTGAAAAGTGTTTTTCTTAATGGTCCTTTAAAGGAGTTGGTATATGTTAAGCAACCACCGGGATTTGAGGACCCAAACTTCCCTAACCATGTCTACAAGCTTGATAAGGCGCTCTATGGTCTCAAACAAGCACCTCGTGCTTGGTATGAGCACCTAAGAGAGCTATTGCTAGACCGTGGATTTGAAGTGGGGCAAATCGATCCCACCCTCTTTACCAAGAGGGTTAAAGGGGAGCTTTTCATATGCCAACTTTATGTTGATGATATTATCTTTGGCTCATCTAACCAAGCTTTTAATGATGAATTTTCAAAGCTTATGACCGATAGGTTTGAGATGTCCATGATGGGAGAGTTGAAGTTCTTTCTTGGTTTTGAGATCAAGCAATTGAGTGAAGGGACTTTAATCTCTCAAGCCAAGTACACCCAAGACATGCTCAAGAGGTTCAAGATGCAAGATGCTAAAGAGAAGAGGTTTCCTATGGACACCAAATGCCATCTTGAACTTAATCCAAAGGGTATTGATGTTGATCAAAAACTTTACCGCTCTATGATTGGTTCTTTGCTTTCTCTTTGTGCATCTAGACCCGATATTGTATTGAGCGTAGGGTGTGTGGAAGGTATCAAGCGGCTCCTAAAGAAAACCACATGAAGGCGTTCAATAGAATCCTTCGATATTTGGTTTATACCCCAAGGTTTGGTTTGTGGTATCCTAAGGGCTCCAACTTCTCTCTTGCTGGTTACACAGACTCGAATTGGGCCGGTAATAAGGGCATCTCCAGCCGCCCCCCCAGAGCCCCCGGCCCAAGAGGCCTTTTTAGCGCCGCGGCGGCCAAAAAGCGCCATTTTTGTACCACTCGCCCCCCCCCCAGAAGCCCAAATAGCGCCGTTTCGGCGTTATTTTGCGCCGGCGCACCCAGGGGAAACCCAGCCCACTGGGTTCAGCTTGGGGGGGTGAAATGGCGGGAAAGGCGACGCGGGCCAGCGCTGTCAGCGACGCGGGCGAAAATGGCACGGAACAGAACCGCCCGTGAGCGGCGCGCCCTCATCCTCTCGGCTCCCGCGCCGGTCAAAGGCTGCCGGAGTTAATGGCGTGGCCAGCGGCCAGTGAGCGCGCCGGTCAAAATTAGGCTGCCGGAGTAATGACGTGGCCGGCGCACGTCGCTCGACGTCCAATCGAAGGCCACGTGGCGCAATGGCGCAGTAATGTCGCGCCACCACGACTGGCCGCCGACCTTTAAAATCCCCCACCCCTCGCCAGCCCTCCGCACACTCACCTCTTCTCTGCTCTCCCTCCCTCGCCAGAGCCCTCCCTCGCCCGTGCCCAATGGCCGACGACGCCGCCGCCGCCAACGGATGGACCCGCCGCCACCTCCGCAAGGACGAGGCATGGGCGCTCTACCAGGCAGGGTACCCGTGCCCCCTGACATGCGCATCCCCGGCGCATCCGGCGGCCAGGGGCCGTGGCAGCTGAGCGCGGAGGAATCCCCGTGCCTCCCGTCCCCGTCGGCGTCGAGTTCGACTACGCCATCGCCGAGGTTCGCGAAGCCCTGACGGAGGAGCAGGCCGCGGACCCGCGCTGGAGGGCGGAGGGCAACGACGCCTTCTGGCAGGCCTACTTCCAGCGCCGGCACGACCAGGACGTCGCCGACCACGGCAACAACGGCCAGGTGGAGGGCCGCCACAACTCGAAGGGGCGTAAGCGTTGGTGGGGCGGCCCACACCGCCGCCTCCAGTGGGTCCTGGACTACATCGCCGCGGGCAATGAGCCCCGGCTGACCATGCCGCCGAGGATCGCGTCGTGGATGCCGCGGCGGATGGGCGGCGCGTCCTCCTCCTCCGCCACTTCGTTTTCCTCCGGCGCTCGCTCGGCTCCATGCAGCCGTGCCGCGCCCCCCTCTGTGACCCCCACTCTCAACTCCGGCCGCCGCGTCCTGCGCAGCGGCGCCCTGCGCATCGACGAGCCTCGCCGCGGCTCCCAGCGCCGCGTGGCTTCTCCCCCTCGCTCCTTCTTGCAGCGCCTCGTCAGGGCCAAGAAGGAGCCCAAGCAGGAGCCGGAGCAGGAGGTGGAGTGGCCCGGCCTGAAGGAGGCGGAGGAGGCCTCCTTCAACACAATCCAGCCGGTGACGGAGGAATTCGCCGCCGACTGGAGCCTCCGCCAGTTCACGGAGGCCGAGCTGGAGCGCCAGCGCGAAGCACTCACCGAGCTGGAGCGCAGGCGCGCGGAGGAGCGCCAGCACGCCAATGCAGGCCGCCGCCGCATTCCTCCTCCTCCGGTGGCGCCGGAGATCCCCTACTACGTGCTCGATCCGAGCGACAGCAACGAGGAGGTCGACGGCTTCAGGCAGGCGCTGCTGCTGAGCAAGTTCCAGCGCGGCGACGGCGAAGGCCCGAGCAGGCCTCCTGGGGGCGGCTCCGACGACGACGACGACGACGGCGGCGACTACGCCAAGGCGATCCAAGCCAGCCTGGGCCTCAACTAGCCCTGTGTAGATCGCCGATCGCCGAATAAAATGTTTTTATGTTTTTAGTTTCAACTTCTGCCCTGTAATCGGTGATTTTTCCGCCAAATATGAATGGAAATCGCCTGTCTATTTGTTCGCGGCGTTTTTGAATTTTTGGGCCGAAACTTGGGTTGGGTTCGCGGCTGGAAAACGCGCCCCCCAGGATCCAGATTAGCGCCGTTTCGCGCCGCGGCGGCCGAAAATAGCGCCGTTTTGGGCCCTGGGGAGGCACAACGGCTAGAGATGCCCTAAGGATGATAGGAAATCAACTTCCGGGGCATGCCAATTCCTTGGTAGGTCCTTGGTGAGTTGGTCTTCTAAGAAGCAAAATTGTATATCTCTCTCCACCACCGAAGCCGAGTATGTGGCAGCCGCTAGTGCTTGCACCCAATTGCTATGGATGAGGCAAACTTTAAAGGAATACGGTATCCATTGTGACAAAGTGTCTCTTTTGTGTGACAATAAAGTGCTATCAAGATTGCTCATAACCCGGTGCAACACTCAAGAACGAAGCATATTGAGATTCGTCATCATTTTATTCGAGATCATGTTGCTCGTGGTGATATTGAGCTTGGCTATATTCCAACCAAAGACCAACTTGCGGATATTTTCATGAAGCCTCTTTATGAAGCAAGATTCACTTATTTGAGGCATGAGCTAAATATCGTGGATTCAAGGAGCGTGGCTTGACTATCTTGCATACACACCTATTTCTTGAATATCTATTTGGTTTAGGTGTAGGCATGGACATAGGGGGAGTGCGGTCCTAATCCATTGAACTATGCCTCCCCCATTATGCCGATATTAAGAACTCATTTGCTTCTCTATATTCGTCTCTATGAATTGTGAGCTTAAAATGACGAGTTGTGGCAGTGAACCCAAGATATATCTTCGCGGTGTCACACCACACACTCATACATGGTGGCCTAGGCCACCATCCTCTTCTTTATGAAGAGTTGGTTCTTATTTGAGGTTTTATTGCATACTTGATCACTTCCAATGTTGTTATTTGGGTTTTCTTGATTTTGTCTCCATTGGAAGTGTGAAGAAATCATCATGTTTGCATCTCCCCGTGTCACTCAACGTTGCTCCATGGTCATTCTTGAAAATGGTTCTCAGCAAAGAAGTCCAAAAGTTTTCAGGAATTTTTATAGCAAGAATTTCAAGATGAAGAGGAGGAGGCCAGTCTGACCGGTCTGGCCGGCTCCCAGGCTGGCTGCTTCGGGCGGGTGCCCGGCCTAGGCCAGCGGGCTCGAGCGGGTGCCCGGCCTCCACGATACAGGCAGGCCGGCCTGGCCGGCTCCCAGGCCAGGTTCTCGGGGCATCTCAAGTCAGGGGAGGACGAGGTCGAGTCAACCGTTCCCCATCTTCTTCCTCCCTCCCCACCCATGCTCCACCTCCATGGCAGCCCCTCCCGTGCTCCTCCTCCACCGCCCCTCCATTAGAGCCGCCCCCACACCTCCTTCGCCCTCAGATCTAAAGGGGCCCCTCCAGATCTTCCTTCCCATCCAAGTGATTTCTCCATTGGTGAAGGTTTGGGGGAGTTCTCCTCCATTGTTGGTGTTCTCTCAAGATTGGATTTTTCTCGGTGAAGCTCGAGCAAGGATGGACTCTGATTCGGCTTTTGATGGCCTTGAAGACCTTGGTGATGATTCGCCTCTCTCCAAGGACAAGGGCAAGAAAAATCTTAGAGCTGCTAATTTCTTCTCCCATACCAAGAAACTCAAGAAACCCAAGGTAACCTCCAAGAAGCCTTCCCCTGTCAATCCGGATGAACCGGTATGTGAGACTTGGATCAAAATACCTAGTGATGAGTTTGAGCGTGACCGCTTGGATTTCAATCCATATGCATTTGGACAGCGCACTTGTACAAATGATAGCCGTTTCTTTTGCAAGATTCATCAGCAAGTGTTTGAACAGCTAGTTAGCCCCCTTGTGAACTCTCATGTGCCTACACATTACTTTGATGTGGATAAATCAAGGGAATTATGGCGGAATGTGATGGATGTTATGAATTTTCATAGTATTACTCCTCTCATGTCAGTTGATACCTCCTATTCACCTGAGCTGCTTTGAGAATTCTATGCTACTGTGTATTTCTCCAGGGAAGGAAAGATGACTATGACTTGGATAAGTGCCGGTATCAAGTGCGAAGCTTCTCTTGCTGATTTTGGTGCTCTCTTTGACATTGAGGAGTTACCTCATTGTCCAATGTCTTATGTTCATATTCACTTGCAAAATCTCATGAAAGCTTCAGTTGGGATCCGTCATTGCTATCCTCCCGGGATGGGTCTTATTGGAAAGATTCCCAAGGTCACTCATATGTCTCCTTTTTGGAAAGCCACTCATTCCATCTTAAGGAACACTATCGTTGTCAAGTTTAGGGAGAAGGGTGAGGTTCGCAAGTGGATGGTCAATCTTCTTCATAACATTGTTAGTACCAAGGAGAGGGGCAAGAAAATAGATGTCCTTGATTACATGTGGTAGGAGATGCACTCAGTGGTTCTTGGGAACAAGGTTCCCATTTATGGTCCATACCTGCAGAAGCTCTTTAACACCAAGTTGGCTCTAGCCTTGGTCAACGCCTATCGTTTAGAGATGGTTGCACCTACTCTTCACTCTTTGCCAGCTCCTCCTGATGTTGCAGCTGCCCCTTCTCAAGCCAAGCGTGCTAGATCCGTAGTTCCTGAAGGTGTCTGCCGCTCTGGGAACATAGTACTGTGTCTGACATCAAAATGCAGTAACCCGGAGGCTCCGGGTACCATCCTCATATTTTCAAATTTGGCAAAAACAGTTCGAGACAAATACTGCGACATATTTCATATGTTGTTTTCAATTGTTCATATATATACGTATCAAAAATATGTTGTTTTAAATTGTTCATATTTCATTTCCTGCATTAACAGTGGGAGACATTTAATTTTCCGGACGGTCCGAGTACGCTCTGAGTTTTTACTAAAACGATATTCCTTCAATAAAAGTTGTTCGAAATGTTTATATTCATTTATATAATGAAACTCATCACAAATATGTGTACTGCACAATTTATTCTCTTCAATTTAAGAAATTCCTTTAATTGCACTGACGTTCCATCGTGACGAGTACAACCTCGCAAGAACAACCATACCTTTTTCAGTTAATCACCCAAGTTTCTACTGCACGATATACTCTCTTCAATATACGCACTTATTTTTTTCTAGGAGTTTTATTTACCAGTAACAAACAGATACACACGTTTATCTATTTTGTTTCAATATGTTTGATTTTTTTTTTGAATTACTTCTATACAAAATTCTGTCCGGAGTGCGTGAATATACTCGGACATCCCGAGTATTGAGTGTTTGGCGGCAAAGTCGAAAATTTGGGTCCAAATATTGAGTACTGAGTGTCCCCCCCCCCCCCCCCCCCCCCCCCCCATTCGCCGCCCCACTTTTCCCCATTCGGTGCCCTGTAAATCCCTATCCTCTCGCCACCTCCCTCCATCTCTCAGCCGCTGCAAATCCGTAGCCTCGTCGCGGTCGAAAATCCGTAGCCTCGCCGCCGCTGCAGTTCTGTAGTTTAGCCACCCTCGTCCACTCCATCGCCGCCCCTGCAAATCCTTAGATTCGGCGCCGCTGCAAATCTGACCTGCAATCCGTAGATTGGCCGCCGCTGCAAATCCGTAGAGTCATACCTGCTGCAAATCCCTAGATTCGGCGCCGCTGCAAATCCGTTGCCTCGCCGCCGCTGCAAATCCCTAGCATGGCGGCCCCTCCCCGTTGCGCTCTCCACCAGGGACTTCAGGTAAGATTTGGTCCTCCTCCTTCATCCAGAGATTAGGCACAGTTTCTACTTATAATTGATGCAAATCCCTAGTTTCTACTTTGTAGCTACTTAATTCTAGAGTTGTATTTAGTTTTCATTATATCTTTCTGGAATGGATCTTTCGAACTTATGATTGACTAGTTAATCAATGACTACCCTAGCATGGCCGACCTCCGTCGTTGCCCTCTCCACCAGGTCCGTAATGTAAGATTTGGTCCTACACCTTCATCCAGAAATGACTACTCAAGCTACTAAATTCTATATATACACATCTTCTAACTTATGCTTCTTTTTAACTTAATGAGAATGATATGCCATGCCATGTCTGCAAGAATAATAACTGCACACGCAGGAACAAGTCTTCATTCAGTATTCGTGTGCAAGAGTGTCACTGCAAGTGTGTGGTAAGAAAACAAGTCTTCCGAATACACATAAAATTTGTGTTTTTTGTTTTGAATTTAACATATGATTTGTGTGTTTGTTTCTGTTTTTTGTTGAACACGGATTGTACCATGCACAGCTCGGCTAGCGGTCAATGAGTTAGTGCGCGAGCGTGTGTTGTTTCGTGCCCTTGGAAGCATGTACAGCATTCATGTAGCAAAATGTCAGAGCAAAACCCGCTTGCACGACCAACAATGGGAACAGTTCATCAGCAAGAACAACATCATCGAGGGAGACATGCTAGTGTTTGCCTTCAAACCTCATCCCAGTATTTACTTTGTCATTATAGACAGGGGCAACGACGAATAGGAAACTGACAAGATATCTGAAAGTAATGATGAAGATTCGGACAGTTCTGAAGATATCTTTAACGACGAAGACAGAATCAGAGTTCCCCAAAGAGTTTGTCTCAACAGGCATGGGAAGAACTGCCTCGTTGAACTTCTTCCTGTACGAGACTATGTTGGAGTTCTATTTGTGACTCGCTTCACGAGCACTAATTTGAACAGACATGATATGGTATGTATCCACAAGACCGCCTCTTTCATGCCTCCTTAATTTCCTATGTTGATATTCAGGAATCATGAACCGCCTCAGCCGGCCATATATAGCTATGTCTTTATCGAAAAATGACAAAGTTATGTTATCCTTCATGCACAGAAACTACATAAGGTGATAGCAGAAGAGGCTCGCATACCGGCTGAGGGCAATGCTGGACTACGACTTGGAGCAGCAGGGGCAGCCGTCAGCATCACGTACAACAAGAGAACCGACGATCGCATTAATCTCGACAAGCTGGGGTGGGAGAACTTCATGGAAGGCAATAATTTTGTGATTGATCAACCTGTTCTGATCATTCTTAGAAAAACCAGTGACCTCATCTTGGATGTCATGATTGAGTTCCAGCTCATATAGAACTAATTCTGTCTTGTTAAGATAGGGGGTATGGTGAACACTTATCTCATTAGCGGGCTAGCTACTTTGGTAATTAGCACAAATTGCGGTTGGAGATATGTTATATGTGAATTGCTTCTGTGAATGGAACAGGGGACTGATTCCCTGGTGGTGATGATATCTTAATTATTCTGTTTTGCTTCACAAAGTTGGACCCCCCCCCCGGAATTATACCCGGAGCCAACGTATATTATGGCCGGAGGGCAATGTCGGACCCCACGGGTACCATGCGACGGCCAGCCATTATGTATGTCTCTGATTAGTCAAGAACACCGATGGGTGTTTCTATTGGCCGTCTCTATATTAGAGACGATTAATTCTCCCGGCCGTCTGAGGGCCGATCTCATTACAGCCGGTCCCAGGGAACCGGCTCTAATGGAGATTACATTAGAGACCCCCGCGTAGAGACAGATGTTTTAACCGGCTGAGATGACTCTCTGATCTATTTATTTCTCTCTACACTATGTACTTACTTTTCCGGCTATGCGAGAGAGAGACTTTATCTTGGGTCTATAGGCACAAATCCAGTAGAAAATACCAATCCAACTTCCTCCTAAAATCACTTCTAACAGGCGAGCGTGACTTGTGCGCTTTTTCATTAAATCGAGCAAATGGATGTGTTTTTCCAGCCACTGAGTATCTAGGCTCATTCCCTTTACCAAACATTGGAGTCGCTGTTCGGGTTTTCTCGAAAGCCCGGCTCTAATTTGAGTTTATGTACTAGTGGACCCACATACTGGTGGCGTGTCTATTCTCTCGCCACGTCAATCACACATCATTGACGACGGCGTGCGTGATTGTGGCACACCACCAGCGGCGTGTAACTTTGGTGCAGTGCCACTAATAGCTGGGCTACAATATGTTATTCTCTACTAGTAAACATGGTGGGTGTGCCCGCTAATTGTGGTAGATCATTTTATGCCAGTGTCGGTCTGGAACACTGAGTTTTTTTTGCAAGGGCACACATAAGAAAGTTTTTGCCGAGAGACGTGGGAGGGAAATTAAATAGCAATTTTGAAGTTGGAAATCAAAGGAATTCAGATGACGCAAAAAAAATCTAGCAAGGTCTGCGGCCGGGCAAGGCCTGGCCGGCGCCGGGGCCCCTCCTCGCCTCCTCGCTCCCTCCAACGCGGATCCAAGGCCGGCGATGGCGGCGGCGGATCGGTTACGAGGGCCTGGACGTGGTACTGTCGGGTACAACGGCGCGACGTCCTCGACTCCTCGACGACGGCGTGGCGGACAACATGAAACCTTCCTTCGGGTAGATCGACGACGGGTGGGGCGGGCTGGCCGGTGAGAACCGGGCTCCGTTTTGGAGTCGACGATGGTGGCGCCCCCGAGCGTCATCACCTTGTTGAAGGCATCGTTGCTCCGCACTCAACCTGTTTGTTCCGGGGGAAACCCCAGATCTGGTTTTCCAGATCAGACGATGGCGTCACCTTCGGTGTCGTTCACCCTCTTGAGGGCATCGTTTTGGAACACGAACTACCTGGAGGGGGTCAGCTGGCGGAGCGGTGTTTCATCTGCCACGTCGATGTCGGTGAGGCTCGGCGGCGTGGCGCTGCGGGGTCTCGATTTCGGGTTGATGGACTCGCACATGGTGGCGCTGTCTGGCATCGTGGCGATGCCGACGGCAGACCTGATTTTGCAAGATCATGGTGTTGATCCTTTCTGAAGATGGGTTCGTGGAAGAAGGTGGCAGCGACTAAAGCGTGCACATCGGTGTGTGTTGAGTGTTTAGCTGAAGGTTTTAGATGATGTGCGTTGGTGTTAGTCACCCCCATCATAGTGGTAGCGACCCTTGTTGTCGAGAGGTTGACTTCAGTTTGTTTTTCAACATTGTACTTTGTAAATCTGGTTGGAATTAATAAGTGCAAATGGCTGTGTGCATCACTCGATGCAGAGGCCGGGGACTCGCACCCTCCTTTTCTAAAAAAAGGTATAATAGCATTGGGTAAAAAACGAGTGGATATCATCGAGTAAACTCCAATAGCTTATAATATCCTTATTTTTTACATGAATTCAAAATATTTCAACATCTTAGAATCGATTTAAACTGAATGCAAAACAAAATATATTTACTACGAGTAGTATAGAGTGCATCCTTTGGTTCACTGCCGGCAGCACGATGCCGTAGAAAAATCTCAACATAAAATTGGCACAATTTTATCAAAAAAAAAAAATTGGCACAATTTGTCCGCCACGGCAACCGGAATAATGGTCTCTTTGAAAAAAAAAAGAACCTAAAAAACGAGAGAAAAAGTCTTGAATTCCATCCAAGACCAGGATGTCAGTGTCATACTCTTTCAGGCACAAACCGTGCCAGACCCAAACCGACATCAACCTTGCCGCGCGCTGATAGAGGAGGGCGGCCGAGCGAGGTATAAATAAGATCGTGCAGCCCAGCCGGGAAGGGAGAAGGCCCTGCGCGCGAGGTGGAAGAGAGATAGCTAAGCTGCACCGGTGCCAGCGCTAACCCTAGCTCGACGCTCTTGCCGGCCGCCGCCTCGCCGTTGCGACGGACGCTGCCACGCACGCGCCTAATTGAGTACGTCTCTCCCTCCCTCCCTGTCCACTAGCAAGTACCAACGTCTGGCCGGCGTTGGCCCTCCGTCCTGCCCGTGCAAGCGATGGCCGCGGCGGCGATGTTCTGTGTCCGAGCGAACCGGGGTTTCGTCTGTCCGAGTGTGTGATTGAAGACACGACGGAATCAAGGGAACTCAAATTTGGGCACGATTTAATTCAATTGATTACCTCCCAGATGACGCGAATTGGGCATAAACTGCTACTAATTAATAATTGTCAGATTGATTAATGGACTGTTTGCTTAATTACGTGGGTACATGAACTGTGCAGGTTAACTACTTTGGCTGACGAGCTACGTCTTGCGTCCTGCCCCTGCCAGGAAGAAGCAATGCCGGATGTCCACATGACAGACATTGACGACGACGAATTCGACGGTCCGATCTGCTTCAAGAGGTCGAGCACCTCTCTTCTGAAGAACAGGCACACCCCCTCATCAGGGAACCTGAAACCAAACAGTTCTCCACGACACTGTCAAAAGGGTAAACTGAAAACACCTCGTGTGCCAGATGATCGTGTCGATTCAGAGACGAGAAGCCGCTAGCCACAAGGTTGTCTCACAATGCTGCATTGAAAAGTGGAGGTGATGTCTGTGATGATGATGACGATTCAGAAGATGATACGACATTGGCTGCCCGGTTTTCACGAGGTACTCGCCGTGCGTCTGCGAGTATTTCGAGTACCAAACGCAAGCGAGTCCTGCCTAGCGACAGGGGGTTAAACCATGATGCAAGTGCTCCTCGGAATTCAGTCAAAAGGCCAGGTGATGGCAAGACAAGATCAGCTCTTAAGAAGGCAAATACTTCAGATGCTTCTGCCTCGGCGAGTGTCCGAAGAGAACCCGAGGATGATGGCGATGACAACATACCTCTCGCAAGAAGACTGGCAATTTGTGAGTCTTCAAAGAGCAAGCAACCTGCAAAGAATATTGTGCAAAAGAGTACGTCATCTTTTAAGAAGGATGACTACAAAAAGGTGAACATGAAAACAGAGGAAAGTTCACAGTCCTCGGAGGAGACTACGGAGGTATTTCAAGGATCTGGCGGTCGAAAGAGATGGTCTACCTTGGAGCACAATGGTGTTGTTTTTCCACCTGCCTACAAGCCCCATGGTGTCAAGATGCTTTACAATGGGAAACCTGTTGACCTGACTCCAGAACAGGAGGAGGTAATGTACATAGAGAGAGCTCACTAGCTGTCGGCTGCTTTATTTTACAACTGAAGTTTCGTAGCATATAGAATGAAGTCGTGATCGGGCTGCTCCCCGGTTGTCTAAATCGCCCATCCGATCTTTCTGCTCCTCGGCTAACTCTCCATGTTACAGGTCGCAACCATGTTTGCAATGATGAAAGACACAGAGTACGCATCCAAGGAAACGTTTGTCAACAACTTCTTCAACGACTGGAGAAATATTCTTGGTAAAAAACATATTATCAGAAGTTCGAACTTTGTGATTTCACGCCGATCTACGAATGGCACCTCCGAGAGAAGGAGAAGAAAAAACATATGACATCACAGGTTGATTCTTATGACTTTTCATCGCAAACCTCTGCATATCTGAAGTATTTTTGCTTTATAACTCTTTCTTCACAGGAGAAGAAAACATTGCGAGAAGAGAAATCGAAACAAGAGGAGAAGTTTATGTGGGCTTTCATAGACGGTGTTAAAGAGAAGGTACATTTCTTTACTGATTTTTTTCATATAACATAGGCCTTCATAAATCCTAGAAACACTCTTTTCCTTTGGGAATTTTATACATATGCCACTAGTACTATCGAACCTAGTTTAGCTTCTGCCTCACATTGCCAGTGGTGTGTTTTTAAGTTAAACTGTGGTGAAAATCCTCTTCTCTAACTAAATTTTCAAAATTGCACCAGATGCGGAAAATGGAATTTTACTTTAATAAAAAAAGTTTCGTTAGTGGAAATGAAGACTTGCATTGTTGTTCTAATTCTTATGTAGCAATTGTGGTGTCCTCCTGGCTAAAATTGTCTGCTTATTTCAGGTTGGCAATTTCAGAGTAGAACCACCTGGCTTGTTCAGGGGACGTGGAGATCATCCAAAGGTATATATGAGAAAACATTTAATCACATTTTTTTGTTTCATGTCAGGCCCTTCGGTTTAAGGCTCTATTAAATTGTTTAGATGGGAAAATTGAAGCGACGAATCCGGCCAAGCGACATTACAATAAACATCGGAGAAGGGGCACCAGTCCCAGTGTGTCCTATATCTGGAGAAAGGTACGCTAAAATTAAAGTTCTTGATGCTAAACTATATTTTTAATGGGGCATCTAGCATGTATATATATTCTTTATTGGTCATGCCTTCTGCAGCTGGAAAGAAGTCAGACATGACAATACAGTTACATGGTTGGCCTTTTGGAATGACCCGATAAGCCCTAAAGATAGCAAGTATGTTTTCCTTGCGGCAAGCAGCTCACTGAAGGGACAGAGTGACAAGGAGAAATACGAGAAGGCCCGGAAATTGAAGGTGAGGAAGTTTGTTTTCGGAATCACGGAGGTTTTGTTTTCCCATGTGACTGTCTTTCTGTGGCCATGTCAGGATCACATAGACGATATTCGTGTAAATTACACCAAGGATTTCAGGAGCAAAGATGATGTGAAGAAACAAATTGCAGTGGCAACATACCTTATAGATAAACTAGCCCTTAGAGCTGGAAATGAAAAGGTATATCCTACTGGAGTACTGGGCTTATAGTTATTGAATGATATTTCCATTCTATGCTACAATGTTGGGAAAAAATGTCTGTTTCTTTTATATAAATATATGTGTCATCAGAAACAGTGACATTATTATCTAAAATAAACCGTTTGCATCAAGATTAATCTGTAAAGGATTAGCGGCAACGAGAAATTTATATCTTCTCCTGACATCAATTCCTTTCATCATACTTGTGCAATTGGTGTTAACACTATCTGTTTAGCTTTAAGATTTATTGACATATGTTATCATAATATTTCAATCCTTTTAGGATGATGATGAGGCTGATACTGTTGGTTGTTGTACGCTGAAAGTTGAAAATGTTACTTGTCTGCCTCCAAACAAGCTGCAGGTCTTGATCTTCTTTATTTATACTTGATGGTTACTCACAATGGGAAATTAATTTTTATGCGACCTGATGTTCGTTCGTTCATTACCTTTTCAGTTTGACTTCCTTGGTAAGGATTCTATAAGATACTTAAACACTGTAGTTGTTGAACTACCTGTATACGAGGCGATTAAGGAATTCTGTGCTGGTATTTCTCAACGCTCTTTTCCCATCTGTCGATCTCTTCCTGCACTAGATAACCAACTGACATATTTTTTGGTACTGGTTTGCAGGCAAAAGTAAGGGAGAGCATGTCTTTGGTAAGCTTGATACGATAAAACTAAATGCTCATCTAAAGAACTTGATGCCTGGCCTTACTGCGAAAGTGTTTCGTACATACAATGCTTCCATCACTTTGGACGCTATCGTAAGTTCAATGCAAATTTCGATGTTCCTTACATAGTTAGTTTGTCAATGACACACGGAGATCGTGGTATCTACAGCAGCTGCAGTTATCTTTGTTTTTCATATATGCCGAAGAAAGAATGTGTTCATGTAACTACAATGTTATCGTAATATATTTTTATCAGAATTAATAAATATATATGTGTGTGTGTGATGGTATTGCAGTTGAACAAAGAAACAAAAGATAGAACCCTTCATGAAAAACATGCCGTCTATCAACAAGCAAACAAAGAGGTAAAATTTGTCACTCACTCTTGAGGGAGAAAAATACTTTCATCATCACTATTCTTGACTCTCAATGATGTTTCTCATTTAATCTGCAGGTTGCTATAATATGTAACCATCAGCGTGCTGTCCCCAAATCACATGATTCCCAGATTACAAAGTTGAATGAAAAAATTGACCAATTAAAGGTTGGTTGAAAATAATTAGCTCAAATATGTTTTTATCCTATAAATATTTTGACGTCATTTGCTACTTTTCCCCAGGCCCAGAGGGACCAGTTGAAAGTAGACTTGAAGAAAGCAAAGAAAGGAAAGCCTCGAGTAGGTGATAAAGTTGGGAAGCGAAAGAGGAAATTGACCCCCCAAGTGTACATATATCTCAATCACAGATAGATCATATTCTTATACTTGTCTAAGAAAATCTCATAAATCTACTTGCAGGTTGGAGAAAAAGATCTCTATGATTGAAACCGAGATAGAGAAGAAGGACGCGGATAAGAACAAAAGAGAGGATCTGAAGACAGTTGCACTTGGAACATCAAAGATCAACTACCTTGATCCTAGAATTACTGTGGCGCGGTGCAAAACACATGAAGTCCGTATTCAGAATGAGGTACAATAGTCTCGCTTCTGTTATGAGATCTCCGCATGGCTATTAATTTTGTCGGCACATAATTATATTGCGCATTCATAGCATGCATTTAGTATGTCATACTTGGTGTTTCTGGCTTTGGAATATCTACTCAAAATATTTTGGTAAAGTCTCTAACACCTGGAGGGTGGCAAACCTTATTGTGTCCATAGTGGTATATAACAGGATGCAGTTTCTTTCTATAGGAAAAAAATAGAAACTGTAGCAAGCCATATAACCTTCTTTTCTATTTAACTTATGTTTCCAATGATGTATTTTATAAGAAAGCGGATTAGTTGTATTTTATTCTTGTCCTTGATCTAATATTTCAAATAATTAACTCAATTGATTGTTACCATTTCATAGTTTTATTTCTTGCTAGGGTCATTTAATAGCTAGTCTAACAGAACCCTTTTTTCTTGTCAATTTTGCATGACAGATTTTCAGCAAGACAATTCTCGAGAAATTTGGATGGGCGATGGATGTCGCCCCAGATTTCAGATTCTAACTTTCTAAGGGCATTCCGGTTGGTAAGTACGCGCAAAGGAAGTCGGACGGTTGGCACAAGCACAGGATCGTGTTGGACACTCTTAAAGGGTTAGCTCTACCAATAGAGTACATGGTCAATGCTCTCGTCGTCTGAACCGACCAACCTGGCGTATGAGTATTATAGCTTATAATTCACGGCAATTGGCATTTGATGGGTCCCTCCTTGATTGATGGTGTATTCATCCAAAGGGATTGTATTTCTCTTTCATGTACAAACAATTTGATATGCAGCTTAAATTTGTTGTTTTCAATTTGCATGGTTCTATGAGCAAGTCTTGTACTCAGTCTTGCTTGTGCTACAAAAACAAGATAGTTCGGGTGGTAAGGTGCGATTACATTTAATTAGGGATGGCACCCGCAGGGTATGGGTAAGGGTGGAGCCACCCTATACCCTTACCCGTCGATCCCGATCTTACCCGTAAGTCCAGGATTTCCGCTCTCTTCCTCTCTCGATAACCTTCGATTCCCTCTCCCCTTTAACTTGCAAGCCCAGTCCCCCGTGGGCAACAATTTGTGCATGTGGCCGGTGTGAAATCGATCTTGCATGGCTTTGCATGCCCTTCCAGCCTTCCTCCTTCGTCGCGTCTCCTTTCCCCCTTTTAAAAACTGGAATCACATAGATGAGGGGTGTGTGGGATGTCGAGCGGCGAGGATGATTTATGAGCATGCATGTGTGAGCATCGATCTACATAGCACCATGGGAAAAAAATAGCGCGCTATAGCGTTTTGAGAATTGCCTCGCTAAATCAATCAGTGTACAATGCCTCGCTAATAGCACGTTATAGCGCGATATAGCATGCTAATAGCGTATTTTAAGGCCGACGCTATTTTGTTGTAGCGCGCTATTTTTTCCTTACGTAGCACACAACATTGATACTAGTTTCCCGCGATAAAATTCAAAGAATAGTGAGAGCCAAAGCACGGAGTAGGGCACATCATGCGCAGTATACAGGGCCATTTAAAGTTCATAAACCTCGTGCTGAATATATTCCTTTTTCTCACACGGTCTCCCATCCTCATCTCTTAAGCACGAGCTGGAAAAGGAAATGAGCTGGGAAAGGAACACAGGTTTTACTGAAAAATCGGTTCAATTGGCCTTTTACACCGGTTTATCCTAGTGCAAGGAGTCGAACTTTGGTGGTTTGTCGAGGACGTGGGCTCGATGCAGAATATTGACCTCCAATATAAAATTACTAGTGGCGCGCGCCGCTACTATATTCCACCAGTGTTGGCGTGTCCATTCTGTCGTGACTCCCTGCAAAAGAACGACACTCATATCTGGTCTCCTATAACGTATTCTGTATTAGTGTTGGTGGTGCGACTCCTACCAATTAAAATTGATTTTTCTGCCCAGCGTCATGGATGTCGATTCCTGCTTGGTTTGGACCAACAAAAAAATAGCACGTTATTTCCCGGTTAATAGCACGATATAGCCTATTTGGAGAGGCTACGCTATATTTAGCTTAAAATTAACGCTACGGCGCTATTTTCGTCTTATACGCTCGAAACCACACTAAACGTGGTAACGTTATAGCTACGCTAACAAAAAGTCTGGAAATAACGTTAGGTGATGATGATGGCGGGCAATTTGGTGGTTCTTCTAGTTATTCTGAAGATGATAACAATGATTCTGATTAAAGTTTAAAATATTTATCTTTTAGTTTATTACTTTTTCATGGTTTTAAGTCTCATATTTGTATTCGTGCCATGGATTTGGCCTTGACATTTGAATATGGTTACCTGGTTATGCATGTATTGTTTCTGAAAAAAATTAGTGCTGAAATCCTTAATATTTGGGCTATTTCTTACAACTTTTTCATCACGCTATTTTATATGTAACTTCGCTATATCACGCTATATCTTGTATATCATCTGGAGGAGGGCCACGCTATTTTTGATATCACGCTATTTTTTCCTTGGTTTGGACTAGAGCTAGGCCCCACCTTAAAGTTTGGTGCGGTTCAGTGCACAAGAAAAATGCAAAAAAAAAATCTTAAGCCGAATAGAGATTTGATTAAGAAGACCCGCAATTCTGCCAATTCCTCCTAAAATAAAGATTTTTTTAATAGCGATTCACACCTGACCACTTTTTCATTGAATTTGTTTGACTCGTCTCAGAAACATAGCAAACACCATCTGCAATGATAAGCCACAACGTACCATGTGTCTCCTTTTTAACACTAAATAAATGTGTTCCTTCAAGAGCTGTTCTTCGTAATAGACACATTGAAAGGATCAGCTGTTGCGAGGTATGTGGTGAAGAGGAGTCTACATGCTCTTTTTAGATGTACATGGGATTCTGTCATGAAGTTAAGTTATCAACATCCACCAAGATCCCAGTTCTGCATCCAATTTGTTGGGCAACAAATATTTTGGACACGGCCGAACTATCGATGAATGATCGTTGCATTATTCTTTGTGGAGCTTGGGCGGTCTGGTCCGAGAGGAATGCCAGGAAGCATGGAGAAACTAGTCAAACTATTGTGCAATCAGTAAAATGGACGCGAGATGTGACCAATGACTTATCAGTCTCTGGCAAGGATAAAATGAAGAAGTGGTAGATTAAGAAGCTGTGGTGGATGCCACTAGATCCAGGAATTAGTAAGCTCAATGTTGATGCTAGTTTTGATGCTGGTCAAGGTAATGGAGGTACGGGTGTACGTGAGTCTTCGTGATCATACTGGAAACTCGTGAGAGCGTAGGCCCTGTGGTACAAAGATGCGGTGAGCGCGCTGGTGATGCAAGCTATCTGTGATGGCATCAGATTAGTAGTGATATTAGGCTCATAGATATTATTGTCTGGAATCGGGTGCACACAAACTGGTGATCTTATGGGCGGAAGTGGCTCCAATCTTCAACGAGGCTAAGGATTTGTCATTGAATTTTAATTCCTTTAAACTAATGTTTGCTGCTATAGAAGCCAATGAGCTTGCACATCTCTGTGCAAAGCAGGCTAGCCCTACTAGGAGAAGATGTCTCTGGATTAACTATGTGACGCCCTTCCTTGATGCTTGTATCAAGAGGTATTGTAAGCTTGATTAAGGTTGAATGAAAGCGATGAGTTCTCAAAAATAATTGTATGGCAGAGAAAATCCTATAGGACCTAAGTCGTACATTCCTGATGGGTGGACCATCTCCACATATGACATGTGAACGACCGAATCTCAAAGGAATGTTACAAAACTGAACGATAATTCATACTGGCTGCCAAATCTAAAAACCCTAAACCCACCATATAACAAATCCAGATTCCCGCTTAGCAGATTTGTTTTCTTCTCGTACAATTCTTCGGGCCGGCGCAGCAAGACGGAGATTGAGGAAGATGATGATAGATCTTAGCATGCATCCTCTTACTGCCAAGATTATCCCATTGCTTGATGCGCGGCTTCTTCCTCCTCTGTTTCTAAATTCTAATGGTGCAACTGCCTGTAGGCAACATCACTCCCGCGTTCCCGTGCGTTACTACTCGCTACCAAGTATGCCTAGACATGGGAAGCCCGGCCCGAAATTCTCGGGCTTGGGCTTGAAATCTAGGCCCGACGGCTGCGATGGGCCAGGCCTGGGCCTTGCGTTTTGGCCATTTAGTTAAAAAGCCCGGCCCGGCGGCCCGGTGGGCTTTCGGGCTTTTTAGCCGGGCCGGGCTCGGGCCTGAGTTTTTGGCGTCGGGCTTTTCTCGGCCCGAAGCCCGGCCCAGCCCGACGTATGGCCAGGTATACTGCCAAGCAATGAAGTAGATATACGCGAGTGAAGCACATAAATGCATGATCGTTCATACATGTGCAACACAGTGACCAAATTCAACAAATATGTAGTGACTCGACTCGATGGATGGATCAACAGTCTTCTAGTCTTAACTTAGTCGTCGGGTATATTTAGTTAATCGCATTTAGTGGCTACAATAATAGTAAACACTGGAAGGTAGTGCATGAATAAGTTAAAAACATTGCTTTCATCACAGTGATAATCGATGATCACACTCAAAGTTGGGCCTCTCAAAAGCCACTCCCTATAGAGCCATGTCGGACTTGAGGCGCCGGAACAAGAAGTAGGAGTGGAGATAGACCTGAAGCAGTGCAAACGCCAGGCCCACACAGTTTGGTATCTGAACATCGATCAGGTATATATTCATTAATTCTCATAGACTAATTTCCTCCTCATAGAGCTAGCAAGGATCAATGCTAGGTACATGAATGGCTTAGCGCAATGTACAACTTTGGGTCCTTCCAATACACAATCCACAGAGGCGTGCTAACCAGTGATAACGCGGGAACAATAGGATGTACATGCACTCCATGCTCATGTCCTGCTTCACCTTGGCCTGCAAGATCATGCATGCATCCAAATCCAATGTTACTGACTGAGAGTATTGTAATATACTAGTAATAACGAGCAGTCAATAAATATAACGAATGTGTTACCAGGCTGTATGTGATTGTGGCCTGGACAAGGCATCCACATGTTTCGGTGGTGAAAGTGAGGGTGTCGGCATCCACCACTCCAGTGAGGTACAAGGTGAGAACAGGCAGGTAACCAAGCGTGGGCACGAGGCACAGTGTATGAGAACCAGCGGACTAGCGACACTGTACCAAACAAAGAAGTGGACGTACACCAGCCGATGGATTGCTCCCATATTGCTGATCGCAATGGCAAGGCTGTCGTGACACGCACATCCCGAGAGTATCCCCACCCAACAGCCGAGACACACAGGGCTGGTCCAAACATATTTTGGATCTGGGGCAATATAGTTATACTAAAATTTTATAATTTTATCAAACTATAATTTTAATGCATGTAGTTTCTATCAATTAGTTGTCATAGTAAACCACATTTGAATGTTATTAATATTAATTATATCATTATTTATTATACTATTCCAATGTCTATCGGTAAACATTGTGTCGCAAAAAACATCCATGAATTATTTTCATATTTACATAACTTATAGGATGTTTATTTTATGAGTATATACACGCATGCGTGTTCAACTCTATTTTAATATCCTTAATATCATGGTAGATACCTCTAAAGTGTATGTTCTAATGAATAAATAATTATTGCTAGTAGTTTCTCGTGTATGATTGGGTAGCACATTTATTATAAATTTCTATGGTATAAATTGAAATATCAGCAATAGCCTTGCAAGTTCGGTTTGGTGATAAGTTGAAATTATACACATGTTTTGTACTATTAAATATCATCGATCGCGAAGTCTATTTTACATATGAATTGAATGATATGCTAGTCTGCAAAGTACTGGTATCATCTGGTTATACAATAAACCATATCTAGTTTTCAAATAAAAAGTCAGGCACAAATTTATACATGGAAATCCCGTTAACAGATATTTGAATTAACATTCACATGAAAGAGACTAATAGCCCAACTTAAACATGTCATCGCTGATCCTATTGGTTTGTTCCTACTTATTTCACGATATGAGACCATTATGTCGACTTGGTCCTACAATTTTTTTTTCATATATTCAATATTTTTGAAAGTAATGGAAAAAAGTATAATGGTTAGGGTTTGACTAGTGGGAGGCCAACTTTCATAGAGGCTCCTGGAGGCCACTAGCAACACGCGCCACAAAGCCTGGGAATTCCATTTTTTTCATTTACAAGTATAAATAAAAGTGAAGAAGCTTAAATATTTTGTAGAAAAATATAAAATTCGCTTGAAGTACATAATTACATGTGAAAGTACACTAAACAAGGAGAAGTTTGTAAAAATTCTCGCACATGGTAGAAAGTACACCCCCGTTGTACATGAAAGTATTACCACGCGGGTCACACTTGGGAGCTGTGTTTTGGCTATTTAAACATTTCACCACACTTGTATACATATATGTTAGGGTACCACACAAGATTCAGAGGATTCCGACCCTCTGTAGCTCCGTTTCGGGCAAAACCCTAACCCTTTGATCCGCGTCGTCTATCCCTTTGACCAGTGTCGAATGGCCGTTGACCAATGTTTTTGTGTGTGTGTTTAGTTTGGTTGTAGGAACATGGAAAACCAAATTGAGCACAAGTTATCACAAGATTCACTCCGGTTGACCCGAAGTAGGAGTTTCCCTCTACAAGTCCAAAACCTTCCTAAGTGACGATGCATGTCGTTGAAGCAGGTCAAATTTGGTGGTTTTGGCTATCTCAATCTTCCACCACACTTTTATACATATGTTGGGGCCACATGCAAATTTTGGAGGATTGCGCCCCTCCGAAGCGCAGTTTCGGGAGAAAACACATGTGGGGCCCACACGGTCTATCCCTCCGAAATTAAAAAAAATGAAAAACTTCCACATTTTGTCATTATATGTGATATATTTGTAAGAAATAAAAGTAGGATGAAACAAAAGAAAGCATAACTACGTATTACGATACAAAAGAGATCGGTGTTTTGTCTCCCGAGATGACTTGCTCTCCTAATTATAAAAACAAAAAATAATATTTCAAAAAAAATCTGAACAAATTGGTGATGAACATATACAAAAGTTCTACATACACGCCATATTTTGTGATGAAATGACATGCGTGATGCTTAGTGCGAAAAACAAAATCAGTGCTCTAAAAAGATATTTTTAAATCCCATTTTGGCCAGTGATTTTTTTTTGCGCAGAGCACCACAAATGTTATTTAGCACAAAAATTTGCACGTATCTAAACTTTTTGTATATATTCCTCATCCATTTTTCAGAATATTTAAAAAGGGTTTCCTAGTGTTTTCAATTTTTCATTTGGATAGGAGCAAAGTAGAAAGTAAAAGAAAAGACATATATGCCGCGACGGCTCTGGCATAGTCGTCGGCATACTACTACTACTACCTTTTAACGGAATGCAAATGGCAGGACAATATGTCGACGACCATATTTTTTCTAATTCTGAACATTTTTCAATACTAGGGCCGGGTAGTTACTTATAATGTGGACAGGAAACTGGGCCTATTTGACCATGGCCTGCCTCAGTGCCTCACTGCTATAGCTGGCCATCGGGCCGGCACGCTCCGCCGTCGGCACGGCCCGGATGCGGCACGACTCCAATCGTGCCGTGCCGTGCCGGCACACGGGCTTCCACTCCGGCCGGAGCACGGCACGGTGAGCACGGCGGCAGCACGGAGGCACGGCACGGCCGGCCCGCTTTCTCCTCCACCTCCGGCGTCTCCTCCACGGCGGCGGCGGCGGCTTCTCCTCCATCTCCGGCGTCTCCTCCACCTCCGGCGTCGCTCTGGTGTGCTCAAGTGGAGGGGAATCGAATGGGGAGGGGACGGAATCGCTCTGGTGTCGCTCTGGTGTGCACGGAATCGAAGAAGAGGAGCGGCCTCGCCGGAGTCGGGGGCGGCGGCGGCGGCACAGTTGCTAATCGTGCCGTGCCGTGCCAGCCCGCGTGCCTCGAGACGAGGTTGAGCACGGGCACGCTGCGTGCCGTGCCACGGCCCGGCACGATTAACACGGGCCAGGCCGTGCTTAGGCCGGGCCAAAAGTTCCGTGCCTCGGGCCGGCCCGTTTAGCACGGCCCGTTTGGCCAGCTATACTCACTGCCTGCCAGTACACGCTAGCCCAGCCCGTGCTTGCTCCACAGTCGGCGCCAATCCGGGCTCTTTCAGGGGCCGCAAAGCAAAGCGCGACCACCTCCCTCACCAGACAAGGACCAACCCGCAGCTCGTCCGGTCCCCTTCCGCTCCGCTCCGCCTCCATGGACGCGTACCACCACCAGCACCGCTTCCCCGCCTCCGGTTCCGGCGACGCGCCGCCTCCTCCCGCCCCCGCTCCCTCCCACCCGAATCCCCACTGGCAACAGGGGCCCCCGCCGCCCTACCACCCTACCCTCCCCCTCCCCAGCACCACCAGTGGGGCCCACCGCCCCCCGACCACCAGCACCAGCACCACCCTCCTCAGCAGCCGTACGCGTACCAGCACGCTCCTCCGCCGATGCAGCAGATGCAGCCGCCGCCTCCCGCGCCCGGGAACCCCTGGCCTCCGCACCACGCTGCGGCCCCGCCGAGCTACCCGCCTCCGCCGCCGGGACAGGTATGCTGGCGTTACCCACCCTCCGTTTCTGTAACAAAATATTGTTCATCGCTGAATCGTTAGGAAGGAACATTCGTAGCTGGTTTTGTGTTAGGATTCCTAGCGTAGGCCCGTTGTTGGTTCTAGGGTTTATGGGAAGAAGCCTGCTATAAACATAATAGTTTTGTGATTCTACTCAAATTATCGAGGCTTGCGCTTCGTGTACCCTGACGTTTGTGTCATGATGGAACACGGGTGGGTTATATAAGGTGGTTCGTTTTTGGACATTGTGCAATTCTGTAGCTTAGCGGCTGTCTTGCTGATAGGCGATTGGCGAGGAACTGTTTTGGCAAAGATGTGTTGTATGGGATTCGTTCTGTAAATTTTCGGAAAATCATAAAGGGCTTAGAGAAAAAGCTAAGCATCTTGTCTACTTGGCTCCGTAGAACCGGGCGTCCGCAGCAATTTACCTGTGACTTCTTATTTCATTTGCTTATTCGTCATGTTCTTCCATTGCGCATGAAGTTTTGTTGTGGCTTGACAACTGGACATCTCTTATTTTGTAGGCATGGCCGAATCATTCATGGGCTCAAAACCATGGATACGCAGGTTTGTCAATATCATCCAAGCCTCTGTTATTTAATATATCATTTACAGGTAAAGAATATTGTGAGGTCATCCAAACTAGGCTTCCATAGCTTGTGTTGAAACTGATGTGGAGTATCTTTACGATATGCGTGGGTGATGTGACGCAACATTTTGTTTCGAAAAAATCTTACCTATGAATAGTGATGTTTGTCAAATAGACAAATACTGTGAACTGTGCATGCATTTATTACATGTGTTCAAATATCCTGTGTGTCACTGATATTTGGGGTGGTCGGTTACGCTTTTTCTCTTATGTTCCTACATAACCCTTGCTTCTGATCTTTGACTCATACTTCTGTACACGATCAGTCCTTTCCAAGCTGTGTCATTATTATTGGTTTCTGCCAAATGCATTGGCTTGTACTCCCTCCGTTCCAAAATACTTGTCTTCCATTTGTCCAAATTTGATTGTACCTATACACAAAAATATGTCTAGGTACATCCGAATTTGGACAAATGGAAGACAAGTATTTTAGAACGGAGGGAGTACGTTGTTAGTTTAGGGACTTATAATGGAATTTAAGTTCTCTACAATAGTACAGTCAAGTTAGAAAGGCTCCTTGGAGCAGGAAAATCACTTGCAGTAATAAGTTAGCTAGTTTGTTATGATGATTAAATTTCTAAAAATAAATAAACTCGAAGGGCTTGCCAATGATGACGATTGGGCCACAAAGGCGAAGGAATGGGCTGCTGCTAAATCTGTTGTTACACAGAACCACCAGACTCGGCAGCATGTCATGCCCACGAGTAGAACAGAAGTTCACCACTATGGTCATAATGATCAGTATCAGCAACCAGCTGGTCTGCCGACAGAACCGTTACACCCACCAATCCCTCAATCAAGTAGCGACCAGTTGCCATTTCAAATGACAGGTCAACACAGGGAAACAAACTATTTGCAAGGTAACATGTCTTGTTGCTCTTGCTCAATATATGTTACAGATGGATATGTAAGTTTCAGAACTGATCTGAAGATGATATTGCAGATAGAAGTCCAATGGCGCCACCTCAGAAGAGTTTTGGTCCATTTCCATCCACCTATGAGCAGGAGGTATCGTATAATTATTCTTCTGCTCCAGGTATGCCTTGCTTGGCAATTTAATTTGCTCGTGTGGCCTGAGTCATAATTAGTTGTATCCCTGCTGGATATGCATTCAGTTCAATTGCTGAAAGACCGAAAAGTAATAAAGTATAAAGACTCACTTATTTTGTAACAGAGGTGGTATATCACACTTCATCTATCTCGTGATATTGTAGCTACCTTATCTGTTTATCATTCCTGCTGTTTTGTGAGGCAATATGTTGGAAACAGATGCGGAGCCAAATTAATGGTTTGCATGCAGCATAAGGCTCTAGATTTTTTTATCCAATGACTTATTATATCAAGTTTCCAATGTATTACTATGGTATAACATGTGTAGATTTTCGAGTTTGTTCTTAATTTCTTGTAGCTTAAAATTATAAACGTATGTATTTGATCCATCATCATTTTTTCACTTTGAAGAGATGGAATATTTGTGTCTCTTGCAAACATTCATGCTGAACCCCTTAATTACTAGGCGGGCAACTCTATACATGGTTGATGCTGATATGTATTCTGCTCAGCGTTTGATACTAGTAGGTTCTGACTATTACATGTAATAACAGCTAATGGAAATGCTATGCATCAATATCCAAGCCCACAAGCTCAGCCATCTCTAACTACCCCATCAGTTCAAGATGGATTTCCTCAAGGGCCTCCTAGTGTGCCTGGGCATGGCATACAGTCTTATAGGATGATGGCTGATCCCAGTGACCAACCCTTGGAGTTCGATAGCAGGAAAGCTCCTGATATGGCAGTACATCAAACGATGAAATCAGTTCTACTGTTCCAATAGCAGTGTCTGAACACGGTACAGTTGCAACATCAACTCAATCCTGGGGCCCATCTGCTGCAGTTGGATTTTTCCCTCGAGCTCCAGTACCACCGCAAGCATCACAGGTTTATATATCTGTAATTCACTACTCTGTTATAATATCTCACATCATTGATACAGTAGTACTTACTTTTATTATATTACAGATGGATCCTTCTTTGCATGCTGGGCCACTCTTTGGAGCACTCTCTGGTTCAAACTATGTTCCACCTGCAGCATTTGGTGTTGGTAGTGTAACTGAAGCATTCCCTACAGATGCAAACCCTTTTTTCAATGTTGCAGAACGGTCAAAGAAAGTAGGTTTTCATTGTGTCTGTCCATGCATTTCCCTTCCCATTCATCATAGCGGTTTATCTTTAACTGATTCTTGTGCTCGATTATGTACCAGCCTCCAGTACCTAACTGGCTTCGAGAAGAACTTCTAAAGAAAAAATCTACTCCAGTGACTGCTTCAGTGCAACACTCAACAAATTCCGATTCCATGGAATCTGAAGATGCTGCAGAACCACCAAAAAGAGCTGACCAAAGTGATAGCAGAAGCATTGGTTCAGCTAAATCAACCGAAGATGATGAAGATGATGAGGTGCTCTTCACTATTTTATCTTTAATAGTTAGTGCAGCAATGTGATTCACTTGCATGGAAAATTCTGCCCTAATGATTTATTTCAGTACGTGTAGTACCATGTCCAAGTTAATGAGTTCGAAGCTAAATTATTGGATCAACTTTTGTAAATCAAAGTGACCTAGTTTAAAGGTTGGGCTGTTAGAGTGAGTGGAGGTGCCAAGCGGCTTTGAGAAACAAAAAAAAATATCGTAATTTTTTGTACTGTATGAGTTATATCAGTTTGGTATATAGTGGTTTGTGAAGAACAGTTGGATTTCATTATGGACGAGAGAAATGGCACAGCTATGTGGCAATCTCTTCCAGATTTGTTTTGTCAGTGAGTCAACCTGGATAGTATTTACTATTTTTGAGACTCGCGGCTACTTGTCATAATGTATTATGGTACTAGCAAATATCTTATTTCCTATAATTAATTTTCTAAAGCAGAGTGTATTCCATCTGTACACATGCTGGTTTCTTTTGGACCCGGTGGGAAAATTGGACCTGTGCTAGTTACTGAAAGCTATTGCACTTGGAGCAACATCAGTTAAAGGAAATCTAACTTTGGTAGTATTTTTTCTGAGGGGATAAACAGAAACATAGTTGGACAATTAGCTGACCTTTATCCTTTATGTTCCTTTCCATGTTGAACTTGCATATTAACATGGCCCTTTTCTGGAATTGATGTACTGGACTCGAATCATTTGTAGGATGAACTCGAAGCAGCCCGGACTGCAGCAATCAACCTGGAAATTAAGCGTGTGTTGACAGAAGTTCTTCTAAAGGTTATTTCTTTGCATGGAGGTTATTTAACTAGGTTTAATGGGGACATGTACTTATGTTCTAAGAAACTCAACCGTACTGCCATTTTCTTACTTCCAAAATTTTGTCATTTCCAGGTTACTGATGATCTTTTTATGAGATCGCGACCAAAGTTATGAATGAAGATGATTCATCAGATGAACGTGAGAGAATTGTACAAAAAATGTAAAGTAAATAGTTATCTTACATTACTGATAATTGCATCTGTTTGCAGTGAATGCGGCAACTGGTGTCTCTAGCTCAAAGGGGCCTGGTATGGGAGAATCAAAAGTCAAGACCACGTCCAAAGTTGTTGTGGCTGCTAAGCCAACCAATGTTAGCTCTACTGATCGCTCTGATGGTACTGGGTTAAGTTCTCCTAAAGGTGCTCTTCTTGGTCTTGCTAGTTATGATTCAGATGATGAGGATGATGATGGTGACGGTGATGGTAAGAGTTTAATTTCAAATTTATCATCTGAAAGTAAAGTTGGTGCAGCTCATCCTGAAAAAAGTAAGTTCTTGAAGAACACTCACAGGACATGGTTTCCTAAAATTGATTAAGTTTCTTAATGTGGAATTTATTAACTTTGATGAATAATCACGTTCTAGGTGAGAAAAACATTGATGGTGAACGGCACATGAATAATAGTGAAAGTATTGCTTCAATCCAAAGTGTTTCATCAGGAGACAATCATAAATCCAGTAACGCAGGATCTCGAGGAAGGCCAAACGCAGAATCTGAAAAAGAACGAAGTATTCACGACACACAAAATGGAGAAACCAAAACTTCTATTCAGCCGATGGGTGATTCGTAAAACGAATGAAAAGGCACATGGAGACACGGAGATAGATTTCAAAAATGGAAAGCCGTCTTCGGGCCATCATACTGAAAACAATAATAATGTTGAGAGCGCTCACAGCCGTTTAGAAAGGAACAGCCATGAGGAAGATCTTAAAAAGGAGGTGAAGGTTAGCAACGGAAAAGACTCTGAATCTTCTAGATCTGACAAGTTTAGTGCTGGTGACAGACATGGCATGCGTGAAAGTATTGATAAAAGAGGTATCTTCAAAGAGGAAAAAGGCTCCGGTAGGTATGCAAATCATGGATCGGATAGATGGGATGATGCCAAAGGAGATCGGAAGGACCTTCCAAAAGATGCAAGAGAGAGAAAGAGGGATGCTGCTGATAGAAGAGGAGAGAAAGGAAAAGATGGGACTGATGATAGATCAAGGCAAATTTCAAGGAACTCCGCTAGCCACAGCAGTAGAAGGTCACGGTCACCAAGTACGAGAAGTCATACTAGGAATGAGAGTTCTTCACATGTTCGAGGGAGTGTTTCAAGTGACGAGCCTTCTGATAATGCGAAAAGGTAGTGCTGTTACTCTACATGATGTTTAGCCTGTATCAATTTATGAATTGCCCCTTTCTTGTGTGTTGATTACTCCATTACTCTATTTTCTGCTACAGAAAGAGTCATTCACGTAAAAACAGCATGTCCCCCTCACCTCCAAAATCTAGGAACAGGTATATCAATATACCTCCCTTCCCTGCAGTACATATAATGATGGTAGTTTTTTTTTGCGGGTAATGATGGTAGAAATTTGCTAGCTATCTCCAAGTTCACATAACTATTGTAAGGTTGGCATCGATAGTTTTGCTGATCTTAGCCAATACTTGTGCAAACATAAAACTTTGATAGCTTTTGTCATGAATAACCAGAATCATGCTATAGATACATCAATCCCACTTCTCCCCATGAAGGGGTAGGCTCTGAAACATCAGTGACATCTGGTGTTATGTTTTCTAGAACTGTGTTACTCCGCATCTCTTCATAATCATGTTCTCTGTATGCAGTACCACAAAAGATGAATAATGTAGGGATTTTTTACTTCTATTCTTTGTCAATTTGTTATGAATAAGCACTGAGCAGGACTCTTCTGAGTGAAGAAACATCAGGTTCATATATCGGTTATCCTTAAACTTACCCATCTAGTATTATGTTTCATCTCTAGACGAGTTTCGCGGTCTCCACATAGCAAGCATTCTCACCGCAGGCATTCACCTTATTCATCTGCCGAGAGGTAAGCGATTAATCGGTTCTTTCTTTGTCATTACATTGTTCCAGGTGATATTTTGATGTCAATTTTCAGCAATTTATATTTTCAAACTTGCTGTAGCTGATCTCTGGGAAATGGGTTAGTGCAAACAGGGAAATGGTTAGTGCAAACTGACGGCGTCTCAAGAAAAAATGTGTTTGATTTTGTAAGATAACATTTATTAGACAGAGATAGAGACAGAGACTAGGGTTTCCGGGATATTGAGGGTGAAGCTTTAGGTGTCTCACGAAAAAATGTGTTTTAGATTTTGTAAGATAACATTTATTACAATGTGTTGTGTCAACTTAACAAATTTGAAGAATTTCCTAGACAATAGTGTAGAACAAGCACAGGCTAGATTTTAAGATTTCAAGTCCAGAACTTTTAGGATTGTATTTGGATGTGGAGTACAATGGCAGGCTTGGCACCACCTCTGTGTCATCGTAGACCTTGTCGGGAACACTAACCCAGTTAGTCTTGAGCCCTGTGTGTGCTGCAGCACATGTACTGTAGGAGCGTTCCATATATTATTTAACTGTTTCTAATTATCGCAGGAAGTTCTCCAGATCCAGAACTCCAGTCAAAAGAAGATAGAAGGAACTAGGCGGTTTGGTTTTTTCCCCAGCTAGGGATGCCGTTGTTTGCCCTGTATTTCCGTTGAAGAACTACAAGACCGAGACGCCCACGGAAGAAGATATCAAAAAAGTCAGACGCATGGTATCCGTCAGAAAAAATATGGCGGTATTTTCATTATAATATATGTAATCTTTTGTACAAGTAATGGACTTCGTAATTTGTAGCGCTAGCGTCCCATTAGCTATTGTATGTACTTTCTCTTTAGGTCATCAGAGTGAGCTATCTAGTAGTACGAGTCCACATCCTTCATACCGACATGTTGCTATGTAATCTGTATTTTTCTGCTGCATATCGAAAGATGCTTCCCAGATTTGCAAACTTGTGTTGCCTCCAGATGCTGCTTCAGATATTTCATATTTGTGGCTGCTTTGCTTAGGAAATTTTATTCTAAGCATTAACATGCATACCCATTGATGGTTAGCTGTTTTTCTGGTTATAATGATGACAATCTTATTTGAACAAGCGTACTGCACTTTATTTTCATGGACCATGAGTACATCAGCAGGTAGTGTGTTACAGTGCAATAGGTGATAAATTGATATGAGTAAAGAAAAAAAGTCACGACTTCACTGGCAACAAATACACAAATACCGAGAAGACGAAAAGAGCAACAGCCATAGCGAATTAGCGAGTAAAGATCGCTGAGGACCATCATCACTTGAGCACGCAGCAGGATCATGAAAGAGGTTGCTGTTTTTCGTCCGACCAGAACAAATTCTGATCTCGCAGGCCGATTCGAGTGGATCACTATAAAAGCCTCGTTACATGTGCGCCCCATCAGGGGTCGCATGAGCAGCCACCGCCGGACGAGGCGGCCTTGAAACTGCGCTCCCACTGGTCCACGGGTGCGGCTTCAGCGTGAGGGACGTGGTTGGGGTTCTTCTCCCTCTTGTCGCCCTTCAGCTGCTTCATGGCATGCTTCAGCGCCGGGAGAAGTGCCTCCATGCACTCTGCGACGGCATTTGGGTTGCCAGGCATGCTGATGATCTGAAAAGGGAGCTCCAGAGTGAGTATTTCAGAACCTGCACGTCTGAATTCAAGAAGCAGTTTGGTGGGTTTCAGGGTGTACGAGTGTCGATCCTCTTATCCCACACGCGGCTCGGGATAGCATCGCAAATGGTGTCACCTGTACCAAACAGAATGGTTTAAGCGTCGTCAGTAAATATCAAAAGCAACTGAAACCTGCCAAGTTTAAGATGCTAAGTGCTATTCAGGAAACATGCCATTTTGTGTCCGCTGTACGGTTGTATGATCTCTAGAAATAGTCAGTAACACTGAATTGACATGTTAAACTTGAGGCTGAAATAAAAGTTGTCATTACCTTCAAACTCTCCTGAATCATGACAAAGGCAAGGCCAGGTGCTTCTTTCTCTATTACACATTTAGTTGCCTCTGGCGTAACATCTCTAGGTGTGAAGCCAGTGCCACCTGCAGGAAGTAAGAAGCTCATGTGAGAAGGAAAGAGGGTTATGCAATCCAATAACTTGAAACTCGAGATCATGCCACATAAGCGATTTCTTCAGAACTAAAATGTTACCTAAGGTCAAGATGAGGTTGACACGATCAATATCACTCCACTTTACTAGAATCTCCTTAATTTTGTCCACTTCATCTGGAACTACAGCAGTGGCAACAACAACTGCTCCCCCTAATTTCTCTGATGAAGAGTTCACTACAGATACAGCTCTCGGGCCACTACAGATAGCATGATAAGAGAAAGGAATGAGATGAAACGTAAATATCCTGGGATGTACATTGATTCAAATATCCTGTAACTCACCTCCTAGGAGGATTGTAACCTAAACTCTATATTTGCAATGAAATGAAACGCAAAGGTCCTTTGCGTTTTCTCGAAGAAAAAAAATAAGAGAAAGGAAATGACAATGGCATAAGTCACATTTCACGGAAGCACGATTCACATCACAAAGAACTGTAAGTAACGATATGCATAATCCACTATTTTGAGGCCAAGAAGTAATAATAACTTTCCAAAATGTAGAGTCGTTACTGAAACGCATCACCATCTTATGTGAAGAATAAACAGTGATTTGACTCGTTCATTTTGCATCAAGAGTGACCCATTTCCAACTTGCGGTAAAAAGGTGTATCAAGATGCGCATACTTTGCAAAGAGTACAAATTTGAGGCCTAGAAACGATAATAAATTTGTGAAATGTGGAGTCCTTACTGAAACGCATGATCATCTTATTTGAAGAACAAACAGTAATAAATTTGACTCGTTTATTTTCCATCAAGAGTGACCCATTTCCAATTTGAGGTAAAGAGGTGTATCAGGATGTGCACACTTTGCAAAGACTACAATTTTTAGGCCAAGAAAGGATAATAAATTTGTGAAATGTGGAGTCCTTACTGAAATGCATCATCATCTTATGTGAAGAATATACAGTAATTTGAATCTTTCATTTAGCATCAAGAGTGACCCAATTGCAACTCGAGGCGAAGAGGTGTATCAGGATGCGTGTACTTTGCAAGGAAAACCAATACCGATTTATTCATTCCAATTTCCTTAAGAGAGTGGGAACCAAATCACAAGCAATAAAACTTGAGACTGAAGAAAAAGGCATTTTAAGAAAATACCTCCTATCGGGGCCTGCTCCAGAAGAAACAGTGTCACTGACAGTCAAAATTGCTACTTTGACTTCGGCATTCTGAGAGGCTGCAACCTGCGGCACAACTGTCGAAGCACTTTTTGCAGAAGAAACAAATTGAGACGATAGGGGACGGGAAGCAGCAGGCAGTTTATCCAGAGGATGGCTAGTTATATCAGATATAAGTACAGCTTCGATAGATGCTCCAGCTGCCAATATCTGCCCTGATGATGGCACCTCCAGCAAGGCATTTGCAGATTTCATACTTAGGAGGCGGCTACTAGCTTGTTGGCCAGTGCTCTCAGCAACATAACTGCCAGAAATAAATAAATAAATAAATAGACATTTATATATGCTTCGTCAAATACGGTGTCGTAAAACATTGGTCTGACATGTAAATATAACTCTTACCCTGGCCTACCAGATCCATCATCAACCACCCATCTGATCACTGCACGATGATACTCCAGACGATGTGGGTCTGCTCTTAGAGGATGTGATATACGCGCATGCACTCTATAACAAGTCTGATCAGTGGAAAAGATGAAAAACAAAATGATGAAAGAAAAACTAATAACAAGCATGAGGATATCTACCTTTGCAGATGAGGATTTGACCAACCGGAGACAAGACGTATTGCAGGAACAACAAAGAGATTGAAGCAAACCATGCAGCTCACTGGGTTTCCAGGCAAGCCAAAAGCAAGAGCTGTTTTGGATGGCTTTGATGTGTCATTTGATGTGATCTCAGCAAATGTCAAAGGCTTCCCTGGTTTCATCCGAATCTGTATGCTCACACACAAAAAATAATTAAAATTACTTGAGGAACTGTGTCAAGTTCAGAAGGTTTCTTTTGCAAACATAACTGCTCTCCATGGTTATCCAATGGCGAAGAGGAAAGTAATCTAACAATAAGGTTGATGCTGCTTAAAGCAGCATCTTGGTACAGAATACCCTCGAAGTATTTCTAAGTTACCTTTTCAAAGTGAATTTTACCCATCCTTGCCAAACAAGGTTTGACAAGATCTCTATCACCCATGGAAACACCACCAGAAGTAAGGATTATATCAGCATCAGAACACAAAGCTGCATCCATAAGCTCAACAAGACTTTCTTCAGTGTCTTTTGCGATTCCCAGGTCAACTACTTTACACTTCTGCTGAATAGCAGCAGCAAGTAGCATGGCCCGGTTAGAGTCACGAATCTGAAATTTTAGTTTAAAAAAGAGAGGTCGCATTTTAGTAAATACGGAATGCAAAGAAAGGTGAAGGATGCAAATGTCGTGGAATAGTAGAAATAACCTGACCACGATTGAGAGTGGCAGTGGCTGGCTCAACCAGCTCGTCCCCCGTGGAAAATACAGCAATGGTTGGTCGACGGTATGCCTGCACATGCGAAAGCAGAATGCTGCATTATACATTTTACTCTAGTATACTCAGTAACATTATCAGAAGATATTCACCTTGACAGTAGTTATTCCCACGGTTGCGAGTAGCCCAATTTCTGCAGGACCTATAATCTCACCAGACTTCAGCACTACCGAATCTTTCTCTATGTCACATCCCTGCAAATTATATATTTAGAAAACTAACAAAACCAATTACTAAAAAGTACTTCAGCACAAATGAGTGTGATAATAATTTTTAAAATAAAGCACTAGTCAACTTAATAGACGATGCCCAATTGTCTATAGTACCTTTCACAAATCTTTTCGTAGTATGAGTGTTGTGCAGAAACAGTAGTGGCAATCGACATAAATTTGTGCAACCACCCCCCACCCAAAAAAAAGAAAGAAATGAGATAGAACAGTAAACATCTACTGCAGCAGGACCTGAAACCATGTACTGTAGCTATCACTCCATAGTAAGAGTGTCGAAACATTGCATACCACAGGGCGTATGTCGTGACCCTCAGCCACCCGCGCAGAGATCCTGACCATCTTGGTGGACCCATCGGGGCCGGCGGCGACCTGCTCGGTGTCCTCCACCTGCACGACGGCGTCAGCCCCGTCCGGAACCGGCCCTGCCCAACACAACAGCCGCGGCCGCATCAGTTCACCCAAATCCGCACTAACGCGACACCGTGGAGAGGCGGAGAGAGTAGTAGTAGCCGCACCTCCGGTCGTGACGTACGCGACGGTGCCGGGGGCGACGACCACGCCGAGCGCGTCGTCGCCGGCCCTCGCCTCCGCGATGACCGGGTACTCCCCGGGCCCGTCGGAGGCCACCACGGCGTACCCATCCTGCGGACAAAGCGGCTCGTTATCCGCCGTGACGGCGCAGCGGAGAGGGGAGGGGGAGGAGTGGTTGACTGACCTTGACGGAGGCGCGGAAGGGGGGGAGGGGGTCGGGGGCGCGGGCGTCCTGGGCGAGGACGAGGCCGAGCGCGTCGAGCAGCGGCACGGGCGACGCGGCGGCGGCTTGGGCCGCGGCCGCGGACAGCACGGCCGCCAGCGCTTCCTCCACCTGCAGCATTTTACTTTTTTTTTTTAATGTACACGTATCTGGATTACTTGGCAAGATTACAACGATAGCACTGAACCCTCCAGACACGGGACAGCTGTCCCCCTTCTTACAGAAATCACCCCGAAAAACAAGAAAATTACAAACACAACCCTGGGGACCGCCGACCAAATCTTCACCATCGCGCCGCCGAAGAGGAAGACGAGACGGAGTCGTCGGCCGCTGATTCACCTGCACCAGCCTATTGGGAAATCAATCCCGTTGATGTCGCCGCATGGATTGCTCGCCAAAATCGACGAGGCCTTGGCGCCAAGGATACCGCATCGGCGGGGGGCACGCCCCGACCAGAGCAGACGCTCGAGCCGAGCACGGCATGAAACTCCGGCGTCACAGCTCGGAGTAACTCCATCAAAGGGGAAAGCCTGCAAAATCTCCACCTCCGCCCCATCTTCTTCCCCACCACGGAGACCTGAAGAAGTCGGAAGCAGAGCACGATTCCGCCTCGAGCTTATTGAAGAACGCATCTTCGGAATCCATCCTCCACCACGCCCACCACCACGGGAGCTCAGCAGGTCGGAGCTTTTCCAGGCCAAGGTCATCGCTCGGGAACGACCCGACCAGATGCGAAGAGGGGATAGACGGCATGACGCCAGACATCGCCATAGCGGCAAACCCAAACACTTACCTAGCTAGCCTAGATCTACTATGTACAAGAGAAGCACAACCACCTACTCCATCTTTACGCCGGTCAGCGAGCCCGCCAGAGCAAAGGAAGGAGAGGGGCGGCAACGAGATGCGGGAGTCGACCCTCAAAGCACTGTGCGGGAGCGACGGGAGCGAGAGGGTTAGCTAGATATTGATTCTCGTTACGTGGAGGTGATAGCATTTTACTTCTGGGGCGGCGGCGGCGCCTGTGTGTACTATGCTAGCCGAATTCAACCAGACAGCCACCACTGCCACGTGCGCCGTGACGATGGCGTTCACTTTGAGTGGGCTCGCGCTTGAATATTCACACGTCAAAATCGAAATCATGTTTGTGTTCTCGGAAGGGAATGCACCCCGTGAATCTTCTTGTCTCGGGAACCTTCGTTTTTTGTGTGTGTATATCCAAGTTTTTCCATTGAATATCGGTTGTTTACCCATGCTCGATACAACCCACAAAAGACATTAGATTACGCCTTATCTAAAAAAACACACATACTAGTTAGATAATTTAAAGTATGAGACATCTGTATTTCGGAAACTAAAAAGTTATGTAGTAAACATCCAACCGTACTGAAATTAAAATGGTTGGTGGAAAATGTAGCTGGTGACTTGTTATTTTACCTAATTTGTTGCTAAACCGTAAAATATTCGTCGCTAAAATCGTAAGATATTCATATCCGCTTTGAACCGGTAAACATTCTATTCACATTCAGCAACATCCGACTTGTAGCCATACTCAATATAATTTGATATGTATTTGTATTTATTTTTAGAAAGATGCAAACGGAAATGGAAAGGGCACTATCCCATCCGCATCTGATTTGTTTCTAACCCTAGCAATCTGACCCTCTCTGTCCAACTTATATTCTTCTTAATCTGCTTCCAATTCATGTTGTTCCTATGCCCCCTTTCTTCTCCATACATCGCCACTAATCTCCTCATAACATTATCTATAGCCGAGTGTATCAAGCATATGACTAAAGAAAAGTGGTTGCTTACTAAGCCGGGATTGTTAATTTCTATATTTTTTCATTCTTAGAGAGAGGAGAGGTATAAGGGGATGTACAGTGCAAGGTGTTTATATATTGGTGGTTATACAGAGAGAACAATGCCAAAAATAAACAACAATGCCGTACACACTTTTATTAAGATATTGGTTAGGCTGCATGCTTTGGAATCTATACTAATATATTTAACATTGTAAAAAATAGAGAAGATCGTTCACACAATGAGATGCATCTATTCTATATAATTCATCAAATGTAACAACATCAAGGAGACATGTGTTTTTCCTTTTTTTCACATTTAAGCTGGTTTTGTATGTATGTAATGGGTAATATCTCACAAAGGAATATAGTTTTTGCACAAATCAGATATACTTTCAGTGATATACATTGCCACTATATAACAGAAAACAGTTGACAAAAATATTTTTTTTTCTTTTGTGAAAAGGTCCACCGGTCTATTAAGAATCATCAAAAGCGGCACAAAATTTGCTTAAAGTAATAACATTTACAAATAAATGATTGGTCCACCTAGCAACAACTACAAGCAGTAGCGCACCGCCATCCTCGCCCCTCCCTCATCGGAGCTTGTCAAAGCTTGTCGTTATCGTATGGCTAACAATGCTAACTAAATCGTATACAATGTATATTTGTTAAATCCACAATATAATTTAAAAATTATAAAAGTTTAGTATGACTTTGTATACTTTTAATCACCCGAATCCACTTAGAAGGAATATCCCTTACATCCACTTTTGCACCTTTCTTTCAGTGTGTTGTACTAGTGGAATGTAGAGAATCTGCCTCCAAGTTCTCTAGCAGGTAAAATTTGTTTGACCGTCTACTATTGCTGGCATATATATAACAATATTCTATTGATATTAGTATTCCACTATTGAAAGGTTGGTCTCCTTTCCCCATCACCGTCGTTGTCCACATCGTAGGTGATGTAGTGGTTGACTCTTTCAGCTCCATCGTAGATATATATATGTGTATATATACAAAAGATCCACCATCATAGGTATAAATTGGATATAAAATTTCGGGTACATGAAATATTCCCAACAAGATCAACAAGATACCATTTTTCCAGTCTAAAACAAACTGAACAATGCATCATGTAACTTATATCATAACTAAATATGTATGTGGAATAATAACACCAACTGACCAACAAGATCCCTAGTGAGGCCCCTATACTTGGGAATACAAACATACCTGGGAACAATGCCCCCCGGGACGGGGCCAGGCCAATTTATCACCTTGGATCCACCATCAGAGGTATAAATTGGAAAACAAACATATCTTTTTTAGAACTAATGAAATATTCACGCATCATGATACTAGGTTCCCCTCCAAATATCATATTCTAGAACTAAGGAAATATCCACGCATCAAGCCTTGGATATACAAACATACCTTTTTTCGAGTACATGAAGTATTCACTGTGAACATTTTTCTCTAAACAACGATTTTTTTTTGAATTTGTTAACCTAATTATTAGAATCTTTGAATAATTTGTTAAACCCCGTGAATATTATTTGAATCTGCTTTTTTTTAAATCAATGAACATTTTTTGAACATCTTGAACATTTTCTCAAAGTCTCATCTGAGGATGTTGGTGCTTAATAAAATGCAGCCATTGAAAAAAAAACCGATCCTTCAAAACAAAATGTTAAATTAGATAGGACATGCTAATCACGACAGTTTCTCACCTGAGGAAGGATGACTGACTCTCGGTGACGATGATATCGACAAGCTGTGCAGTCGACTGCCTGGCGAGCTGAAGGTCGATTGCTTAATGTGGTCCTTGATGACTTCAAAATTAAACACAATTAGTTATTTTTCAGAACAGAAAAATACAACATGCGTGCCGAGCAAGCGACCGAGTCTTCTAATTGAAAAATTCTCTTATATAAGAAGGTTCAACTCACAAACCTCTTGACGTGCATGAATGAGTCAAATGGGAATTTCATGATATTAATTAGACTATGAGCTAAGGCCCAGTAGCAAGTCCCTATAATTAATTTGGCTCAACTTGGCACCATATTATTCCAGTCTCAACGAACAAAACAGACTTATGATCAAAAGGCACGGCCGCAAACGGGCAAAGGAATTGCTGACTCCACATGCATAGATCGCCTGAACTTGTCGTGGACGGTTGCCGCCATTGAAAAACGATGCAAGCCGAAGATGGCTCACACATCTGGGGCAAGCAAAAACGCGACAGTAACTAGAGTTTTTCGAAATAAAATGACCAAATTTTGTTACCATCATGATCATCATCATATTCTTGTTTTACAGCGAAGTATCTTTCTTCCATTACAGATTAGGAAGCAATTCTTAAGAGCATAGCTCGGCAATTGAAAGGTGCCAACTACAGAAGCAAATATACAACGAAGAATGAAGAGAACCAAAGATTGACGGGAGCTTTCTTCTTTCCGGGAGCTATTCCTTCCCTAGCAGTGATTAACGTCGGGAACCAAAGATTAGAATCTGAACTCCGGGTCGACATCCATCGCCCATCCAAATTTCGCGAGGACTGTCTTGCTGAAAATCTGTCATAAGAAAATAGCCAAGCAAAACGGCTTACATTGAGGACTACAAAATAATAATAATTAATCAGGTTAACCATTCGAAATATAATTGTGCGCCTAGGACATCAACTAGGAAGCAAGGTGCGGCGAACCCATGAAAGAAGCAACCGGGTAGTCCCTGAAACTACGGTACCTTCTCAATAGGGACTTCATTGGTTTTGCACCACGCCACGGTAATTCTAGGATCAAGGTAGTTGATCTTTGATGTTCCTAGTGCCACTGTCTTCAAATCCTCTTTATTCATTATTGTGATATCCATTTTCTCTATCCTGGTTTCAATACAAGAGATCTTGTTCTCCAACCTGCATGTGTGTAGATTTATGAGATTATCTCCAATCTTAATTAAGGTAACTACAGAATATGATATATCTGTGATTGAGACGTACACTTCAGGGGTCAAATTTCTCTTTGGCTTGCCATGTTCATCATCACCTAGAGGTTTTCCTTTCTTAGCTTTCTCCAAGTCTACTTTCAACCCATCCCTCAGGACCTGCAGAAAAGAATAAAATGTCAACAAAAGGTTTATGGGATAGCATAAACTTTATCTAATCATTTCAAGCCAACAACCAACCTTTAGTTCGTCAATCTTTTCATTCAACTTATTAATCTGGGAATCATGTGATTTTGGGACAGCACGCTGATGGTTACATATTATAGCGACCTGCAGAGTAAACGAGAAACGTATTTCAGAGTCAAGAATAGTGATGATGCAAGTATTTTTTTTATCAAGAGTGGCAAAGTTTACCTGTTTGTTTGCTCGCTGATAGTAAGTTTTTCAAGAAGGGTTCCATCTTCAGTATCCTTGTTCAACTGTAATATACCATCCCACATAAATATTTATTCCAATCAAATAAATATTAATTACAACATAACATGTTTATTCACATGATTGATACATAATAATGCTACATGGTCATTTTTTGGGTATATGAAAAGTTGAACCAGATAACGAGCTACGTATGTGTGTCATTGACAAACTAAATGTGTACGGTACAGGGAAATTTGCATTGGAACTTACAATAGCATCCAAAGTGATGGAAGCATTATATGTACGGAAGACTTTTGCAGTAAGGCCAGGCATTAAGTCCTTTAGATGAGCATTCAGTTTAACTGTATCAAGCTTATCAAAGACTTGCTGTCCCTTATTTTTGCCTGAAAAAACAGTACTCGAAAAATATGTCAGTGATTATCTAGGCGAGGAACCAGGAAGAGATGGACAAATGGGAAAACAGCGTCAAGAGATACCAGCACAGAATTCCTTAATCGCCTTGTATACAGGTACTTCAACCTCAACAGTGTTCAAGTATCTTATAGAATCTTTACCAAGGAAGTCAAACTGAAAACGCAATCGAATGTCAAATAACATCAAAACTAGTGTTTCCTCGTGAGTAACCATCATCATCAAGACAAAAGATTGAAGATCAAGACCTGCAGCCTGTTTGGAGGAAGACAGGTAACATTTTCAACCTTCAACGTACAACAACCAACAGTATCAGCCTCATCGTCATCCTGAAAAGGATTGAAGTAGCGATATAACATACATCAACAAAGCTTGAATGTAAATAGAGATTGACAAAAATAATTGCAGTGGAGTGCCAACAAAATTGAATTTCATTCGATAACTACAAGTCCGATAGGATATACCTTTTCATTGCCCGCCCTCAGGGCTAGTTTATCTATAAGGTATGTTGCCACTGCAATTTGCTTTGTCGCCTTATCTTTGCTCCTAAAATCCTTGGTGTAATTTTCACGTATATTGTGTATGTGATCCTGCCATGGGCGATAGAAGGACAATTAATGTAATGTGAACGCAAAACCTCCTTGAATCACAAAACAAACTTTCGCACCTTCAGTTTTCGGGCCTTCTCGTATTTCTGCTTGTCACTTTGTCCCTTTAATGTGCTGCTTGCCGCGAGGAAAACATATTTTGTTTCTTTTTGATTTATCGGATCATTCCAAAAGGCCAACCATGTAACAGTGTTGTCATGTTTAACTTCTTTCCAGCTGCAGAACACATGACCAATCAAGAACGCATATATGCTAGAAGCCCTTAACATATATAGTTTAGCATCAAGAACTTTGATATTTAGGTACCTTTCTCCACGTATAGGACACAATGGGACTGGAGCCCCTTCTCCGATGTTTATTGTAATATCACTTGGTCGGATGCGTCGCTTCAGTTTACCCATCTAAAACAATGTAGTAGATCCTTAAATTGAAGGGCATGACTTGAAACAAAAAATGTATATGTGATTAAATGTTTTCTTATCTGCACCTTTGGATGCTCTCCACGCCCCCTGAATAAGCCAGGTGGTTCTACTCTGAAATTGCCAACCTGAAATAGGCAAACGATTACCACTACTGCTATACATGCATGTACAAGAATGTGAACAACGATGCAGGTCTTAACTTCTACTAATGGAATCGTTTATCATGGTAACATGCTATTTTCTCAACTGGTGCAAAAATCTTAATTTAGCTGGAGAAGAGGTTTTTTCACCCTGCTTTAACTCAGTAAAGTACCACTGGCAAAGACAGGTAGAAGCGTAACTAGGTTCGAGACTAGTTGCATGTGTGTAAAACTCCCAAAGGAAAAGAGTGTATTCTAGGGTTTATGAAGGCCTATGTTATGTGAGAGAAAAAATCAGTAAAGAAAAGTACCTTCTCTTTAACACCGTCTACGTAAGCCCACATAAACTTATCCTCTTGTTTCAGTTTCTCTTCACCCAATGCTTTCTTCTCCTGCGAAGAAAGAACAACAAAGATTAAATACTTCAGATGATGTATGCAGGGTAAACCTGCTTTCTCCAACCTACTCAAGTTTGGACGTGATCAAGTCTAAGTCACTGCAAAAGCTACTGTGAGATAATTTTAGAGACCACTACAATATATATGAACTACTATTTCACTCTGTAGAACAAGCAAGACATGCAAAGCTTTTGCATAAAAATCCCTAAATCTTTTACCTCTGAGGTTATCTGTTTTTTCTTCTCCTTCTCTTGGAGGTGCCATTCGTAGATCGGCGTGAAATCACAAAACTCAAACTTCTTGATAATATGAGTTTTACCAAGAATTTTCTGCCAGTCGGCAAAAAAGTTATTGGTAAACGTTTCCTTGGACGCATACTCTGTGTCTTTCATCACAGCAAACATGGTTGCGACCTGCAACACAAAGAATTAATTATCCGCGAGGACCAAAAAGATGGAAGCGTGATCTTGATATACAGGAGAAAGTACAAACATTCTCGTTGGAACGAAACGTAAATTGTAAAGCAAAGCAGTGAACAGCTAATGATCTCTCTATATATGTATCTTACCTCCTCCTGTTCCGGAGTCAGGTCAACATGTTGCCCATTGTAAAGCATTTTGACACCATGAGGCTTGTAGGGAGGGGGGAAGAGAACACCACTGTGCACCAAAGTAGACCACTTCTTTCGACCGCCATCTGAACACTTTGCCTTCTTAGGTGCTGAGGTTGTTTGTTTGTTGCTATTAAGTGGCCTTTTGGTTGAATTTAGGGGAGCACATGCATTTATGTTGTTGGGTAGGATCGGTTTGTCCTTAGAATTTGCACTTTTTAAAGCGGCAATCCTGGACATCCTTGTGGCCAGCGGCTCATCGTCATCTGAATCGACACGATCATGGCCTGCTAGCTCGGCAACTCCTGTTTTGACCCTCTTCAGTTTCCTTTCAACGGCCTTCTTCCTTATTGCAATGGGTTTGTCATCATCGTCTGAATCAGTATCCAGCATGAGGTGATTATCTTTCACTACATGAGGTCTTCTCAATTTACTGTCCTTGTCCACCGGGTTACTACTCTGTTGACACTGTGGTGGAGAATTGTTAGAGCCCGAAGGCCGAGGATTTGTGTAGGTATTTCCTGACGACGAGCCTTCCTGCTTTGAAGGCACAGAGGCATTTGACGACCTATTGAAGGACATCGGACCGTCCTCGTCATCACTGTCAATTATACAGAAGACTGCGGACATTGCTTCTTCCTCGTGGTCTCCTTTTCAAAGAAAACCAAAGTCAAGGGAGAGTAGCCTGGAAGCCAGCACAATTCAGCACAAATGTAAAGCATGGACTCACCCCAAGAACGACTCGGAAATTGACCAAACCGCCTCCCTTGGAAGAGATGAGGGAGAAACCGCCAGACAGGCCGGGGGAGAGAGAAAACTAAACGTGCCTAGGGTCGGCCCCTTGATCACTTCCCTCCGGCGAGGCGTCGGCTAGGGTTTATATCTCGATCAGCCCCACGCTCGCTCTCCCTCGTGGGTCTTCCTTCCTTCTCAGATACAGCGCGCGATTGACGTCGGTTTTATCGTGATTTTTTCAGTCTAATATTTGGAAACCCCAGGGTTAAATTGCCCCCTTTTCCTTTGCTGGTTTCGGATTCCAATTTTCAACTACTATTGCCGATTGGATGGATATACCTACCGGTCATGGAGCCTGTATTGTTTCTCAAAAAAAATTAGAGACCTGAATTGTACGTGGGGCCAAAGCTCATATTTTGTACACATAATAATTGTGTGGTTTCCTAAAGAGAACATATAAGTGTGAGTTTTTTCTAAAGAATAAAGTTTTGAACTAGTCTAGTAAAGCTAATTTTCACTTTGGTTTTCGGCATCATACTGAAAATCGTCTGAACTTGTGTTTTCGCCAGCAACATGACGCCCTACTGATCAACCTACGCAAGCCTGGTGTTACCCTATAGCACCCGAATTATAGAAGAGATTCTCCGAAAAGCGCGACGCCCATAAAAAAGAGTAGTGCAGAAGCGCCATCGTCACCCAATGGTTTTTACCGTGGAGAAATTTGGATCTCTCAAAAAAAAAAGACTTCAACAAGAAAGCAATCGTCATTGCCAGGTAAACCAATGAAGGTCGGACCTAATTTTTAATCCTGTAACTCAAGACTCGGTCCTTGAAAACGCACAAAAAAATCCCCTAGTTCCCCCGCTTGTCGGCTGGTACCGGAAGTCATCTAGTGTGTGGTTTGGACAGGAACATCGACCCGCAGCCATGTCCGCACGACCGTCGAAGCGATATCTCAATCACATCCAAGACCACACCTACTTAGCAGTCATGAACTTGACTTGAGACCTTCTTATCATCGATCGTATCCATCAAAACATTTCTCGCCTATGTCTACACCATGGAAATCACGACATAGATACCAATGACGACATGTCCCATGTTGTCAACGTAAAGCGGAGTTTCGTGACGCGAACCCCTTGAAATCGCACGGTCTGATTTGCGGATGCACAAAACCGGATCACATTCAATTCAAAGATGGCAAGTAGCGTCAATCCATGAAAACCACCAGTGAAAAAAAAAGTCCAAAACTCATCGACGGCCAGATCGAGAACAACCTGCAGCAGGTAGATCGACGAGTTGGGCCACCCCCACCCGGAGTCGCCACTCCGGCATCCTTGCGATGCAGCTGATGGCCGGCCCAGCCGCAGAACTGCATCCAATTAGTGACTAGAAAGTGTTGATGAAATCAAGCCAATGAGTGCTAAATTGGCGCCATGACTTTTATGCAAAGTAAAAGAGTAAGGAGACGGCAAGAAGAAGAAGGAAAAATGTCGATGGAGCTACAAAACTGGGAATTGCTTTGAAGCTCTTTTGCTACTCTGTTTCCAGCTGACAATTGTTTTACAAATATGACCCATGTCTAATACATTTGTCAAAAGTAACCTCCACCAAATGTCAAATCTAACCCTGGCAGGAAGTGAAAAAAGTGACATGTGTCTTCCCGCCAACCCATGTGTCTTCCCGCCAACCGGGATGGTGGAAAGTCAGTTCTCGCCATATCAGTTGGTGGAAAGACACGTGTCGCTTTTTGAGTCGAAGGAAAGTGGTCGCAACGGATAATCCTTCCCGCAACACAAAGTGACTTCCCGCTACGACGGCGGGAACTCACTTTCCGCCAACTGGGTTGACAGGAAGACACGTGTCACCTTTTGCACTTCCCATCGGGGTTAGATTTGACAAAAAAATATTAGTGGGTTTACTTTAGACAGATGTAGTGGGCAGGGGTCATATTTGTAAAAAAAAAATCCAGTTGACACACCGTCCTGTAGCTAGCTAGCTTAGAATAAAAAATCCCAGCTGACAGTGTCTAGCTAGCTTACACCTTGTAGACCGTCTCGAACCAACAACTGCGGGGCGCCCAAATGGCCGTCCAAAGACATTTGGGGCGCGCCGGACAAAAATGGCTCCCACTCGCGGCACCCGAACACGATTTTGATCTGGCATGGCCCAATGTTTGGTCGGCACATCCAACCCATGCCCTCCACTTGGGAGCCGTTGGGCCGCGCCGGATGAAACCGCGCGCCACATTGGCCTCTGTTGCGTGGGCCACCTCTGTGAGCGACACAACGCCCTCAACCGACGGTCCTGGTCAAAGCTGCATGTCGCGTGGCTATCTCCTCGTTTTCCCAGCCGGCGGCCACAGTCAACCGTCGCGTCGCCTGTTCGCTGCCGCTGCACGGCGCGTTCAATGCGGCGCGACTTTTCAAAGGCAACAACGTTAATGCCACCGCCCTTCGGCGACCTTAAGAGGGGGCGTCGTGGCACTCACCACACTCGCCACTACGCACTCGCCAGCACAGACGAACTTGCCGTCCTCGCCACCACAAACGAACTCGCCATCCTCATCGACCAAGCCATGCAACGGTGGGCAGCAGCTGGAGGCGCTCGGAAGGCGCGGCGGCGAACGGCTTCGCGTCGCGCACCCTCGTCGACCAAGCACAGGCGTTGCGCGAGAACGGCTACACGGCACCGACGGACATGCGCGCCCCAGGCCACTGGTCGCTCTTCGTCAGTGGCATCCCGGTGCCGCACGCGATCACCGTCTCCAACAGGGATTTCCACGCCGTCGTCATCGGCCATTACTTGCACGAGCTGACGCCGGAGGATCGCGACGATCCCCGTTGGGATCTGGAGAACCCGGCGAACTTCCCTCGCTACGGAACGTCACACGAGGAGGAGATCAACCGTTGGGACAGCCCTGGAGCGTCGCCGCGGGACAAGAACGTCGTCGACCGCGACACGTCCTGGGTGTGCCGGGGCGCACCCTTGACGCCATCCTCGAGCACATCCGCAACGGCGGATCGCTTCTCCAGACCTCGACGGCGGCGCCTCCTCCTCCACCACCACCTCCGGGCCTATTGTGCCCATTCCATTCTAGTCGTTCAGACGGCGCCCATTGCGCATGTTCGGACTCCCATTTGGGCGCCCTTTGCCGCCACAGCTGGAGATGTTGTAAAGAAAACATCTCGAAGTTACTACAGCCTTCATATGAACGGAAAAAAACTTGTCAATTTCGGCCGTGTTTGGTTACTCGCACTGTTTTGGGTCTCCCGTATCCGTGGCTCATTTGAGCCTAGCCCCAGAAAAACGGGAGCTGAGTTATGTTGTGTAGCTCATCTGGTTGCCTGCACACCCATTATCTTTTTGTGCAGCCTAAAATATAACGAATTTGGAGTTGAAAAATTGCAAGATCGTCGATCTTGACAATATCTACATCCGGAAATTTTCAATGTCGATTTCGAATTTTCGAAAAACGGCCTCCAATATAGGTTTTCAGGTATATCTGACTTGCTTCATCAACAGAATAGCCTCACATGTTGTTGCCTTTTTGTTTTTTGAACATCACATGTTGCCTTGTTGTGCCCTGCTTCGCCGAGTAGCATAGCTGCTAGCTGCATCATGAGCCTCCTGCTGCTGCCTCTGCCCCTGTGATGAGAATGGCAACTGCTTTTATGTGTGGTGCGATTGACCGGGTCAGCAAATTTTTTGTACGCTCCGGCACGGCATCGTCTGTGTGCTGCTCACTGCTCAGTACTTCAATCCATCTATCACTCCATGGACGCAGCTCATACACATGGCCAGACAGAGCCCTGTTTGTATAAGAGCTCCTCCCCCAAGCCAAGCCAGCCATCCAGCCAGTCCACTCCTCTACACCATTACAGGCAGCACCGCAGCAGCCAACCGAGCCATGGCCATGTTCAAGGTGGTGGCGACGGAGGAGCTCAAGCTGGTGTGCGTTTTCTTCCTGCTCGGGCACTTCTACCGATTTCCCCGGGCCAACCCGGCCGCCAGCGCTTGCGAGAGCGACCTCTACCTGCGCGTCGCCGTCGCCCAGTACTTCCTCTTCGTCACCACCGTCCCCGCCTTCATGGTCCTCCTCACGGTCAGGTTCGTGGTCAACGCCGCCGAGGCCGACTCCCTCGCCCCCGGCACCGACGCTGTGGTGGTGAGCTAGCCAACCGGCGGCGAGGTGGTAGCTAGTGTGGTGGTGATCGTTTCGTTTGTATTAGGTTCAGGGTTTATGGAGTGTGTCAGTTAGTCTTCAAATTGGCGTCAACTCGCGGAAAGTCGTTTTGTCACCCGGGCTACATGTAGCCCGGTTTTTTGAAATTTAAAAATCTGCAAATTTAAGTTGTGAAAAATTCTGGAAAAAATCTTAAACGTAGATAATGATGATTCCTACCTGTGTGCAAAAAAGAAATACGAAACATTCAGTATTTTATCCTGTGTTAAAAAGACAAATTTCTAGATCTGGGTGGTGATTCAAAATCTCTCAAAATTGTCAGAATTTTGTCATTTTCGTGTAGGGTGCAATATAAACTATTTCGTGTTGAAACTTTTCATAAACATAAATCAAGTCGTTGTCAATATCCAATATTTTTTCTGGATTTTTTGGAAACTTAAAATGGCGACAAAAAATAAATACAATACCAGGCTACATGTAGCCCGGTGACAAACCACTGCTCTCCGTCAACTCGTTATAACTTCAGCAAGTGTGTGCCGTGTGCCTGTGTGTCAACAGAGGAAGAAGAAGGAGAATGTATCGCCGGTTGATCCTCCTCTATCTATGTGGTCTTAGGGCATCTCCAACCCAGGCCCGCATACGGACAGGGGCAGTCTGATTATGTCCGAACGGACAGGTGAGGAGCTCCAACGGCCCACCGTATACGGACCGTTGTCCGCGCGGACACGAGTTTTGGACCAAACCTGGCCCAAGTTTGGTCCAAGTTTGGGGAGAAACGGCCAGGCTCCCGGTCCGCCCTTTGTCCTCCCTTGTCCGCGTCAGGCCCAGGCGCCAGCCACACAAACTCTTCCCCATCCCTTTCGCCCCAAACCCTCCCACGACCGCCGCCGCCCTAGCCGCCGCCCCTCGATGGAGGACGGTCTGTCTAAGTCCACGGCCGCCGCCGGCGCCGCCCTGTTGAAGCCGAAGAAGGAGCGGCTGCCAGAGTCGGACAAGAGGCCAGCTCGGAGGGAGAAAACGCGGCTCAAGGCGGCCGAGGACAAGGCCGCCAAGCAGGCGGCCGAACAGGTGGAGATACTCGCCGCCATCCAGGCCCGCGCCACCGCGGACCTCATCGCCACCCAGGCCGCCGATCGAGACGTGTTTTTCCTCAAGGGGGAGGTGCTTGACGGTGCTTTATGTGCCGGCGTCATCCCCGGTGTGGTGGCCTCGGCGGGGAGCTCAGCCTCGTCCGCCAAAGGGAGGCCACCACGGTCCTCCTCACCTGCACTCTCGACGGCTTCGACGCCTGTCATGTACCCCGCGGGCGCGTCGTGGCTTGGGTCCCACGAGGCGTCGCCGGAAATTACGTCGGTCTTGGCGGCCCCTTTCGTGCCCCCCCCCCCCATTAACCTCAATGTCACGCCTGCCTAGGCGCCGATGCGTGGCAAGACGAAGTCCCGGTCGACGTCGGCCGCGGGTACCCTACCCGATCCCCGCATGCTCGATTTCGACGAGATGCCGCCAACGACGCCGTCGAACCCGGCTTTTTTCAACGAGTTCGACAACGGCAATCTTGTCTTGCAGGACATGATCTGCGATGGAGGAGGCATGTTCACCAACATCGAAGACGCCGAGACGCAAGACCCGATTGCGGCCATGGCCGATGGAGACACTCAAGCCGAGACACAAGAAGTTGTTGACATTGATGAAGAGCTGCTCGAATTTGACGAGGAGCACGCCAACCTTGTTGCCAATCTCAAGAAGAAGAACGCACGGCCGGCGTCCTACATGGACAAGGAGGATCAAGTCCTATGTGAGTGTTGGATGACATGTGGGCAATCCGCCAAACACGGTGCTCAACAAAAGGGCACCGTGTTTTGGAATAGGGTGTGGAAGCATTTCCATGAGATAAGGAAATTGCCTCCTTACAAGATCGAGAGTGATCTCAATGAGGGCTCTCTTACCAAGAGGTGGGCGCACATTCAAACCGAATGCAGCAAGTTTCAAGCCGCCTATGATCATGTCAAGGCTCGGCCGGTGAGTGGCATTGGGGTTGAGGACTTTATTTTCCAAGCATTGGAGTTCCACAAGAAGGTGCAGAAGATCAAGTTCACCTTGCCCCATTGTTGGGACATGATCAAGGGATGCCCGAAGTGGGTCGAGCTCTACAACTTCTTGAAGAAAGGGGGCGGCGATGCATCGAAGAAGAGGGCCAACGAAGAAGATGATGATGTGGAGCCCGACCAAAACTCCGGTGGCCGTGCGGTGCGGCCGAGGGGACACAAGTCCAACAAGCAAGATGTCAAGCGTGAGGCGGCGGCGGCTCAATTGGAGGCGACCTTGAACGGGTTGATCGCCGACAAGGAGGAGTCCATCGCCGCAAGGTACGTGGAGAAGCGCAAAGACAAGGAGGAGGCCATGGCATACTATTTGGAGATGCAAAAGAAGAAGCTAGAGATAGAAGCGGACCGGATCAAGAATGAGGCGGACCGCGTCAAACTTGCGGTGATGGCCGAGGAGAACTGGATCATGATAGCCGACTTGAGCATCATGGACCCGGAGCAAAGAGCCTGGATACTCAAGAAGCAAAAAATGATCCGCGATCGCGACGATGCTTGATGTCCTTCTCTTCTATTTATTATCATTATATTTGAACTAATTTATATTTTGAACTATGTGTCTTTTCGAACTATGAGTAATTTCGAACATCATTTTGTATGTCATGCTAGATGTCCTGTTTGTATGCCCATTTTGTAGTTTGTTTGTTTAAATAGGCAAACATGGTGCCCAACTTTTTTCTTTTCAAAATGACCATTTTTGGGCTGGGCCGTTGGGGGCACCCCACCCAAAAGGTCTAGAATATGTCCGCGGTCCGTCCAAAACAGACAGATTATGTCCTTTTTTTTGTCCGTATGCGGGCCTGGTTTGGGCATGCCCTTAAGAAACAACTAGGTATTTGAGCGCGGCAATGCCGCGCGTGTGTTTGTGAATTTGAATTTGAAAATGGTGATGTTGTAAAGTTGTCTAAGTTGGAAATCATTAAAATTGAAAAATGGTTGGATTTTGGAGATTGCTCAAATTTGGGAATTATTGTAATTCAATTTTAGATGTGTTGTTTTTTTGTGTGAAAATATTCCTAAGTAGTTATTTTTTGTTTCTGTGAGTTGGTTCACACATTTTAGAGTTACGTTAAATGTTTAGTAAGGTGGAATGGTTTAACATGTTTGTATGTGTTTTGTTTTTTTGTGTGAAAATATTCTTAAGTAGTTAGCTTTTTTTTCTGTGAGTTGGTTCACATATTTTAGAGTTATGTTAAATGTTTAGTAAGTTGGAATGGTTGTATATGTTTGTATTTTGTCGAAATATTTGTTTGGATTTGTTTGAACTTCATAATTAGGGAGAATGCAATATGTAAGATAATATGTGAGATATATATATTTTAGAGTATTTCATTTTTTTGGTCTTTTTTTTAGCAAATTGAATTTTTCAAATGTGTTGCATGTATTTTTTTGTGAGAATTATGATATATTTTATCGTAGAGGTAGTAATTTGTTATATCGAGAATTTTTAGATATTTAGAAATTTGGGGTGTTTGGATATATTTGAAGTATAATATAAAATTTGCGTCAACTTCATAATTAGGGTGAATGCAATTTGTGAGATATATTTTAGAGTGCTTCTAATTTTTTAGCAATTTAAAATGTTCGAATGTGTTGCATTTTTTTAACGTCTATTTCAAATGTGTTAGTTTTTTTTAAAGGTCATGTGAGATAATATGTGAAGTATTTATATTTTGGAGTTTTCCTTTTTTTTTAGCAAATTGAGTTTTAGAAATGTGCTGCATGTAAATTTTTTATGAGAAATATGATATATTTTATCGTAGAAGAAGCAATTTGTCACATTGACTATTTTCAGATATTTAGAAAATTGGGATGTTTGGATATATTTGAAGTATATCATAACCATTTGTTTCGACTACATAGTTAGGGTTAATGCATTTTGTCAGTTATATTTTAAAGTGTTTTTAATTTTCTAGCAATTCGAAATGTTCAAATGTGTTGCATTTCTTTGAACATTTATTTCAAATGTGTTTTTTTAAGGGAAATACTTTGAAATAGTTAGTATTTTTTTGAGTGTCTTTATATGATATAAGGTACCGTCAAATGTTTAGCAAATCGAAATGGTTATATATGTTTGTATTTTGCTGGAATATTTGTTTGTTATTTTTTTAGTGTCTTTATATAATATACAGTACCATCAAATGTTTAGCAAATCGAAATGGTTAAATATGTTTGTATTTTGCTGGAATATTTGTTTGAGTTTCATAATTAGAGGACGTATAGTATAACTTTTGTGTGGTAAGTTTGAGAATTTGTTAAATTTAGGAAATTTTGTCATATTATTTTGAAATGTAGATTTGAAAAATATGGTTTTTTTGTTTGAGTCCTACTTTTTTTTTATAATTGTTATTTTGAATTGCATGGTGGAAGATATGTATGTTATGTGTATTTTTTATTTTATTTTGAATTTTCGGCCGGTTGATGAATTTGTAGTATGTTTTTTAAAAAATCTGCTGAAATATGAATACGATAAAATGATCAGATTTTAAAGGTATTTGAAATTATGGACACACATCATGCTTTGATAGATTTTCCTTTTCTCGGTTTCAGAAATTACTTGTGATTATTTGTCAAATTAGGAGACATGACCAGGGGAGAAGCAGTAGTAGACGACCATGGAAAGGGGGAAGTGCAAGGCCTGAGTTTCACACTTGGCAATAACACAAGGTTGGCTCCTAAACAAGTTTTTTGATATATAATATTTATGTTGTGAAGAAGTACTGAAGATCATTTGTATGACCTTGTTGATGCCATCATGAAAGGATCGTTTTTGTGCCAAATTGATTCTGAGAGGATTGTTGCAAATACTAAATCGCCCCTAAGTTATGGTTTATTCATTCTATACATATTAGTGCTATACAATGATGAATTTGGTAAATGAATAATAATACCTTGTAGATCCATGGTGATTCAGTGGTTTCGCTGCAAAACAAAATGAAATAATGAAGTAATGATTAGATAGAGGAAAAGATTCCAATGTTAGTGGGCTAGTTATTTGTGACACTGTAATGGGAATTCATATGCTGCTGCAACCGCGAAAAACATTTTGGAATGTCAAAAAAAATCCGAACAAAATTTGACGCATACATCTCTACATTTTGTGTGCGCCAATTTTTCAGACATTTCATAATGCAGTTAATGTACATATTATCAACAGGGAGCATATACTCTCGGGTGTAATACATTTCACTCTGATTTTCTAATTCATATATAAAAGTCTAAGAAACAAACAAAAATTGACAGGATCCATAACGATCATAAGAAATACAAAACTATCTATATCCATTTACCAACATAAGATGTACTAAAACTATCAAAAGTAAGTGGAAGAAAGCTGTTATGTCAAAGAATCCTATGAATCCATAAGCCTGGAAACAAAACATATCAGGATTAAATCACTTTCTTTGATCTGTAGGATATCACCCCATAATCCCGAGGAGAGATGACAAAAAATATCTAAGTCAATATACAGAAAGTACATTTCGAGCCTCGCCCTGGTTGGTCTTTTATTGGTCCAAAACTGATGTAAGTTCCACAGTCCCCTGAAAAAAATTGACATTGGCCGGTAAACGTGCTTGGCTTGCAGTATTAGGAAACTTTTTAGCCCCCTTTCTGACCCATTCGTTCGAAAAATTTCACACAGCCTCACTGGTCCTGTTTAAAATGCTCTGGTTTTCCTGTACACTTCCAAAAACCCCGTGAACTGTCACGGATGGAAAATAAATCCAAACTCCCAAGTGGGGCCTTAAGGAGCTGTCAATCTGAAAACAAAGCTGTAAAAAGCAAATCAGGATGGTTACACTTTTTTTCATTCGAACGGTAAGGAGGAGTTGCAATCTGAGACTGGTGTCTAAGTTTCAGAGACCTACAGGTGCACTGGAGCGGACAATTGGCCCAAGCTCTTCTACATAACCTGGAGATGAGGAGAACTTTACCTCAACGGTTGCAGAATATAATTAAATTCTGAGGCATGCATATACTTTGTTTGCAAGAACAGAAAAAGGCACCATAATAATGCAACAATGCCAGGATCGGCCTTGGCACATACGTATAGTAGAATGTTTCTGTACGGTTTTGCGATCATCTATCATTGCACCTTATATCTTCATTAATAAACAAATTCAGGTAAAAAGTAATTGTACAAAAGTAAGCATAATAGTAGATCTGTTAAGTCAAGAGTATTTCAGGTCATACACTGGCACCCGATGCCAAAGACTTAATTTGACAAACACCTTGCCTGCAACAACCTACATATATTAGTGCATGCATGCAATGGATGATATGACTTAATTAAGACATGACTTAACTAATGAATGATGGATAGAAAAATTACTTCCCTCCAGTAACAACTAAAATATTCACTTACCCCTCAATCTTGGACTAAAATTATTCTGCTCTTGTCCTATGACCTCAAAAACCTGTATATAAAACTTATTTCCTTTTGAGCAGCTCTATTTTGTAAGCACCCTGATGGGCTAATGCGTGTAACTGCTGCAGCAGTGTAACTTTTCAGCGCCACTATTGCTCAAATAGACCACTACATATGAAATATCTGGGTCGTTCTGTACATTTGCTTATTTATTTTTGTTGCAAGGAAGCTATGCATATTTGGCTACCTTAACTCAAAAGTTCAGAAGTTGTAGCAGCAAACACCAAACACTGGACAACAATAACTACATCATATACCGCTCAGAATCTTGATATACCATTGAGATGGAACACACAAAAGAACTCTGTGCACTGTGCAGTGAACTCCAAAATAACAATGCAAGCAATGACAGGCCCAAGAAGAAGAAATACAGTGTACTTTTTACATCAAATCAAGCGCCTGGCAGGTCCCTGAAGCTGTGGATGTTGCATGCACGCATGTGGTTGTAGATTGCGCTGAGGCAGCTGGTTAATCGTTTTTGGCCGCCATGTGCTCTACAGTTTCTCGCTTGTAGATAACCTATTCCATATCAAATTAGTACATGCATCTGACGGGAAAACTAAAGCACGTTACTTGCCTGAGATTGGAGGCAATGGTGTCGGAGCCAGTAGCGGATGCCCTCCAGCAGCACGGCAGATGGCTGCACGAATCCGCCATCGATTGTGGAAATTAGGCAGACCTAGAAGTTATTGGACTATATGGTAAGCAATTTGTGGCCTGCGCGAGGATGCCCCTAGCAGTTCTGTTATCTGCTTAATTCATGAGAGGTGAAAAGATATGCTGCTCGCATACCTGCGAGTCGAAGACCGCTCTCTCGCCATGACTTGCTTATGTTTTTGGGCCGATTTTTTTTTTGTAGGAAGTACGTGCGTGATGTTTCTGCCAATCCTCCTTTTGATGGATGCCCGCGGCGTTGCAGAAATCCATGCACTCATCTGGATCATGATAAACTCCTAGTATGACATGCCAATGATCAATCAGAGAAAGCAATAAGAAAAGAGAATTTCGGACTGCTCATAGTACCTAGATGAATCTGACGCATCCACCTGCTAATTACCTGCAAAAGTAGTTTGATATATCTTAGCGAAATCTGCAGCAAAGTATAACAACAGAGTTAATAAACAGCAAAAGTTGGTACATTCGAGGGAGGTAAATTGTTTCTACAGATACAGCAAAAAAAAAGTCAAGAAGATAACAGAGTAGCATATATAAATTCGTCCAACTAATACAAAACAAACTGATCCAACAGTAGGTCATAAAATACATGGATAGAGCTTCAGTGGTACATGGCAGTTTATGGAAGGCAAATGATGACAGAGCATTTTCACAAAGTGTAACCTAAGCAACCATCACAAATGGCTAGCACTAGAGGAGCGGTTTCACTGATTGAGTATTTAAAGATTCCAATTTTTCAAAAGCACCGACATATCAGATTTCTCGCCAACATGCTAACACCATTGAAGCACTGTCTCACATGCCATATCGATGTCAACATATCTAAATTGTCTGTCCAACTATGCTTAGGTACAGTAAAAAGAGCATGGAAATACCTTGGACTTGATGATGTCCGGTAAACAAAGCCTGAATAGCTGCATTGGACCTGAATGCCACCGATGTTGCTGCTTCCTATAAGCCTCATATGACTCGGGTAATTCGCATTGGCACTGTCAAAAGTATAACAAACAGTTCAGCTCAACTGAAATGGTAAACTAAATTACCAAGTTAGGTGTCGAGAAGGAATTGGTCATATGCAATACCTCGACGTCATTGAGGAAGATAAACTTCCAGCCATGGAGATGCGCCCGAACTGCAATGTCCATATCCACCACTGTCGTCCGCTCCAGCCACCCGCCCGACTCCTTCAATGCCTTGATCCTCCACACTCCAGCGGTGCCATTGAACCCAAAGAAATTTAAGAAGACGCCGTTCACCTGCTGCTCCACCTCAAAGTGGAAGCAGAGATTGATGTTCTGCAACCGAGTCAATAAGTTCTCATCCGTGTTGATGAACGACCATCTAGCTTGCACCAGCCCCAATTCATCATTGTCCTGAAACAGCCCAATTGATAAATCAGAATTGGAATACTAACCTGATGATGCTTGGTTGATACCAAAAAAGAAGTACAACATTCCCCTGGATTTACCTTGAAATGCGGCACGCTGCGTTTCAAAAAGTCTGGGTTAGGTTGGAAGTCAGCGTCAAAGATGGCAACAAATTCGTAATCCTTGACATAGCTGCAGCCCATGGCCGACTTGAGGTTCCCAGCCTTGTACCCGTCCCTGAGCACACGATGCCGGTAGAGAATCCGAGCCCCGTTCTGCTGCCACTTCGCAACCTCCTCTCTGATGAGTGACTGCGTCGTCGGGTCGTCGGAGTCATCCAAAACCTGAACCAGGAAGTTGGACCTCGGCCAATCAAGGTTGCAGACGGCCGCAATCGACTGCTGATACACCTGAACGACGACCAGATGGTTAAACTATTGCAAAATTGCAGGAAAAGAATAATGCATCTGCAGAGCAAGAGTAAAATTCTGCGGCGACATTAACCTCTTTCTCGTTGCACATTGGTATCTGGACGAGCACCATGGGGTAGTAGCCGGCGTCAGGGTCCTCGGCGTCCGGCAACGCCGCGGATTTGAGCTCCGGCTTGATGCGCTTGAGCTTGATGTAGAAGCAGCCGAGGCACTGGATGAGGCGGTCGGCACTCTGTATGAGGAAGAGCACGACGCAGGCGTCGGTGAGGAACTGGAGCAGCGGCGCGGAGGCGCAGCCAGGAGCCGTAGAGCGACTCGACGCCGATAATAGGGAGGGCCAGCGCGGAGGCGGCGAGGTTCCAGCCGTTGAAGTGCGCGGCCAGCTCGACGGCGAGGAGGAGCATGGAGAGGACGAGGAAGGCCCTGATGCAGGCGTAGAAGCGGGAGCACAGCACGGGGCTCTCCGCGCCCGCGGCGTCGGCGTCGGTGCGCCCGTCGGCCACCCTGCGCCTGGCGGCGGCGCCGAGCGCGACGGCCGAGGAGGCCAGCGACGCGAGGCAACCCGCCGCGCGGTGCGCCTTGAGCAGCAGCACCCAGGTGATCTGCTTGGCGTTCTTGTCGCGACCACCCTTGCGGCGGCCGACCAGGAAGTCCTCGTCGTCGTGGTCCTCCGGCGAGATCTCGGAGATGGACCAGTTGGGGTTCTCCATCTTGACGACCACCGGCGTGCCCCGGTAGGCGCCGTCACCGCCGGCCCTACCGCCCCACAAGCCGCTCCATGGCGCCATGAACAGGCGGACACCCAGTGCGCGGCGGCGCCGATTCCGGCTCCACGCCGGCGTCCAGCATGCGTGACTCAGCGAAGATGGAGAGCGCGCGACGGCGGAGCACGCCGGCGGGATCGATTTGGTCAGGGAGGAGCAGGACGGCGGGGATGTGCGTCGGCGGCGGCGGCTTTCCGCCGCGCTGCGCTGGCTTTTTTACACAAAGATCCCTGAGTTTTTCAAAATTCGCGTGTTAGTCCTTTTTGCGGGCGGTTTTTTGCAAAAGTGTCGCTGCAGCGCGACGCGGCGCGACGCCATTGGTAGAAATCCGCTGCTACAGTGTTACTGTAGCATCGCGCGATCCAGGACGTCGAACGCGTTGATCGGACGGCCCAAACAATCCGGGTGACCGATCCAGGACGTCGAACGCGTTGATCGGACGGCCCAAACAATCCAGGTGACGTGGATGTCGAAACGAGATGCGATTTTCGCGCGATCCAGGACGTCGAACGCGTTGATCGGACGGCCCAAACAATCCGGGTGACCGATCCAGGACGTCGAACGCGTTGATCGGACGGCCCAAACAATCCGGGTGACATGGATGTCGAAACGAGATGCGATTTTCACCAACTTTTATATATAGGGGAATGCTTGTGTCCTGTTTGCTTCTGCTTTGGTGCATCTGTGTGTTTCCACTCGTTGCTCAAATTCAGCATTGCTCAGTTAACTGTGATTATATTTCTGTTTAGGGCGAATTAATGGCGAGTGAGTTACCACTTGTACTGCTGTGGGTAGAGATTAGAGAGTGAGCTAGAATACGTGTGGTACTTTACTATTGTACTGCTGCTGCAAGCACCGTATTAGGTTGCAGCTCTGAATGCCATCTTTTGCGTGCAAATTGGAGGATTTGAAAAAGACAAGGGAAATCTGTAGGAGATGACATGGTGATGGAGCCAAGACTTGTGGATTGAACTGATGGGATGTGCGGACAGTCCAAACAGTGTTGAACCATGGCGTAGTGAGGTTTTAGTTCCATGATTATTGTCGCAGTTTTAGTTCAGTTGAACCAAAACCATGACCATAATCATTGAATGGAGGGAGTATTTTCTAAAAAGATATTAGGGATATTAAAACTGAGCCATTTAGGAGGCTAACCACACCACTCTCACGTCCTGTGCATTTTCGGCCGTCGGATGTCGTTCCTTAGTCCTTTCTGGCCGTTAGATTGGTCTGCAATCCCGCAGTGGGCCGAGTATCCCTAATGGACGCTGCTATCCGCATCAAATCGGCCTCACGTCGTTAATTTGGGCCGGTTAAGCGCAAAGGCCCACAAACTTTACCGCTTACCCTCACGCAGAAAAAAAAAGGGTCAACGCAGAGGAACCGACCGGAGGAAGAAGAAACGCGCCAGACGGGATCCCATCGATCCCCCGTGACCGCGCGCTGCGGGCCGGCCGCACGCCATCCGGTCGATCCACCACGAGTGCGACCGGCGGCCCGGCCGACTATATTTTTTATTTTTGTCGAAATTCTTTATTTCTGAGCTATACATGTTGTTTTTTTAAACGCTATTTGAAACATAGCACGCTATTAGCATACTATAACTTGTATAGCATCTAGAGGACGCCGCCGCTATTTCTTATAGCACGCTATTTTTTAGCTTGATTTGAAGAAGGCTAGCTAGTTGAAAATGATGATTACGTCTCACTGTTAAAGGGCTAATGGTTTACTAGTTTAACCATGACCCCCAAATAAGTTGGTGTGAAGGGTTGTGCCAATCTAAAAGATTAAAGAAAGTTGTTAGTCCCTTTGGGGTTCCGAGAATCACATTGAGTATAGGACTGGCCGTAATATAAAGATATACAAGATACATAAGTTGGTGGGTGAATTTTGATATGTCTCAGCTAGGAGACTCAACCTATATCCTTCTAAATCTCTTCAAGACACAGAAATTGTGATTCTCGAGTATACCATATTTAACAAGTACCTATATCACTAGTAGAAAAATGAGCTTCCGTTCGGCCCTTTAGTCCCGGCCACATTACGAACCCGGACTAATGTGATCATTAGTCCCGGTTCAAACCTCTAGGACGCCGCACGGGCTCAGTCCCGGTTCAGTCCCGGTTCGTGATACGAACCAGGACTAAAGGGTCGCGGCAGGCAGCCGCAGAGGTGGGGCCAGCGCGAGCCCACTTTAGTCCCGGTTCATATCACGAACCGAGACTAAAGATGGACCTTTAGTACCGGTTCGTGATACGAACTGGGGCTAAAGTGTTCCCTATATCATCTCCCACCCCGAGCCAGCCATCTCCATTTTTGAGCTCGAGTTCATCACCATTTTCTCCTCTGTTTCCTCTACCGAGTTCGAGTTCATCTCCATTTTTTTCCACCATTTGTCAAGATTGGCGGCGCCCCATCTATCCAAGGGTTAGCAACTTCATCCTTTCTTCCGGCGTTGCTCATTTCATTGCTAGTTTAGCTCATTTTATTTTTCTAGTGCTAGCTAGGTGTTTGATGAAATGCCTAAGATAGGGAGTTCATTTGTTTTATAGGCAATTTGAGCTCAAATTAAAGTATGATTTGTGGGTTTTAGTGCCGTCCCGTCCCCGTCCTCACCGCCGTCAATCGCCCGCGCCGTCCCGTCACCGGCACCACCTTGGTGAGCCTCTTGTTTTTATGTTTTATTTAAAAAAATCTTACTTGCATGATTTACATGCATAGTTATTACTTGTATAATTTTCTTACTTGTATGATTGTTTTTTATATGTATAGTGATATGGTTTTGATATCCGTCCCCGTCGGCCCTCGTCCGGTCTATGATTCGGATGTGGTATATTTTTATAACTATTTGTTTCATTTCGTGTTTATGACAATTATGCCGACCAACTTGACATAGATTTTTTTATCTAGGAGGTAGTTGAACCGGAAATTCCAACCGACCCTCTTGTCGAGATGCTAAATTTATTTGAAAACGAAAACAATGATTTGAAAGAAAAATTGAAAAGAAGTGAAGAAGAGAAGATGAAATTGCAGTTCGATCTTGTCGACGTCGTCGATGATCACAAGATCAAGATGGATGCAATGCGCTTGAAGATTAGAAAGATTAGAAAATATGCCATTAATAAAAAGGCTTGGTATCATTATGTCGTTGGTTCAATAATTAACTTAGTTGCGATTTTGATCGCATTTGTTGTTGGATTAAAATTCTTTAGATGGTTGTATGTTAGTTTCAATGTATGTTTTATGAGAACTATGTATTACATTTGGTCACTACTCTACTTTGGTTTTAATGTGATGAACTTGTATTAATTAATTTGGTCAGTTCTCTATTCATGTTGTAGTGTATTGGTTTTTGATATATTTATATAATGCAGATGAGCCGGCAATGGATGTACGGTGACCCACGCAGTCCCGAGTTCATTAGTGGCCTGCATAAGTTTCTCCATGTGGCTGAGGCAAACATGCGGAATGGTTTTATTTGTTGTCCATGTAGTGTCTGTAAGAATACGCATCATTACTCTACCTCAAAAACCCTACACTACCACCTGTTGCAGTCCGGTTTCATGTCCGGCTATAATTGTTGGACCAAGCACGGAGAAAGAGGGGTTATAATGGAAGACAATGAAGAAGAAGAGGATGATGACAACTATCCTATGTTACCTGAACACGGTGGTACTACAATGGTGGAAGACGAAACTGAAGAAGAGGCCATTGTTGATGAGCCCGATGATGATCTTCGTCGGGCCATTCTTGATGCAAAGATAAACAGCGGAAATGAAAACGAGAGGTTGAAGTTGGAGCGCATGTTAGAGGATCACAAAAAATTGTTGTACCCAAATTGCGAAGATGGCCAGAAAAAGCTGGGTACCACAGTGGAATTGCTGCAATGGAAGGCGGAGAATGGTGTATCTGACAAGGGATTTGAAAAGTTGCTGAAAATATTTAAGAAGATGCTTCCAAAGGATAACGAATTGCCCCCCAGTACGTACGGACCAAAGAAGGTGGTTTGCCCTCTAGGATTAAAGGTGCAGAAGATACATGCATGCATTAATGACTGCATCCTCTACCGCAGAGGAAGAGGGTTCATGCCAAGGTGATGTGGTATGCTCCTATAATACCACGGTTGAAACGTTTGTTGCAAAAGAAAGAGCATGCCAAGTTGTTGCGATGACACAAAGAAGACCGTAAGAAAGACGTGATGTTGAGACACCCCGCTGATGGGTCGAAGTGGAGAAAAATTGACAGAGAGTTCAAGGACTTTGCAGGTGACGCAATGAACTTAAGGTTTGGTCTAAGTATAGATGGCTTTAATCTTTTTGGGGAGCAGAGCAGCAGTCATAGCACCTGGCCTGTGACTCTATGTATCTATAACTTTCCTCCTTGGTTGTGCATGAAGCGGAAGTTCATTATGATGCCAGTGCTTATCCAAGGCCCGAAGTAACCCGGCAACGACATTGATGTGTACCTGAGGCCATTAGTTGAAGAACTTTTACAGTTGTGGCGTGATGCACCTAAAATGCATCTACTTTTCCAAGCACTTTGCTTCATAATTTGCTCCGGAATCTTCCCATATTTGAATAAAACTGCTGAATCCGACGCTGTTTTTAGCAAAGTCTCTTTTCTGGTTATTTTTGCAGGAAATTAAATCGGAGAAAAATACCACGTCGATTTTTATGGAAAAGAAGGGCATCGTGCAAAATATGGACACGAGGAAGCGTCCGAGGGCCAAAAGAGTGGGCCCCACGCGGCCAGATTCCTTGGCCACGTGGGCCCACCCATCTGGAGCCTCGGGCACCGCCTCTCCTTCGACTTTTCGCGTACTCCCTCATATATACGAAAAAGTGGCTGACCTAGAAGGGGAGGAGCTTTCGCGAAATAGAGCGCCGCCGCCACCACGATCTTCGTTTTCAGAGACAGATTGATCCAGGATTTCTCCCCGGAGGACGGATCCGGAGGCCATCTTCACCGCGAGGGTGTCCCACGCGGCCAGATTCCTTGGCCGCATGGGACCCACTAACTTTGGCCCCAGGTGGAGTTAGGTGAGTGCCCTGTGCCCATCTCCTTCCCCTCGACAGAAAACCAGCTTCGGGTATTTTTCCCAAATTTTCCCGAGCTCCTTCTTCCTGATATCCTTTGATCTCCAAGTTTAGGGCGGATTTTTCAAATCTATTTGGTAGGATTGCTCCTTGGTATGTGACTCCTCCACCCATCCAATTACTTTTTGTTCTTATGCTTTATGTATGAAGTATTTTGCTGCACTAGGTGTCACCTAATATGCTTGAGAAATCCATGATTTAAGTTTTCTAGTTGATATTGATGCATGATATTGATGTGGAGACTAGTTATGGATGGCTCAATGTTGTTTTAGAGTGTTACATCTTAATTTTTGTTGGATATTATTTTTGGACAGCAAGGTTTCATCATGAACAAAGGTAAAGGATTGTTTGGGATGACTTCGAGACCAAGGAGAAGATCATCTAGAGTTTCCGAGAATTATGATGACAACCACCTTTGGGAGGATGGTGTGGTATATGTAGGGGAGAGGCTTCAGATTCATGCAACAAAATGGCAAGACCCCATGGTTCTTGATCATTGGGGGATAAAGGAAGACTTCAACGCCTTCGCCGCTGCAGCTAGCTTACTCGAGTTCTCCCTTCATCCACGGAACACATACGAGGAACTCTCACGAGAATTCCTCTCCACATTCCGGTTTGAGGGCCCCGAAAACTACAAACACAGTAAGAAAAGTAAGCCACCGTCTCCCACCTTTGTCATTAAATTTACTATGAGGGGGCAGCGCTTGGTTATGTCATTAGATGAGTTCTGTAAAGCTATTCGCGTAGAGAACACGGGTAGTTGGGAGGAGACCCGTGCTGATTCTAACCAAGAACTTGTTGCTTTTTGGCGTAGTATTTCTGTGAACATTCCTGATAGACTTAATAGGGGTAAATTCACTTGCATACAGCACCCCGGTTTGAGATACTTTGCCTTGTTCCTTGCAAGAGGATTTATTGCTAGAGATAACACTTCTGCTTGCACTGGACCCATGATTTATTTACTTAAATGTGCAAAAGAGAACATTCCGTGTGAGTATAACTTGGGAGTAATTCTTGCTAGGTCCTTGCACTTGGCTCTGAGGAGGAATAATACTGATGACACTCCTATTTATGCGGGTGCCATTGCTACTTTAGTATATGAGCACATTAAGGAGGAGAGAGGTTTTGATAATAACATGGGTAGCCTAGTGAGAGAGTCTAATTTACTTGATTTTACTTTGACTTCTCGCATGGAAATGAGTGAGAGGCATGAGGATCATTATTTGTATAGCTATAAGAGTTCTAATGGACAAAATGTGTCCATTAGGCTCCCTCGTGCTGACCTTTTTGATAGGACTACCGGGAAGTGGACCGTGGAGGAAGTGCAACCTCAAGAGGAACCCCAATATCCAGGAATGCAAGGCCACCAATATGGTTACTTCCATGGAGATGGAAGTGGTGGGTACGATTACCATCCGGGATACTAGCTTGATCGCAAACTTGGGGGAGTACTTCTCTCCCTTTTCATTCGTTGTTTTATATCACTTTTATCTTGTTATGTTTTAGTTTCTTGTTCTGAAAATCACAAAAATACAAAAATATTTTATTTGTTTTTTTTTGCTTATTTACTTCTGGTCATTTACCTTATGCATCTAAAAACTAAAAAGAACAAAAATATTTTCGTTTTCTTGAATCCAAAGTAAAAACGGAGGTGCAGGAATTGCTGAAATCTGATCACTGTTTTATTTTTCATTTTTTTTCTGTAACTCCGAATAAGCTAAAATTTTAACCACTACTGTAACTTTTCATAACCTATGCACCCGTAAAATATGAGATTATTCTGAGGTGTTTAGGTAGGGCAAAAACAGTTCTGTATGCAGTATCGTTTTATGGCAGATTTGAGTTTTTATTACGCAGTTCAAGTTGGGAGAGGAGAATAACGATGATGAGTTGATGTGCATGAAGTGGATGAAAGGTATGACACCTTTGCCGTGTTTATGTGGACTTTTTAATAACAGCAAGTGCGCACATCATAGTTTCTTTAACATCTAGGGAAGTGGTACCAAATGTTTATCTTCTCCGTGTTCTAGTATGTTATATGATGATGCAAGTGAGATATTATTTAGTGACAACACTTGGCTGTGGATTGAGTAACTGTGGCTCTAAACAAAGGTCTACGCATCCCATTGCGCTTGCTAAACTTGCCAACCAAAGAGAAAGTAAAGAGTTTTCAAATGTTAAACATGAAGTCATATGTTTGACAAGCTTAGGGGTTGAGAGTTAACTTATATGTGCTGACACAAAAAGCTTTCAACATTGCACTGAATTACATTTAGTTGACATCATGTACTTTTGTTTATGGATGCTTATCATGGTGCCAAATAAATGCGGAAACTTAGTAGTTTGAGGAGTGGGTATAAATGGCTAGAGAGACACCTGGGCCGCCAACCTAAGTCATGCATCATTCATGGTGGAAATTTACAGCGTACCAAAGTGAACATTCAGTGATGCACTTCATAATAAAAAGCTACACAAATAGTAAATAAGAGAGTGCTGAGATTGTTCATTGTCTATTTGTCTTGTCGTTTTGACATGGGCTCGTTCCATGTCCTGGGACAAGAGGTACCCCAGTTGACGCTCTTGATGACGCTATTATTACTTGCAATGACTTAGAAACTTAAACTTGCTTTGTGGCCCGATTTGAGTAACACCGTGGTGTAGGTACTCGTATTCATGGGGCATGAGGCTCTCAACCATTAGTTGGTCAAGCATATGAGTCATAATAGGGAACACCAAATGGATTGATTAAACTGAGAGCAAGGTTGTAAGCACAATGAGTTCACTAGTCAATAAAAGAAAGAATCGAAAGATCTCAAAATTCTTGACATGATTCAATCAAAAGCGATGCAAGAACCTTTGTCCATTTCTACAGTTGGGCAAACTCATCCAAGTGTTGACACTTCATGTTATTTCTCTTGCAAAAAATATAAATGCTTTAACACTGATTAGATGCACCTTTGCTAGCATTTTGTTATTTGTTATGGAAGTTATGTTTTGAATACTTGTTGGTATTAAACTGTGTTACATATGCAATGCAAAGTTCTTGTCAAAGTCTTTTTATCGCTTCTGCACTATGTTTGAGTTGTTCGAGGACAAACAACGAGCTAAGCTTGGGGCCGGGGAGTTGATGCACCTAAAATGCATCTACTTTTCCAAGCACTTTGCTTCATAATTTGCTCCGGAATCTTCCCATATTTGAATAAAACTGCTGAATCTGACGTTGTTTTTAGCAAAGTCTCTTTTCTGGTTATTTTCGCAGGAAATTAAATTGGAGAAAAATACCACGTCGATTTTTATGGAAAAGAAGGGCATCGTGCAAAAGATGGACACGAGGAAGCGTCCGAGGGCCAAAAGAGTGGGCCCCACGTGGCCAGATTCCTTGGCCGCGTGGGCCCACCCATCTGGAGCCTCGGGCACCGCCTCTCCTTCGGCTTTCGTGTACTCCCTCATATATACGAAAAAGTGGCTGACCTAGAAGGGGAGGAGCTTTCGCGAAACAGAGCACCGCCGCCACCACGATCTTCGTTTTAGGAGATAGATTGATCCAGGATTTCTCCCGCGGAGGAGGGATCCGGAGGCCGTCTTCACCGCCATCTTCACCGCCTTCATCTCCATCGACCATGAGCTCCTTCACCATCACCATGTGTGAGTAGTCCACTGTAGGCATATGAGGTGGATGGGGATTGGATGAGATTGATCATGTAATGATACCCGTTGTCCGAGACCTTAGGGGTTTATCTTGAGGATATTTTTGTATTGTGTTGATGCACTTATGCTATGTTTAATGTTTGCTACTAGGGCCCGAGTGGCATGATTTCAGTACTGAACTTATTTTGCCCCATCATATATTTGAGTTTGGTATTTATATGCAAAGTGTATCACCTACTATTATGTTGAACCTGCGAACCCTAAAAGTGACATATAGGGAAAACAAGGGGGAGATGTTTTAGTTTGAGGATTCTATGTGTTCATGAAGTGTTAATGCGTTGTTCCGGGCTATTCGAAAGGTAGACCTTCATTACCTGTAGTTCCAAGTTGGCCCCGGTGAAATGGGCAGGTAGGACAATAGATGTTGTGCAAATTCTCTTGGTTAGTACGCATAACTATTTACGGAACACATACCTACATATAGCGGAGTTAGAGATAAGTCTCGTTGCTATTTGTATCTTATTATATGATCAATCTTATTCATGCAACACCCCGCTATCACCTCATGCCTACGTTTTAAATCTCTGAGTTACACTTTCACTTTTCCGGTAAAAACTGGGAAACCCTTGTTTACTACTGCTGTTTTATTTTGCTTGCTTGAATCATCCTACTGCCATAACTATCACTACTGCAAGTTTATTGATATACAGGTGTGGTTGAGAGTGACGTCTCAATTGCTAAAGTCTTATTGGTATTCTTGTGTTCCCCTTGATTCGAACTATAAATTTGGGTCATACTTCCCAACGAAGATTTCAACGATCCCCTATACTTGTGGGCATCATGGCGTCACGAAGGTGTATGTGTGTGGGATGAGCACAAACAGGAGGAATTTGACCTACGAGCGTTGCTGTTTGTAACCATCTATGATTGGCATGCTCTTAGTAACATTTCAGGACAGTCAAACAAGGGATACAATGCATGCACGCACTGTTTAGGTGAGACTGAAAGTATATATTTGGATAAAGGTAAGAAGAATGTGTACCCAGGGCATCATCGATTGCTTCCAAATAAGCATCCCTTAAGAAAGAAAGGCAAGCATTTCAAAGGTGAGGCAGATCACCGGACGAAGCCTACCCTCCCTACTGGTGAAGATATATATGGTATGGTCAAGGATTTAGAAGTAATCTTTGGAAAGGGTCCTGGCGGACAATCTGTTCCGAATGACACTGACGGACACGTACCCATGTGGAAGAAGAAATCTATATTTTGGGAGCTACCCTATTGGAAAATCCTAGAGGTTCGCTCTGCAATCGACGTGATGCACGTGACGAAAAATATTTGCGTGAACCTGCTAAACTTCTTGGGCATGTATGGGAAGACGAAAGATACACAGGATGCATGGCTAGACCAACAACGTATGCACGAACAAGACGACATGCATCCAGAGAAGTATCAAGGTCCTGCCAGCTACGCTCTTACCAAAGAAGAGAAGGAGATCTTTTTTAAAGTCCTAAGAAGTATCAAGGTCCCGTCTAACTTCTCGTCGAATATAAAGGTAATAATAAATATGGCAGAGAAAAAGTTCCAAAACCTAAAGTCTCATGACTGCCACGTGATTATGACACAATTATTTCCGGTTGCATTGAGGGGGCTTCTACCGGAAAATGTTCGAGTAGCCATTGTGAAGCTATGTGCATTTCTCAATACAATTTCTCAGAAAGTGATCAATCCAGAAACCCTACAAAGTTTACAGAAGGATGTGGTCCAATGTCTTGTCAGCTTCGAGTTGGTGTTCCCACCATCCTTCTTCAATATTATGATGCACCTCATAGTCCACCTAGTCGAAGAGATTTCCATTCTCGGTCATGTATTTCTACACAATATGTTCCCTTTTGAGAGATTCATGGGAGTCTTAAAGAAATATGTTCATAACCATGCTAGGCCAGAAGGAAGCATCTCCAAGGGCTATGGAACAGAGGAGGTCATTGAGTTTTGTGTTGACTTTATTCCTGACCTTAATCCGATTGGTGTTCCTCAATCGCGGCATGAGGGGGGGCTGAGTGGAAAAGGCACGCTAGGAAAGAAAGCTATAATAAGTATGGACGTGCATTCTTTCACTCAAGCACACTACACAGTTCTACAAAGTTCCACCTTGGTGGCTCCGTATATCGTGGAACACATGGATATTGTACGCTCCGAAAACCCGGAGCGTACTGACTCCTGGATTAAAGGAAAACACATGGAGACTTTCGGCAGTTGGTTGCAGAGACATCTCATGAATAACTCCATTGTTGGAGAGCAGTTGTACTTGTTGGCCAGGCAACCATCTTCGACTATATTGACTTTCCAAGGGTACGAGATAAATGGGAATGCATTTTACACGGCCACCCAATATATAAAGAGCACCAATCAAAACAGTGGTGTCCGCTTTGATGCAACAAACAACAATGGGCAAAAGGACACATATTATGGTTACATAGAGGATATATGGGAACTTGACTATGGATCTTATTTTAAGGTCCCTTTGTTTTGGTGCAAATGGCTCAACCTGACTGGAGGGGTAACAGTAGACCCGATGTACGGAATGACAACGGTGGATCTCAACAATCTTGGGTGCCACACCAAACCATTCGTCCTAGCCAAAGATGTGGCTCAGGTTTTCTATGTGAAGGACATGTCTACCAGACCGAAAAAAAGAAAAGATAAGCAAGCGAATACATCATACGATGAGCCAAATCGCCACATAGTTCTTTCCGGGAAAAGAAACATCGTGGGAGTGGAGGACAAGACAGACATGTCAGAAGATTACAAATAAGTTTGATGAAATTCCGCCCTTCACAGTGAACAGTGACCCAAGCATCCTGTTAAATGATGAAGATTCTCCATGGTTACGGCGCAATCATAAGCAAGGGACACACGCGAAGAAAAATTTTATACCCAAACACTAGACAGGAATGTTGGTGATGTGTAATAATATATTAAACCTTTTATTTAACTGTGTTATGAAAACTTAGAATAAAACTCTAAACAGTGATTTTTTGGCTCAGAAGAAAAAGAAATGAGAACAAAAAAAACTATTTTCATAGATATAAAAGAAATTAGAAAATATAGATATGATTTTTATAAATATTGAAACTAAATTGACTTGATTTGACTAATTTGACTTATTTGACTTATTTTTAGAAACTAATTTGACTTAAATCAATACATATAAAAGAAATTAGAAAATATAGATATGATTTTTATAAATATTGAAACTAATTTGACTAATTTGACTTATTTTTAGAAACTAATTTGACTTAAATCAATAGATATAAAAGAAATAAGAAAATATAGATATGATTTTTATGAATATTTTTATAAATATTGAAACTAATTTGACTTGATTTGACTAATTTGACTTATTTTTAGAAACTAATTTGACTTAAATCGATAGATATAAAAGAAATTAGAAAATATAGATATGATTTTTATAAATATTTTATGGACATATTTTTTATAGAGATGTCGACCCCTGCTACTTCTCTGGGTCTAGATAGCATGCGCGGTAATTATATGGACATATTTTCCTCACATTTCAAACATGAATGAATTTGTTATAAATAGATAGAATACATATAAAAGAAATCAGAAAATATAGATATTATTTTTACAAATATTGGATGTTACAAATAAAGATATACTTTTTACAAATATAGACAATTAAACATGTAAATCAAATAGATATAAAAGAAATCAGAAAATATAGATATTATTTATACAAATATTCGATGTTACACATAAAGATATAATTTTTACAAATATAGACAATTAAACATGTAAATCAAATAGATATAAAAGAAAACAAAAAAAGAAAAAGGAACCACAGAAGAAAAGAAAAACATTTCGAAAAGCCCATTTAGTCCCGGTTGGATCCACCAACCGGGACTAAAGGTGGGCTTCGCGCGCAAAATCTCTATGCGGCCCAAAAATGGACCTTTAGTCCCGGTTCCAACCGGGACTAAAGGTTAGTTTCGCGTTGATTTGGGCGGTTCCGCACCAAATTTCACCACTTTTTCCCTCACTCGCCCCCGACGCCGCCGCTCCGCTCTCTTCTCCGGTGCCCTCCCGACGCGCTCCGGTGCCCTCCCGCTGAAGCCGTTGCCGCCGCCTCCCTTCTCCGGTCGAAGCGCCGCCGACGCCGCCGTGTGGAGATCGACGCGCCGCTTCCCTTCTCCGATCGAAGCGCCGCCGACGCCGCCACATCTCGAGTCGGAGTTCGCCGCGCGCCACCCGCGCCGCCTCGAGACGGAGTTCGCCCGTGCTCGCCGTCGTCGCCCTGCCCGTGCTCGCCGTCTGCGGGCTCGCCGCCACCGTCGCCATCCCGTGCTGCTCCATCGCGCTGTCCACTCTCCTCTGGCCGCCGCACGCTCGCAAGGTTAGTGATTGTTTTTTTTTTTGACTTTAGGTTAGTGTACTGTTAAAATGTTAGTGTACTGTTTTGCAAATTTAGTGCTAACAAATTTGTTCTTGGAAATTAGTGTTAGTGCTAGGAAATTAGTGTTAGGAAAGTGTTAGCAAAATTAGCAAATTTAGGTGTTAGCAAAATTTAGGTGTTAGCAAAATTAGCAAGTTAATTTAGGTTCGCAAAATTAGCAAATTCGGATGTTAGCAAAATTAGCAAATTCGGGTGTTAGCAAAATTAGCAAATTTGGGTGTTAGCAAGTTAAAGTGTTAGCAAAATTTATGGATCCGATTCACTAGTGATATACTTTGTTAACCATTTTTATTATAATTAATTTGCATTCACATTTGCATTCACATATCCGATTCACATTTGTATGCAAATATTAGATTCAAATTTTGTTTATTTAATGTTTGTCTATTTTTTGTATGAAAATTTTAGATTCAAATTTTGTTGGACTCCTTTAATCATTACCTTCAATGTTTGTCTATTTTTTTTCTACTAGCAGATATAAGGAGGACGGACCTGCAGCTGAATCAAGGCGATACAAGGAGGCGCACAAAGCTTTTGTTTTCTTTTCTCAATCATCTATCCTTCCGGTAGTTTGTTCATGTATGAAACTCAAATAGCTTTTCTAAAAAATTTGTATCTTGTGTTAATACTTTAGCTTTATGTTTCACGAGATATGACAATTACTTAATCATAAATGTGTCACTTGTGCAATAGTTGAGGAAAATAGCTATGGACGACCACGGCAGAGACGACGGTAAAGAGCAAATATTGATGAATATAATTCATGACGGTGGAGAAGATGCCGGTGAAGAATGTGGAGATGATTATACCTCACAATTCTTCAATGACTACGGTGATGGAGTTGAAGAACCAAGAGACGAAGGGCCCTCCCGATCACTAGATGGAGTTGAGCTAGAACAATTTGTAACAAATTCCGGCGCGGTATATATATTAAGCCTCTGTTGATGACTAGATGCATTAATTGATTTGTATTGCACGTATTAACGAATCTTTTTTTCATTTAGCCCTTCGGATTGACCAATCTGCTAGGCCCTCCGGATCGATCCAATCTGGTAAAAGGCAACGAGGCCTGACCAAAAGGTTGGGCGAACATCAAAGGTTCCCGATCGAGGAAGTTGCTGCAGATGGCGAACCGCTTGCTCCCGTCATGAACGTAAAAAATTGTAAATCAATGTGGAGTTCTTGTTAGGGACAACATCCCGATCAGCATTCGAGAATGGCATAAGCCAAAGGGAGACGACGATGGAGCAGTTACTTTTGTCTACCAAAGAGTGAAAGATGAGCTTTGGAATTCGCTCTTGACACATTTCAACCTACCGCCAGATCTGGAAAATGACATGAAGTTGAAAGTCAAGGAGTGGGGTCTTAAGAAGATGGCCACACAATTCCAGAGCTTCAAGAAAAAACCATGGGATAAATATCAGAAGAACAAAGAAACTCCAACATTCACTGGACCACTGGAGAAGCAAAATTATCACTGGGCCGAATTTAAGGCGTACAAGGAATCGGTTGAAGCTGTGGAAAGGTCAGAAAAAAATAAGATAAATGCTGCGAAAAAGGAATATCACCATTTTTTGGGCCAGGTGGCTACAAGATTGCCGCGCCTAAGTGGGAAAAAAGAGATGCCGACCTGATTGCTAAAGGGGTCACTCCAGAAACAGCGAAATTTTCCGAGAGGTCCAAGCGCTGGTTGTACGCGCATGGGTCATTGTTGGACCCAGAGATAGGGAAGCTTATTCCAAGGGAGAAAAATAAGGTAAAAATGCAAAAGGTCACCACAAATCTTGTTGACGCAATAGACAAAGTTCGAAAGGGAACGTTCGAGCCCGACAGAGAGAACGACGAGCTGACACTCGCCCTCGGGAATAAAGAACAGAAAGGACGAACACGGGGCTATGGCGCTGATGTTCTGTGGAATAAAGGGTTTCCGGAGAGCGCTGCTACTTGTAGAAGCCGTCAGAGAAACAAGAAGAAGGAGGCAGACCGGATCCAACGGCTAGAAGAAAATCACGAGAAATTGTTGGGCATTGTCATGAAGTTGCAAAGGGCATCTGAGCAGCAACAAGAAGATCCTGCATTTGACGATGATAACGTCCGCCCATCTCAGCGGAAAAGTAGCGTGGGTTCCACGGCACTCCTGGGTGATCATGATGCAGTGATGGATGAAGCACCGATGGCTCACCACCCCATGGATGATATCACGGAGAAGACAATGTGTGATCTACATTAGTCAATGAAGAACATATCCTTCAAGGTGGCGGTCGGCTATGCTTTACCTAACCAACCTGGAGCACACTTCCATGGTAGTCAGATTCCAGCTGGCTTTGCTCGTGTCGGGGTGGATGAAGTTCTGCCGGGATTTTAGACACTGGAACTTGACAAACCTGGAGGTGACGGGGAGATGACACTGGGAGGAGTCAAGGGTGGTATCATTCTATGGAAAAAGGAATACATCGTGTTTGCATACTCCACCCCTCCACGGACTCCTCCTTATAGCAATCCACCTCAGCAAAGTCCACGTCTCCCCGAGAGGGACCCTAGCGCGAGTCCACCTCAGCAAAGTCCACCTCTCCCCGAGAGGGACCCCAGCGCGAGTCCATCTCGATCTCCGCCGCGTGAGCCGTCTCCGCCCACAAAGTGGATAAGAAGCCCACCGGTTCGCCGCCTAAGAAGAAAGCTAGAAAGAGGAAAACACCGCCATCTCCTGAGAAGTTACCTTGGGAAAGGACTGACGAGGAAACCTCCGCCATCTCGAAGGCCGAGGTGAAAGCCCATTTTGCACCGAAACAGCCCGAGCCACCAAGGCAGAAACTACCTCCGGAGGTCGTTGAGCGCACCATCAATAACTTATGGAACCCTCCACCAAAGCCGCCAACAGACTATGAGCGCTCTATTGACAAGTCATATAGCTCACATACGGAGAAGCGGAAATGCGGGAAAATAGTTCCCCAGCTCGAAGAATAGGATGTTCAATCGCTCCCCCCGCTCAAGGTGTTTTCTGAGAAGGACGTACACAACAACAGTACTGGTCTCAGTGTTGCTCAACAACGCATAGGAGACACTGGTTTCCCCATGTCTGATCAGCTAGCATGGAAATATGTTGCCGGGGAGTCTTTGGTCAGAACTGAGTAGGTCAAGTATCTACCAACAAAAATGCGTCAGTTGCATACATGGTACTTGAAAGCCGCAAAGGAAGGGAAAATCGGTATCATGGTGGCAGTTAAGGAAGAGCACTACTTCCAAGAATACGGTGTGCATGTTGAGTTTACCAAACTTTTTCAGTTATACAATCAAGACGCCCTCGACAAAGCAATCATCAGTTGCTATTGTCTGTAGGTGATTTATTTCTGTAATTTATCTCTTTAGCTCAGCTTGTTCATTGTCTGTAATTATCCTCACTATAATCTTTTGTACGCTATTATGCAGAATGAAGATTCTCGAATACAAAAGGGATAGAATCTGGGACATTGGGTTCATTGACACGGATAAAATTCATGAAGTCACCATACAAATATGTCCCAAGGACACAAAGGCGGATTTGCTAAGGTTTTTTAAGCAACAATCTACCAAAGCAGAAAATACTTTTTCCTTACAACTTCAAGTGAGTGTTACTGTCTTGTACACATTCTATTTTGCTCACCCGATGGTAAGTGTAATTGATGAGTTATGCATGACTGTGTATATAAATGTGCGCAACTTCCACCTTATTCTTCTAGTCATTAAAATTGACGCTGGAGAAGTCGAAGTCTTTGACTCATTAAGGAGAGATTTTAAAGAATTCAAGAGCTGCGTTGATATGCTCCAAGAGTAATTTCAATTCTTATCGCACTATATCGGCCTCTTTCGTTCATTTCCTGATATCAAGTAATTAATAACTCCTTTGTTCATTTTCTTTATCGGGCAGCGTTTGGCAATCGTTCATCAAGGAAGAAGTCGGTCAATGGAAACCGAAGCTGAGTTTTTTTGTGAACCAAGTAAGTAGTACTACCTAGGTTCGCGCATCTGTTTAATTCTAGTTTCAATACCATTATCATGCTTGATTATTATTTGATTGAATTCTATTCTCGTACAGTGGTGCCTTCAACGGCCACAAGGGACTAATTTATGTGGATTCAACGTTTGCGAGTACATTCACATGAGGACCAGTGAGAGATTCAATAATCAAAGAAATAAAGATGTACGTAAACATTATTCACAATTTTATTTTGTTACCATCAATTGTGTTGAGTTTCATTCATAATTGTTTTATGATGATTTGATATATATACACACAACTGATGTATTCATTTTAATCTCCTTCTTTTAAATTGAAAAGGAAGCGGAACGCGCTCCTACCAGAGGACCGCGTAAAATCAATTGCGGAGGAATTGGCGGGATTTCTCCTTGTGAACGTCATACCTGAAACCGGAGAGTACCACTATAGCGAGTAATAATATGCCTCCATGTACTAGTGATCTCCATGTAATTAAGTAGATATATACACCAAATTGTATGTGACATGGGTATACATCTCGGGTACCCTACCATGAGGGTACCTGGTGCACGTAACGACTAAGGCCCAATAGCGAAGAACCTACTCGAAGCCCAAGACAAGAGGCCCAACAAGATGGAGTATCCTCCAAGATTAGACATAGGCATAGTCGGTTTGGACTTTCCTTACGTGTAAACTAGGTCGGTTACGTACTCCCGAGACCTAGCCTATTTAAAGGCTGGGAGGGGTGCCGATCTAGGACCAAGCCATACTCGAACCACCAAATCTCTTGCGAGATCGTCATCTCGCTGGAGCCACCTTGTAACCTCATAATCTCCAGCGATCAATAACAGACAAGCAGGAAGTAGCGTCTTTACCTCCACCCGAGGGGCCTGAACCTGGGTAAATCTTTGCCTCTGCTTGTCAGCCGACGAAACTACTAGTACTACCACGTTCTCTCCCCATAATCTCAACCCTAGGTCCTTAACCATGGGATTTGATGAGGGTACACCTCGTCAATTGGCGCCTTCTGTGGGAAAGAATAGTGCTGGACTCGCGGTTTCTTCGGTTCCATCGGAAAACGGCGACTCACCGATCGGATCTACAAACGGCAACTCGCCGGCGGCATCGACAAACCAGAACTCGCCGACTCAGGCGGCGCACGGCAACTCGCCGGCTCACTCGACAAACGGCAACACGCCAGCTTCACCCGCAAAAAGCGCATCAGATCCTCTGATAAATTTTGAGCCACACTCTCCAGGATTCCAGGAGGCCTTCTCTGATCTCGAGTCAGGTTTGGTTTAACCGTTGGTTCGTTCAATTTTTTCATCAACAAGCTTGGTGTGCAGGACTTGACGGATCCACGCCAACTCGCGACTTCCGCACCCGAGGCTCCATCGGTTGTGGCTCCTTCGACTGCGGATCCCTCAACTGTGTCCATACCATCGTCGACCCTCCAAGCTTGTTCGTCTGCAACAACCATGTCCACACGAAAGATGCGCGAGCTTGATGGCTGATACATCCATTTTGCATCACTATTTTATATCATAATTTACTGCTATTCATCGATATATTTCATATTTAGAAGTGTTACTTATGTTATTTTACCTATTTTGCATGTTTGATGAATAATGGAGAATTGGACACCGGAGTCAGGATTCTGCTGGAAAAAGCACCGTCGAGATGCACTATTTCTGAAGATCAATAAATCGAAGGAGACATATGGAAGTTCCTATTTTACCAGAAGATGGAGGAGGCCAAAAGGGGAGCTGAGATGGGCCATGGTGGGCCCTCCTCACCCCTTGGCGCGGTGGGGCCCCCTGCCGCGCCGACAGGTGGTTTGGGGGCCCTGGCCCACCTCAGCCGTTCCCCCTTCGCGTACTTGACCCCCTCGAACCCTAACACACAGGAGGCCATCGAAATATTCCGCCGCCTCCACGAGGCGGAAAACACCAGAGAGCGAAAAGCTCCCCTGCAGGAAGAAATCTGCCGGGGGAAATTCCCTCCCGGAGGGGGAAATCGTCGCCATCATCACCGTCATCGAGCTGGACTTCATCGGGATCATCATCATCATCATCTCCACCGCCAACACCATCATCACCGCCGCTGCACCCCGTCTCCGTTATAACATCTAGGGCTGAATCTTGTCTATTTCATAGGGGAAACTCTCCCGGTGTTGATTACTCTTGTTATTGATGCTATTGGGTGAAACCATTGGACTAAGGTTTATGTTCAGATTGTTATTCATCATCATATCACCTCTGATCATGTTCCGTATGATGTCTTGTGAGTAGTTCGTTTAGTTCTTGAGGACATGGGAGAAGTCTTGATGTTAGTAGTGAACTATGTTGAGTAATATTTAATGGTTTGATGCTTAAGTTGTGGTGTTATTCTTCTAGTGGTGTCATGTGAACGTCGACTACATGATACTTCACCTTTATGGGCCTAGGGGAATGCATTGTGTATTCGTTTGCCAATTGTGGGGTTGCCGGAGTGACAGAAACCTGAACACCCGTTGGTATATCGATGCATGAGGGATAGCAGGATCTCAAAGTTTAAGGCTGTGGTTAGTTTAACTTAATTACTTTCTTGTATTTGCGGATGCTTGCAAGGGGTATAATCACAAGTATGTATTAGTCCTAGGAAGGGCGGTGCATTAGCATAGGTTCACCCACACAACACTTATCAAAACAATGAAGATTAATCAACTATATGAAGCGAAAGCACTTGACAATATCCCGTGTGTCCTCAAGAACGTTTGGTCATTATAAGTACAACAACCGGCTTGTCCTTTGCTGTAGAAAGGATTGGGCCACTCGCTGCAACTATTATTACTGCATTTTATTTACTTGTACTTTATTTATCTGTCATATCAAAAACTCCTAAAAACTTGTCTGAGAGCATTTACAGTGAATCCTTCATCAAAACCGCTTGTCAACACCTTCTGCTCCTCGTTGGGTTCGACACTCTTATTTATCGAAAGTACTACGATACACCCCCTATACTTGTGGGTTATCAAGACTATTTTCTGGCGCCGTTGCCGGGGAGTGTAGCGCTATTGGTAAGTGGAATTGGTAAGGGAAACATTTATTGTACGTGCTGTTTTTATTTTTGCCTGCTGCTATATCTCATTATGGAGGGGTCTTCTCTTGAATTCCTATTTGGGAAAACAACTACCACTGCTAAGGTAGTAGAGGAGGCGCAGATGAGCAGGTAATACCGTTCAAAATTCCTATGAAAATTGTTGAACGTGTCACAAATAACCGCTATGCAGGAGATGGAACTGTCCATCCTGGAGATCATTTGTTATTTCTGCATGAATTGTGCGAGTTATTTAAGTGTGCAGGTATCTCGATGGGAGAAGTTAAGAAGAAATTATTCTCTCTATCACTGTCTGGTAAAGCTGCACATTGGTATAAACTGCTGAAGAATGGGTATTCTCTTGGATGGGAGGAAATTGTACCTCTCTTTTACTCCAAATTCTATCCTCCAAGTGAGATTCATAAGGATCGGAACCTCATATATAACTTCTGGCCCTATGATGGAGAGAGTATCGCTCAAGCGTGGGGGAGATTGAAGGCATTAATGCTCAAATGTCCCATTCATGAGCTTCCTGGTAATATTGTTATTGATAACTTTTATGCAAGACTCTCCTTTCAAGATAAAACTCTATTGGATACCACTTGTGCTGGATCGTTCACTCGTAATAAAGAAGAGTTTAAGTGGGACCTTCTTGATCGGATTCAGGAGAACACTGAAGGATGGGAGAATGACAAAGGTAGGGAGTCAGGTATAAACTATGACTTTGAGTGTGTTAAAAATTTATGGATACTGATGATTATCGCAAAATTAGCACTACTTATGGTCTTGACTCTCAAATTGTTGCAAACTTTTATAAAGCCTTTGCTTCCTATTTCGGTTTGCCGAAGGAGGGTTTTAAAAATTATCATGAACCATATAAAGATGAATCTGTTTCTCATATATCTAAAGGTGTTGAGGTTAATGTTGCTGATCGCATTATTCCAGAACCTTATATTGAAAAAGTTCCTTTTCCTAATAAGATTAAGGAACATACTATCATAACTGGTGTTGTTAGTAAAAGTAATAAGAAAACTACCAAACCTGATGAGCAAATAACTGTTGAACCTGTTGTAGCATTGGTTAAAGATCTTGTCACTGAAAATTTAGAAGATAGACACATTATCTTTTGTGAGGATGCTTCTAATATTGTCTCACATCCTAAAAGTTCTAGGAAGTCTAGTGTTCCTGTGCTTTCTGTTGGATAGGTGATCATTGCTATTATGGTTTATGTGATATTGGTGCAAGTTCTAGTGCTATTCCTTATGAGCTTTACAGGGAAATTATGCACGAAATTGCTCCTTGTAAACTTGAAGAGATTGATGTGGTTATTCAGCTTGCTAATAGGGAAACTATCTCTCCAATTGGTATCATTAGAGATGTCGAAGTCCTTTGTGGTAAGACTAAATACCCTGCTGATTTTCTTGTACTTGGGTCGGCTGCCAATGATAGTTGTCCTATTATTTTTGGTAGACCTTTTCTGAATACTTGTGGTGCTGTTATAGATTAAGAAAGAGAAAATCTTTACTAAATTTGCTGGTGAATCTTATGAATTCAATTTCTCTAAATTTGCTAAAGCACCTTATGAAACTGAATTGCCTAGTGAGGATTTTGAAATTGCTCAACTTGCATCTATTGTTCTTGCTCCTAACAATGCTTTGCAGCAACATATGGAGAATCATGAAAGTGAGAACTTCAGGGAAGAAAGGAATGAGCTTGATGAAGTATTCCTTCGTCAACCTATGCTCAAACACAATTTACCTGTGGAAGATTTGGGTACCACAATGCCACCCAAGGAGGATCCTGTTTTTGATTTGAAACCTCTGCCTGATAATCTTAAATATGCTTATATTGATGATAAGAAAATATATCCTGTTATTATCAGCTCTAAACTTTCAGGTACAGAGGAGGAAAGGTTATTGGGAGTGTTGAGGAAACACCGCGGAGCTATGGGATATACTCTTGATGACCTGAAGGGAATTTCTCCTACTATATGTCAGCACGCCATCAACATGGAACCTGATGCAAAGCCTGTTGTTGAGCATCAGCGTCGTTTAATACCCAAGATGAAAGAAGTGGTAAGAAATGAGGTATTAAAACTTCTTGAAGCTGGTATTATTTATCCTATTGCTGATAGTAGATGGGTAAGTCCTGTGCATTGTGTTCCTAAGAAAGGAGGAATTACCGTTGTTCCTAATGAAAATGATGAACTAATTCCTCAAAGAGTAGTAGTTGGTTATAGATGTGCATTGATTTTAGAAAGGTTAACAAAGTAACTAAGAAAGATCATTATCCTTTGCCTTTTATTGATCAAATGCTTGAGAGGTTGTCCAAGAAAACTCACTTTTGTTTCCTTGATGGGTATTCTGGGTTTTCTCAAATTGCTGTGAGAGCGCAAGATCAAGAGAAAACTACTTTTACTTGTCCTTATGGAACTTATGCTTATAGACGTATGCCTTTTGGTTTATGTAATGCTCCTGCTACTTTTCAAAGATGCATGTCTGCTATTTTTCATGGCTTTTGTGAGGAAATTGTGGAAGTCTTCATGGACGATTTCTCCGTCTATGGAACTTCCTTTGATAATTGTTTGCACAACCTTGACAAAGTTTTGCAGAGATGTGAAGAAACTAGCCTTGTTCTTAATTGGGAGAAATGCCACTTTATGGTTAATGAAGGAATTGTTCTTGGACACAAAATTTCTGAAAGAGGTATTGAAGTTGATCGAGCTAAAGTGGAGGCAATTGAAAAGATGCCTTGTCCCAAAGATGTTAAAGGTATTCGTAGTATTCTTGGTCATGCTGGTTTTTATAGGAGGTTTATTAAAGATTTCTCTAAAATTTCCAAGCCTCTTACTAATCTTCTTCAAAAAGATGTACCCTTTGTTTTTGATGATGATTGTAAGGAAGCTTTTGAAACTTTGAAAAAGGCTTTAATCACCGCTCCTGTAGTTGAACCACCTGATTGGAATTTACCTTTTGAAATTATGTGTGATGCTAGTGATTATGCTGTAGGCGCTGTTCTTGGGCAGCGAGTAGATAAAAAGTTAAATGTTATTCATTATGCTAGTAAAACTCTTGATTCTGCTCAAAAGAATTATGCCACTACTGAAAAAGAATTTCTAGCTGTAGTTTTTGCTTGTGACAAATTTCGACCCTACATAGTTGATTCGAAAGTCACTATTCATACTGATCATGCTGCAATTAGATACCTTATGGAAAAGAAAGATGCTAAGCCAAGGCTTATTAGATGGGTACTTCTTTTGCAAGAATTTGATTTGCATATCATAGATAGAAAAGGTGCTGAAAATCCTGTTGCTGATAATTTGTCTAGATTGGAAAGCATTCCTTATGATCCTATTCCTGTTAATGATAGCTTTCCAAATGAACAATTGGCTGCAATAAGTGTAAGTTCGCGAGATAGTCCTTGGTATGCTGATTATGCTAACTTTATTGTTTCCAAGTACTTGCCTCCAACCTTTTCAGCTCAGCAAAGAAGGAAATTCTTTTATGACTTGCGGCATTACTTTTGGGATGACCCACACTTATATAAAGAAGGAGTCGATGGTATTATGCGAAGATGTGTTCCTGAATATGAACAACAGGAAATACTGAGGAAATGCCATGGAAGTGCTTATGGAGGGCATCACGCTGGAGATAGAACTGCGCAGAAAGTTCTACAATCAGGTTTTTATTGGCCTACCCTCTTTAAGGATGCAAGAAAGTTTATTTTATCTTGTGATGAATGTCAAAGGGTTGGTAATATCTCTAGACGCAATGAAATGCCTATGAGTTATTCTCTTGTTATTGAACCATTTGATTGTTGGGGATTCGACTTCATGGGTCCTTTTCCTTCTTCACAAGGTAATACTCATATACTTGTTGCTGTTGATTATGTCACTAAATGGGTAGAAGCTATACCTACTAAAAGTGCTGATGGTGAGACCTCTTTAAAAATGCTTCAAGATGTCATTTTTCCTAGGTTTGGTGTACCTAGATATCTTATGACTGATGGAGGTTCTCATTTTATCCATGGTGGTTTTAGAAAGACTCTTGCTAAATATGGTGTTAATCATAGAATTGCTTCAGCCTATCATCCTCAAACTAGTGGACAAGTAGAATTGTCAAATAGGGAGATTAAATCTATCTTGCAAAAGACTGTTAATAAATCTAGAAAAAATTGGGCTAGTAAGTTAAATGATGCTTTATGGGCTTATAGAACTGCTTATAAGAACCCCATGGGCATGTCTCCTTATAAAATGGTTTATGGTAAAGCTTGTCACTTGCCTTTAGAATTAGAACACAAAGCTTATTGGGCAGTGAGAGAACTTAATAGAGATTTTAAACTTGCCGGTGAGAAAAGGTTGTTGCATTAAGTTCTTTAGATGAATGGAGAAGTGAGGCTTATGAAAATGCTAGACTCTTTAAAGAAAAAGTTAAGAGATGGCATGATAGGAGAATTCTTAAAAGAGAATTTAATGTTGGTGAGAAAGTTCTATTGTATAGGTCTCGTCTCAGATTTTTTGCAGGAAAGTTACTCTCAAAATGGGAAGGACCATTTGTTATTGTGGAGGTGTATCGTTCAGGTGCAATAAAAATTGCTTCATTGAAAGATAACTCTACACAAGTGGTAAATGGTCAAAGACTCAAGCATTATATTTCTGGAGATTCTATTAATGAAGAGGTTGATACAATTAAAGTGGTGACTCCGGAAACTTTCATTGAAGAACATTTTTCTGGGACTGCAGAATTCGATTCGAATAGGTAACAGTTTCGGTAAGAAAAGTTTCGCGAATAACTTTCTAGAAGATATTTTCGTCGTTTTTATTAAATATGGAAAAATAAGAGACCGAACCGGATGGGAGACGGCACCCGTGGTGCCCAAACCATAGGTCGGCGCGGTGGGCCCCCAGCCGCGCCGCCTGGTGGTTTGAGCACCCCGGAGCTCGTCTCCGATCAGGTTTCCTCCTGTACCTTCCTTATGTTGTAAAACTTTTTGCTATATAACTCACCCGAACCCCCGAGGTTCGTATCTCGCCTTTTCATCGTGTTTCGTTTCGAGCTGTTTCTGTCCAGATATTGTTTTCAGATTTAGAAGCGCCATGGTCTCCAACAACAACAACAAGGGCAAGGAGCCTTTGGAAGACGAGACTCAAGACCCCAAGCTGAAGGAGGAAGTCAAGAGCGAAGATGAAGGAGAAGTGGAGGAAGACCCGCGCGAATACCCGCGCGCTACCGTTGCAAGCATCGGAGTGGTGGCAAATCCATTCAAGCCCAGGCAAGGGCGCGGATGAGCACCGGAGGGAAGGTTCCACGACACTTCTTGGCTCCCAGGACATCTTCCCCAGGCAAAAATAACCCCTTCCATACTCTTATCCATAAGCATCAAATTGAGAGGATCCCGGAGGCTGAGTTGCCTAGTGGTTGGAATATAGATCGTTCTAACAATACAGGAAAGAGGGATTCTGCTGCTGAGGAGTGGGGAAACAACTCCAAGAGTTGGGACTCGCAGTCTGACAAGTTTATGAATCGCATCGAACACAACTCTGAGCTGATTCGCGCCCTCACCTACAAGATTGATGAACTGAAGGAGCTGGTTGATAAGCTTATCAACAATCCACCACCACCGAAGGAGTAATTCATCATAAGTATTGGCATCCCCTTGGTTTGTTCCAAGCTTGGGGGAGTGCCGCGGTATCACATCATTATCTTTACCTTTTAAGTCATATCGTGAGTAGGGAAGTTATCTTATATGATGGTTTGCAATGTGGAAGTATCTCTCTTTTAGTTGGTTATCTATGTATCCCTTGGTGTGAGTTGCCGTTATGAAATATTAATGAGAAGTTTTATCATTTACTTTCTGCATACTTTATTTTAGCTTGCAATTCTCTTTCATATTGATAACCTTGTTGTTAGTATAGGGATCACTTTTTAGAGCACCAAGTTAATCTTTTTGGTTTTGGCAAACTTAGCATTGGTCAGTAGTAGACAATACTTTGAGACTTAAGTAGAGAGAGGGAGTGCATGCAAATATATTATTCCATGATCTTTCTTTCTTTGTAGCTCATAAGCTTAGTATTCTTAAGTTAAACTATTTGTGCTTCTAAGGAAGATTGCATGATTATTCTTATCACTTGTATAATTGTTTGTATCCCTCAACTCTTATGCTTGCTACATAACCTTGCTAGCCAAAGACCTGTATCGAGAGGGAATGCTTCTCATACATCCAAACCTTGAGCCAAACCATTGCCATTCGAGTCCACCATAACTTCCTACTATATGGTATTTTGCGCCATTCCAAGTAAATACTTCATGTGCTACCTTTAAATTATTCAAAACTTATTACTCCTAGTTTTGTGTCACTGTTTATTAGCTCATGAGGGTTCTGTAGAGTTTCTCTAGCACTTTTGTCAAACAGACTTTCACCAATGGACTAGTGGCATATACACCGCTTATCCAACAATTTGCAAAAAGAGCTGGCAAATGGGGTGCCCAGTCCCAATTAACTACAACTTTCATTAATAATTCTCTTCACATGTTTTGCCCTGATTTATCAGTAAGCAACTTAATTTGCAAATAGACACTCCTCCATGGTATGTGAATGTTGGAAGGCACCCGAGGATTCGGTTAGCCATGGCTTGTGTAAGCAAAAGGTTGGGAGGAGTGTCAACTATAAAGAAACTAAAATACATGTGTAAACAAAAGAGAAGAGGGATGATCTACCTTGCTGGTAGAGATAACGTCCTTCATGGGAGCCGCTCTTGAAAGTCTGGTTGACAAGGGGTTAGTGTTCACTTTACTACGATTCGTTGACAACGACATACATAGCTCAAACAACTATTTTCATACTCTCTATATGCTTTGCAAAACTTAAAAGCTCTAGCACATGATTTAATCCCTGCTTCCCTCTGCGAAGGGCCTATCTTTTACATTATTGTTGAGTCAGTAAACCCATTCCTCTCTATCTCAAGCAAGCATTTGAGTTGTTGAGATCCAATTAGTTATATGTGTTGATACTTCTAATCATATCTCTCATTTCCTTGTTTCGCACAATAGCTTTTATCCGAATGAATATAACTTTGAAAGTTATCAATGACTGTAAGGAGACTGTTATGATTAAGGCATGTAAGTTCTGCTATATAAGCTCTGATATAAAGACTCTTCTCGAAAGATAAGTATGATCTGTTAATTGTTCTCTGACCAAGAGTTTAAGTTTGCCTTCACCAATCATGGTTCTCTTTATGCACTTCATCGTGGTTCCCTTTACTTATTTCAAGTTAGATTATATGAAGGGAAGTTGCTGTCTAGAATGACTTGTGTATCAATGAATGTGATGCTTCTTGTCCGTATTTTATTTATCGACACTTTGCTCCATAAACTTGTGGTCATGTTTACTGAGCTCAGTTTTCGCTTGGGGACAAGCGAGGTCTAAGCTTGGGGGGGTTGATACGTCCATTTTGCATCACTATTTTATATCATAATTTACTGCTATTCATCGATATATTTCATATTTAGAAGTGTTACTTATGTTATTTTACCTATTTTGCATGTTTGATGAATAATGGAGAATTGGACACCGGAGTCAGGATTCTGCTGGAAAAAGCACCGTCGAGATGCACTATTTCTGAAGATCAATAAATCGAAGGAGACATATGGAAGTTCCTATTTTACCAGAAGATGGAGGAGGCCAAAAGGGGAGCTGAGATGGGCCATGGTGGGCCCTCCTCACCCTTGGCGCGGTGGGGCCCCCTGCCGCGCCGACAGGTGGTTTGGGGGCCCTGGCCCACCTCAGCCGTTCCCCCTTCGCGTACTTGACCCCCTCGAACCCTAACACACGGGACGGCCATCGAAATATTCCGCCGCCTCCACGAGGCGGAAAACACCAGAGAGCGAAAAGCTCCCCTGCAGGAAGAAATCTGCCGGGGGAAATTCCCTCCCGGAGGGGGAAATCGTCGCCATCATCACCGTCATCGAGCTGGACTTCATCGGGATCATCATCATCATCTCCACCGCCAACACCATCATCACCGCCGCTGCACCCCGTCTCCGTTATAACATCTAGGGCTGAATCTTGTCTATTTCATAGGGGAAACTCTCCCGGTGTTGATTACTCTTGTTATTGATGCTATTGGGTGAAACCATTGGACTAAGGTTTATGTTCAGATTGTTATTCATCATCATATCACCTCTGATCATGTTCCGTATGATGTCTTGTGAGTAGTTCGTTTAGTTCTTGAGGACATGGGAGAAGTCTTGATGTTAGTAGTGAACTATGTTGAGTAATATTTAATGGTTTGATGCTTAAGTTGTGGTGTTATTCTTCTAGTGGTGTCATGTGAACGTCGACTACATGATACTTCACCTTTATGGGCCTAGGGGAATGCATTGTGTATTCGTTTGCCAATTGTGGGGTTGCCGGAGTGACAGAAACCTGAACACCCGTTGGTATATCGATGCATGAGGGATAGCAGGATCTCAAAGTTTAAGGCTGTGGTTAGTTTAACTTAATTACTTTCTTGTATTTGCGGATGCTTGCAAGGGGTATAATCACAAGTATGTATTAGTCCTAGGAAGGGCGGTGCATTAGCATAGGTTCACCCACACAACACTTATCAAAACAATGAAGATTAATCAACTATATGAAGCGAAAGCACTTGACAATACTCCCGTGTGTCCTCAAGAACGTTTGGTCATTATAAGTACAACAACCGGCTTGTCCTTTGCTGTAGAAAGGATTGGGCCACTCGCTGCAACTATTATTACTGCATTTTATTTACTTGTACTTTATTTATCTGTCATATCAAAAACTCCTAAAAACTTGTCTGAGAGCATTTACAGTGAATCCTTCATCAAAACCGCTTGTCAACACCTTCTGCTCCTCGTTGGGTTCGACACTCTTATTTATCGAAAGTACTACGATACCCCCCCTATACTTGTGGGTTATCAATGGCTACGTGTTGGTGAACCCCAAGAGGAAGGTTATGATGTAGACAGCAGAAGTTTTCCCTTGAATAATCTATCCAAGGTTTAATCGGACCAGTAGGACTTGACGATCTATCGGAAGGTTGTTGATGTTGACTCCCCCTGGCGCTAGGGAGCTTGCACCAACGTGGAATCTGCACAGACACAAACCAGAACTTTGCCCAACATGAAACAGAGAGGTTGTCAATCTCTCCGGTCTTGCAGAAACAAAGAGTTAAACGTATGGTGTGGAAAACAGCAGAAAAACAGCAAGTAACAGAAAACAGATGATTGCAGCAGGTTGTGTAAACAGTATGAGGAAATTGGACCAGGGTCCACAGTTCACTAGTGGTGTCTCTCTCAGAACAGATAACTAGCATGTTGGGTAAACAAATTACAGCTGGGCAATTGACAAATAGAGAGGGCATAACAAAGCAATACATGCCAAGATGTCTACTATGAAATCTAGTTGGGCATTACAACAAAGTACATAGACCGTTATTCCAACAACATCTATGCCTAAATAATCCACCTTCAAGGCAGCATCCGCATCCTATTCGGTATTAAGTTGCTAACAACAGATTATTGCATGAAGTAAAGTGTGTAATGTAATCAATACAAGTGCCCTTGGACACTGCACCAATGTTTTATCCCTAGTAGCAACAGCACATCTACCATCTTAGACCTTTCTGTCACTGATCCAGATATCTAGAGACTGAACCCACTATCGAGCATAAATACCCCCTCTTGGAGTCACAAGCATCTACTTGGCCAAAGCATCTACTAGCAACGGAGAGCATGCAAGATCAAGAGCACATAGATAAACAACTTGAATAAACATGGTATCAATATTCATCGGATCCCAGCAAACACAGCATCTAGCATTACAATAAGATGATCTTGATCATGTTAGGCAGCTCACAAGATCTAAACATGGAGGCACAAGGTAGAGAGACAACCATCTAGCTACTGCTATGGACCCGTAGTCCAGGGGTGGACTACTCACGCATCACTCCGGAGGCAGGCATGGTGATGTAGAGCCCTCCGGTGATGATCTCCCCTCCGGCAGGGTGCCGGGAAGAGCTTCAGAACTCCTCCGATCTGAGATTGACGATGACGGCCGCGACGGAACTTTTCGTGGAATATGATCGACCGTAATAGGGTTTTCGCGTCGCGGAGAATATATAGGCGAAGAGGCGGCGTCGGTGGCCGAGGGGGGCCACCACGCCATAGGGGGGCGCGGGCCCACCCTGGGCCGCGCCCTAGTGTGGCGTGGGCCCCTCGTGGGTCTGCTCCGACTCCCCTTTGGACTCCGTGATCTCCTCGTGATATTATTGACGATGTCTTTTGTTTCGTCCAATTCCGAGAATATTTCCTTAATAGATTTTCTGAAACCAAAAACAGCAGAAAACAGGGAACTGGCACTGTGGCATCTTGTTAATAGGTTAGTCCCAGAAAATGCATAAAAATGATATAAAGTGTAGCCAAAACATGTAGCAATTGATATAATATCAGCATGGAACATCAAAAATTATAAATACGTTTGAGACGTACCAAGCATCCCCAAGCTTAGTTCCTGCTCGTCCTCGAGTAGGTAAACGATAAAAACAGATAATTTTTTAAGTGACATTCTACCAACACAATCTTTGATCAAATAACAATGTAATGCACATGATCTGAATGAAGTGATCCAAGCCAATGGTCTATAGTTTGCAAGCAAGTAAATAAAGAGTAAACATAAGTGATCACACAAGTGCAAACTTTCATGAATAACACTATAAAACATTTAGAGATATAATAGTCTAACATAATAGTTAGCTCACAGCAGCAATAATTCTCAACATGAAAGTGTTTGTATCAACACAAAGAAAGATAATAGCTTCAGCATTTGCTTCAACTTTCAACATGTATATCATATAGATAATGTCAATGCAAAGAATATGATCAACCAAACACAAAGTTATGTAAAAACTGTTATACTGGAGTTGACAATGATGTTTGCTTAAGGAGACAGAAAGAAGTGGGAAAACTGACTCAACATAAAAGTAAAAGAATGGCCCTTCGCAGAGGGAAGCAGGGACTAACATCATGTGCTAGAGCTGTAGTTCCTGAAGGCATATAGAGAGCATAAAATATTGTTTTGTAAGGTAATGGTGTATACAGGTGTCAACAAATCAGCAAATAGGCAATACTCTACTTCACTAGTTGATCAAACTTTACAAGAGCGGCTCCCATGAAGGACGTTATTTCTACCAGCGGGCAGATCATCCCTCTTCTCTTTTGTTTACACACTTGTGAACATTGATTGACAGACGAATCAGGGGCAAAAAGATGTGAAGAGAATTGTTTGGTTAAAGTTGTAATTAATTGGGACTGGGTACCCCGTTGCCAGCTCTTTTTGCAAAATTATTGGATAAGCGGATGTATATGCCACTAGTCCAGGTGTGTAAAATTTGATCAACCAGGAAATAAAGACCACCTATCTACGTCCTTATGAGCTTTTCAAGTAGTGACACAAAAAGGGATAATTGTTTTGAGTAGTTAGTAGATAGCACATGAAGAAATTTACTTGGAATGGTGAAAACACCACATAATAGGTAGGTATGGTGGACACAGGTGGCATGGATTTGGCTCAAGGTTTTGGATGTACAAGAAGCATTCCCTCTTAGTACAGAGTTTAGGCTAGCAAGGTTATTATAAGCAAACATCATTATCAACTGGAATATCAAGAGTGTACATAAAACACAAGGTTTGATGAACCATAGACTCCCACTGTCTTCCTTGTTAACACATAGCCTTCATCCAAAAATTATCTAGACTACTATGGACTTCCAATTATGCAACAGATTATTATAGCAGAAAATCCTTATAGTAGTTCTTCATTAATAGCCATTACTTACATGATGCACAAGCTTAAACATTAATTACTTGACAGCTCAAAACAATTGGCAAGCATCAAATTACTCAAGACAACGATCTAAAAAGATTCATGTAAGCATTTTATACCACTACCACATGCATAGCATTTTTCTGGTCCAACCAAACACCAATCAACTTATTTGACAACTCTCCAAACAGATATAAGTGAAGCAAGAGAGTACTTTCTTCAAAAGAAACTGAAAGCTCTAGCAAAAGATACATGAAAAACTGAGAGCTAACAGCAATAACAGCAACTAGACAGGAATACTCAACAAGTATAAGTGAAGCACAAGAGTATTCTAATGAAAAAGTGGAGCGTGTCTCTCTCCCAAATATGAATACTAGGATCCAACAAGTATAGCACAGCAAACAAAACAAAACAAACTGAAAACAAAAACACACTGACGCTCCAAGGAAGAGTACACTAGTATGAAGCAATAAAAATATAGCACCATTAGAGATGACCTGATAATTTGTAGATGAAGAAGGGGTGCCTTGGGCATCCCCAAGCTTAGATGCTTGAGTCTTCTTGAAATATGCTGGGGAGGTAAGCCTCCCCAAGCTTAAGCTCTTCACTCTTCTTGATCATGTAATATCATTCTCCTCTATCAACACTTGAAAACTTCCTTCACACCAAAACTTAACAGCTTTTCTCATTAGCAGGTTAGTGCAATAAAAGATAATACTTCAAAGTTCTAGCAAAGACAAAACACAGAAGCCAACTATTTTAAACATTAGCCACTGTTACTAGGCTCAAGTGGGCACTTTTACACGAAAAGAAACCACTTAAAAACTTGTAAAAGAGAGAATGCAAAATAAAAGACAGAATCTGTCAAACCAGAACAGTCTGTAATGACGAATTTTTTCGAGGCACTTACGATGCTCAGATGATGAACTTTTGAAATAATGAAAGTTGCGTAACATCATCAGGAACATGCACAAAAAGTTTCAGCATTTTTCGATTTTTTCTGATTTTCTACTGAATTAAAAGGTGACGAACAACAATCTGTCCTAATGCAGTCCCGAAAATAAAAACCAACTTTGCATTAGTAACTCTCCTTGGTACACAACAAAACAGCAAAATAAAGATACAAAGGAGTTGCTACAGAGGTAAACAAGCATCCTTGACTCAAGAAAACAAAAATAAAACAGCAAATAAAAACATGGGTTATCTCCCAGAAGTGCTTTTCTTTAATGCCTTTGAGCTAGGCATGAAGAGATGCATCAAGTATTGCCAAAAATGTTGAAATCCTCCACTCTTTCGGTGGGATCCTCTTTCTTAATTGGGAAGAAAAACTTTCGGTTGATAGGTGCAACAAACTTCATGAACCCATATTTTGCATTGATAAATCCCCCATTACTCTTCAAAAAAGATCTTCCCAAAACTATATTACTAGGAGATTTTGTAAGGATCATAAAAGTTGTAGGTATATTTTTATTTTGCATAGTAATCTCAACATTAATGATCCCTACACTTTTTTATAATAGTGCCATCAGCATGAAAATGAAAAACAGGATAATCAACCATACCATCAATTTTTAACAAGTCAAACACTATCTTAGGCATGATGGACATTGTGGAACCAAGATCACAATAGGCACGAAATTTCTCACTACTAATGCTTATTTCAATAAAGGGTTCCCAATCATTTTTTAACTCAACATGAGGTGGTTCCTTAATGTGGTGGTCTAAGGTTAAGTCCTTGAGTGACTCTTCTATTTTATCAAGCCTAGTAAGCACACATGTCTTATCCTCTTGAGGAAATTGAGCAAGTCCATTCAAAATTTTATAGGCTTTTTCTGTATCATGTTCATAGAAAGTCTCCCCCACCATAGTATCTAGAGCATTTTGGTATAAAGGTAGCAAGCCAAAGTAGAAACGTTTAATAAGAATGTCTAAGTCCATTTTAAGTTGCATCTTCCTATGCAGTTCTAACATCCTTTCCCAAGCTCCTTTAAAAGTTTCTCCACTCTCCTGTCCAAACTCAATAATTTCTCCTAAAGGGGAAACAGTAATGAAAGGACTGGAGCTAGACATGGTAACAAGCAAGTAACAACCGAAATAGTAAACTAGATGCAGGAAATTAATTTTTTTGGGTTTTTGATTTTTAACAGCAAGCAAAACAAAACTAAAACAAGACAAAAAAAACAAAGTAAAGAGATTGGAACTGAGAGACTCCCCTTTCCAATGGCCTCCAAGTCCGCGGCAACGGCGCCAGAAAACAGCTTGATGGCTACGTGTTGGTGAACCCCAAGAGGAAAGTTATGATGTAGACAGCAGAAATTTTCCCTTGAATAATCTACCCAAGGTTTAATCGGACCAGTAGGACTTGACGATCTATCGGAAGGTTGTTGATGTTGACTCCCCCTGGCGCTAGAGAGCTTGCACCAACGTGGAATCTGCACAGACACAAACCAGAACTTTGCCCAACACGAAACAGAGAGGTTGTCAATCTCTCCGGTCTTTCAGAAACAAAGAGTTAAACGTATGGTGTGGAAAACAGCAGGAAAAACAGCAAGTAACAGGAAACAGATGATTGCAGCAGGTTGTGTAAATAGTATGAGGAAATTGGACCAGGGTCCACAGTTCACTAGTGGTGTCTCTCTCAGAACAGATAACTAGCATGTTGGGTAAACAAATTACAGCTGGGCAATTGACAAATAGAGAGGGCATAACAAAGCAATACATGCCAAGATGTCTACTATGAAATCTAGTTGGGCATTACAACAAAGTACATAGACCGTTATTCCAACAACATCTATGCCTAAATAATCCACCTTCAAGGCAGCATCCGCATCCTATTCGGTATTAAGTTGCTAACAACAGATTATTGCATGAAGTAAAGTGTGTAATGTAATCAATACAAGTGCCCTTGGACACTGCACCAATGTTTTATCCCTAGTAGCAACAGCACATCTACCATCTTAGACCTTTCTGTCACTGATCCAGATATCTAGAGACTGAACCCACTATCGAGCATAAATACCCCCTCTTGGAGTCACAAGTATCTACTTGGCCAAAGCATCTACTAGCAACGGAGAGCATGCAAGATCAAGAGCACATAGATAAACAACTTGAATAAACATGGTATCAATATTCATCGGATCCCAGCAAACACAGCATCTAGCATTACAATAAGATGATCTTGATCATGTTAGGCAGCTCACAAGATCTAAACATGGAGGCACAAGGTAGAGAGACAACCATCTAGCTACTGCTATGGACCCGTAGTCCAGGGGTGGACTACTCACGCATCACTCCGGAGGCAGGCATGGTGATGTAGAGCCCTCCGGTAATGATCTCCCCTCCGGCAGGGTGCCGGGAAGAGCTTCAGAACTCCTCCGATCTGAGATTGACGATGACGGCCGCGACGGAACTTTTCGTGGAATATGATCGACCGTAATAGGGTTTTCGCGTCGCGGAGAATATATAGGCGAAGAGGCGGCGTCGGTGGCCGAGGGGGGCCACCACGCCATAGGGGGGCGCGGGCCCACCCTGCGTCGCGCCCTAGTGTGGCGTGGGCCCCTGGTGGGTCTGCTCCGACTCCCCTTTGGACTCCGTGATCTCCTTGTGATATTATTGACGATGTTTTTTGTTTCGTCCAATTCCGAGAATATTTCCTTAATAGATTTTCTGAAACCAAAAACAGCAGAAAACAGGGAACTGGCACTGTGCCATCTTGTTAATAGGTTAGTCCCAGAAAATGCATAAAAATGATATAAAGTGTAGCCAAAACATGTAGCAATTGATATAATATCAGCATGGAACATCAAAAATTATAGAGACGTTTGAGATGTATCAGAGCTCATTGAAGAACTCCAGGGCGAGGAGGCCGAATCAGCATATCGCACAAATGATCCCAAGCTGGATCTCCCACTCGAGGATAGTTTCGACTGCGGGATCTCCCTCAGCGACTTCGATGAACCTGAAACACATATCGACAACTGCATCGACTCCGAGATCTACACCAACAACAACAACCTCGACTTCGAGATTCATAACAACTTCACCGACGCCGAGATGAGCATAGGCGACGAAGGCGTCGACTGCGAGATCTGTCCAGATGGACCACTCGATGGGTACACGGACTCAGACATGAGCCTCGATGAAGACGTCGAGTCCATGACGGGACTCGAAATCACATACGCATACCCTCGGGTGATACCCCAGCAGGTCTACGTTGCCATCACCGCAGAATTATCAGATGCTGCGGCCAGCCGCAGGCCTACAGAATTTCCGTGCACAGTAACTATGCCGGACGGAGTCACAACTCTCACAATCACTGCCGAGATGGCAGCAAAAGCAGATAAAGTCATCAAGGAGTGCACAATGATGCCAGCAGACGCAACACAAGAGGAGATGTTGACCTTCCAGTACTTCAACTGGCAGAAATCACTTCGACTGCAGCAGGTCAGAGCAACACTCGAACAACGCAAAAAGCAAGCTAGCTTATCGAGTGCGCGAAGAAGACAGCTCTCCCTGAGCTCCACCGGGCGAGCAGACACAAGACCCAGATCAAGGTTGTCACACCTCTCGCCGGACGAGAGGGCGGCACTCACCCGCAACATAGGCAACTCCTTCATGACATACGACGAGGAAGGACTGCCAGTGCCCAAAACAGCAGCGGGTGCTCTCTACACCGCTGCAGCATACCTGGAGGCAATCAAGCCCCCAGCTGATGATCCCAATGCAAAACTACATCACCAACAGATCAAATCACTCGCCTTAGCGGCGAAGGCCATATGCCAAATTCCAAAAACTCCAGGTGGGAGTCGAGACCGTGCCCTAGCCGACACACGTCGTGAAGAGCATAACCACAGTGGTCGCTGCCACCACTCGAAGGAAAGAAGCGGCTCACATCGGCGCAGGTCCAGGAGCAGATCACGCAGATCTTACAGTAGCGATTCATACTCTGATCGAGAGCCTGAGCCACATGGAGCTCTGTGCTTCACTCGTCGCGTCCGCGAGACACGGATGCCCAAAGGGTTCAAACTCACATCTGAACAGGCCAAGTACACGGGTCGACAGGAACCTTTCGGGTGGCTGGAATATTATAGGCTGGCTGTCGCGTGCCAGCGAGGCACAAACACCACAGCCATGCAATACATACGACTCATGCTCGAAGGCACAGCCCACGACTGGCTCAAGGCCCTAGCTCCATCAACATACGACTCGTGGGATCACTTCCGCAGGGATTTCGTCAAAAACTTTGAGCCACTATGTGAGCGCCCAAAAATATTCGAGGAGCTGCGGGCCTGCGTTCAACGATCAGACAAAACGTTGAGGTCATACATCAGACGATGGACTGAGATACGTAACTCAGTTGGAGTAGTTTCAGAAGATATGGCCATGGATGATTTCGTCATGGGCCTCGCCAGGCGAGACTTCAAAGAAGCACTTGGTCGCCAAAAGCCAAAATCTGTAGCTCACCTCTTGCAGATCGCGACTGAGTGGGCAGATGGAGAAGATATGGCACGTACCACACGCGGATCCTCACCCCGTGACAAACATGAGAGTAGAAGTCGAAGCCGCAGAGACTCGTACAGAGACGAACGAAGGCGCAAACGTTCAAAACGTCACTATGACGATGACAGACCCGAATTCATGGCGGCTGGGTTCTCCACACCCCGCAATGACCAGGACAGAAGCGACCGACGGTCGGAAGATCGGCGATACAGTCGAGATAATCGGCGAGACAGTCGAGATGATCGTCGGGACAGCCGAGACCACGGCCAACGCAGTGATAGCTACAAGAGGAAGGACTGGCGCAAGTCACGGGCACAATTTGAGCGATCATTCGAAGAAACGATGGACGCTGACTGCAGATTCCACCTGTACAAGTGGGACGACGGAAAACTGTGATCCAACCACTCGATGAGAAACTGCAAGGAGTTCGACCAAATGGCGACTGATTACGTAAATCGCAGAAAGGCAGCAGCCGCACAAGCACCTGCACCCGTGGCTCAGCCAAACAACGTGCCTGTTCTGATGGCACCATCCCCACCACCACAGCCTGCCGCAGGCGGCAATCTCGCGGGTGCCATACAGCCTGTACCTCGGGTGGACGAACCACAGTACCCTCCGCCCCAAGGGCAGATGTACATGATACAGAAAGGTCGACCTTCCAACAGGGAGCAAAAACTTAAGCTTCAGCAAAGAGGACCACCCTCCATCGGTTGTTCGCCCAGGGCACTCTGCTCTGGTACTCGACGCGCAAATTGGAGGCTACGCCATGTCCAAGGTCTTCATGGATGGTGGGAGCGGCATAAACATCATCTTCGTAGATACGCTCCGCAAAATGAACAGGTCAGTCGAAAACCTGCCAAGATCTCAAATACCTTTCACGGTATCGTCCCAGGCAAAGCAATAAGCCCAGAAGGCACCATACAACTCGACGTGACATTCGGGACAAACACCACTTCAGGACAGAATCGATTGAGTTCGAAGTTGTCGACTGGAAGTCACAATACCATGCTATACTTGGACGCCCGACGTTCGCTCGATTCATGGCGGTGCCACATTACGCATACCTCCAGCTGAAGATGCCTGGACCAAAAGGAGTAATCACAGTCAAGGGGAACTTCCAAAAGTCTGACTCTTGCGACCGAGAATTCAGCAAAATCTCTGAGATGTTTGGCATGGAAGCAACACTCGCTGATCTAGCGGTCTCCAACGATCGAACACTTATGCCAGAACATAAAAAGGTGGCAGTCGACAGAGCATTCAATGCCACCAATGACACAAGATCGCATCAGGTGCACCCGACTGACCCGACCAAGACAGTCAATGTCTCGTCGAGTCTGCCTATCGCATAGGAAAGCGCGCTCGTCGAATTCCTCCGTGAGAACTGGGATATATTTGCATGGTGTCCAGCAGACATGCCAGGTATTCCCAGGGAATTCGCCGAGCACTCTCTCCAGCTACTTCCAGATGCTAAACCAGTCAAGCAAACAATGCGCCGCATATCCGGCCCAAAAAGAACTGCAGTCGAAGCCGAAGTCGACAGGCTACTCGCAGCAGGATTCATCAGAGAGATCAAGAAATCACAATGGGTGGCCAACCCCGTACTCGTAGAGAAGAAGCACACAGATATCCTTCGGATGTGCGTAGATTTTACAGCACTCAATAAGTGTTGTCCAAAGGATCACTTTCCACTACCTCGAATCGACCAGATCGTCGACTCCACCGCCGGGTGCGCTCGCTTGTCCTTCCTGGATGCCTACTCGGGTTACCACCAGATAAGGATGAAGGAAGAGGATGAAGAGAAAACGGCGTTCATAACCCCACTCGGGGTCTACTGCTACACCACAATGCCTTTCGGGCTCAAGAACGCAGGCGCAACCTACCAGCGCATGATGCAAGATTGCCTCAAGAAGCAATTGGGCGAAACGTCCAGGTCTATGTAGATGACATCGTCATCACCACAAGAGAGAAAACACACTACTCGATGACTTGCGAGAGACATTCGCAAACCTCAAACGCTTCCACATCAAGCTCAACCCGAAGAAGTGCACGTTCGGCGTGCCAGCCGGGCAACTCCTCGGGTATCTAGTCTCAGCTCGAGGAATCGAGGCGGACCCGGAGAAAATACAGGCCATCTTGACGATGCAAAGGCCTTCAAAGCTCCATGACGTGCAAAAGTTGGCGGGTAGAGTAGCAGCACTCAGTCGATTCATCAGCAAGCTGGGAAAAAGCACTCCCGTTCTATCGACTGATGAAGAAAGCAGATAATTCGAGTGGACGCCAGAAGCCGAAGCAGCCTTCACGGACCTCAAGCGAGTCCTCACAAGCCCTCCAATCCTCGTAGCACCAAGGGAACGCGAGCCACTTACCTATATGTCTCTGCAACTAACAGGGTGGTGAGCACTGTTCTGGTGTCGAACGAAGGAGGAGGGACACGCCCAAAGCATACAACGTCCAGTCTATTACTTGAGTGAAGTGCTCTCCACATCAAAGCAGCGGTACCCGCACTATCAGAAGCTGGCTACGCCGTGTTCATGTCCTCAAGGAAGCTGACGCATTACTTCTCCGAGCACCCGATCACTGTAATCAGCACCTCAGGGATCGGGGACATCCTCACAAACCCCAATGCAACTGGGCGAGTAGCAAAATGGCTCATCGAGCTAGCACCAAGAGACATCAAGTATGATTACCCGAAGGCCATCAAAGCACAAGTTTTACCTGACTTCCACACCGAGTGGATTGAAGCTCAGCTCCCAGGAGCACCAGATGTGTCCAATTCCTGGACTATGTACTTCGATGGCTCAAGAAAAACGAAGGCGCAGGTGTCATCCTCATATCACCAAAAGGCGACAAGCTCCGCTACATCCTACAAATGGGTTCGAGTTCCCGTCCAATAACGAAGCAGAATATGAGGCTCTGATCCATGGCATGAGGATGGCCAAAGCCCTCGGGTGCACTCGACTGATGATCTACGGCGACTCGAATCTGGTGGTGCAGCAAACAATGAAGGCCTGCGACGCAATCGCAGATAACATGATCGCCTACCGTGACCTGTACAACATCATGGAGGGCAGCTTCGAAGGCTGCGAGTTGCGGCACATAGGGCGTGAGAGCAATGAAGAAGCAGATAAGTTAGCCAACATTGGTGCGACCAAAGCACCAGTGCCACCTGGTGTCTTCTTCGAGCGCATCGAGCACAGATCAATCAAAAAGAAGCGGGCAACTCCTGCATCAGCCGCACCAGCCAAGAGCAAAGCACCTAGCACAGAGGACCCACCAGTCGAGGTACTCCTCATCGAGCCAACTTGGACTCAACCCTTCCTCGCATACATACTCCGCGGCGAGGTACCCGAAGACTTCACAGAGTCAAGACGCGTCACTCGACGATCTAAAGCATACACTGTCATCAACGGTGAACTTTACAAACGCAGCATATCAGGTATGTTCCACGTTGCATAGCATTTGAAGATGGCCAAGCCATCCTTCGTGATATTCATGCAGGTACTTGCGGGCATCACGCCAGCAGTCGATCACTCGTAGCCAAAGCCTTTCGCGCAGGCTTCTACTGGCCCACAGCACTCAAAGACGCGGAGGACATAGTCAAAAGGTGCATCGGCTGTCAAAAATTCGCCACAAAGCCGCACGCACCCGCATCGGCGTTGAAGACAATACCATTGGCCTGGCCCTTCGCCCAGTGGGGGCTCGATATGGTTGGGCCACTCAAAAAATCCTCCCATGGAGGGCATACTCACCTTCTGGTGGCGGTCGACAAGTTCACCAAGTGGATTGAAGCAGTACCCATCACAAGTTCGACTGCCACTACAGCAGTCAATTTCATAAAATCCATCATATACCGCTTTGGTGTGCCAAGTAGCATCATCACTGACAACGGTACAAACTTCACGGCTGAGGAATTCAAATCCTTCTGCAAAGAGCAAGATATCACGCTCAATTATGCATCTGTGGCGCACCCGCAATCAAACGGCCAAGTCGAAAAGGCCAATGGGCTTGTGACGAGTGGAATCAAGAAGCGCCTCCTGGTGCCACTCAAAAGGGCTGCGGGTGCTTGGGTAGAAGAGCTCCCGTCTGTGCTATGGAGCCTACGCACAACACCCAACGCCTCAAGCAATTCACTCCATTCTTCATGGTCTACGGCGCAGAGGCAATCCTGCCATCAGACGTAAGGTTCAACGCACCAAGGGTCGAAGCATACAATGAAGACGATGCAGATGAAGCACTCGAAGATGCAGTCGACTTGCTTGAAGAAGCACGCAACACGGCGCTAGCACGCACAGCTGTCTACCAGCAAGATCTACGCAACTACACAGCCGTCGACTGCGTACCAGGTCCTTCGAGGTGGGTGACTTGGTACTTCGACTGAAGCAAAAGAAGGTGCATAAACTTGCTTCTCCATGGGAAGGACCCTTCATCATCACCGAGGTCATTGGTGGTGGAGCATACAGACTGAAGCACGCGAAGACCGGCGAACTCTCCCACAATCCTTGGAACGTTGCGCAGCTGCGCCGTTTCTATGCTTAGATTGCTCAGTCGCATAATGTAATAGGCTCATATGTCGGATGGCTGCAGGTTTCAGACGCGCTCTTTTCCTTACCAGGGTACCTAAGGGGACTGGAAGGTTTTTAATGAGGCGGCCTGCAGCCTAACATTCATAAATGGAATATAGTCAATAAATTCCTCATATTTTCCTGCTTACTACTCGCATAACTTATCAGCACAAACTTAGCCTCACCCGTATGCTCGGGGGCTGAGCTGCCTCATAACATAAAGCTTTCGCTCCTTCAAACATAATACTACAGCCACACTCGAATACTCGGGGGCTGGATCATAAAACTCAATACATAAAGGAAAAAGTTGCTCAACCCCACTCAATTACTCGGGGGCTGAGCCTGCAGGCATAAGTTGAAGCTTCAACTCTCATAAAATTCATAGCCTCACTCGAGCACTCGGGGTGTATAATTCATGATCTATGTAAAGTGTTTTTCATAAACCCCACTCGATACACTCGGGGGCTGCATACATACAAGTGAACAAATATGTACCAAGTGGCAAAATTTACACTCGGGGGTGTTCCTATACAGAAAAACCCTAATCTTCCGGTTCGTCCTTTGCTGGAAGAACAGGGCCCATAAGTTGCGCATGATAGCAATCAACCAATGTCCTCGCATGATCGAATGTATCGTCAAGATTCGACTGGGACAAGGACGATCCAGGCGCGGGTGGACGTAGCTGCAAATTTGGACGTTGACTTCGGAGATATGCCATGGTTGCGTTGGCGCCATCCACAAGCTTCTGGGTGATAAAGCCTCGAATGGAACCTGTTGACCGGAAGAGCTCGAGTAACGCGTGGATTCCTTGAGGTTGCGGCCCAGCTGGAAAAAGCATCTGGTTGATTCGACTGAAGGCCGACCTGCATAACTCAAGGAGCATAGTACTCCGCCACACTCGATCCTGCAGGGTCGCGAGTATCCGTGCTCGGTGCTTATCCAAGCGAAAGTGCTGACGGCCAGTCGTGGGTTCGTCAGTTGCCATGTTCAACTGCTCATCCACGCGAGCCTGCTCCGCCTGGAAATCTTGAACAAAACCTGCAACAACACAAGTTGGGTGAACAAAAAGGAACAGGCTGTGAACTCACAAGATCAAGGCAGTCATGCTTACACTCGAGCTGTCTGTTCACGATCTCCATCTCGCCAAGCACATACTCCTCCCGTTGGGTGGGTAAAGCAGGCCTTGCCCTCATCCTATCCAGCTCACTTCGGGCACTCGCCAGCTCTTGCTCCTGTTTCGCGAGTCGAGCCTTCATATAACGTATTACTGCGGCATCGTTTGCCACCTGAGCTCGAGATCGAGTAGGGGCACGATGCCGCGACGAACTGGATGAAGTGGCGGCTGGCCGTTTCTGTTCCAAGCATCATAAAAGTTTCATAAGAAACTCATCACAAAGCTTAGGCGAGTAACAACACACAGCTTTACAAGCAGATCATAATGAGGAAATTATATTCATACAAAGGTAGCAAAAGCACATGCATACTCGCATGGTCATAAGTTTAATTACAAGGCATAAAAGGCGCGCTGCCCTACTTCTCAGACATCGACTCCGACCTAGCCCTACTCGCACGGCGGCGACCTCTGCTGCCCGGCGCTCCATGGTAGCCATAAATGTTTCAGCCAACTTTGCGGCTGGCTCGTTCACATGCTTTAGGGACACCAGCTTCCCGCCCGGCTTGCGAGGAAAGTCAGACAGAGCGGCTTTGAAGTCACCCTCTATCCCATGACCTAAAAGGAGTTTGAGGGTGGTCTCTGAGCCGCGTACCGTCAAAGCGCGAGCAAAGTTCGTCATAGTCGAAGTTCCCGGGCCCAGGACGTCGGAAGCCATCCACAGTCGAAGGAGGTTGGCTAGACGGGAACACGTCCTTGAACACGGCGCCGAGGGTGCTCGTAGACTTGGCGAGTGCATCCTTGGCTTGGGTGGAGACGACGTCCAAATCGCCTATAGCGCGGTCAAGGGACAAATCCACTCGACTGGTCTACACCTAGCGGTGCGCCAACAGCTCCTGCAAAAATCAGACAGAACACAAACTTTTACACAACCTTCAGTGCCAAAAGAAGGGGACAAAAGTGGCAAATTCAACTTACCGCCCACGTCTCGGGTGAGGCTAGCCAAGCGCTCAGCAAAATCTTTCTCGCGCAGCGCAGCGGAGTTCTTGGCGTCATCCAAGGCCTTCTTCGACTCCGCGCGCTCCTTGGCGAGTGCATCTTCTAGCTCTTTAACCCGGGACTCAGCAGACGCCTTGTCACCTGAGATAGATGGCCAGATGTCATTCACAATCGACAAAGCAAAGACATACAGAAACCCAACACACTTACGGGTGAGCTGCTCCATAACAGTGTGCAGATTATCCCTCTCCTGTTCAACCTGGACAAATGCTTTACCTGATTCCACCAGGTTGAGGTAAAAGGGTTGCACGCACACAAACCAACATAAGCTATACACAAATAGTCCCAGAAAAGACTCGACAAAAGACACTTACGTGTTCAACCAAGGCGCAGGCTTGGCAGCAGAAGTCCCAATTTGCGGAGTTGACGCACTCGCATCTTGGCGGCCTCAAAGGTAGTAGCCGTGGCTACTGTTCTCACAACCTCATCCGCAACAGGGGAAGCTTCTGGCTGATCTGGAGTCGAAGCTCTCTCGGTTGGAGGAGTTGGAGGTCGCGCAGTCTCAGCACTGCGAGTGACCAAAAGACATACAACATAAGAAACAGTACTCAACTCACAAAAATTGTAGTACAAAAGGAGCAAACCTGTGCTCTTCTTCATCATCAGTGTCGAGCTCTTCAAAGTTTGGGCCTCCAAAAAGTAGCTCCCCACCCGACTGAGGAGGAGGAGGAGCCGAGCTCAATGGGCTCACGTCCAAAGGAGCAGCTGTGGTCGTAGGAGACGAGCCTGAGTCTCCATCATCTCTCACATCTGATCCCTTGGCGGGTGAACTCATGGGTGAGCTGCCCGACGGCGCTTGCGAGTGGGGACCTCGCTCACATCATCAGTCGTGGCAGGCTCCTTGCCCTGTGCTTCCTCTACCCCTTCTCTTCAACTTCTTCTGTGGGTGAAGTGGTAGCCGAAGGTAGAGGCGATTCATCCCCTCCCTTCGCTTCTACTGTCACCTCTGTTTCATTAGTTGGGCCATCTTCGGAAGAGGAGGAAGGGTAGAGGTAGTCGAGTGGTCCTGCATACAAAATACAGCAGTCGAAAGTTACAAAGATGCACAGCAGAATAACAAAAACAAGAGATCATAGACTCGATAGATTCACTAACCTCTGGCAAAGGCTTTTCAGCCCCATAAGGAGTGACAGGGCAGTCGACGTTGCAGGGCTCGCTTTGTTTTGTACTGGTGATGGACCGCACATGTGACACCAGTTCACTCCTAGACAGCTCCTCCTTGCTCATTCAAGTGGAGTCGAGGGGACCTTCGTACTCCCACATTGGGTGGGCACGAGCGTGGAGCAGCCACACCCGCATCTTCACAAAGGTGGCAATCAGATGCACACCCGTGACGCTGTTAAGGAGCCCTCTAATCGTCTCCAGCAGAGGCGCTGCTTCTGCCACTTCTTCAGTCGCTCATGGTCCCAGGCTTTCGTCCTAGCGGCTATACCAGCAGTCAAAAATGCTGGGACCCCATCCTGGTCGACACGCACATAGAACCACCTCTTCCTCCACCCCTGCGCCGAGTCGACTGGCTTCAGGGCAAAGTACTGGGTGTCGCTACGCAGTTGGATCTGCAGGCCTCCGACTGGATAGGTTCGGCCGCCTCGGTTGTTAGGCCGAACCATGAAGATAGATTTCCAAAGGGGCCAGCTGGGAGCAACTCCCAGAAAGCACTCGCATAGCACCATAAAACATGCTATGTGCATAATGCCGTTCGGAGTGAGATCATGATCTGCACCCCATAGGCATACAGCAAACCACGAACGAAGTCATGGAGGGGAAAAGATAGACCCCTAGGCAAAAACTCCGCAAAACAGACGCGCTCGTTAGTGCGAGGCTCGGGGAGTACCTCCTTGGGCGAAGGTGCGCAGACGAAGAGCTGGTCCGAGGGTGGAAGCATCCCCTCCTCGCGCAGCTTGTCCAGCTGCGCCTCCTTCATGGTGGATTTTATCCAATCGCCGTTGGTCTTCTTGAGGTCGACGGCGGCCGCAGATGCGCCAGCCGCAGTCTTCTTCCCCTTCATCGCCGCCGCATCGGGCGCGGCGGCAGCAGTCGAGGCAGAACGTTTCTTCATTGTTAACGAGCAGGAGGTGGAGCGCGCAAAGCTCTAGTGCAGGAGCAATGGAGGAAGAGCGCAAGGAAGAAGATGGAACAGGGGCAGCGCGCAGAGCAAATGACTAGTAAAAAACAATGCCAGCGCTGCTTCCCCTAATAACTTCAAATCACAGGCAATCACAGCCATTCAGATCCAAATCGTGCGCTACGCGCGCAATCTCGCCGTACACGTGGCAGATGCGGAGGGCAACCGTCGCCGGCCACTCCGCCCACTATGCACGCAAAAAGAGGGGCCATAATCACCTCTCCGTCAAAAGTGGGCCAGAGTGGTCAAATCAAGTCCAAACTGCGCCGTTGTTCGGTCAGCTCTGCACAAACGGGCCCACCTATATGTCACGTCCCATCCATCGCAGTGTAACGCACGCCACGCGTGTCAGAAATCACAGTCGAAATAAACGTCATCCCTGACGTCATTGAAGCATCTGTTCAGAAATACGTCCGAGTATGCCCAACGCATATTGGTCACTCGATTGCCTTGTTTAGTTCGGCTGTGACAAAACCTTCTTAAGGCAAAATTGGTCACTCGACCGTTCCTTTGACTAAGCCATATTACTCCCATCGGGAGGGTATTCAAAAATTCTTCGACTGAAGATGCTCAAGACAATGATTGAGATTATCCTCCATTTACAAGTAATACAACATAATCTCGAGGGCTACTCCCATCGAGAGCACTGTCATGCACCCGATAGAATTATGGCACAAAATTATTCGATTAACTATGCAGAGTAAGAAGATTTTTGAGATTATCCTCCATTGCAAAGCAATGAAGCACAATCTCGGGGGCTACTCCCATCGGGAGCGCTGTCGCTCACCCGATAGCATAACAGCAAATAACAGTCGACAAAGGGACGACTCGTCCAACAAAGTTCAGAAAACATACTCGAAACATTCCCGAGTTGCGTCCGTCGCAAATACCTCGGATGCTGCACGCATAGTGCAAAGGTAAGACCCGCCGAACTTTCGAGCTGGGCTAAGGACCGTTCCAGCAACGTCAATCCTTATACTTTCCGTGCAGCAGACATGATGAAAAATCCCGACGGACGCGTTGGGTAAAATTCAAAGCTATACTGCAGATCGACTCAGTAAGACCTCAAGCGGCCTAGTCGAATCTGACCATTTTGTTCCAGATTCGAGTCCGGGACTCGAGTTTGATTGAAAGCTAGTAAGGTTTTACCCGAATGTGTAGTTAACCAGTCCCGACCGTCGAGTGTACTGGGCCTGCTAAGCTATTATCCCTTGATCATCATAAAACATAGTCGATGAGATACTCGACATAGCCAAACGTGTGCTATTCATACAGGAATTTCAAATTATATATACACAGAATACAAAGCATATGACGTGCACTCGCGAAAGAGTCCATGCCTGATTCTTCGAGTCAGACAAGTACTCGGGGGCTACTGACATGGGTATACATCTCGGGTACCCTACCATGAGGGTACCTGGTGCACGTAACGACTAAGGCCCAATAGCGAAGAACCTACTCGAAGCCCAAGACAAGAGGCCCAACAAGATGGAGTATCCTCCAAGATTAGACATAGGCATAGTCGGTTTGGACTTTCCTTACGTGTAAACTAGGTCGGTTACGTACTTCCGAGACCCAGCCTATTTAAAGGCTGGGAGGGGTGCCGATCTAGGACCAAGCCATACTCGAACCACCAAAGCTCTTGCGAGATCGTCATCTTGCCGGAGCCACCTTGTAACCTCATAATCTCCAGCGATCAATAACAGACAAGCAGGAAGTAGGGTCTTTACCTCCACCCGAGGGGCCTGAACCCGGGTAAATCTTTGCCTCTGCTTGTCAGCCGACGAAACTACAAGTACTACCACGTTCTCTCCCCATAATCTCAACCCTAGGTCCTTAACCATGGGATTTGATGAGGGTACACCTCGTCAGTATGTGTTACATATATGCATCAACGTGATCTTCATGTAGTACTTTATATGTACCAAAACGATTTTTGGCGCATCGACGTGATCTCCGTATGATGGAAAACGATTTTTGGCGCATCGACGTGATCTCCGTACGATGGAAAACATCCGAAACCCTAAACCCCTCCTAAACCCTAAACCCTGAAAAATAATCAAAAAAATACACATTCCTTTAGTCCCGGTTCATGTTACGAACCGGGACTAAAGGTCTCCAGCCCCACGCGCTCGGCCGTGGCCACGTGGGAGGGCCTTTAGTCCCGGTTCGTAACAAACCGGGACTAAAGGGGGTGCTTTAGTCCCAGGTTTGCAGTCCCGGTTGGCTAACCGGGACTAAAGCCCCTTACCAACCGGGACTGTTGCCCCTTTTTCTATTAGTGTATTGGTCATTGTTGCGAGGTCTAAAACCCGGGACTAAAGGGGGGGGGGCTTTAGTCCCAGGTTTGCAGTCCCGGTTGGCTAACCTCTAAAGCCCCTTACCAACCGGGATTGTTGCCCATTTTTCTACTAGTGTATTGGCCATTGTTGCGAGGTCTAAAACATAACCTAGCTAAGTTGCTTCAGCCTCATCAAGCTTCAATAGCGATATGACTGGTTTTGAATCCGAGGCTACCGAGATAATGGCTTATATGTCGGGAGTTAGGGAACCGTGTCCTTTAGTATTGTGCTTTGACGTTCAATGTTACCATTTTTTCAAGCATGTGCTTCAAGGAATCACGCACGTTGTCATTGGCCAAGTTATGCTTTGTTGTTCCTGGTTCTACCGGTTTTTCTTCAGTGGTATTGGGATTTTGTTCAGAACTTTTGTGTTTCTTGAGTGTGTGTGCCATTGGTTTCATGGCAACGAACTTGCTTGGAGGCGGATCAGAAGAGCCCTCACTTCAAGTTTGGGAAAACATCCCCAAATGTGCTTGGTGTGGTATGATTGAAATAGACTCACATGGTTTTCCATTGCTCCTTCGTTACAACAGCCTGATTCTCCTTCTCCCATGGCTTTACGTATGATTTTTTTTTACCCCAGATTTTACCCTTCGAATATCATTCAAACCATATTAGAGACTAATTACCATAAGATCCATCTGAAGAAGTATTTGGTATGCTCGAAATCTTTGAAAATGCACAATGATTATCTGTTCAACAAGAAGAAATGATCTATTTTGCCCGTCCATTATGTTGTTGCTGCTCTTCTTTCTACAGGTTCAGAAGAACCATTACAGGAGCATGAATATGATCGAGTGGTTCTTGTGACTGTTCCTTCTACTATTGTTTCTTCTTTACCAACAGGTCCTAGGGCATTCTCAGACGCAGCGTTTTAACCCATCCTTGGGTGTCTTCCTACAGCATCCTGATCGGCCAAGCCAGAACTTGCACCCTCGAGCTAATGCATCAGTTTATACTTTATATTCAGGCTCTATCCTGATCGGCCAAGCCAGAACTTGCAGAAGACCGCACTGGCGGTCCAAGCTCTATCCTGGAAGCATGTCTCCTTCTTCTCAGATTGCCAGATATTTGTGGATGCAGCGGAGGCCAATGATATCCTGTCGAAGCCTCACACTGCTCGACCAGGTAGCTTCTCGCGGAATTCTCCAAGATTAGAAACTTTCAATCGGAGCTGTGTTCAAAATTTGTATGAAGCAGAACAAAGTAGCTCATATGCTTGCCAAGCGCGCATTTAGGGATCAATCTAGTTCCTCTGCTTCTTTCTTATGCAAAAAAAACATGTTTCTTTTCACTCCATGTGTCATGTCAAGTCAGCTTTGTAAAACCTCAATCTTCCATTTGGAAGATTGCAAGCTGTACTCTGTACAGGCTGTTAATTAATATGAAGACATGTTGCCCAACAATAATGTCAATGAATTTCGAAAAACACAAAAAGAAAATAACGGCAGCCCGGCACAGCACGAGTCGTGCATCACCAAACGCACCAGACACGGGAAAAAGAATGGCAATGCCAGGTTATGACAAGGAGAGACGATGATGCCAAGTTCCCCTGAAGGTTCAACAACATTTTACATTCTTTCCTCCAGTCAACAAAAAAAGTTTCAACGTCTAAAGTTACAGGTTCATTTCTAAGTAGGAGGTACATAAAGCAGCAGTATTTGGAAACACCCACTTCCATAGGATCATGCCCCCACGCAGTTACATGCCACATTGCTTTGCAGATAAAATCCCCTACAAAAAGAGCTTGGGATACATTAAACGATAAGTCTGATGACGAATATAGGCTCCGCTGGTGAAATGCAGGCTTCGGCGAACTTTGCCATGTGGAGCCACTCAAGCTAGAGCAAACTCCTCTTCATTCGCTGCAAGTTAAGGGGCACCAGTTAGGATGCTGCATACATAAGAGAGTAGTGCAATAAATATTCCCGTTGAGCAGAAAAACCCTAGCTTTATCCCTGCGTTGGGTATTTTCATTTAAATTTGTAGTACGCTAGTATACTCCCACATGCAGGAAGATACACCACCAGTCAGGCCATAGCGATATTTTCCTTGTCCAGCTGCCGCTAATCTCATCATTTAGCAGAGGGTTGTAATAATATATTGTTTTTTTTCTACAAGGAACAATTGAGCAGTAACACAGGCCCCTGCAGCAGTTATGATGCTACTAGTAAATCAAATTGCAATAAATGTTGCCCAGCATTGCCTCGTCCATAGTCCGTCAGGCGTGCCATTTGATCAAGTGAGAAGTATGCAAATCGGGTTAGCATCTGGTGAGGCATGCCTTGGTGAACTCTATAGATTTTGCACAGATCGGAATGAAGAGGACCAGATGGTAGAAGCCAATGACCAAGGGGAGCATGCAATAAATTCAGAGCAAGTTGGACATGATTTACAATTCACAGACTACACACGTTAAGACGGGATAGACTACTTGGTTCACAAGTTCTCGTGAGCATATGGAGTATAGAATTTGCCCACTGTAACAGAAAGATAGCTGTAGAAGATCGATGAAAGATAAAGAATCGAGCAGACAGAGTTAATCTCATTTTATGTTTGTAAAATTGTATCACTTGTAAAATACAGAGGGTATGGGTAAGTATTTCCCTATAAGTACATCGCACGTGCCATCTGAGTCAAAAGCAGATCTACAGCACTTAATCTAGAGTTCTAGACAGCAAGAGTATACACAAAATTAATGTATTTTTCCATAATCATGTTCCACCTCTCTTTTGTAGTCTCATGTAAGAAGCATAATAGTAAATATACTCTTAGCTTCTCAAACCCTCAGTTAGTCATTTATTCACATGAGTCGGAGTTTGAGACTAGTTGTGAGACAGCCGTGACAGAGATGTTGTCATGTCCTAGGAGTAACTCTCTCAAGCTCCTCATACAATCACTCTACTCAATTACTTCTCTTATCCACTCTTAACCAAAACAAACATCCCTGACGAACTCCCTACAAACCCTTTGTCGATTGTCTACATCAGAATAACATGTTACCAATGATGTACAGGATTCCAATCATGACAACCGGAGAGAGCTATTTTCTGTTTCTGCTGACTCTTGGAGTGTATGCTTTGAAAAGCCATACTGACTGCCCAGCAACAATCATGCAATATACTGGTTGTGTATCACTTCTCCTACTCTATACAGTTTAAAAAAAAACTACAATTATTTGAACCAACTGCAACTGTCCGTGCCGTATGGCGAATGATGCACCTTTCATTTGAAAATTGCTTCCACTACAGCAATACAACTCAAACCAGGACAGATTAAATTGTCAAAGTCAATTGCAAGCTCAAACCCCTCGAACTAGCTTGCTCATTTGTTGTCCTATGAAAAATTATGGGTCCTAAATCCTAAGCCATATGACTCAAGCAACGGTTGGTGTTTGCCGAAGATATGAGTTTCAACCATAGATGGACGAAGGAATAGTGTAAACAGTAGCCACCAGCATTAATCATCTGTGGTGGGCTTGAGATGACGGCAACTTGGGCCGTATCATACTCACGGAACACCAGAAACAGATCCTTACACCCTGTGCAGTTGGAACTTGAAAGGTTAAAACATAGTTACAGTTGCTAGCCATTCTCATCCTTGCTACCGTGAAGGCATACATACAAGGCGATTCCATGGACAGTGGCTGGTCATGTCTATTTCTACTGGAGTGGCCGAAGAGAAGAATGTGCATGACAGGAGGTATCGGGAACTTGAAATATAACTAGTTTGTACTTCTACACCCAGGGGATACCTCTAAGTTGTGGCACTATGGATGTACCAATGGGACATGAACTACGCAAGAGGCTCATTCTGTTTTGTGTTCAGACACTAGTACAACTGATCGACAAAGTGCACATTTACATGTGAATTGTTCAGTTCTGGGTTGGGACCTATTTCGGTCGCTGAATGGAGATTTAGCCTCTGTTAATCTCCACTATTTCAGAGATGAGAAACAATGATTTCACACGAAACATGATATATGGTTCTCAACCTTAGCTACGGTAAAACTGCTCAATGATTCATACAGAGGGGAACAGGTGGGCCCCCGTACCTGCTGAACTCGTCGTCTCTCATGACGCGCTCGCCGGAGGTCCCGCCGCCGCCGCCAGCGGCGGCTTCGTCCTCCTCCCGGAGGATCATCTCCATATCGTTGACGCGCGTCCGGACGACGTTGCCGATCATGACTGCGCGCGGAATCAGCGGAGTCAGCGGGCAGGCGGCGGGATTAGAGAGACGGGGAAGGAAGGAGGGGAAGGGATAAGGGATTGCTTACTCGCGGCGGTGCCCAGGGTCCAGATCCAGAGGATCTTGAGGCCGGGGCTCTTCTGGTTCCACCTGGTCACCATTGGAGCCGCGACGACCTGGAGGTGAGGGAGCGGCGCGGATTTCGGGCGGATTCGCCGCCTGCTCTTTGGAGCGGAGGACGACGAAGGAATCAGAGCGTGGGCTTTGGGTTTTTCAGAGTAGCCTCTCTTGTTTTAGGGGGTTGTTCAATCGAAAATAGGTTGGTGCACATGGGTACCATACACCCTTACTCCGTTTGTACAAAATATCTGTAATCCAAAAAGGTTCAAAAAATTCAAAACTGTCACGTTCGGACAAACATAAAAAGTACCAAAATATTTGTCAAAAATAATTTTCAATGCACCCTGAGTTAAAGATTTGCCCAAAGAAACACTATATACACGCTATAATTCGTGCTCCCTCCGTTCGGAAAATGATGTCACAAAAATGAACTATAGATAGACCATTTTTGTGACATCCTTTTTCCGAACGGAGGGAGTAATAGATTTGTCTTTGTTTGCCCTGAATTTAATAAGAATCATTTCCTGACCAAACTTTTTATACGAGTACAATATTTAATCATCTTTGAACGCAAGAAATATTCAGAATTTTTTGACCTTTTTTGTCAAACAAAACTTACATCCAGATAATTACACAAAATGTATAGCAAGTGACGATTTATAGCATGTCATCCAGATCATTACACAAATTTCCATTAAAGAAGCCAAAAGGCATCTTTATCCCAAAGACGAGCAACCTAAAAAAAAATCCTCCGACAAAGACAAAAGAAAAAGGCAAAGAGTACATTTAACCACTTATTACAGTGTAGATAAGATAACAAAGTAAATACAGCGACGTTAGACTAATCATAGTGGGGAGTAACTTCAACTAGTAACATACACATATTACTAGACTATGTTACTACCCTCATAGTGCAAAGTAACATAGAGGTGGTGTCATATATGGTCTCATTTATTACTCTATAGACTCATTTTCTCTTGAAAAGTGTGATATTACTAGTGTTACAAGTAACTAGCTAAGTTACTCTATTTGTATCTCTCCTCATTAATTACATGCCACATATGATTTTTTGCTTAGGTGGCATCTATGTTACTAGTGAAGTTACTTCCACTATGGGTAGTCTTAAACAGTGACTGGGTTCAGTAATTTGTGGGAAACAAGATCCAGCTACAGTTCGTAACCAAATATAGTTACCACACAACTTGACATCTCCTGTTGAACAACATGAATACATGAGACTGCGCAAGACACCAGAGTTGGCCTTGTTCATTTTTCAGATCTTGTTTAGCTCAAGCGTTCAACTGAACAGCATTTGGACTGCTGTTCCAGTACAAAGCCAATTGAGTGACGCTGCAGTCCCAAGAATGGGACAATTTTAGGCCTTTAGCTCAACCAGGCTCTGAGGACATGACATGCTAGCTTAATCAGCCTCTTATTTGCTGGGGACAAAACACTATCGGTCCCCGACATCCACAACCCTGCGGGGTCTCCAAAAGCTAAGGCATGCTGCATGAGTCCATTGGAAGCCTATAGACGAAAAAGGCAACCTTCTTTCAGTTAACAGTTCTACCATGGCCAACTACCCATATTCGCATGGTAATGAGTACAGCACTTACGTGCGAGATGAAGGTCTCCAAGGAAAGTGAAGCACCAAATAAAGAAAACAGAGAAGAACAATCAAAACTCAGGCCAAACGGCAATTTTCCAAGTTCAATATTCACAGACTTCAGCTCAAGAAATTTGCTAGATACTTGGTGGATTGATCACCTGCACAATGATGTCAGATTAATTATATTCCAAGAACTAACTTATCTAGTATTACCACAAAACACCAACACGGCTTCAGAGCATACCTCCCTGCTTTTCGTGTTGGATGCCAGTTCTGCTTGAGTGTCGCAGCCATATCTCGTACAGTTCATGCGTAAGTTCTTCACTTGCAATGCTTCTCCAACTGAAACTTGTGCCTTGAGCTTACCTCCAAAGTGAAATCTGGAGAGATTTGGAGCTTTGCTCTCTATCACTCGCAGTTTGCTGCATTCATGCACCTCAACGTGGCTTAGCCGCTGAAGATGGCAAGGTATCTTCAAGCAGTTTACCTTACTGCAATACTTAATTGAAAGCCGCTCTAGAGCTGGAGAACTGGAAAGAAGGCTCCATAACTCATCCCCTGTAATATGCACCATAAACAGCTCTAATTTTGTCAGGCTTCTCAAGCAGCAAAACCCATCTGTAGGATGAAAGGAGCAATCACCAAGGTTAAGACACCGAAGCGAGTCTCCCACTCCCACCCCATTCGATAAAAGTGTGCACGGGAATTTGTATCTGCGACTGTGTGTAGACAGACTAAGGGTGAGTTCTTCAATCCTTGGTGTAACAACCTTCTGAAGCCATCTGTCGATATAATAACAGTCATTCTTATTGTAATTTGGAACCAACCAAAGGTTGAGTTTTCTCACGCCAGTGTCTCAGTGGTTTCTCACAATGTGGTCAATTTTGCTTCTAAAATCTCCAGCTGTTTCCTTTCCAAGCGCAAATTCGTCTAGGCCCAGAGTTTCCCTTTTCAAAATGAGGTTCGGATAGCATTTCCAGGAAAACATAAAGGTCTGAGAAACGCAGGCCGCTTGGGCAGCATCTCTTAGTGGCATTAAGGAATGTATATGACGCCAGATGTCCTACATGCACAAACATGAGAGAAAAGTTCAACATCAGCACTGCAATATAGATCTGCATCATTGCACAAAGTACACCATGTTGCCGAGATACAACATAAATTGGAATGTAACCATGGTTAGGGATCTTGAACATCTTGTCCCAAAAGTCAGGACGGTGATTTCTGCTTCAAATTGTTTTTATTTTTTTGGATTATGGTACCGATTTGACTCCCTTTGTTGAGAATTTTGTTGGAAAAGGGAGGGAGGGGGCCAGGGGATGAAGGCAGACAATGCACAGCTGCTGTTGTGGTTTAATCCCATGGAGAGTGGTGCCATTGCAGGGATGACACCAGTGAACAGCAATGTGATGTTGTAGTGACAAAAACAAGAAGCCTTCAGCTTTCCTTAGTGGCAGAAGCAAAAAAAATCCTTTGTTTTGTACTAGAGATGAAAGTATTGATCACATTTCTTCCACTGCTCAGTGGCCAAGTTTAGAATATGAAAGTAGTTAACTGTGCTTTTAATATTCATTATCCACATATTTCCGTTGATAGGTTACGATCCTGGATCCTATAGTTTCCTGTAAAGCTTAGAGGTGTTATGGCTGTGGGGGTAGCTGCTCTCATCTGGGAATGCCACCAGTGCTCCCTGTTTTTTCAACTTGTTCGTTGGTTATTATTTGGTCCGCTCTTCAGAAAGCAGGGCCACAAAAGAAACAGTGCAGTGGCACAAGAATTCTACTGGTGGCCACTGAATTCTTTCACCAGAACAGGGCTAGGGCCCTGTGGTGTTCAGAACTAAAAGCTGAGTGAAGCACAACATCGCTGTAATATTCTTCTGTGTTGATGGCTGCTGCTTATTCAGTAGCAAAATCTGCTATCTGGCTTTTGCCGAAGTTCAAGAGATCAGACCAAGAGGTAAATCTGCAACAGTTGGAATAAGGCAACGCTACTAATGCGGTAGGAGATTGCAGGATCAAGAGATCAGATCATGTTCATTCATGTAGCTAGCACATGTCCACGAATTTGTGCAGTTCAAGCAGCAATAGATATTTGACATGAGTAATATAAACATATCGACAACATTTTACGACGTACCTCGCGAAGGTCTGGCCCTGAATACCCATCCGTTAGACCCGTCTGAGTCTGAGAAGTAGTACCATCTTGTCCGCAGTGTGAGGCCTTTATTCTTTTACTCCGTGAAGAAGAAGAAGCAACCAATCCATCTGCGGCACATGATGCGGTGACAGCTCTGGTTGAATCCACATCTCCGCATGAATAAGTCGATCAGTTTTGGCATCAGGGGGGTCTATTCTTGGGGAAATTAGTAACAGAAATAGGATTTTTATTCTCGGCCATCTAAGAACTTACCGGAGGGGGGTCGCCGGCGGCTATTCCGCTGCGCGGCGGGCATGGCCTGCTTGAGTTCCATGATAGCTCCCTCCTTCTCTAGCTTGGGAATGGGAATAGGCTCTTCGAAGTCGATCTTAAAAGCGATCCGCAAGGCTGAGAGGAAACGGGATTTGACTCGTGCTAGTTTTTCCCCCCTTTGCAGAATCGCAATTGGTCTCTCTCCAAATCAAATTAGCCTGGAGGTGGGTAGGGAAATCTAAAATCTGGATCTCTCCCGCTCCAGCTCCAAAATAATCCTCAATTTCGACGCGCGAGGGCGGGAAGTCGCGTCGGCGCCTAGCTAAGGTTCACAATTATACTAGTAGCAAATAATTATGTTACTTGGGTTAAAAAACAATTATGTTACTAAATCGTTAATAAAACAAAAAATTCCCGTTGGCTACTTTTTTTAAGGTACTTATTTCTTTTGTGGGTTAGAAAATGTTGCAAATAATCTTACCAATTTAGCAAACATGTGCATGTGGACGCTGGATTTTTTGTTTAGAGTTGTGGATGTTTTCTAGCTGAGTTGATTATAGAATTTTAACATTATACCTGCGACTCTGATTTTGTGACGTAATTGTTAAACTTAAGGGCTCCTTTGATTTGGAGAAAACATGGAGGAAACGTAAGGGATTAGGAAAATTTCCACATACGCTACTGTTCACTCCTTTGATCATAGAAATGTTGCAAAAGGAAAATAGAAAAAAGTTTCCTCTAAATCTTACTTTCAAGACAAAACATACAGAAAAAGAAAATTCCACTCAGATCTCATTCTTTGAATCCTATGCACAAGAAACAAGGAAAGTTTTACACCAGCCATCCTTTCCTATTCTTTTGATTTCCCTACCCTATGACTCAAAGAGGTCTTAAGTAAAAGTCTGCTTCGTGATGCATCCAATAATAAATATAAAAACAGTTCAACGTGTATGTATATTGAATTCATTTTTTTTGTAAAGGGAATGCTACACATCAACCGATCTACACTATCAAATTCTTATAAAGAAAATTCCCACTAACTGCAATTTATATTAGTATACGCTCAACATGTAAACCACCACATCACTTACTATTTCAGCCAATGAGTTGTCCAAGTCATCACACTAATATTTATTACTTATTTTCCATCTCTACATGTAAGAATCCACGTCATTTTTTTCTTTAGACATCAAATTGTCCATGTCATCTTTTTTAACTTTCGAACGATAAGATCACAAAATCACGCTATATAATTATATGATTAAATCATGTGCAAATGAAATATCAGAATTAGTTTCGCCAATCAAGTGAACATTTTGTCATTTATTTTCAATAGTAAAAATCATATAACATTATTCGAAATTATGTGATCTTCTATATGTAACCGCTTAAAAGTTTTTACAAATGTTATGTGGGGATGTGCATGGCATCTTCATTCAAGTCGTACATATTATTTTTTTAGACGGTTGATTTCACTTTATCTACATCAATCAGATACCATAACGAACTTTAAATTATAAAATACACATATATTCCATGTCTATTAAATTTAGCCTCTCAACTTCTATGATCAACTAAATCTAGCATATTTATACAGTTAACATCAGGTTTTATGCGTTTGATTAGATTTCTTAAGAGATACTTGCTGCAAGGCGCGGATGAACTCTATTAAGCAACGATACATATATACTCCATGCGTTCCGAACTTATAATGTTTTTGTGAACCCCATGTATCAAGACGTGTTTTAGTTTGTCGGTTTACTCATATCGATATGTATCTGTATGTAGTCCACGCTAAAATGTCCGAAACATCCTATGATTGGGAATGGAAGGAGTATTTGAGAATCAGCATCCACAAAATAGGTGTAAAAGGAGGGACCGGAGTGACAAATGCCACCAGACTCGTGGGCCGAACTGAGAGTGCCTCAAAACCGGGGGCTGATAAAAGAAGGGAAAATTTGCTACTGCACACCGTTATTTTGTGTCATTTGCTGAAACACACTAAGTGGTTGTTTCGATAGCCAAGTTTAGCAGCCAGTTTTTGGAAAACGAGTTTTAGGCTGATTTTTAGGAAAACCAGTTTTACTAGTTTTTCGATTAAAAACTAGATTAGAGTAAACCATGTTTGGGTCATAAAAGTCTCAGTTTGGATAAGAATTGCTGCGCTAGTAATCCCGTGGCTAGAATTTGAGACGAACAGCGAATGTACTACTAGTTCTTCTATCTTGATCCATAGCTTCTGATTCCAGTTGGAGAGGAAGGCAGCTAGCTGCAGCCTGCAGGTACTGGTCTCATGGAGTCTTCGCCGTGGACGCCGCATCCTCTCGCAGCCGTGGCCAATTTCTAGGAAACAAAAATTAATCTGACTTCATGGCTGCGCCGCGTCCTGCCACCACCGTGGCTGATTTCCAGGGAGCAAAAAATTAATCGGACGCCATGGCGATTTCCAAGGAACAAAAGTTAATGGGACGCCATGGCTGCTAGAGAAGCTCACCGCGTCGTGGAATCGCTAGACCACGGTCACCGGGAAGAAGCTACCTTAATCAAAATGCACTGAATCCACTCGATCGAACCAATTAACTAGCCACCCGATTCTGCTTGCCGCTCCTTGATGCAGCTCACGCGTGCCTTGACGAGTCGGAACGCCCGGACGCCGACGACTAGCTCTCCCCGTTGCTCCGTGTCTCTCAAATTGATGAGCTATTATCAGATTCTACGCCTATTTCCCCGTCAAGAACCTGTATCTATCATCAACGAACCCATGTAGAGCCGTTTCACCACCGGTGGAGCGTCATGTGCTAGACGCCGGCCGATACCACCACCGTGAAGCCCGAGGAAGCAAATGTTCACTGCTCTGCCGGCGTGCGGTGGGGCGCAGGCGCCAGGGTCATGCAGCCATGCAGGAGTCGGCCAAGCTCGACGGGGCTGCACGAGGAGGAGGTGTGGTCTCCCTGTTAAGGTACCAATTGGGATTCACTCAGGATTAAGCACTGGATCCGAATTACGGATGATGGTTACAAGCACAAGTGTGCTCAAAGAGGAAAAGCATGAAGAGGAGGAAGGGTTCAGAGCCGGAGGTGGGAGAGAAGAGCCGCCGCCGTTTCGACGTGATCCACTTGGATACCCGTTCGTTGCCTCGTGTGCTGGTACTTGTAGCTAGCCTCGCTCGAGATGATACACAGCCAGGCCCGGCCCATGTGCTGGTAGAAGGATGTAGGCCCATGTACAGTAGACTCCTAACATCCCTCCCTTCTTGAAACTCGGCTTGACCCCAAGCCGACTCCACCGACACCCACCTGGATCCCATTGCACTCGAAGTTCTTGTACATTGTCGGAGTCACGGTGGTAGTCAAAGTTGGAGTAGACTTCAGCAAGGTAGAAGTAGTAGTTGCGGTGTATGGAAATCCAGTCGAGGATGTAACAATTGTCAGCACAGTCGCAGTCAAAGCCAAGGTGGTACTCGAGGTCAACGAAGTCTTGCACCAAGACAGCCGTGACGATGATAACCTCCCTTCCTTCTTGAAAAGGAGCTTGATTGTAGCGTGTAGAGGACTTCATACCACTCATGGCCTGTGATCTTGTGCATCCGTGAATTTCTTCATTTACAGCTTGTATAGGTTCACGCATGCATGTGTCAGCATCATGTTCAAAGAATGACAACTGCGCCTCACCCAACCAGGAAAAGGAGCTGTGGAGCATGGAATAAACACAAACGATCTCTACTCATGTACTAAAGGCCACGAGGAACTGATCAATAGCATAGAGAGCACAAGCAGCAGTAGAAAAGCCATAGTCATAGGGAACTCCTTGAATAAAATCAGAACCAATCAAACTTGGACACATGAGCAGTTGCTGCACATTTAGGAATGGGGATGTTGGAAGTAGCCAGTTGGGGTTGCACCCAGACTGCAGAACGCAAACCTGTTGAACCATCAAACATGAAAGAAGGACCAAGAGATCAAACATGAAAGAAGTTCCAGCTGATATAAGATGTTGACAGACCCCCTGTTCCCAAGCTTCAGTACTGGCCGTTGGATCCATCTCCACTGGAAAGAAGGTAACATATAGCTCAAAAGGTACAACCGAAGCTGAAGAGATTTACTGACACAGTATAAACTGACGAAAATCCTGTGTTGAATCTTCATCAAAATAAGAATGTATTTGTCATGATTGTCAGGCCTGAATCTTGTAACGAGCACCAACAAAGCAACAATTTCAGAGCACCCCCACTGACGTGACCATGCAGTCTTCCATTTGGGAACTCCAAAACCACACTGATTAATATGTCCAATAAACCAGGAGACAAGCTTTGCAGTAGCAATCGGAACACTGAGAATAACAAACCCCAGCCGACTGTGATGATCCATAAGAAGAACACGAGTGGCTTCAGTTGGCTTGCATTCAGGCAGGAGCAAGCTACAACTAGTATACCGCTCTGCTTGAGAACAAGTCCACAATAAACAACCACCATTTTGTTGCCGCACATGTGATCCAGGAGCAAGCACGTTGGTTTCTGAATTTCGTGTGATCACTTCCCCATGTGGATGTACTCCTCCTTCCTCAACATAGGTGTCGACTTGGGTTTGAATGGACAACCATGAGGGCTTTCGCTGTAGGAACAAGGACGAATAATTCTCATGTCGTGTAAATAGCTGGTGCATCTCAGCTCCTTTCGGCTGCAACTTCATTTGATGTAACTGTCCAGCATGCATCGGTCTTATAGATGGCCATGAATTCAGATGACCGTAATTCACCGTTGTCATATTTGCTGACGGACATCCTTCAAAAATATTGCCTTGACAGTAGTAAACTCCTTCAAGTTGCCGAGTTAATTCCCACCTGAACCATGCAAAACTGTATTGGTGTGCCAACAAATGAACACTAACCCGATACTTGTTGCCAGGAGAATGTGCACATGATTTTTGTTTTGAAGAGGAACACCGTGATGCTATTCTCTGGTCGAGACACTGCACATGTACCTGGCAACAAACTCCACGGATCTGGAGGATGCGGGGGCACCGGTTTCAGCCATGGCTGTGATGATGAGAGCATAACGGACACCCCAAATTCAGAGCTGAGCACGGGTGTTACTGTCAGCGAAGCGCCATGCTTGCTGCTGAGTTCAGTGGATATCACCTCGTTGGTCGCAGACATGGCTGGTGAAGCATGTGAAGATGATGACACGGATGCCCACAGCAGGGGTGGCGTCGTGGTCATGGTTGCAAGCGTGAGCGAAGGCGCAGTAATGACTTGGGTCATGCAATCCGCCGAAGAGAACGAGTGCACCACTGCCCTGGTTTCGTTGGGAACTCCACGAGTGACCACAAGTGACCTCTCGGCCGTGGATGCAGCATCAACGAGCACGGAGGTGATGTCGACGGTGGCCGTGGGCGACGTCCGTGACGCTGCTATAGTGGAAGCAGGCACCAACTCGGTCGCGTCATAGCTTAGACGTTCTGTCGAACAGGTCGTGGGCGCCAACACGATGTTGTTGGTGACCGAGCCAGGCGCGCAGCTGTCCTTGCCGACACGGTGACGAGCTCGGCTGTGGGTGACGGGTTGGAGTCGTCGCAGATGCCATGCTCGATGGCGTCATTGTCGTGGGCGAGCTCGGTGGACGACGCTGGGGTGGTTTGTGCCGCGCACTCCGTCGAACAGGATGCGGGGGTGATCATGGGAGCAGCAGGAGCGACCGCTAGTGGCTCCCCAATGGCAGGGACAAGAGCCGAGCGCTGGGCCTCCCTTGCCGACGCTGTGGCAAGCTCGGTTGCGCCGGAGCTCGCCGTCACGGGCGCGAGCAAGTCGGAGTTGCGGTGCAAGCAGTCAGAGGCGCGTAGCATAGATTGATTATTAAGTGCCTCCAAACCAGCACGAATATCATCGTAGACACGGTGTTGTTTGGCTTGCCAATCATCGAGGTATGCCTTGAGCTCGGGATCCATGGCGATGTATGAGGTGGGTGAAAAAACTTGGGGAAATTTTGAGAAAGGGTGGTGAGGAGGCTCTGATACCAGATGTTAAGGTACCAATTGGGATTCACTCAGGATTAAGCACTGGATCCGAATTACAAATGGTGGGTACAAGCACAAGTGTGCTCAAAGAGGAAAAGCATGAAGAGGAGGAAGGGTTCAGAGCCGGAGGTGGGAGAGAAGAGCCGCCGCCGTTTCCGTGAGCCACTTGGATACCCGTTCGCTGGCTCGTGTGCTGGTACTTGTAGCCAGCCTCGCTCGAGATGATGCACAACCAGGCCCGGCCCATGTGTTGGTAGAAGGATGTAGGACCATGTACAGTAGGCTCCTAACACTCCGCCGGCGGGATCCCCTTCGATCGTCTGATGGTCGCAGAGGTAGACGACCAGGCCGCCGCGCACTCGCCGCCCAAGGCTCTGCCCAAGTTTTGCTTAATCGCGTTTTCGCAAAAACTACTAATAGTCGTTTTTCCCAACGCTTATTTTCTTGGCTTTGTGGAAACTCGGTTTTAGATACACGCGTTTTAGTTGGTGCATCCAAACAGGATTTTAGGTTGTTACACGGTTATAATAGGCTACGGAAAACTAGTTCTGCCAATCCTCCGTATCCAAACAAGACCTAAACTTTCATGTCTTTACTCGGTACCATTACAATTTCGTGGTCATTTGCTGTAACACACTCCATGTATTAAAAGGGAAAGGTCAATCTTTTTTCGTGTGAATTGACAATCTCATCCATACGTCTGAGCTGAGTACCCACCTGCGCTGCCGTGCAGCTCCAGCCCCGACGCTACGCCGCCGGCCTGGACCTCCGCCCCGCCCTGTTTGCTTCCGGCAGGATTCGTCGCCTCCAAATCCCTCCCTTCGCACCGTCTTCAGTGGTAGCCTAGCCCCACGCTCCGAGTACTATCCGACGACGACGAGCTAGACCATTTCATGGAGACGCGCACGTACAACAACTCAACCAGCTGGATCAACGACTAGCTAGCCTCCTTGATCGACCGATTAGCTAGCAGCAACACAGCAACACTCAAATGAAGTCTCGGAAACCTACACGCAGACGCACACGACGCCGCGCCGGCGTCCTATCGTGATTCATTGCTAGGTTCTGCTCGGCCGGCTGGGTTACAGTCCCGCCGCCAATGAATCCCGATTTAAAACATTGAATTCACGTATAAAGACTAACCTTTCCTTTTTTTACAAACGGTGTGTTACGGCAAATGACCATGAAATTATAATGATACTGAGGAAAGATGTGAAAGTTTAGTGTGTCTCGGCAAAGTACACAAAATAACGGTGTCTAGTAGCAAATTTTCCCATAAATAGAAAGATAGGCCCAGTGCCTGGTCCCACATGTCATTCACAGTAAGTTTGAATCTGGCCGCTCCAACAGACAGCGCACACCCCTCGCGAGCACAGTTTCCACGCGAGGACACTCGCACTCTGGACCCCTGCCTCGCCCACGCGAGATCCGACGGCCCAAAACCATCCATCCCATCAGATCCAACGGCTCCAAAGCCCATCGGAACCCCACGCCAAGCGGCCCGCGCCGCCACTCCCCTTCTTCTCTCCGCTCCGCGTCGGCTCCACGCTTCAAATTTGCATCGTGTCGATTTCACGCGCCGCTTCCCCCAAATCGAACCCGTCTCCCACTGCTCCCCCAACGCATAAATAGCAAATCCCAAATCCAAATCCAGCCCAAACCCTAACCCTAGCAATCCGGAGATGGCGCGTCCCAGGGGCAAGAAGCGCGCTGCGGCTGCGGACGCCGGTGGCTCTAGCCAGACGGAGCCGGCGGCGCGGCCTGGCCGGCCTAAGCGCGCCAAGACGGAGCCCAAGCCCAAGCCCGAGACGGAGTACTTCCCCGAGCCGCGGAATCTGGTGAGGACGCGCCTCCTGCAATAGCCCTAACCCTGTTGCATTCTTCGGTTCGCTAGGTCCTCGTATCGGCGGGTAGGGTTTGGCTCGATTGGTATCGCTACGATTTGTAGCGTGCGGACTGCGCGGTGCTCGATTGGTGCTCTTTGAATGCGACCTTGCGGTGGTTGTATTAGGAGAAGGGGCGGTGATCCGATTTTGTTTTGGTCTGCTGAAATATGAGATTATTGTTGCGCCTATCATGCGTCTGGGTTTGGTTGGACTATAGGATCTGTCCACTCGATTAGGCGTCTCCTCCTCCTGGAATGCTGCGGTACTGAGTTGTTGCATTTGCTACTGACGATTTTTTTCCAACATGTATGCCTAGTACTGAAGTCTATCCACTACATTAGTTGCGATTGTTGTACTCTGAAGTGCTTTCCTGTATGAGATGGTTGTTTATGGTGTTTCTGCGTCTCTGTTACTGTCTCAAGTTTAGGCTATGAGAAGAATGTTTTGCCTTCTGCACATGTTTTTTACGCATGTGCAATATATGGTTTGCAAGTTTCTAATAAAAAACGTTTCCTCTGGTCAGTGATCAAAACTTCAAAAGATTTTCCACTTCAGAGTTTAAATGTTTATACTGGGGATGACCATTTTTTTTTGAAGTTGGGTTATGATTTGGCTTGTTTGGCAGAGTTCATTAGATTATTTACTTGAATCAAGAGCGTATGCTTTGTGCCTTTGTTTGTACTAATGTAATATTGCTTCCAGTGCATATTGCCTAATGGTTTGCTACTGTTTTCAGGAGGATCTTTGGTTGTCGGCTTTTCCTATCGGGACTGAGGTTTGTATGCATTCCTATCCTTGTGTTTATCACACATCAACATGCATAAGACTTTTCTGTCGTGCATCTTGGCCCTATGTTAATTTTTTTTGTTTTGTTTCTGGTCCTGTCGTCTGCAGTGGGAAAACATTGATAAGATAAAGGAGTTCAACTGGAACTTTGAAAATTTAGAGGTACGCTGGACATATAATTTTCAAAAATTTCATTCTCTTGTTTCAAAAAATAGTTTTGCTTCTAATGCCAAGCTTCCTTACATTGTATCCCATGTTTTATTTGTTGGTGAACAGAAAGCTCTAGAAGAAGGGGGGAAACTTTATGGGAAGACAGTTTACGTATTTGGCAGCACTGAGCGTAAGTAGTTTTTATTCTTATGCCACCTTTGGAGTTGTACTCTCAATCTATTGATGCACTGGTAATATTTTAGCACTGGCAGTAAAATGCTGCTATCAGTTTTATTAACAATCATCTGGAAATTCAATAATTATGTATTAGAGCTACTGTTAGACATCTATTAATACTGAAAGGTTCTCTGACCTTCCCAGTGGCTATATGGTCTTATATAATTGGGCTAATGGGTCTATTTCTGTTGGTATGCAGCTCAACTATTGGATGTTGATGGTGAATCGAAGATAGTACTTATTCCTGTTGTAGTTGCTGTAAGTTTCATCCATTTTCTTTACTCTTATCTCTTTATTATGTTTGCTATCCTAATTTATGTTCTTGAATGCAGTGATAGAAAAATGCACTAGCGAAGTTTTTTCTCTGTTATATATCGTATTGAGCTGCACATTTTTCTCATGATTTCACCAGCCATATAATATTTGATATTAATGCATTACATATAACATGTAGTATGCTCATATAATGAGTAATGACCCTAGCTCATCTGTACATAAAGATAAAAGTGACCAACTGCACTGGAATGCCAGTGGATCTTCGATGATTAAAAGTACAATTGTTTTCTGAGAATTCAATGAATAAATGGTTAGGAGCTCCATTATTCTTGCTGTTAATGTTACCGTGGTGACTTGTATTATTTGGCTAAAACCCTCACTGATCTGGATCCTGCTAAGGACACCATCTATCTTTGTTATTGTTTTTCCCTATAATGCTGTCTATGACCTTTTTTGCCCGGGGTTCCCTTTTTTCTCCTATATAAGCACTTAAGATGCAAGCTACATGTTCTCGCCACACTATTTGTTGATGTATTAAACCCACATTGCACATGGAAATGTTTCTTGTTGCATCTGTAACCTGTGTATGTTTTATTGCTTTACTTGCTTAAGATCTGATAACTTTCTTATTTATTCGCTGGTTGATGGATTTAGTTGGCTCTTGAATTTCTTATTTTGTCGTATAGGTTGACTGTCCTTTCCCTCCATCAGATAAAATTGGTATAAATTCTGTCCAAAGGGAAAATGAAGAAATTGTACCAATGAGGGCAATGAGGATGGCCTGGGTGCCCTATGTTCCACTAAAGGACAGGTACGTTATCATATTTTTATGAGCTATATTTGTTGTCTTCTACTTTGGGCAACTGTATCGTTACCTTCCCTCCCTTAGACCCTTATCAATGTAGTTTTTTGTTTGTTTACTTTGCTCCTGCTTTGTCTACAGGCTCAGCAGAATGGAAAGTTTGAAAACAAAAATATTCACTCTTGGCTGCACCCAGCGAAGGTCAGCTTTATTCCTGCTATTTCAATACATCACTAACTATTCATGATTGAGGGCTTAAGAGTTCTGTTGCATCCTAATTTTTTATATATCAGGTCTGCGCTGAAGCACCTAAAAACCGAGCGAGTCAAGAAGTTTGACTACTGCATGCCATGTAAGCTGAATTGGGGTTGTTTTTTCAGGTCTTGAAATATCTGTTTTGCTTTCGGATCCTGTGGTTCCATTGCTGTGCATATCATCCTTGCTTGGCGCAGTCCATATGTAAAACTGCACTGTTCAAAATTGTGCATAATATTAAACGGCATCACGGCCATGTCTTAGTTTAATGGTTTGCAATGCAGCACTATTTTATGGGATGAGAAGTCCTTTGCTGATTTTTTTCGGGGGAACCTTTTTTTAATTTCAAAGGGATGGTGGTCAATTTGCATGCTGCCATGCCAGACTGACTTTACTGGGTTTAGTTGGCTGATTTTCTTTTGCTGGATGACTGGCATTTCATTTCATGAAAAAATAACAAATTGACATCTTCTAAAAGGTGCAATGCAGGAGATGTATCCTAGCGGCCAACTAGTCTAGTAGTCTGGTTAAGTTGGAGGCCTATGAGGGACGGTGGACCCCATCGCCAGATTCCTTTTAGAATAGCGAATGATGGTTGTGTACTGGTGTGTTGCACATTTAGTAATTATTGGATAAAAATAATATTTGGTAGCTTTCTAACAACTTGATTGGATACAACTTCATATACCATCGCAAACAAGCCCCATTATTCTTGAACTGTGTATTGGGTTCTTTGGTGGCGTTTGTATCTTCATGATCACTCGATCAGCAATTGTGAAACCAGCATAGAGTAATATGACCGTGCGAATAGAGTATCAGTCTAAGCATGTGAAGGGCATTGATCATAAGAAGAACCCAACACACCCACAAACATCTAAATAGCACACCGTGTAATTTGGAATACACATTGTACTACTACTTGATAAGTCCATAGATGAAAGCCAATGTTTGATCTTATGGTTCCCTTGAGAGTTATGTGATGTGCTCATGAACCTGTTATATATATTTTCTGAGGCATGAGGCAGGGACACTTATCTTCTTGCAATAATCTTGCAGATTATATGCCACTAACTCCTCCAGAAGATGAAGATGATACCGTTGTCAACATCATGTATCCTCTAGAACCCCCGGTAAGCTTCTTTCACTAGGTCTATGACACCATGTTGGCACTACTACCTTAATAGCCTTGAACATTTATTGCTTCTCTTATTATTCCTTGTAATAAGCTGTTTATTAATAGAAAAATCAACCAAGATCATGTGTGTAGCACAATGGTGTTTCTAATCCACGTGTCAATTATCTAATCGCATCAAAACTTCACATGAAGTTCTTTGATTGTGAATTTAACGATGTTTTTGTTGGTATGCTTTTAATTGACTTTAGTATAATTAGTATGTATGCTAGTTATTTATGGAATGTTTGGTGAACTAAACTTGGCTTATCTGACTTATGAGAGAATCTGCATGCCATATCTCCAGTTGTCCTTTTAACTTATTTCTATGCGCATTTAAATTGCTTGTATCCGTTCCATGATTACAAGCCAATGAGTCAACGATCACTTGTGCTGATGTGGCCGTCCATGGTAGTGAGGTCAAAACCAACTGACATACTACTGCCACCTCCTGCTAGCTGCTGATATGAGTTGTGCGATGCCAGCGGTGGCTCGTAGTAACATTCCTAAGCACCAATCTACTGCGATTGGCATAACATGTTTCTTATGTTAATTTTCCTTGTGAGTGTGAATTTATTCCAGACAGCTTCCCAAGAATATGACATGAGCTACCTTTTTGTGGCGATAGCTTATTTATTAGATAAACCAAGGTTTATCTTGACCTATCAATTGAAATATTGAGATATGTTATTTCCTCATTGATACAAACCTTCGGTTTTCCTAAAGGGACAAAAAATATTTCCTCATCCCATGATCCACGCTTAGCTGATGCATCGCGCGAGTAGCTGTTAATTAGTGTTATAAACCATTGTATTAACTATTTTTGCTTCTTATTGCAGATAGTATGTGACTTTGACTGGGAAATGGATGAGTATGAGGTACGTATGAGATTCATTATTTCCCCTTTATGATGCTACCCATTGAAGGGCATCTGTCTTGAATCATTGTACTGCGATTCAGGATTTCATTGAAGAGAAAGTTAAAGACGAGGTTCTGCCAGAAGACGAGAAAGAAAAATTCAAGGTTCACATTCAATATTTATCGTACTTACTCTGCTACAGTGAATTATTTGCATAGTTTACGATCTCGAAAATATTTTTATTTTTTTGTAATTTCGCTGCCACGTTTCATTAACAGGACTTCATAAAGGAGAGAGTCAGAGAAAGGAAGAGAGAGCTGAAGCAGGTTAGCAGTTAATCGGAATGTTAATTAGCTTCAACAATGGTATAATTTATTTTGCACTAAAATGTTTCTTCAAAACTCTTGCAGGCTAAAGAAGCCAGAAAGAAGGCCATTGATGATATGGATCCTAAATTGAAAGAGGCATTGCAGAATATCCGGTTTTACAAATTTTATCCTGTAAAAACCAAGGACACTCCTGACGTAAGCAAAGTACAGGTATGCAGTTGCTTGGCATTTCTCACACTGGACTATTGTTTCTTTTGAAAAAGGATGAATAGACTCGTTGAACTTGCTTTGGATTAAACTCTGCACATATTGTACTCTGCAGGCGAAGTACATCAATAGATACTACCGCCAAGCACATGAGCTGCTGTGATGTGCAACCTCACACATCCTGTGAGCAAGATCAAGCATAAGCTATCCAGCGTTGAATGGATAGCACTGAAAATTTTGGAAGATGGAGGAGAACAGCTTGGTTTTGGGCATACTCAAATCCTGGTCTATCATTGACCCAGCGGATAACCTGTTGTGCCTGAGCTCTGTTGTAACTGACTGCAGTTTTCCTTCGGCATTAAGCTATCCCACCATGCTTAGAGCATCTCTTCCCTCGGCTTTCTCTTCTGTATTGCGATCTGTAACATTGTGGAAGTTTGTTGTAGCCGCCAGACAGTAGATCTTGTTAGTGCAGAACAAGTGTTGTAGGAACAGTTTGTTCCCTTTCCAGTATAGTTCCTGCCTGCTCTATTGCTGTTTAGTTATTACCTTAGGTGAACTGATCGGACGCTACTTATAAAAATCAGAGGCCTATATTTTTTTTGATGTTTAATCTTGTTTTGCATCGTGTAAAATTTGTGCTCTCCCGAGTGCTTTGCTTGTCGCTCCAACTTTTAACGTTGATCAACCTGTTGCCAAGAGCAGCTAGTCGGCTGTCTGCATTCTCAACAGGCCGATGATTTTCTTAGCAAGAAGTTCATTTCGGTCAGTGATTTGGAACTGGATGAGTGAGTAATTTTTTTTGTTCCGAATAGTCTGATTCAATCGGTAGTGCGTCGGCGCATCCGACAAATTGTTGCAGATGTCATGAAGATCCAAACCGCTTTTGATGTTTTGCATCACATGTTTAGTCGGAAGAAATGTTGAGCATCAAGGCGAGCATTCACTAGTGAAGACAGGCACAGGTGGGCTCGTGGTCACGCACAACAAGTTGTTGGTGGCACCAGCGAGCGCCATGGGTACGCTTGTCTGGAACCACATGCAGAGACGTGGCGTCCGGTCCTCACCAACATCCACGTCTCCGCTCCGCTGCCTCGCTTGAATTGAGCTCCCGGTCCCGGGAATCTGCAACTAGCTTTCCTATTCCTCCATCCGGATTCCTCAAACATCGCGCCAGCGGCAGCAGGACGAGCGACAGCGGCGATCTCCGCCGTAGGCCGCAGCCGCCCTCCTCCTCTCCTCTTCCCGCAGCACCGCCGGAGCACGGTCCAACGCAGAGCGCCGCGAAGGCTAGTCCTCGCCTCCGGTGAGCACCCCCGCTCGCGACTCCAGTGCTCCTCCTCCTACCCCTCTGCTCCCCCCCGCGCTCGGCTGCTGCACCTCCTACCCCTCAGCGCCCGCCCGCCCGCCATCTGCTCGATGGAATGCGGCGCCGACCAGAGAGCTAGACACGCTCGCTCGCGCGTAATTTTCTGTCCGTGATCTCATCCGGGCCTGGGGTTCTGCTGCTGCCGCGCCGTCAGGCAGCAGAGCTACCGAGTTGCCTCTTGCTCTGGATTCGACCGCCTGTTCCCTTCGCCGAGTTTTTTTCCCCCGATTGCACGTCGCTCTCTTCGAGTCCCACCCGCGTAACGTAATCCTGTGGTTGCTGCAGGCAGATTCCGGCGGCGGAGGAGATGGAGGAGGTGGTTCTGCGGGCGGGCGACGCCGGCGACTGGGTCTACAAGGGAGAGGGCGCGGCGAATCTCATCCTCAGCTACACTGGCTCCTCGCCTTCCATGGTATATATGCTCTGCTCTGCTATCAGAAGGCTCGTTCTGGTGTGCTTGTTTATTACGTAGTACTTAGCTTTCACGCACTGTAGTATAACTTTCTGGACTGCAGGGATGCGTTTGTAGCTGCCTAGATCTGGTGTCCCTATCTGGCATCGGAGGGCTTTTAGAATCTTTTAGATGCTAAGCTGCTCCTGGTGGTCTCTTTCAAAATTGAGCACATACCACTGTACAACTCGATAATTTGTGTACATGGTTGTCTGCATGATACAGTCACAGCCCTCATTTAGGCATATGGTTACAGTCTAGTGCTTCTGTACATGTTGCTTCCATATGGTTGTCTGCATGATACAGCCACAGCCCCATCTTTGTCACTACCGGCCTTTTAACCGTTTCTAACCAGGGAGCAGACATCCGCCCTTTAGCCATTTCTAACCAGGCACTAGACATCCGCCCTTTAGCCATTTCTAACCAGGAAACAGACATCCTCTCTGTCTTTAATTCCATTATTTTGCACTTTTCTTTTGTACGCACATTCTTCCTTGGTTGATATACTTTTGGTTTGCTTATAGCTTGGCAAGGTACTGCGGGCCAAGAAGGTCCTAAATGACAAGGCACAGCCAGCACCGAATTGTGTGGTCTTCTCAAGTTCTGAGCAACTTGTGTGGGGCGGGATCCCAGAACTGGTCGAGTCTCTGAAGCAAGATTGCTTGCCACAAGCCTATGCACAGGTCATGAGCCAATATCTGGGTGCCAATCATGTTGATGGAGGGGTACGGTTTATATTCAAGCAAATTATGTTTCTTATTCTCATGTATTTGTTACAAACATATTATCAATCTTCTTGTAACTTTCAGAAACTGTGTTCCTCTAGAAGCTGACAATATGAATAGATAATGTGATGTTTTTGTAGAGCAGGTTCGTGCCCTTGTGTCCAAGGAATTTTTGGAGATTGTTGGAAAGAATGTGCTCAGCTCCCGTCCTGCTTGGCGAGTGAATGCAAGCACAATTGATACAAGCGCTGATTCTGCCCTTCTAATTTCTGACCACTCCTTATTTTCTAGTAAAGTTTTGGAACCCCGATCTTACTTTTACACTGCATTCCATCTCTTCTGAGCATGCTTCAAAGGTTGCTTAGTTTAAGAAAGTGAAGCTTTCCTTTTATGCAGCAATTTTTTGATAGGATATTTGCAGCATGGCTGTTTTTTAGTTTGTTATACTTCTATTGCATAATTGTTGAGGTTCTTTGTATGTAAAGTTTGTCAAATATGCAAGTCATGGGTCTCACTAAAATAAGTTGCACTTCATCGTGGCTTAGGTTTTCTAGTGTTACAAAATGTATATGATGACATCGGTCCCCACCCAAGTTTTCTCCAAGGAAACAATGTCGTTACATGCCAATGCCACTTTGTTTCAAACTTGCGATGTGTTTGCATTGATTCATACTAAGTATTCCTACCTCCATTAATCAGAAATAAAGAAAAAAAAATGGCTTCGATTTTACTGATTTTTAGCATAGATATATGATCTGGTTTGACTGCAAAAGCTTTGATTTCTGTCCAGAATGGGTAGCTGGTCGAGAAATGGCAACCTCTATCACGATGGATGTTTCATTAGTGGTTTACATTAGATATATGCTAGGCTATTAAGAATTCCTTGATGGCTTTCTTGCATTCAAATTTATGTTTGCTTACAGTAAATTTTCTAATCACAGGAACTCCTAGTGGTAGCAGTTGCATCGCAGTGGAGATAAAGGTAACCTTGCGTTCTGAGCTTCCTGTCCTTTTCTCATTGTTTTGATATATGTATGTCCAATTGACATGCTCAGCCGTCCAGGCCAAATGTGGATTTCTTCCATCATCAGAATATATATCAAAGGAGAATTCTGTTAAGAAGCAAGTAACACGGTATAAGATGCATCAACACCTCAAATTTCATCAGGGTCAGGTATGTCAATCTTAAGCAGCATATTTTCAGCTTCATTTTAGCCATGTTTGATCTTTCAATCCAAGGTTACTGGCACTGAAAGGCAAAGTAATCTTTTGGCAAAAACAAACATGTCTTGCTGATTTTCTTATCAAGAGCATGTACAAAAATTCTTATTATTTAAGCATTCAGGGTTGACATTCTTGTAATACTGCATTATCTCTTTTGATTGTTGAAATCAGGTTGATTCCTAACATTTTTTTTTCCAGATATCGAAGACAAGTGAATATGATCCCTTGATCTCTATTCTGGGTCAAAAGAAAGAATACGCATAGCAATCAAGTCATTTTTCTCTACTCCTCAGAACAACTTCAGGATTTTTGTGAATGGCTCCTTAGGTTTTGGTGGCATGGGAGGTGGGGCTGATACGGTCCATCCTAATGAAGCAGAGAAGTGTCTTGAAGATCTGAGCAAGGTTAGCGGGTTACAACTATCTGACTTTATTGAGCTCCTGTCAGAGGCAATATTCAAATCTGGAGTACTAGATAAACTTCTGGCCACTCAAAAACTGGATGATCATGACATCGAAGGGGCGATTCATCTGTATTACGACATCATTTCTCACCTTGTTTGGTCTGCAAAAACATAACTGATGCTGATCTATTGCACAAGTACTCTTGTTGCATTCTCTTTCTCTGGACAAGAGCTGTAAGATTGTCAGGGACTTTCTAATTGCTGCTACTGCAAAGGACTGTAGCCTCATGATGTGCTTTCGGCCAAGAGAGAGTGAAACAACAGATTCCGAGTATGATTCAGTGTTTCTCAAGTCAGTGAACCGAACCTATGATTACAAGGTATGCTCCTGTGAAGTGTATTCCTGTCACCTTCATCTTTTATCTGTTCAGCAACTAAAGTAGTTAATTAGTTCGTTGTTAAACAACTGAATTCTGCTTATGAATTTGTTTATTCATCCAGGCGACCTTTGTTTGCATGTGAATGAAATTAAATTGCATATTCCATTTGCAGGCGTATTTTGTTGATCTTGATGTGAAACCGCTGGATAAGATGCCGCATTATTTCAAATTGGACCAAAAGATAGTCAAGTTGTACAGTAAAAATGGGGATGTCGGGCGGGTTCCATGTGATTCTCCGAAGCCAGGTGGCACCAGCGACGACACAAAGGTTCAGCCACAACATTGAGGAGCTCCTTCAAGCCTCTGGAGTGGTAACTGCACATGAGATGGGTCCCCTGTTGTTTCTCGCTGCTGTCTGGTGTAACCTTTAAGTACAGCTCCGATGTCGAGGAGCTCTTCTTCCCTTTCGCCGGGAAAAGAAATATATGCAGCGGAGTGGTTGCTGCTGTCGTTGTAGCGTTACGAGTAGAGTACAGCATGTATACCGGGTGGGGTCGTCGCAGCAAAAATACACCAGGAACTCACATTCTGTAGTTTGCAGCGGAAAATACATCCAAGATGTAACGTCAGACCTTTTTCTTACAGCGGCAACTACAGGGTGTAGTTTGCAGTATAAATGAGGGCTGAAGTTTGCCTTGCAGGCTACATACAGTGTTTCCTGTGTGCTCTGCCATATGTTCCCATGTCACCAGTCTCCTGCGCCTGGTAATTCGCGTCTGCAGTGATATATGTTTTGAATCTGATATTGCTTCACTGTACCTTCTTAATTCGTGAATGCTTCTCGATTTTGTATGCAAGCAGTGGGGCGGTACCTGAATTCAGTTGCTCAGTGTCTTGTATGCAGTATCTGAATTCTAGAATGCACCGGGAGTTCAGTCAGCATCAAGACTGTTGTGTGTCAACAACCCACATGAAGTCGTATTGACAGGTTAAAGTGGTTCCAACACCCAGCGACCAGACGCAAGACAGAAAGAGGACTCCTCATGTTTGCCACGACAACAGTAAACAGTTAGGAATCCGGTTGGACCAAAACGCCCGGCGCCGAGACGACAATGGCGTTCTAGAACTAATTGGACTTCCCCGTTTGGGAAGTTGAGCGACCGCGCCGGGCTCCCTAACCACCTGTTGCCATCTGGATATATAGCTCAGGAGTCAGGACCGGTGTTGTCGTTGTCGTGCGCACCAGGGAGCGCCGGAGCAGGAGCCGAGGAAGCTACGGGCGCCGTCGTCCGTTCATGTCGAAGAGGACGGTGCTGAGGGTGGACACCTCCTGCGGCAAGTGCAAACGCAAGGTCCTGCTCGCCGTCTCCAGCCTCCAAGGTACGACCAAACCGGCAACGGAGCCAGTTCTTGGTTAACTCTTTTGTTATGTGCTTGTCACTGATGAATGTTCGTTCCTCTTGTACCTTCCGTGTGAAGGTGTGGACAAGATCGAGATCGACTCGGAGAAGGGCACGATGACGGTGACCGGCGGCGTGGACCCGGTGGACGTGGTGGAGGCCACGAGGAGGAAGGCCGGGAAGCGCGCCGACGTCGTCACCATCGGCCCGCCGCCCTCGACAACGTCCAACACCAAGCCGGAGGAGAAGAAGAAACCAGAGCAGCAGCAGCAGCAGCAGAAGCAGTGGGAGGAGAAGAGCTATATGGTGGCGGCCGCGGCGGAGAGGAGGGCGCCTGAGCCGCCGGTGACGCTGTACGTGCACCACGTCCCGCCGCCGCCACCGTACTCGTGGGGCCCCGCGGACGAGCAGCACGGCGCCGTCGTGGCCTACCAGCAGGACCCTTGCTCCATCATGTAGCTAACCGTAGTTCCATATTTATTGTTACTAATCGATAGGTAACTTGGTCCGGATCATCCTCAGCGCTAGCATTCCACACTTTTTCCCTTCGAGAATTTTCGAATAATTACCCAGTGTTTGTTGTGAGATAGGAGCACTCTTTTTGCTGCCGACTATGAAAACTCGGAAGCGAATTGGATTCACTAGATAAAGTATAATTATAGGAAAAACATAATATTACATTGGAATGTTTTCAGTCGAATTCTACATGACCGTTTTTTGCACAAAGATTTCTATTCCGACTTCCTTTGCACCCAAGTTTGTTTGTTGCAACCCAGAACAAAATGGAATACAAATTTCAGAGATGTTGAATAGATGATTTATATACCTAAGGATAAGGAATCCTTAAGGAAAATGCCAATTTGCGATATCATATTTCACTAGTAACTTATATATGTGCTAAACCCGTCGATTTGCTCGAGGAGGCCGCCGGTCTCGCATGCCCAGTACACGCGTGGAACTACCGCTAGGGTTAGGGCGCCGCCGCGGCCACAAGAGATTCGAGATCTGGAGTGTAGGGGAGAAATGGGATGTGTAAGGGTTAGGGCGCCGAACTACCTCTAGGGTTAGGGCGGCGCCGACACCACACCGGTTCCAGATCAGAGTGTAGAGAGAGAATGAGAGTTAGAGTTCTTCAGGGGTTACACAGCCTTTTGTATCTTCACGAAAACATCAGAAACGATTAAGCATATATAACCGTTACCTTTGAGATACCTTATCCGCAACTTTAATAATATGTTTGGTTCTTTATTTGCAATTATTTATGATAGGTTCGGGGATAATTAAAATGATATGTATTGCAAATTGGTTGTACTTATTTTGATAGATGCATCTAAAACACATCTCAACTACATTGTACTGATTTTGATAACTGCATACAAGTTCACACATAAAATCAACACACAAACATACAAAATTATTCTAACAATGCTCACAAGAACATCTAACTGAGCTAATTCTATTCCTTTCTACCGCTCCTTCTGCACATGTACAACGTGTTCAGCTTCGGTTCGGTGAAATTATTTTGTCTCTTCTGCTTCGTGCCAAATCAGTAACCGCAACTTCAGTGAGCGGATGCATCTCCTTCTTCTACTCCCTGGCAATCTTGTGTATGCTGTTCAGCTCTACAGCTTCGACTTTGACACCGTTAGCAAGCAGCATCTCAACATAATCATCAATCCAATTTTTTTTGCATTTTTCCGTTATTTAGAAACGAAGGGGGTAATAATTATTTGATTATCTCTTGGCATCGTATTTATTAATACCAATTGATAGGCTGATAGATAATCAGCTCATGATCACCCTCTGCACTATATGTCCACACTTTTTCTGTCCAGAAAGTCAAGCGGACTTTTTGAATAATAACCCAGTGATGTTGTGTTCTACAAGCACCCTATGCTGCGTCCGGTCGTCTACCGACTATGAAAACTCGGAAGCCTCTTGAATTCACCAGATTCCAGACCTATAATAGTAGGAAAGCGTATACGATTGAGCCGATGCAGTTAACCTGAATTTAGACTAGATTCAAACCATCTGCCCACCCCCCGGATCCTACGAAGAAGTGGCCACCCTCACGAAACAGAGGAGGCCCCATGCCGTAGTCTACACCGATGCTGCATGCCTCCATGCCCGCCTACCAGCAAGCCTACGACGCTTCCTATGACGACCTAGGCCACGATTGTCGTCGATGATTACCTGTTCCGCAATGGCAACCGATTCCTGTAAACAATTATCCGATTTCGTGTAAATAATAGCAGTAGTTACAATTAGAGTAATCTTTTTTGTTCGATCGTACATAAAACTCGTTCGATCAACGGTAGTGGCTCTACGCATTGGTCTTATCGATTTGCACAAGTAAATTTCAGATATCCCGGATCTGTGACAAAGAGAGAAATATCTATTTCATAATTCAAATTGTCTCGAGATCTCGATCTATCTCCCTATATGACAGATTCATCCGGTGGGCGGTCGGACCGTGATGAGGCCCGGCAAGCTTTGAGTGAAAAAAGAGAGGAATAACACACAGAGGGGAGGATGAGGTGACTAGAAGAAGAAAAAAACTGAAGAAAGATAAGGCAAAGAAAGCTAAGGTCAGGAAAGTTAAATCCATGGACATGAAGAAAGATGAGTACATGACTCTTTGAAAGACAAATTAACAACCTATATGAATATGTTAGTGATGGAGATTTGAATATGAGGTGCCTAGAAGAAGAAGATTGCACGAGGAAACCCGGAAAGTGTCTTTTGCTCCTGGGCACCAATGCTCCCGCCACTTAAAAAATATTCAAAAATCATATTTTGAGTTTTCAAAAGTTCTGAAAAAATATGGATGTAGCTAATGATATATCCACGAACGTGCAAATTTTAAATTTGAGATACTTTATATTTTAGGCTACCAAAAATAACAAATCTAATAAAACTTAGAGATTCTATGGATACTCAGATCCACACTTTTGTCATTTTTGTGTAGCTCAAAATATAACGTATTGAAGTTGATATCTTGTACGTTCGTGAGATATATCGTTGGCTATCTCTGGATTTATTTTTAGACTTTTTTGAAACTTATAAATATGATTTTTAAATTTTTTAAATAGGAGGAGCACTGGGAGCCAAAAATCTTCACTCTAGGAAACCTTGCTAAAACGAAAGGAAAAAACGCAGGTGAGGGACAGTTCGATGGGCTGGCTTCTACTGCACTGGGTTATCGATCTCGATCTGAGATGCTTTGCGAGTGAAGGACAGCTAATAGACAGTCACTAAAGCCTCCTATCCCCCTAATACCCTCGCTGGCTCTTACGCGGCCCACCTCCACTATAAAGACCGTCGCCCTCCTCGTCACCGACGAAGACAGAGAACCAGAGTCCACTTTGTCTCACCTCGCACCGCCAGTGATCGATCGCCGACGCCGACGTCGACCCCGCCGCAGCAACCTCGCACGAGATGGCGTCGGGGCAGCGTACGATTATCGGCAGCAAATACGTACGTGAGGGTTCCAGCGGAATCGGTCTTTGCTTGTTGCTTCGAATTTCCAGAGATGTTTCTCTGACTGGCTGTGTTTGGGTGAGGGGGCGGGAGCAGATGCTGGGAGAAGAGATAGGTGGGGGCGACGGGGCGTACGAGCGTGTCTACAGGGGGCTCGACCTCGAGAGCGGCGACTCCGTGGCCATCAGGCAGGTCTCGCTCGACAACATCCCGCAGGAGGATCTCAACAACATCACGGTGAATGCTTATCTTTTTCCCAGTCATCAGTAACGCGGTGAGAGATCGTGTTTACTCCAGTTCTTTTGCGACAGACTAGTGAGTGAGGGAATGGCGGCACACACTCTGTACTTTCCTTTCACTGTCTTTGTATCTTGGGAGGCCTTACCTTAGTGAGTTAAAGCATATATATAGCTACGAGTCTTGTTAACAAACTTGTAGTATTGAAATGACTTTTCATGGCCAATTAGTAATTAGCAAGTCGAACATGGGAGCATACAGAATGTCTGTTTGTTCATTTGGCCAACTGCGGATACTAGCTAGGCTGTCTACAGGTCATATACCACCACACACGGGCTGCAAGGATTTGTTCATCACCGAGAACTTCTTACTGCTATCAGCATGACAAACATAATTTGTCTCAACTTACCGGATTCACCTACCCCTTGGAATATCACCATTGTCTGCATTTTTCTTTTGTATTGCTGTAATCTTGGGGTTCTGATGAGAAACTGTTTTCTTGTGTATGTTCCAATTGTCCTCCGTGCATGGTTTGCTGGCGTGGATGATTCAGCAAGAAATTGATCTATGGAAAGTAAGTCTTCAACATCTTTTGTTGCGTGTGTATTTAATTTGGATTCAGTAAGACAATTAGCCACATTTTTTTTATTTGTTCATCGCATATCGTCCTACTCCTCGTTTGGATTGAATCAATTGAACATTTTGGAACTTTTTTAGTTTTATGGTATATGCTTGTTTTTTGTGCAATCAACCAGGCATCCACCTAAATGTTGGTGCTTCATATTAATATAAACGATCAAAATGCTATATGAAAGATGATAAATATTGTGCCATTGTTTTTGTGCACCTATTAAAAGGGCCTTGATCTGTAAACATCTATTTCTCCTGCTCTCTTGGGTGCACATGTTTTCGAGAAAATTGTACTGCTTTAAGCTCAAGGTTTACTTACTACCTGTAGAATCTTAATCACAAAAGTATCGTGAAGTATCTTGGATCAGTTAGGACACAGAGCCACCTCCATATCATTCTAGAGTAAGTAGTCCTGAGTACTCACCGACAATTTCTTGATATGAAGTAGATCCATACCGTATTAATAGTTTTATAATGGAAGTTCGGATACCTATGGCATAATTCCAGGTATGTGGAGAATGTCAATGTTACCAAACCCGATAGATATGGACCATTCTCTGAATCATTGACGGCTATCTACATTGCTCAGGTGAATGTTTGGCGGCTTCATTTGAATGGATGGTAATTGCTGTGACTTTCCATCTTTTGCTATTTTCTTCTAACTCTTTCATATATGACCAGGTGTTGGAAGGTCTTGTTTATCTGCATGAGCAAGGTGTGATACATAGAGATATTAAGGGTGCAAACGTATTGGTCACCAAAGAGGTAAATTGTTCTATGACATGCATATTTGCCCACAGTTATCTTTTTGACTTTTGATAATTGTTGGCATCTTTTGACATCTTTGAACTAGATATTTTAAAGAGCACGTTTAAATTTGATCTTTTGCATAGTTCTGTTACTGAAAGAAAAACTTATGAGAGCTGCATACGTACAATCATGTAAGCTATTAACTAGTATGCTTATCCGTCCATAATATGCTGGATGGTACCAAAAATGGGCATACAGATTCCGAGAGTATATGTTTCAGACTTTCAGTATATATTGCAAACATATATTACGACATTTTTTATTAATGGGGGATGAATACTATTTAATTCTTGTTACCTACTCCCTCCGTTCTAAATTAGATGACTTTCATTTATCCAAATGTGGATGTATATATACTTGTAACATGTCTAGATACATCCGCATGTGGACAAATGGAAGTCATCTAATTTGGAACGGAGGGAGTAGTAAAGTAATGAGAATGATGTAACCTATGGCTAAACTTGTAATCCATACTTACCAGAATGCACGTCCAAGAACATTAGAAGTCAGATTTTGCTAGAATCATGTTGATTTTTTCATTTACATGTTCTCATCTGTCTACATATTTTCTGTTTAGGGCATTGCTAAACTTACTGATTTTGGGATCGCTACCAAATTAGCTGAAGTAAATCCCATCATACATTCAGTGGTTGGAACTCCATACTGGATGGCTCCGGAGGTCTGTTGATTCTCTCCACTTCTGTTGTTCTTGCTACATTGTGCCTGCGGAATTATGATACTTATTAACAGTAAAGAATACATAAAAGTTAATATGTTTGTTTATTTTACTATTAAATTCCATAAACGCTTGTCATGTTCCATCATCGTACCATGAATATCAAACATAAGCATGAATAAAATAATATAAGCATTGCTATAGGATTAAGTCATCAAGTTATATTATCACTTTCTGAGGAAAAAGATCTTCATGGAAAAGCATTAATACAAATTTCCTATTCATCCTTTTTTTCGAAGATTTCGTTCAAGCTGTAAATATGAAGTCACGAAATTTAATTAATTACCCTAACGTGGAAAATGCTTGTGTGATTTATACCACCATATTTTCATGATGGTGATAGGTTTGGCACAACTCGATATGTTTATGTGTTTTTAGGAGGAGAAATAAATATGTCATCTTCCAGATATATTCCAGGACGATTCAGTTGGATTAAATTTCTAAATTGCACACAATTTTGCAGCATCGTTAATCAATACTGCAACTATATTAGCATCACACAAGTGTAAGAACCAAAAGATATTTGAATTTTGTAGTTCTTGACAATGCTTATGCTTGAAAGATGTTCCTAGGCAGCGGTTATAATTGCTTACTAAGTTTCCAATAGACTTCAATTTTTTGCTATCCGAATATTAGACCAGCATATTTTAACTTTTCTTCATCACTCTTTTCCGGATTAGGTCATCGAAATGGCTGGTGTTTGTGCCGCATCGGACATCTGGAGTGTTGGCTGCACCGTTGTTGAGTTACTCACAAGTGCCCCACCATATTATGAACTCCAGCCCATGCCTGCGCTATTTCGTATTGTTCAGGTTGATTGCTTGCAGTGTTTCACTTTTGTCTTGACATCCTCAAAAATCACTATTAATTCATTCAGCTGCGAGTGCATAGTACATACTGATTTTCTTATACTCGTGTAATACAGGATATACATCCACCAATACCAGAAGGGTTCTCTCCCGAGGTTACTGATTTTATACAACAATGCTTTCAAAAGGTTCTTTGTTGTTTCTCCTTGCTACTTTCAAGAGGACACAACTATTCCTTCCGAACTTCTTGTTGTTCTAACTTCAAGATGCACTTGTAGGATGTGATGCAACGACCTGATGCTAAGGCATTATTGCTGCACCCATGGCTGCAGAACTCCGGACTAGTCTCCCCAACTCTCTGACAGCCTGTTTGATCGGCAAGGTAGCTCAAATTTATAAGATCTCTATGTAGGTAACTTGCGGGACAAGTAGATTTTATTTATTTACAAACTTTGATGCAACTTCCGTTAAATAAATATTTTCTTTTGGGGAAAAACATTTTAGCGATGTAACTTGAGTGCTAACGGATATATTTTAAAATTTTGCTTCTGAAAGTTTTGATAGTTAAATCATCCGTATTTTTTACTAGTAGAATATGATGCTCGAACTTTCTTTAATTAGCTACCACTTTCTTTCAAATAAACATGTCTTGTAATCTTGCTACATACGGAAGATGTTTGCTACATAGTATCAAAGATGTTTCTTTCCTGCTACTTCAATTCCAATTGATGTCCTTTGTAACTAATATGATTTCTTTAACGGGTGGCTTATGGTGGTGATAAACCAAGAAATTCTATGCACATATGTGGAAATATATTAACATGCATACTACTTATTGTGGCCTCCAAATATTGTCATTTTTGCAGTACAAGTAGGAGACGCAGTTTGACTTGAAGGATGTGGTGCTTCGACTGTACTCTGCCTGATGTATACATGTCATCAGTCTTCTTCACATAATTCCCCTAGTGCAGCAATGTTTGGTGCAAATATCATCCTCTCACACCTTCCAAATGGCAATTGGAATATATACCTCCTCAAGTCTAAAGAAAAAGGTGCTTATTGTATATGGACAATGTCGTCCACATGCTGCATTTGTGGTCTTTAATTGCTAGTTGAGGTAATATGAAGGCAGGAAGTGAAGTGTTCCTGACGCATAATGCGACTTGACTATATATGTGTAGCTCCGTTATTCAAAACAAGGTGTATCCTTTTAGTCAAAATCCAACATCGTGTAAGTATGAACAGTCTTATAAAATATAAATATCTATAATACAGAATAAATGTACCACCAAAATAAATTTTACGGTGGATCTATTAATATTGACGTGGCTTTCCAGATGTTCATATTTTTCTATACAATTGGTCAACCCTACAATAAGATGAATTTTGACTAAAAATTCTTTGATCATAGTACATATATTTCGTAATGTCTTGCCTACGGCAATCACACACGGTTTCTGTAAGCTAACCGTGTGTAATATATAGCATCGCACATGATTCTTATATAATTGTATGCAATGTATAGTGACACATCACGAGGTCACAATCGTGGTGTTCAAAATTTGAAGATCGGAAATTTTCAACCCGCTTTGAAATAAATCAAAGAATACAATGAAAATGACAGAAAATCTAATTATTTGTCATGGACTCCCTATTTTGTGTACTAGTTGTAAGGAAATGATAAAGTTAAATTTTTACGAATTTTAAAAAAATCTTCAGGAAATGGACTATCATGTATGATCTTGGCTTTCAAGTCATATGATAAAGGTCATGCCCTTTTCATACCATAATTCATGATAATGTATCCATTTTTGGTACAAATTTTCATCTTGGCATGCCAGAAAATAGTGGAAAATAGGGTACCAACATTTTTGCTAAAAATAATGATTTTCATTTGTTAAATAACTAAAGGGGGAACACTGTGAAGCAAGTACCAAGAATAAAATGCAAAATGGCACCTTTCCATTTTCATACCCAGCTGATCTAGATTTTTGATTTTTTTTCATGATTTCTTCTAATCTGCATTGATTTAGTGATTTTTTTTGCTATTTTTGAAAGTAATTCAAAATCGAACTACAACTATGTGATACGATTCTTAGAAAAAAAACAAAAATCATTCAGGTACCTAAGGATCAATGTGTAAAGGATACATAAGTGGTTTTCCAAATTCATCCCATTCTGATAATAACAAAGTATATGTCTAAAAGTCCAAAGTAATATTGATCTTGCTCATGGACTCCCTATTGTGTTACTAGTTGTCACGAAATATGATAAAGTTTATTTTTACAAATTTGTAAAACGTCTTTAGAAAATGGTCTATAATGTATGTACAATCTTGTCTTTCAGGCTAATGAATAAGGTCATGGTAATTTCCCTACTGTAGTTCATGATAATATGCCTACTTATTTTTGCACAAAGTTGATCTTGCCATACCAAACAATAGTGGAAAATAGGCTATCAAATTTTGTTAATTATTTTTACATTTATGAAATGCCTAAAAGGAGGTACATTTTCAAGAAAGTACCAAGAATAAGATGCAAAATGTTACATTTACATATTTCATACACAATTCATCATATATCATTGCTTTTTTCAGAGTTTCATTTTCATTTTTGATACTTTCCATTGCTTTAACGATTTTCTAAACATTTCTCGAAAGCAACTCAAAACTGAAGCACAAATATATGAGGTTGTTTAAATAGCCAAAAATCATTTCCAGGTACCCAAATATGAGTGTATCAAGGATACATAAGTGGGGTTAAAAAAATTCAAATATACGGATGAAAATATATATTTTGCAAAAACTAATATGTTTAATTTTAAAAAATATAGGTCATTTGCATAGACTCCGTTCTTGGGTACTAGGTTCCCCCAAAAGAGAACCACTTGATTTTGAGAGTATTTGAAATAAATTTTCCAGTATTAAATTTAAGAACTTAAAATGTGTTTGAAATAAGTAGCACAAGTTTTTGCGATGTAAATCATGTGTGATGTGTTCTACCTACGTACCGAGAGTTGAAATTGCCTTCGATTTTTCTAGTTGTTAATACCGAGTTTCGTCACCCGCATCCTATACCTCCTCAACGAACATAAACTACCGGACACTGGCATGCTCTCGAGGAGCAACATCGAGGTAGCGGTTAAATTTGTAGGGTTATGGGTTCGTTCTACTAGGGAATTATTATATTATGGGTTCGTAGTGCTGGGCTAGTTCTACTTGGATGGTTTAAACGCTCATAACATTTTTTATGGCTTGGGTAGACAAGAGAAGGCTTTGACTCTGTTGCAACTTGCAATGGAAAAGTCAAATAAAATGTAACCTTACTTTGTTCTTGTCCAGTGTTTTTGAATCATAATTCGGCTTTGCATCTGACTCCACTTCTGAAAATAAAAAATGTATGTATTGCAATCCTCTATGATCACATGATATCAACTTGTTTCAATTTGGCTAGTTTAACCATCATCTTCTTCTGTCAAAAGAGTTAATTCCATGTAATTTACGAGGTTTCACAAAATGACTCCTCTAACCACTTGAGCTTTAAATTGGGTATTTGGTACTCTCCTCAACTTTCCAAAACTGTCCAAATAAATCAAATCACTGATGATATTACGATGAGGTGTTATGGATGTCGCCGCTGCATGACATGTGACTCAAGAAATCCAACTACAAAATAGTCCTACTAATTAATGTTGGACGATCGCTACCGACACTCTAGGGGGGCGATGTCCTGAATAGAGGAGAGAAGGAGGAGTTTTGATGTGAATCTTTTCGTTATCCTCACTCTGCGCCAACGATGTCGACTTCCCCTCCGCCACCACTTTGTCTTGAAGATTGGAGGAGGAGGACAAATGAGTCTCATGTCGCCATTCCTCCACGCGTGTCGCCACACTGGGTTCCATACCGGGAGAGTAGGGGAGGAAGATAGAATTAGGGTTTTACTGGGCATTACAATTAAAATCAGAAAATTGTTTCCTTAAAGGTCCCACATCAGAAATCGGGCATTGTAGGATAACCCGTTGGACCTTGAAGAATAACAAGAAATATACGTGAACTCTTCAAATGTCAATCGGATCTAGTAGCCCGTCACAGTCAAACATTCCTAGCTTCAATATTTGATAAAAGAGGTAAAACATATTCACCCGTGCATTTCTCTTGATTAGTGTTGCTTTCATAGTAATATATTATTCATTAATATTTGAACACTATAAATATTATTAATCATTTTGAAATGTTTGGATAATAAGTAAAGAAGATCCGCTTGTGTTATTATTTATTATAGTGTTCCTGTGCTAGATGGATGAATGGGAAGGATCTAGGAAGCGCACGAGATTCCTCAGAGAGGCCTCTATTTAAGAATTTAATTATAACACAGAAGAAAAGGTAGTACATGATAAAGATATTTAATTATTAACAAGAAGATATAGTTAACACATTGTTTGGTATATATGGTGTCCTTGCATGCAAGAAGCCGAGAGTTGAGGAGGAGGCGGCATTGACTGGTGATAAACCTAAACCTGAAAATGGTATAGAGGGTTTTGAGAAAGAGCTGAAGAATATGGCTATGATTCACTTGATGGAGGTATGAGCTGAACGGTAGAGGAGAAGACCATGATGGTGACCTCCACCACCATGATCACTTAATTGTGATGTGAAATTTACCAACACAATAGGGCACTCCATATAGTGATTCATCAGTTAAGGGTGACATATGTATGCGTGAGATTAAGATTTTTGAAGCCATGGTAACCTTAAACATTTAACCAATAAATACCTTGGTTGTGTATATCCTCTAACAATCTCGTCATAATGGTGACATCAAGCGTGTTACGTCAAGATACGCAAAATCTAGTTAGGTTCGTGGAAAGATATATGTACAAGTGGGACTCGGAGAATGTGTCACATTCTGCATGGTGGACACAATCTAACTTATTACTTCTCAAGACCGCGGATATTCGCCATACTGTTAAGATCGGCTGAGATTTTCATTGTTTTATTAGTCATAAATATTTATGTCTCTTATGTGCTTACTTTGTACAAACGAAACTATTTGTTAAGTGTGAAAGCTACTATGTATTACTTGTTGTCGTCATGACATCTGCACACTAGAAATTCATTAATCATCAAATTTCCAGTTTCATTGAAAATTGTGTTTAACCTCGATGGCATAGACAGTCACATCGCCATTGTTAATGAGGGTCAGGTTGCGGGTGGCAATGTCTGGCAAATCAACCTCATCAGCCATGGGCAAATAATTTTACTTTCTAGACGTTGTTGGCGATAATGGGTATCTAAAGATTACATCCTTGGGCAGGCCAGCCCGTTCACCACAGCTCGGAGCACCTCAGCCGTCCTATAGAATCCAGATTTGATCTCAGCCGTCCGATCGCGTGGTGTTTTTTTTACTGTGCCCGGTCCCACCTGTCATCGACTTCGTGGCTGGAGAATTCGGTGTCTCTGCGGGCGCGGTGGCAGTGCCCGTTATTCCGACGGAGCCGCTCTGGGCAAAATCGTCATTTCGCCCTGCGGTATATAAGCTGCAGCCCGCGGTGGAAAACCCTAGCCCCAATCGCTCGCGCGTGCGCTCCTCCAATCGCCGCATCCGCTCCTCCCCAACCCCCTTCGTCCTCCACCGCCACAACCGCCGGCTACCAATCCTCGCTCGCGTTCGCTCCTCCCCAATCCTCTTCACCCTCCCGCCGCCCGCCTCGCTGACCGCCTCCCCTACTCCTCACGCAGCCGGCCGCCGCCTCGCCGAGCCACCACATCCTCCCCTCGTTCCTGCAAGCCACCACCGCCGTCTGGCTCTCTATAGCCCCGTGGCCTCGAGCCGCGCCGAGGAGGAGGAGGTGGCGCGGTTGGCGGCGAGCGGGGAGGGAGAGACGACGGTGGAGAGGGAGTTGGAGGCGGGGAGGTGGTGAGCCGTTGTGGTGCCAGACGCCGACGAAGTAGGAGAGTGAGCAATGATGACGACGGCCGTGAGCTGTAGCCATGGCGGCGCGCGGAGGATGGATTTCATGGATGCCAAAAGGTTCGTTCTGATTCGTATTTCTTGGTCCTGGTGGTCGACCTAGGTCTATGTCTACCTTTTAATCCTCACGGATACGCTGGCCAACAGCACTCACAAGACCAGCCTCGAGGAGAAGCATGAGGAAGAGGAGGACGGGGAAGGGGATGTATGTGGGGAATAAGAGCAAGAGCTTGCTCTCGGCCGCCGACGCACACGCTGGCATCACCGAGCGGACAAGCTGGTGGCTACTGTGTGCCATCCCTCATCACGTGATCTGGTACTCTCTCTCCCTCCTACCACCCTCCTCTCCTTTGTAAACATATCATCGATGCTCCACATTTATTTGATCTTTCTTCTACTAGAATAACAAAAGGAATCGCACACCAGATTCAAGGTCTTAATTTGGCGCCTCCCCTCTCTCTTCCTCTCTGAATAATTTCTCCTATCTGATTGTACAGATGTTTTTGTATGAATGCATATAAGGTGTTTGAGGAAAATCCAAGTAGACTGCAGGTACAGATTAATTCATGTTTTTACCATGTCTGCTCAATAAATTATTTATTTGAATTTTTACTTGCAATCAAAGATGACACCTGCCCCTTCTGTGTTTTGTTTGTGCAGATGTTTGTGTGGAAGAATCATGGACCAGTTCGAGCTTTAAACCTGTTAGATATAATCTGGTATGTCCCTTTGTGAAACACCTACATCTATTTCTTCCTTCCCTCATGGATTTCAATTTCCTGCCGTTTAATTAAACATGTTTATTGCTGGTACATAGTCTTACAAATATATATTCTCTATTTTTTTGCCGCAGTTAGGTGTTTTACCTCGATGGGTCGAATACCATGTGTGAATGACTTGCTGGTATGGACCCGGCGAGGAGGTTACTCAAAACTTATTATTGTAATTTATTTGCAGGTTCTTGGCAAGATGGGGTGACCATATATGCATCTTCTTGCTGGGAGGTGATGAATCAATTTCATCTAGGCAATGGGTTAATTTTCCCCCTTCTACTCACAATCCAGCAATGTAAGGTTCAACTCATCTTATACATCAGGGATGCTCCTTTATAATTACCTTAATGCAATTACTACCATTGAAGATGTAGGGGTTTTAAGTGAAATATGGGTTCTGATGCTTCTTATACATCAAAGTCTTACGAATTTTATGTTTTCAATGTCCACATATAGGTCTATTCAAATTGGAATCTGCAGTTCAGATTAGCTGATGGCCTTGCTAAATAATCCTTCATTTATGGAGCTTTATAGCGTTGCTGGATAATTGAATTAACGTAAAAAAGAGTGGATAAATCTTCTAATTAGTTCACTTTGAATGTTTGGTTTGTATATTTACAAACCATTCTTGTGTTTCCATTTATTATGTTACATTGGTTGCACATATCTTGGTAACAGAACAACAAATGTTCAGGTTCATATGCAGTTTTATTCCAGCACAATGCTACTGTCTCTATTTCTTGAATTATATATTATCTCATCTTGATCATTTTCATTCGAGTGTTGTGAGTAGCAGAAGATTCTAAAATTTTGTCTATTCGATGTCCACAGATGGTGTACTAAACCGGAGTGTCCAGCTAGCTTACTGATGAACTATCCGGAGCTTCTCTGATTGGAGGAACATGCTTTGTTTTTACCGACTTTTGTAAATGCCCCTTGGTTAAGTCAGTTACACAGTGGGTTTCTACATTTGTTGCTCGCCACTGCACATCTGCGGCTAACATACTAGGTATATTTTTTATATGTGTCTTTTTGTGAGGTGATATAATGATTTCTGTTTGGTATAATTATGTCCATTTATTTCTCTCTCATTTACTTTGTTTTAATTTGATCTTTGGTGCCACCTTTTAATTAATTTTTACCCCTTTGGTTATGCATATATCTACATTTCAATAGAACCTCACGGCTTATCACTGTTCTTACATTGTTCTGTTGCTCCATCCTATTTATTGCACATCTATATTTCTAGAGGCGGCCGATCTACCACTTTCTACTTGGTTAATTATATTTCCGGAACATCGCTTCTTTGCAACAAATATTAAATTCTCTGTGCTACATTGCTTTTAAGGACATTGGGCATGTTATGAGAGTGGTATATTGACTGTCATTAAGTAATCATACAGGGATTTGTCTTTTCGTATTATTTGACAATCGATAGGAGCCTGACTCTTTGATCTCTGTTAACGTGTGCCTGCTAATGTTCTTCCTTGCAGGTGATAATTGATCCATTCGTTGCTAGCAGAAACCTTGCGGTGGACTTCCTCGATTCAGGTCTGTTGCCTTCCTCTGCTCCATCTTCCTTAAAACACATTTGTTATAGCATGGTGCTACTTTTCCGAAATATCCTGAAAGGTGTAATATACATTTATATACCAGAACCTATGTTAGTTAAATTTGTGTGCACAATAATTGATGGCAATACTTGGTTGGTTATTTTTATGAATCTTTTTATTTTCTTCAAACCGCAAACAAAATGATTTCTAGACCTGATAAAGTGATTGGTCCGGGCTCCATCTCCCTTTTCCTGAGCTCTCAGTGGGAGGAACACAAGGGCTTCTAAAACGCTGAAGCCTCGGCTCAACCTTGCTGCGTTTCGCCCTCTCGCAGGTAACCCAATTTTCTTTTGTTTTCAGCCTTCTTGCACTTCCCTGGCTTCCTTAAACGGCCATTAGCTTCGCTTAATTTTTTTTTTGATTTATTTGGCAACTGGCACAGTATCTTCGTCCGCCCTGGTTTGCCAAATTTAATCCCCAGACTTTTGCTTTTTTCATGCAGATTTTTGTGTGGAAGAAGCACAAGCATGTTTGAGCTTGGCACACACTATCTTGATCTGGTATGTTACTTTACAAGCACCTGAATTTCTTTCTTTTGACTATCTTGTGTTGCTTAGAAGAAGAAATTAAAAGTAGAACCAATAGCTGTTTTTCTGTAGTGAAATTTGGCACGAGGTATTGATCTAGAAACAACATTTTTGAATAAATCTGATGCTTCAGTTTGGCTTTTGCTTCTTCTGTCTTCCGAATGATTCATGAAGAGTCAAGTTTCATCCTCTATTTTCTAATGGTATCAGCGGAAAGATGCATTTTTGTTTTCAGCCCAAAATTAGGCTTTATCTGGTTTATGCATTTATTTTGAAGATGGGTCGGTATTGTTTCGAATATGTGTCTGATAAAATGAATCTTTTATTTTACTGGAGGTAATTTAACCAATTAGGTTTGTTGCTCTATTAGTCCTAGGTGTATTTATATTCTTCTGAATCCTTGGTTAAGGTCAGCTTGCTTATTTTGGTTAAGGAATGAGTGAGCACCGAAACAATCTTGCTAATCCTTAGGTTTTACATGTTATCTGCGAGAAGATAATGTCGTTGAGAAAGTAGTCTGATAAAAATGATGACCAGCAAAGAAATTATTGTATTGTTATGATATTTTGGAAGTGTTGTAAATATCTTGAGCAGCCACTTCAAATTGGCACACTTATCTATAATAGTTGTACATCTTGCTTGAAACAAATAATTTCATCGCTTGATATTTTGAACTCTATTCTGATGATGACTTAATGTATGAGTAATTATTGTAGGCATGTTTGCGTCTTACAGGAGTCTACTGTGTTGGCGTTTAGATAAAAATATCAAAACTATATGCACGTAATATTTCGCCAACATGACACTGAATTTTGTCTCTGAAGCATATATCCCTGATTTGTGTGTTAGTAATGTCTTACCGCTAACAAAATATTAGAATGAACCAAAAAATGGAGGTGGCATTTGCATAGGGAATCACCAGTTTCACTGACTAGGCAGAACATACATTTGGTATATATTTGGCCTTTCTCTCCTATATTTATTTGGTTTCTGAAGTTCTGTGGTTTGGATATAGGTACAAGATCATGTGATAGAGTATATTAATATTTGTGCATGCTTACTCAGTTATGTCCCTTTCCTAGCACCAGACCATGATAGGTGGGATTCATTAGTTACACTGTTAGGCGGCCCTGCTATTTCAACCGTTTGGATTGCATTTTTATGCTCAGATGAAAGAACTAACATTACTTACGTTTCTCAATTGATAGCCTAAGCACAGACAACTAATGTGTTGTTATCATTGTTCTAAGTGTTTGTATTCAGTCCAAGCCTTTTAAATCGAGCATGGTCAATCTAAAGAGTTTAGAGCAGGTCCTGTAACTCATCTACACGACGGACATATGAGTTGATTAAATCTTTAATCACTTTTTCATTGGCAGGTCTATAACTCCTCTCTTTAATGCAGGCTTACAGATTCCTTACATGGATATAATGTAGGGTTTCCTGATGAAGAGCACTCAATTATTTGTTGTACCAAGATCTGAGGATAAGATAAAATTGCTGGCCGAAGTGGCTGCATCTGAAGAAACCTTACCGGTGAGGTTGTGCACTTGTCCCGGCTACTCAACTGGTTCCAGCTCAAGAAATGCAGACTGAACCAGGACTAGAAAACATGGATATTCAGAGGTAATCCAGTGAGTCACTTACTTATGTTTCCCTTTGACATTATAATTGCTGTGTTTGAAATTGCATGCCTATACTTCTATTGCAGTAGTATGCATGTATAAAACATGTCTTCTTTTCTTTTGCACTACATATTTATATCCCATTGCTTATCCCTTTCCTCTTCTCCCCCAACCTAATCACATCAGAGTCTTCCGTTCCTTCGCTAGATGGACGATGAGGCCTTCACGGACAGTGCTCCCTCCGCAAATAATCTTTCCAAATTAAGTCCGGTGCACACTCACTGTTTCTTGTCAGCTGCTGATTCTTTAGGTTTCTAATAACTAATAAGATCTTAAAGCTAGCGCATAGTGTGTCTCATGGGCTAGCTTGGAATAAGTCATAGCCATGGCATCTAAAAAATTCAGTAAGAGGCTAGCCAGCTCCAATTTTCAGGCGACATTGGTAAACAAACAACAGGTTCAGTCATGCTTTTCTCGGGTCGAAATAACTTATTTCAGTAGAAAAAAGGTTCTTCGTAGTATTTCATTTGTACATCCTAGACCATTAATCTTAGTCTCTAATTAGTAATTTTGTATGCCTTCCAATACCAGTGCGACCTAGCTATGCATTTTTTTTTGCATCAGATCCAAGTTACCCCCAAGAATAATGACGATTTACCATTGAAATATAGCTGGTATTTAGTATATTTAACTTAGTTCCCAACGATTGATGACAAGTTTAATACTTTATTTCCTCTCATGCTCCTGCTATTTAAAGGTGATTCCTGTCTGTACCACTCTTACCATTAAACGGTCCAACACAGCTAGCAGTAGAAAAGCTTGGTGTCACTTTGCATCAGATTCAAATTACCCACATGAATAATGACGATTTTATGGGTTATGTTTTTATGGATGTGCCACCACACCGTGGATATTCCTGTACGAGTCTCAAGATTTTTCAGGATATGCACATCATGGCAAGAAGAAGCTACTGAGTCTGCTTCCTCTGTGGCTTTGGAATATCTTAGTGACATATCTTGGTTTTTTGATGATGCCAGTAATGCTGACCTCAACAAAATGCCAAGCAATAAAGGAAGAACAATTATGGGTAGAAGAACAAACTCCAGAAAATCACCACGTTGACATTTCAGATGACAGTGACACTGAAGATGAACTCAATGGTATACCAGTTGAACCCATGGTTGATGTATAATGAGGCAAAGAAAAACAAGACCTAGGTCACCCTACGGGGATGCTACTGTTAACATCTGGTCAAAACCATACATACTGTTATTTCCATTTGTGCATATGTTATGTGTACCTAAATGCAACTCTTATCCAAACATTTATGTTATCTCAGTGTGATGTGGATCTTTAAATTATTGCCCTTGTGTTTTCGACACTCCTCTGTATACATTTTGTTTCTCTGTTTCTCGAGGTTCTGCTTGTGTGTTCTAATAATTGTGTCTTCCATCAGCAACTTAGATTCCTAAGCTCCGAAACCTGCGCATTTCAATTTTCAGCCCAATGCCTGCCTTTTCTTTCAGATTTCTCTGTGTATTTATTCTATTAATTTTTACCAGCAAAGTAGATTAGCTTCTGCATATAAGATAGCCATCCCAGCCCTGTGCTACTACCCACTTCTTATCACCGGGTGACATGGCACGTATAACACTACTTAATATTGTTTAACTTATACTTACCGAACTTAATTTTATTTATACTTTAGGATATTAATTATCTCCTTAATAATCAGCAGCTGACAAGAAACAATAAAATGTGAAATCACCGGTAAAAATATAAAAGAATAAATAAGTGACATGGGAACAGGTGAATATCAAAAGGCAAACATCGACTAGGATTAGGGTGTGTAGCCCTATCAAATTAAAACATAAAAGAAAAAAGAAAAAAAATATCAATGTGTTCCTATATGTGTCATTTACCTTCACCAAAATGAACCACATCTACAAGCCTACATATTCACTCTTTAGTCATTTTAAGTTATTAAAATAATTTGAAATCATATGAAACAATTCATTTGAACAATAACTTGTGTATACTCACATTTAGCAAATGAAATTTATTTGTAAATTGTATAAACTCAACTTTTTTTACGACCAGGAGCGCTGCATGTATTATATTAGAAAGAAGAGAAAGCCAAAGAGGAATGACTGAAAGTCTTACAGAGACTACCAAAACCCAAAACCCTATACTCTAGGGAGTGAATTTTATTTAGAAATTGTGTATTCTCTACGTTACGTTCATCAAATTGTCATTACCAACAAGATTGTTTTTGCGTACCGCGTAACTAACACGAAAATATAGCTGTACGAATTTTAAACAAGGCAACAATAGGCCTGCGACATTTAGTTTTTTCATCATCCGAGAATTATAAAAATGAACTATGTGTACTTCCCCTTTTTTCCGTACCGCATAACTAACGCGGGAATACATCCGTACAAATTTTAAATAAGGCAACAATAGACCTGCGACATTTAGTTTTTTATCGTCTGAGAATTCATAAAACTGAACTATGTGTACTTCACCATTGTTTTCATCTTCATGTTGCTTAAGGCTTTGATTGTATAATGTTATGATTACTCATTTGATATACGCTTTCAAATGTGATCAAATTCATACGGATAGAATTGTCCTTTAAATGATCTGTATAAATGGTGGGACCCACGGGCAAGAAATTCAAAGAAGAAACAAGCGCCGCGCGGCGAGCCGCGCCGTTCGAATCTAGTCTTTAATAACGGTCAGTACGAGTGTCGATCAATTGGTGACTGTTGCAAACCACAAGTGGGAGTTGTATAATAAAGATCTAGTTTGTTTTGGAATTGGTTCCATAGAGGGGGTAGGACAAGTAATGTGGCTAGTAGATGCATAGAGTGAACTAAATCTATCCTATATTTTCACCCACAAATACCATCTCATGTAAACCCTAGGAGAGTATAACGGCCAATAAAACTCCATGGGATATTGCATGTCTCTCAGATAACGAGAGGCATGTTGTCGGTGTTGGCGAAGATAACTCTCTATCGTCATTGTCATAGGAAAATGAATACGACAAGAAGAAGGCGACGAGAGATACCCAATTTCCATCCGTAAAACTGAAAGAAATAGACAGATCATCCTTAAAATCTTGGAAACAAGAAAAATAAAAGAAAAATGGGGGCAGGCATTAATAAAGATAAAATCTAAAAAAAAAGATGGAAAAGAAACACACGAAGTCGTGACATTTCCATGCGAAAACGAAATCGAGAGCCGGGCCCAGATGGCCGGATGACGCACAAGACGCTAGTCGGAGACAGCTAATTGACAGCCGGGCGGCCCCGCTATCCTCGTTGGCTTCCGCACACTCCAAAAAGTAACACACATCCGTCCAGACTATAAATCCTCATTTCCGTTACTTTCCCACGCCTTCCAAAAATAAATTAAAAATAGAAATTAATTGCAGCGAGCGAAGGCGCCCGCTCTCTCTCGTCGCCTTCTTCTTCCTCCTCCAGCTCCGGACTCCAATTCCCTTCCCACCCCCAAACCCTAAAAACCCGAATGGCCCTCGCCGCGAGCTCGCAGGACTCGCCGTCTCGTCGCCGGTGATCCCCGATCCGCCAGCCCCCGCCGTACTCGGCAGGCCCGAGCCGCAGCGGCCCGAATCTCGGAGGGAGGGGACGAGATGGCGTCGCGGCCGCATAACCAGAAATCCAAGACGCTCGACAACAAATACGTGAGGGTTTCCCCGTCCCGCCGCCTCGGATCCGGCGGAATCGGTGTTTTGAGTTGAGAATTTTGTTTTTGGGGGAATGCTTCTCTCACTCACTGTGTTTGTATGTGTGTTGTGTGTGTGGGCGGACGCAGATGCTGGGAGATGAGATAGGGAAGGGGGCGTACGGGCGCGTCTACAAGGGCCTCGACCTGGAGAACGGCGACTTCGTGGCCATCAAGCAGGTCTCGCTCGAGAACATCCCGCAGGAGGATCTCAACATAATCATGGTAGGATTTTTCTTCTTCTATGGCTTCTCATCGCTCATGTGACGTGTGGCATGCCCAGGGTCACAAGTCCACGCGATTACATGAAATGTGGTTGTCAGGAGATAATAATCAGACAGCGTCGGCCGAGAACAACGGACGCTAAGATGATAATGGAAGCTAGACTAAAATGCAGCTTTGCTGTCGGTTACGCTGTTTTGTTCAGTACCGTGACGTGGAACTGAATCCTAGGGCGTCGTTACGCTAGCTTAGTTCGCTTGTCCTCAGCGAGTTTGCCATTTAAACTGCCCGGACTTGTAATAATAGTCCAGGACATGTATAGTAGAGTTATATACTTGGACCTGATGATTTAATTATGTAGCACGTTGTGCGTTTGTCGAGTGCGGTCATATGGAGCAGAGTGCGGTCATATGGAGCACGTGAACTCTTTTGTTTTTTTCCAAATACATGACATAGATTTTGACAAATGTAGTACTGTCTTATGTTTGTTCAAGTGTGGTCTTATCGAGGATGTATTCTCCAAATTCATGAAAAAAATTAAACAAAAGTATTACATTGTCAGGAGATAAAAATCAGACAACATTAACCGAGAACAGCGGTCGCTAAGATGAGACTTTGAAGCTAGACTAAAATGCAGCTTGCTGTCGGTTACGTTGTTTTGTTCGGTAGCGTGACGTGGAACTGAATCCTAGGGCGTCGTTACGCTAGCTTGGTTACGCTTGTCCTCAGCGAGTTTCCATTTAAACTGTCCAGACTTGTAATAATGGTACGAATAGGTATACTAGGGTTATATACTTGGACCCGATGATTTAATTATGTAGCATGTTGTGCGTTTGTCAAGTGTGGTCATATGGAGCACATGAATTCTTTTTTCTTTCCAAATACATGACATAGATTTTGACAAATGTGATACGTCCAATGTTTGTTGAGTGTGGTCTTATGGAGAATGTCTTTTTCCAAATGCATGACAAAATCTTAACAAATTATTACGTTGTCAGGAGATAAAAATCAGACAGCATCAACTGAGAACAATGGATGCTAAGATGAGAATGGAAGCTAGACTTAAATGCAGCTTTGCTGTTGGTTACATTGTTTTTTTAGGTAGCGTTACGTGGAACCGACTAGGGCGTCGTTATGCTAGCTTAGCTATGCTTGTCATCAGCGAGTTTCCCATTTAAACTGCCCGGTTTGCAATGATAGTTCAGGACACGTATACAGTATACTAGGGTTATATACTTGGACCTGATGATTTAAATATGTAGCACGTTGTGCATTTGTCGACTGTGGTCATATGGAGCACGTGAGCTCTTTTTATTTTCAAATACATGACATAAATTTTGACAAATGTAGTACTCCCCCGGTCCTAAAAAACTGTCGCGACGAGAGTTAACTTTACGTACATAGTTAGTTCATTTCTGGCGACAATTATTTCGGATCCGAGGGAGTGCGGTCTTATGGAAGAGGTCTTTTCCAAATTCATGACAAAAATTTAACAAATGTATTACTGTTGAGTGTATGAAGGATCGGCCTGGCACAGTGGTAGAATATCTCCACTTGTGTCCTGGAGGTCCTGGGTTCGAATCAGCCTCTTTGAATAAAAAGCGAGGGAAAGGCTGCCTAGAAATTCCCTTTCCCAGACCCCACATTTTGTGGGAGCTTTCATCACTGGGTACACCATTTCTGTTACTGTCGAGTGCGGTCATATGGAGCTCGTAAGCTCTTTTTTTCCTTCAAAATAGATGACATAGACTTCAACAGACATGAATTGGAAAAGAAACTCGAGAGTCGACATAGTCAAATGCTGTCCAGTGTCCACTACTGTTTAATTATCTTCTATATTTACGTGATTGGTGTGGTTTCCTAGATAACACATGCAGTAAATAACCCCCCCCCCCACCCCACCCCACCACCTCCGGAGCTCAATTAACAAGACATAAGTGCATGTATAAGTTTAGTGCTGAAATGAGTCTTCACCTGTTAGTAATTGTCATATATTACAAGTAATTGTCCACATAATATATCTTTGTTAAATTTAGTGTATATAAAGCTCTCTAGAGGGTCATATACTGTACAGATGCTGCAAGATGGGTTGACTGCTAGTTAACTGCTTCTATTTAGAACACCGGGTCCTAGAAGCTGCATGTCTCACATTCTTCTTATTTGTGTCAACATTCTAATTTATTTGTATCATCAACTTTTGGATCTGCATATCCTTTTGTTATTCAGTTTTTTAACTTTCGGTATTTTTTCTGGAATATCGCCATTTTCTACACTACCTTTACATCGCCGTAATATTGTGGTTCTAACAAATCATCTTTTGTGTATGTTCTGTTAACTGTTCTTGATGGTTTGCTGGTGTGGCCGCTTCAGCAAGAAATTGATCTACTGAAAGTAAGTGTTTCAACAGTACTAGGTTTGGATTCAATAAGGCAATTTGCCCCATATTTTCCTTAGCTGTTAACTCATCTCACATCCCTTCCTACTCCATATTTCCTGTTTACTTAATTTTTGCTGTTACCGTTTTGTACTACAATTCAAGTCCCGTGTGCCAAATTTGTGCTGAAGAACAATGAGAGGCACTCTTCCCTCAATTGACATTTAAAATAATTTTTATGTCTACTTATTTTTGTGGCTGTGCTAGCTATGTAAACATTGTGATAGAAATTAATGTGGATGATCAAAAGTGTATTAGAAGGTCTTGATTTTTAATATAGATACTATGCCCTTGTTTTTTCTTCCCTCCTATCATACCTATAATTAAAAGGTCCTTGATTTTTTAACACCTACTTTACTCCTCCTTTCCTTGATGCAAATGTTTTCGAGAATTGTGTTGCTTTGAGCTAAAGGTCTCGCTATTTTATGCAGAATCTTAATCACAAAAATATTGTGAAGTATCTTGGATCATTGAAGACAAAGAGCCACCTCCATATAATTCTAGAGTACGACATCCCGAGTCCTCGCCAACAATGTCTTGATAAGAAGTACATGCATAACAGTAATTTTTAGCATGGAAGTTCTGATGCTTTGTGATGATTGCAGGTATGTGGAAAATGGTTCACTTGCCAATATCATAAAGCCAAACAAATTTGGACCATTTCCTGAATCATTGGCCGCGGTTTACATTGCTCAGGTAAATATATGGCGATAACTGTGACTTCACATTTTTTTCTTGTTGTCTGCTTCTAACTTGTACCTATGTGACCAGGTGCTGGAAGGCCTTGTTTATCTGCATGAGCAAGGTGTCATACATAGAGATATCAAGGGTGCGAATATATTGACCACAAAAGAGGTAATGGCTCATCACTTGCATATTTGAGCATGGTTTGTATTTGTTTTTTTTTCTGATGAGTGATGACTCAGGCTAGGTGACAGTATATTTTAACAGCCAATAATGAAAAATTATAGTACAACTTTTAACAGTTCTGAAAATGATATTCTGAATATTATGTTACAAATCTATCTATTGAATGAACTTTCTGTGGATAACAAAATAAAAAGATGCATGGAATGGGCATCCTGGGATGAGCTTGTGGGCATATAGTGACCTAGCAATTTTTTGTTGGAATAGAGAACTACAAATGTACGATATTATTAGCTGTTTATTGTCTGCTCTTAATGCTTTGGACAGTAAAAAAAAGGAGAAATCGAACATCGATTACAATGTAATGATTTTCAAGCTACATGTTAGTATGTTGGAACCTATTGGTATTTTTGTTGCTGTAGCGCATAGCCAAGCACACGACTTGAGTAATATTTGTTGTTATCCGTCTGTACTTCTTTCACTTGGTAGAGTATACTAGTATGTGTATGTAATAGCCGCAAGAATGATCCCGCAGTTGTAGTGACATGGAGGGAGTAGCTAGTTAGCCACCAATATTTTGCATGGAAATATTTAATGTGATTGATGAGGCGCATGGCAAAACATGAAATCTACACTTACTATGGTGCATGACCAAGGGTCTTAGAAGTCATATTTTGCTGGGATTATGCCCCTCTCAGAAACTCTCATTTGTCTACATTTTGTTGTTTAGGGCCTAGTTAAACTTGCTGATTTTGGAGTTGCTACTAAATTAACTGAAGCTGATGTGAACACACATTCAGTGGTTGGAACCCCATATTGGATGGCCCCTGAGGTATGCTGATTCCCTTCAGTTTTTGTTTGTTTGTTTGTTAGTTGCACTGACATGCTGGATTAGTTTCTTAACTTCCTCGTATGTTACTTGGTGTTTTTATTGTTAAGTGTCTTAAAGGTGTTGTTCTGTTCCATCGTACTTTGATAATCAAATTTGAAGTATTATTTACAAATAATACACACATCAGTTTAGTGTCAATTCATCAAGTGTATTATTACTTCAGGAAAAAACCATTTACTTACAAATTTGCTATTCGTCCTTTTTGTTGCCGAGAGAGTTTGTTGAAACTGGGAGTATGAGGTCAAGGAACTGATTATGCCAGCGTGGCAGATGACTTAGTGATTTACACTACTTCCTCTGTTCACTAATATAAGACGTTTTGGCACATTAGTGAACAGAGGGAGTACTATTTTCTTTTCCATGGTGATAGTTTTGGCACAAAGAACCAGCAAAATGATGCGTAAGTAAGACATTATCCACTGGATCTGCTCCAGGAGACCAGGACAAAAAAAACTTAGTAAATTTCCTAAATTACAGGAAGTGCAAGTAGCATCCGGAATACTATAACTGTCGACTGACGTTCCATTAGACTTAAAATTCTTGCTATTATGTCACATTATTATGATATTTTGACTTCTCTTGAATCTTCATCATCTCTTTTCTGCATTAGGTCATTGAAATGTCTGGTGTTTGTGCTGCATCGGATATCTGGAGTGTTGGTTGCACTGTCATTGAGCTACTGACATGTTCCCCACCATATTATGAACTACAGCCCATGCCTGCACTGTTTCGCATTGTTCAGGTTGATTAGCTGCAGCTGTTTCATCTCTCTTTCCTTGAAAAGGCACTGCTCATTCAGTTACGCGTGCATATAACCTAAAATTCTTTTATTCATGTAATACAGGATGTGCATCCACCAATACCAGAAGGATTCTCGCCTGAGAGTACTGATTTTCTGCGTCAGTGTTTTCAAAAGGTTCTTTACCGTACCTCGTTGTTATTTTTAGAGGGCTCAATTTTTTCCTTCTAATTACTTGTTGTTCTGACTTCAAGAAGCACTTGTAGGATGCGATACAACGACCTGATGCAAAGACATTGTTGATGCACCCATGGCTGCAAAACTCGAGGCGACAGCCTGTTCGATCAGTGAGGTAACTCAAATTTATTAAATAATTTTTCTAATGTTATGGGTGACAGTGAAATCAGACGAAAATAATACAATACAATACAATCTAGGAAAATAAAAACATCTTGAAACCACCTGATAGCCCCAGAATTTGACCTTTTAGTCACTTAACTAGTCTGTGCTCTGCACACTGGACCTGTACTTCAAAAAAATTCAAGTATTTTTAAAATCATGCTAGTTGTATGATTTATGTAGTGATTATGTGTGAAATTAGGTCGCGGGACTAGTGGATTTGATTTAATTTTGAATGCAGCTTTCCCGCCAGAGAGGTTTCTGGATTGTTTTTTAGTGCTTTAAACGGATATATTTTGAACTTTTGCCTGCTATTGAAATTTTTCATAGTTAAATTTTCTTTCTAAAATATAGATATATGAACAATTTATTTATTCTTACCTATGTCAGTTCAAAGCTGTAATTCACTAAGAAGCATTTGCCACTTGCACCTCTTAACTGTTCTAGCTATGTATTAAATATGTCTGTTCCATGCTTATTCTTTGTCATGGAATTTCTCACCCTTTGTAATACGGGATATTAAGAAGTATAGCAATGTGGCAATCAAATCTGCAAATGTTAATTTGTAAATCTCAACAAGATTGATTGTCCACATAACTGCTACCGACATTGCTTTTATTTCCTTTCAAAAGTAACCTTGATTGATAGACTACTAAACATAAATTTTTCATGATTTTCGTACAATAAGGCATGTTGACGAGGATGATCCAGTCCCAAGTGGCGATAATCATGCTGGGTTTTCTGGCCCACCAGGAGATACACAATCGGCCATGACTTCTGGCGTTGAACAGGTAAGCTCTTCAGGTTTTTTTTCCCACGATGTTCATTTCATTGGATGCTATATCAGTTTAAAGTCTTGTGGTAGACCCACAAGATTATAATGGTCTCAGCATATTAACTTTTTTTGAATTTATAATATTGTCCTAGGGCGATAAAACAAAAGAGCTGGTTTCTGAATCTGCCGGACAAGGTAAATCTGACGAGCTTCATGATGGAAAACCTGCCGAAAGCAGTAGTTCAAGCACTGTGGAACTTATGAATGATAATGCGGTTCCCAATAAAGATCCTACATTAGTTTTTCATGAAAAACTACCAGTGGAATCTTCTGGAGCTACTGATTTGAATGGTAAGGTAATGCATGAACTATCGCAAGATGATCTTCCAAGTAAGGTAGCTAGGAGCAGCCAAGAATCAAAAAAGGGTGACAGTAAGCATTTAGAGCTTGGAGGTAAAGACAGTTCAAGTTTTGAAGATGACGATGCTTTCTCCTTCCAGGCTGGGAGACAGAATATCAATTTCCCAAAGGTTAGAACTCTCTGTTTGGTACTTTGGCTTTGCACACAGATTTCTTTTAGTGCTTTCTTGGTCAAGAATGCGAATAATCAGTTCTTTATGACATTCAGTTATATGGTTTCTTTACAGGAGGCAAGACTTTTAGTTGAGGGAACTAATGGACTAAGTAGGTTCAGTGACACTCCTGGAGACGCCTCTTTCGATGATTTATTCCCAGTTGACAAGCGAGGAGATCATGGGGCTGAAGCTTCAACATCCACTGCTGCCCAAGAGCTTCAGTATAATGGTCGACAAAATGACCTTGCCAAGGAGCTCAAGGCTAGGATGGCAGATAAGCAGAAGGAAAATGAAAATGAGCCTATGAATGGTGGGAAACTTCTTGAGTTTATGCATTTTAGGGACGGTGATCTTGATGGAACGGTATTGCTTTCACTACTATGTGTTACTTTACCTTCTTTAAAAAAGAAAAAGATAGATGAGACTTTGAGAATTGTGCTCTGACTTGATTATCATCAAACACCATTGTACAGGAGTTTCACGGCAACATTCCAGGAGAGAATCTTTTTCCTTTACAGGTGTGCACTATTCTAGAGCTGTGATATATTTGGCAATAAGTATCTGCATTTATTTATGAAGAGCATTTTCATCGTGGCAGCCGTCCTGCTAAAACCATTTTATTCCATAAATTTGACATATGGGAAAGTGTCCAGCTTCAGTAGCAACCGAGAAGTGGTATTAATTTACCTTGATCTACTGCTTGGTTGCAAATTCGCAGGCCACATTAAATGTCGATTGTCTTAACCTAGATATGTTGTTCTTCAAGGTGTTTTAAGTGAAATGCCATGTATTCACAGTACTTTATTACTTAGGTTTCATACATTTGTAGTTATCCTGTCTTGACCTTGAAGTGTTTTCATTGCCAATGTTTTCAGTCTGTGGAATACAGCAAAATAGTAGCACAGTTGAGGCCTGGGGAAAGCGAAGAAGTAATATTGTCAGCATGCCAAAAGCTTATGCTGTTCTTCAATCACCGGCCAGAGCAAAAAAAGATTTATGTGTCACAGAACGGTTTCCTTCCATTGATGGAGCTTCTTGAACTTCCCAAGAACCGTGTATGAAGTTTTACTTTAGTTTTACAAAGTCTTTTTTGCTGGTCTTTACGCTGAAAATTTTCTGTTAATTTTCTGCAGATCATATGCTCTGTTTTGCAACTCATCAACTACATTGTAAAAGATAATACAGGTTTCCTAGAAAATGCTTGTCTTGTTGGCCTTGTGAGACTTCTGTTCCACTTCCGAAGTAATTGACGACCTATAAATTGTGTTGACAACGTGAAATAGATAATTGATGTTAGAAATTTATTTACAGATTCCAGTGGTGATGAATTTTGCTGTGCCAGATCGTGCAAAGGAAGTCCGGATGCAAGCATCCTTTTTTCTTCAGCAGCTTTGCCAGGCCAGGTTTATTGCCTGACATAGTTATTGGTGTTTAACTATATTTTAACCCAGTCAATAGAATAAATGGTTTGGCGCTAATTGTCACTTTTCCATCTCCAGCACCTTGACGTTGCAAATGTTCATTGCATGCCAAGGGATCCCTGTATTGGTGAGTTTTTTGGAGCCTGATTATGCAAAATTCAGGTAAGTCCGTACATTTTTGTCTTAAACATGTCCTTTAGAGTTTCCCGGTGTATTCTTTAGTAAGACTATTTTCATTTTTGATTAATACATTCCATAATATTCTAAATTAGCAGGGAAATGGTTCATCTTGCAATTGATGGCATCTGGCAGGTCTTCAAGCTTCAGCATTCAACTCCAAGAAATGACTTTTGCCGCATAGCAGCAAAAAATGGAATACTTCTCAGGCTAGTTAATACTCTACATAGCTTGAATGAAGCAACACGATATGCTTCCATCTCCGGGTCAGGTGTTTCAGCGACACAGAATGGTTCCACCCCCCGACTAAGATCTGGCCAGTTAGATCCGCCAATGCTAGAAAATTCTAGAGCAAGGCTGGATCATTACCATTCATCTGGTTCCTCGCAGTCTTTACAAGCAGATGCAGATAAGCATAATATCTTGTTGGAACCTTCAGCATCACCTAGGTTCAGCGATATAACTGCTGCTGGTCACATCGATAGGAATGATAATGACCTGGTTCGGCCACAAAGGCTCAGTGTTTCTGGAGGAAGGTCATCAACAGACAGATCTCCAAGGCATATAGAACTAGTATCAAATGGGCATAGTAGTGGTCAGAACGATCAAATCCGACCTTTACTGAGTTTGTTGGAGAAAGAACCACCCTCTCGGCATGTATCTGGACAACTGGATTATGTTCGTCACATGTCTGGACTAGAAAGGCATGAAAGTATTTTGCCATTATTACATTCAACGGAGAGGAAAACAAATGGTGAACTTGACTTGCTAATGGCAGAATTTGCTGGTATGCTTCTTAATTCCGGTTCTTTATTTTACTTTTTAGAATATTATTGATTTGTCTGCATTGTGCTAGTTCCTATCACTTGTACAATTATTTTCATGTCTGAGTTTTCTCTTTCAAACATCTCCCTTTCTTCAGAGTTTCACTATAATACGATAAAGGTCGTGTAAATTATCTCCTTTCCTTTTCCATCCATCCTTCTTTGGATTTATCCTTATCGCACGGCTTGCTACTAATTTTCCTTTTGCTCCTACCTCGGGACTCTTCTACTTGTCTGCTTCTCCCCAACCCTTGATCGGTGAGGGTTAAAGTTTGGGTTTACAGATGAGCCAGGAAAAGGGGTAGGTGGTGGCTGTGGGGGTGCCATGGGTCTGGCAAAGTTAACCGACAGCAAGCACGTTGCAGGTGGTGGGGATAGGGTGGGTGGATGAGAAAGGGTCTGGGAGGTAGAGCGGGAGATGTCCAGCTGGGAAAGTTAAGGGGAATGGAGAGCGGGAGATGCCTAACACGTTGCAGACCCAACCTGTCGAGCGGCAATCGCTGCTGCCCTTTTCTTGTAAGGGAAAGTTACATAGCAAACAAGTGAAAGAGTTCATATCAGAGATTATGACCATCCAACATGTGCTGTCATCAAATTTTACTTTCAGCAAAAGAAAAAAATGAAGCTTGGTCAGAAGGCAGAACCCAGTTTATATTTTTCTCATCCTGCCTGGTTTTCCCCCTTCTCCTTTACTTTTTCTTATGGTTAGCTTGTATTATTTCTAAACTTCGCAGACCAGTCTGTTCAAAACAACATGGAGCCTGATTCCGGATGTTACAACAGCTCCCTTTACCTACTAGGAAACAATTTCTGGACAAGCTGGTTCTGTTGGAGCTTGTGTACCCTGGTTTGCAATTTAATGAAACAAAAAGGTAGAATAGAGACTTCGCAGAAGGAACGAGTACCATAGCTAAAACTCAAAACCAATCAGATAGAGACATGGAAGGGCCTTCCAGAGTTTTAGTAATTCAAACCAAGACAATCATAGCAGTGCAAGTATCAGTCGTCACTGCTCTACTCACCATCTCCTCTGCCCATTGGGCACTTTGCTTCAACTATTCGCTGCTGCTGCTGCTCACCATCTCCTCTGTCCATTGGGCACTTTGCTTCAACTATTCCCTGCTGCTGACTTCTAGATTACCCAGTATTTTTTTTAAAAAAAATGCACAGACTGCGTTTTTTGTAATTCTAAACTACTTATATGTAAATCCCCAGTGACACTAACTAAAAAGTACTCCCTCCGTCCATAAAAGGATGTCTCAACTTTGTCTAAATTTACATGTATCTAGACATGTTTCATGTGTAGATACATGCAAATTTGGAAAAAGTTATGACATCTTTTTGTGGACGGAGGGAGTATATCATTGTACCATGCCTCTTTGTTGGGGGTGCGGGGGAAGCATGCACATTGTTACTATTAAATACTGTCTAAGTAATGTGAAGGGGTTTAATGTGATAGTACAACCTTTCTTTATGTGCTAATTGCTCTTTGAATTTCATGCAGAGGTTTCTAGACAGGGAAGAGAGAATGGTAACCTTGATTCTAATATTAAAGCTTCAAACAGAGTTCCAAGTATGAAGTATGCAACATCAGTCGGTCCAACAGCTTCCAATGAGGGAGCATCAACATCCGGAGCAGCATCACAGACAGCATCTGGTGTGTTATCTGGATCAGGAGTGCTCAATGCAAGACCGCCAGGAAGTACAACATCATCTGGTCTATTAGCTCAAATGGTTTCTATGAGTGCTGATGTTGCGCGTGAGTATCTTGAGAAAGTGGCAGATCTTCTTTTGGAGTTTGCACAAGCAGACACCGTTGTAAAATCTCTCATGTCTAGTCAAAGCCTTCTAGCACGGCTTTTCCAGATGTTCAACAAGATAGAATCTCCTATTCTTCTGAAGGTAAAACTTGAAGCATTTTACAAACTGTTTCTGCTACCTTTTCAGGTGATTGATTTGTTTGTGTTTTCCATCTCTGCCATGGAACTTTGTCTTTTTCTCTGCAGATTCTTAGGTGCATAAATCATCTGTCTGGTGATCCTAATTGCTTAGAGACACTTCAACGCACAGACGCTATCAAGCATCTGATACCAATTCTTGAACTTCGTGATGGACCTCTAATTTTTCAAATACATAGCGAGGTGGGTGACTTCAACATGCTTACTTTGCCAGAAAAACATGCCAGATGTTTCATGATACTTTGTTGCCCATTTTAGTTTCTCTTCTTGGATTAGACTGAGAACTAATAGATCAAACCACCTAACAATTACTAAAGACAATCAAAATAACAGAACGATGATGTCTGCAAGATCTTAATGACTTAATTATTGTTACAACAATCTTAATGCCTTAATTATTGTTACAACAATCTTAATTCCTTAATTATTTTAGAATGATCTTAATGTCTTACTTATTTTTAGAACAATCTTAATGGCGTTTGGTTATCCAAAATCTGAAACAGGAGAAGTACATAATTTGCCTTCTGATGTAAGTTTCTGTGCACATCATAACAGCCTCTTTTTTTCTGTCTTTAGGTCCTCAATGCTCTGTTCAACCTTTGTAAGATCAATAAAAGAAGACAGGAACAAGCAGCTGAAAATGGGATCATCCCTCACTTGATGAATTTTGTCATGTCAGACTCACCACTTAGGCAGTATGCTTTGCCCCTGCTTTGTGATATGGCTCACGCTTCTCGCAACTCTAGAGAGCAGTTGAGGGCTCATGGAGGGTTGGATGTGTACTTGGACCTGTTGGAGGACGATGCATGGGCATGTACGGCTTTAGATTCCATTGCTGTTTGCTTGGCTCATGACAATGATCATAGAAAAGTAGAACAAGCGTTGTTGAAGATAGAGGCCATCAACAAATTGGTCAAGTTTTTCCGAGACTGCCCTGAACAGTATTTTGTCCATATACTGGATGCTTTCCTCAAGATAATAACGTAAGAACACAGGGTATTATTTGTTGTTCGATGTTATCTCGTTTATAATGATGGAGTATACTGATAGATGCACTTTGTACAATATAACTGCAGGAAATCATCTCGGTTAAATACTGCAATAGCCACAAATGGATTGACGACATTGCTTATTGCAAGGCTTGACCACCGAGAAGCTATTGCGCGGCTGACTCTGCTGAAACTAATAAAGGTTTGTTGTTTATTGTTTGCTTTCATGAGTAAGCGATTCTGTATATCAATGAGTCCGTATGATGTAAAATTGTAAGTAATACGTGATTGTATGGAACCTTTTCCAGGTTGTCTACGAGCACCATCCTCGACCAAAGCAGCTCATAGTAGAGAACGACCTTCCCCAAAAGCTACAAAACCTAATCGAAGAACGGAGGGATGGGCAACGTGGCGGTCAACAGGTGTTGGTCAAACAAATGGCCACCTCGCTGTTGAAAGCGCTGCACATCAATACAGTATTGTGATTTTCGGGCCACCATGTATTTTTCCTCTCAAGTTGTACATGTTTGCCCTGGAGGAAAAGCTTTTTTTTTCTTGTCTCACCTGTGGTTTTCCCTTGTCATGAGCCCTGTTGCACCTGCTCCCTCTTTTATCGGGAGAAAGGTTCGACGGTCCGGTGCAAGATAACGGTGTTGTACATCAAATCCCTGCATGGTTGTTTATACTTAGTGTACTGTTAGTGCAATTGTTGTATGTTACCTGTCTGAAATTTTCAATAGAACAGCTAGTGTAGACGTATCTTCTGGTAGTGAAATTTTACCTGTTGTTTTAATCTGTACATCGTTTGCTTTGAAATTCAGAAGTACATGTCCTTGTTCCTTGTCTAGAATGTTTAAGTTCTACATGAACCCAGATCACCGTGTTTCAGCCTCAGCGTATTTTAGAGGCAAGAGGTTCTTCTTTGATGCCGACAAGGAACCGAGTTTCGTGCACAGGGATCTGGTGGAATCGTCCTGATACGAGCTGGCTGTAGCTACAACTACCCAAAAGGCGCACTCTAGCATGAAGCTCGAAAGGTAAAACACTACACTTCGCATGAAACCACTTGGTTTCAGGAGCGTTTTTCGGGTAGGGTACAATGTAATCAGTCTAATGGCTGATGATATTGCCGTTCAATAATGAAATGCCTTCGTTCAATCCCTAAGGAAGTTAGAGATGGAGAAAGAAATAGAAAGATTTGCTTCAAGTCGTGAGAAAGAAATAGAAAGATTTGCTTCAAGTCGTGTGCCCGTGAGGCCGGGATGATTCAGTATCACAAATGCCGTAATGGCACCAACCGTGACTGCCAAATCTTCCCTAGAAAAGGACTGTTTGACCGCCAATTAACCTTCCTTAAAAACCTGTTACCGCAAACCTGCCACATTGATTAAGAGTCAAAAACGAGGATAGAAGGAACCGTTTCTATAAATTGGCATCGACGTGCATTTCTCTTCATGTCCATATATGCATGCAGCACACATCTCTTCATGTCCAGTGCACTCCTAGGCGGTAACAATGGCATTCGCATTCTCGCGGGAGCTACTCATCTCCATACTTGTGCTACTTGAAGTTATAGGTTTGTACATCAAGTCTAGTAGGCGGTTAAACAATAATCCATTGTTGCCGATTGACTGGCCATTAGTCGGCGTTATCCCTTCTGTGGTAATAAACATTCACAGATTGCATCACTACATTGCCTTTGACATCATAGCACCCTCAGGGCACAGCATAAAGGCTGTCTTAGCCAGCATACATCGGCTAAGAACTTCTCGGTCGTTCAAACACGCAAACGAACGGTTCGAGATACGGGTTGTGCGCCATATAAGTTAGAGAAAATCCGCGTTCAGCATACATCTCTTTATAACCTGCGACCCAAGGAATATCCAACACATCTTCACCTCGAACCATGCAAACTATCCCAAGGGTGAGGAGTTCGCTGATATCTTTGACTTGACGAGGGGCTCTCTATTCACCGTCGACGGTGAGTCATGTCGCCGCGAGCGGGCGAAATGCAAGGGCGTGTTGAGCAACCCACGGTTGGTTGGCTTGATGACCAAGTGTTGTCAGGACAAGTTGGGGAAAGGCCTCATGCCCTTCATGACCCACATGGCGAGAACCTGTACTCCGGTCGACATGAGTGATCTGATGATGAAGCTTGTGTTCGACCTGTATGCGACGGGCATCTTTGGCGTGGACCCTGCTCGCCTATCGCTCCATATGCCGCCGATGGGCGTCGCGGACGCGATGGACACGGTCATGGAGGTGGGACTCATCCGGCATATTGTGCCGGCGTCTTGCTGGAAGGTTATGAGGCGCCTGCACATTGGTCCGGAGAGGAAGCTTGCCGGTGCGCAAGGGGTGCTTCGCTGCTTCACTTCAGACATGATCGCGGAGAGGAGGAATACCGAGGGCTATTCTACTGTTCAAGAGGACATCCTCTCTAACTACATCAATGACCCAAACTACAATAATGATTTACTGCAGGCGCCAAGGTCGTGCCTCGGCAAGGACATCGCAATCATACAGTTGAAGATCGTCGTGGCTGCTGTTGTGTGGAACTTTGATGTAAAAATGTTCGATGGTCAGGCCATCGATACAAGGTTATCATGTCTTCTACAAATGACGGATGGGCTCAGGGTGGAGCTGAACAAGCGAGAAATGTAACGTACCTAAGAGTCGGTGGGGTTCTCGAGGTGTGTATAGAAAAAATCACCTAGTATGTGTTGTATTTCCATAATTTAAAAAATAAACACCAAGATATACTACTTCTAGCTAAATACCCGTGCAATACTACGGAAAAAAGCAAGAGATCCGTATATATTTAAAACAATGTTGTAACATGGAAATGCATGCCATCAAGCTTGATTCTCACATGTCGACTTCACAACAATGCCTGACTTCTTCTCTAACCGCTACAAATTGTAACATGGTCAAAGTCCTAGTAGGTTACTACTCCACTCCATCCGTTCACAATTTATTTTGATAAAATATATAGAAAAATATCAACATCTAAAAGATAAATTTAATAGTAATAGAATCATCAAAAATATATTTTTATATTATATACATTCATATTGTAGACGTTGATAATTTTTCGTGTATACTAGGTCAAACTTTCAAAACTTTGATTTTAAAAAACCCAAAACGCGAAGTAAGAAAAAAGGAAGAGTTTTTTTTTTTTGACAGGAAAAAAAGGAAGAGTATTGGAGAGCCATTATTAGTTATACAGAGTCTCATCGTGAAGCACGAGAACAATTCTTATTGTCATTGTGCTCCTCCAATTTTGAGACGTTGTATAGATTGTGCTCTGAGTGGCAGTCAGATTTTTTCAGTTACTCCCAAAATACCTGTTATGGGTGAAGAAATAGGAGCGTAGGTGTTTTGTAGACATGTGCCAAATTAAGGTATAGTTTGCTATGGATGAACTGCTGAACTTATTCTGTATAATCCTTGGTGAAAAATAGTCGCCAATTTAGGAAAATGCTGTGTACAGCCAATATTAATATCAACCATGACGGCACTCTCCAAGGTCGGTCGTCCTGCCGACGCCGCGGCCCTGTTTGACGACATGCTCTCCCATGGCGTTGACGCCGTCACCTCCTCCCCATTTAATGCTCTGGTTCTCCTTCTCCTGCGCAGGGCGGCTCGACAAGCTTTGGCGCCGGTGATTATCACCTGCCTCTCTACGCTTTCTACGATTTCCCACCTTTCTACGCTTTTGTATCCCTAAGCTAATCTTTGGGTTTTTGATAGGTTTCACCCGCTGACGGCATGGTTGCAGGATGGCCTGCCCGCGCCGGCTGGCAAGGGGGGTTGAATGGCTGTGACACGTTTTCAACTTCTTTGCTCCATGAGTTTTGTGTTGCTCCCAGTTCTTTACAAACATTTGGCCTCAAGTCTTCGTTCTATTAGCATACACACCATGCATTTGATTCTTCCTCATATCTTTCATATCAATAAGATTTCGAGTCCATATATTTTTGTCTACTCTAGAATTAAAAAAGCAGGACTCCATCCATATACGATGGCTTTGCATGCAACTGGTTACTTTATCTCCCTCTTCTGCACATCTATGATTCTCCACACACAAGGTCTTCTTTTATTGTACGATATGGACCAAATAACATATTATTGCGACATGTGGATCAAACATGATTCATGAACGTGATAACTGATGAGTAATTGGATTTCAAATATGGTACATTTTCTGACCAGAAGTGTACCATGATAGTTGTAGTGTTTGTTTGCTGTTACTCCTTACCAATCTCGGCTGATAATGTTACGATCATTTGATATATATACTAATGTATAGATCTTTGGGGCATATTGGTCATGTCCATTCTATGATTAATCCGGTTGTGTTTGAGATACTAGCTGAGTGTGAAGACAAATATTAAACATCCATTGTTTCCTTGCTTTATCCAAACGAAACTTTTATTACAACAGAGTAAAATTTAGGTAAGATCCTTACACTTTTATGGGTTCCTAGGTTCATAGAGTCTTAAGGTTTGTCTTGGTTCTTACTGTATACTATTTTTTTTCTTGCTTACTGATTTTCCCTGACCATATGCTATCACAATATCATGAACCTCTTACAGATTGTTGTGAATTGTACGACTAGATGAACAAATTGTCATGTTCTTTCCTTCAGTTTCAGTGTACTACTGCAGGTATTACATCGATTGCTATGGGGATATCATAAGCATCCTACAGATTGTTGCGAATCAAATGAATAGATGCACAATTTGTCCCTTCAATTTCAGTCTACTAATGCAGGTATTTTACATTGATCGCTCTGGGGCTTCATACTGGACTAGCTTGGTTCAGTTGGGGACCAAGAACGGATTCTACATAACGGATCAAGAATATATTAGGGATCAAATCTTGGTATTTTTATACTTCCGTACAACTCAAATCATCAAAGGTTTGGATATTTCAAATCTTAAATAGAACTCTAATAATCATGGATTTTGTTTAGTCCCTTCGTCTGAACTTGCAAGAGAAAGACAAATACAAAATATTTAAAGTGTCGTGGCCCTAACAAGCTGTTTTGTTTTGTAGGGAGCTAGCATGCTACTATTTGCTTGAAATTAGCAGCTGCCTTTTCTAGGACAAACATTGGCGCCACATTGGGCATTGACTATTCAGATCGCCCACACATAAATTTTACACTTATAAAAAATATATATATGACGACTGAGAGATAAAAAGTGTAGTCTTTTCATATTGCAATGTCGGCCTTCCTTTTGGCACACCCACGAGGAAAGATAGATTTAAAATGATAGTAATTTCTTTTTTATTGGAAAAAAGTTTTTTCTCTCAATGCGAAGTGAAGATTGCCTCAAATACTCTATCATTATTTCTTTGATCCATACATACGTATTTTCTATTTCTTAGGTTTATTTTCCCGCAACAACGCGCAGGGTGTCATCTAGTTAAAGATACGATTTTGCAAAACCCATATCCTAAACTAAATATCATCAGTGTCATCATAACTCTTATATCTTACAAATGAGAAATCCTGATATTTGTCTAAATTACTGTGACACAAATATTTGAAGACAAAGACCAAGTAGGTGACTAATCTCTCTAGAAAAGCATATGTAGTAAAAACATCAGTGATCGGCATAGGAAAAATGCTTGGACGCCCTTAACCTCTTATTACCCCCTTTTATCTCTAGTCCGTAGAGAGGACGAAGGCGACGGGGCGCCTGATATGCCTGCAGAGCGGATTCATATTTCTTAGACTACGAAACCATGTTTCTTACCCAGGAAATGGTACTCGCCATGGGAAAACACACACAATTAAATGGGATCCATCCGTTCATCAAACTTAATTGTCAGATATTTTTACTCTCGAGGATTAACAGCTAGCTTGTACCTTTCTCTAAGTATCCAAAGCACAAATCCTAATATCATATCATATAAGAATAAACATTTGCAATTGATGAAGCATCGTGGTATACCTTGTCTTTCTCTGGTCTCGCATTTGTGGCATCTACCGCTGTATATTTCTTTCAGCCCTTCAAATTGTAGCCAAAAACAATAAAGTTCGGATCAGTTCTGTAGTGAGAGCTTCACGTCGGACTGGTCGAATATTAAATGGCTAGATGCAAAATAAAATAATAAAGAAGGATGTAAACTATACGTAGAACAGATCTATATTATGTCTCCGTGTACGGTCCTTGCTCACGCATCCTGAGGTGGACGTGCAAGAACTGGCTCCATGTGCACCACTTGTACGATTCACCTGGCCGACATCGACGCTCTCCAGGCTCACGTCGGCGTAATCAACGCCAGGAGAATAAAACAACTTAGTCATTTTCATGCTTAAATGTCATGTTACCACTCGTACGATTCACCTGGCCGACATCGACGCTCTCCAGGCTCACGTCGGCGTAATCAACGCCAGGAGAATAAAACAACTTAGTCATTTTCATGCTTAAATGTCATGTTACCACTCGTACGATTCACCTGGCCGACATCGACGCTCTCCAGGCTCACGTCGGCGTAATCAACGCCAGGAGAATAAAACAACTTAGTCATTTTCATGCTTAAATGTCATGTTACCACTCGTACGATTCACCTGGCCAACATCGACGCTCTCCAGGCTCACGTCGGCGTAATCAACGCCAGGAGAATAAAACAACTTAGTCACTTTCATGCTTAAATGTCATGTTACCACTCGTACGATTCACCTGGCCGATATCGACGCTCTCCAGGCTCACGTCGGCGTAATCAACGCCAGGAGAATAAAACAACTTAGTCATTTTCATGCTTAAATGTCATGTTACCACTCGTACGATTCACCTGGCCGACATCGACGCTCTCCAGGCTCATGTCGGCGTAATCAAAGCCAGGAGAATAAAACAACTTAGTCATTTTCATGCTTAAATGTCATGTTTCTATTTCAATCAATAAAATTAAGTCGGCACCATCGAGTCGATCTCAGGGTTGTTGTTTCTTCTCAAACGCCACGACTTGTGTTTCTCCGAGGATTGGCTAGAATCGATACAACCAACCAAATAAGTTGCAGAAAATGACTTAGTTGTTTTATTCAAACCAAACAGTAAAACTAGGGATTTGTTAGTCCAAATTTGCCAATTTTCAGCGACTAATACACAAAAAATTCTCAGAAAAACGCATACGCAACCTAACATGCCCTTTGCTTTTTTTTTCAAACCCCTTTTTTACTCAAACCACAGGGTTATTTTCCCTATTCTATGATGGACAAAGAAAAAAAAGGAGAAGACAATATTTCCTTTAAGGTATAGACAGAGATAGGGAAAGACAGAGATTGATCAAGTGGTGCGCTTGTGAGGCCATAATGATTTAGTATCACAAATGCCGTAATGGCACCAATTGTGACCGCCCTTTTTTTTTACAACAATTTTGACCGTCCATTAACCTTCCGGCCCTACATGACCTGTGAGCGCTAAACCTGTCACATTGATTATTTCCCACTAATTAACAAGAGGGAGGCAAACGAGGGTAGAACAAGTATTTTCTATAAATTGGCATGCGCTTCGCATCTCTCTTCATGTCCATCGCATGCAGCGCGCACACACGTCTAAGGGCCTTTTTGTTTGGGCTGGCTGTGGCTGGCTGTGGGTGCTGTGCAGAAAAGTGTTGTCCAGGAGAAGCTGCTTTTCTGAGTGGAGGTCTTTGGTAAACCAGCTGGCTGTCTGACTGTTGATTGTGGAATTGTCTGAAACACCCTTTACATTAATGAAAAGTCGTACTCCAGCTGTTAACGTGTAATAAATAACATATGCAACTAAAATTCAAGTCGAACTTCAAATTCATACAATTGTCATTACATAACCATCACGAATATATAGTTGTCCAAAATACATTTCCACTACATTATACTAGCTAACTCAATTAGTTCCTACGTTGTCTAGAAATGAACAACGTGTTGGCAATGTCGTCACGTGTTCCGTTCATGCCTCTCGTGTGTAGTTCACCCGACACATGATCACTGGGCAAGGTAACGGCTTGCCTTTGAACCTTGGGCATGTAATCCTCATCTGCATCACATCGATCAAACTGTTTTTCACGCAAGTTGGAGTCTCTAATGAAATTGTGAAGCACACAACAAGCAATGATAATTCTCTTCTGTGTAACCAAGTCGAAATGAGGGATGCCCTTCAAAATGCGCCACTTATTTTTCAAGATCCCAAAGATGCGCTCGATGCAATTTCGCAACGATGAGTGGGCATGGTTGAAAATTTCTTCCTTCTTCGTTGGTGGCCCTTCTCGACGGAAATCCGGAATATGGTACGTATTGTTTTTGTAAGGAGCTAGGAACCCCTTTCTGTTTGGATAACCAGAATCACCAAGATAGTATGTACCTACGCACACGAGAACAAATTTAAGAAATACGAAAACAATAATGCATAGAAACACATGTGCATAATGAAAAAAAGAGTATTACCATCAGGAGGGGTTGGGAACTCAAGTGGATACTTCTCCATGTTGTGTGTCAGAATGCGGTTATCATGTACCGAACCTGGCCATCCACCAACCACAAATGTGAATCTAAGATCAAAGTCACATATCGCTAACAGATTTTGTGACGTGTAGCCATGTCTTCCCGTGTGGTTGACCTCTTCTTCTTTTGCAACTTCAACAGGGATGTGTGAGCCATCAATGGCGCCAATGGCACCTTTGAAATGAGGAAAAAAACGTGCATCTTGAAGTCTTGGATGCACATCCTTGAAAGTTCGGTCCCTTGGTTTTATGGTATCTTTACCCATTTTGTACAAACAATTCAACACCATATGGAACTTTCTATGAACTGTTTCAAGAGACCGACTGAAATGGTTCTGGACTTGGGTAAATGATTGAGGTGCTCCAACAGTCCATAGAAACATCCCTAGACATTCAACAGATCCCATGTCTCTAGATGAAATTAACCCATAGTTGCTAACTCGGAGGTTGTGCAATTTATGAAACACATCAGGATACATTCTAAACATTTTGTAGCATCTTTTTCTATCATCAAGTTGTTCATGCACCCATTCATTCCCAGTTTGTTGAGGAATCCTCCTAGGTGCCTTATTCAAATACTTCTCAGAATAGAGATTATCAAGGTAGCCCAACACAGCCATGTCATGAGCAACCCCGAGGAGGTGTCGAATCCGTTCTTCATCACTTCCATTGTCACCACCACCATCCATCCTACAAATTTCGTATAAGGACATTGTTCTGGCGGCTGGGGTGGCGGTCGCCGGCGGGGGGCGGGGGGGGGGGGGGGGGGGGGGGGGGGGGGGGCGGCGGGGCGGCAAGGTAGTGGTGGCGGCGCTGGGTCTGGGCGCGAGGAGGAACCCTATCCTCTCGCTCACGCTCGGGCTGCCAGAGAAAAGAAGGGGAAAAAAAAGGAGAAGTCGCACGGGACGGGAGGGAGGGGAAAACTGGGTGACGGGAGGAAAAATATCTATTCGCTCATTTGGACTGTGGCTCGCGGTGGCATTCTCCTCGTAATTTCCACGAACGACATGTCCAAACATGAAAACACTTCGCTGGCCCATTGCGGGAAGCCGCGGGAAGCACCTCCTTCGGTGCTTTTTTTCGTAGGAAGAAAACCGAGTGGCTTTGGGCAAAGCCCACTGCACCGCAGACCCTTTTGTTTGGGCTAGCCTGCTTTTTTCTGTGGAAAGCAGCTAGAAGCCCAAACAAAAGGGCCCTAATATCTTCATGCCCGGTACACTCCCAGGCGGAAACAATGGCATTCTCTTTCTCGCCAGAGCTACTCATCTCCATACTTGTGCTACTTGTAGTTCTAGTTTTGTACATCAAGCCTAGTAGGTCGCCAAAGAATAATCTAGTGCTGCCGACTGACTGGCCATTAGTCGGCATACTCCCTTCCCTGGCCATCAACCTTCACAGGTTGCATCACTACGTCGCCTTTGACCTCCTAGCACCTTCTAGCCACAGCCTAAAGTTTGCAATAGTCAGCATACATATCTTCATAACCTGCGACCCAATGAATATCCAACACATCTTCACCTCGAACCATGCAAACTATCCCAAGGGTGAGGAGTTCGCTGATATCTTTGACGTGACGAGGGGCACTCTATTCACCGTCGACGGTGAGTCATGTCGTCGGGAGCGTGCGAATTACCAGGGTGTGTTGAGCAACCCAAGTTTGGTTGGCTTGATGACTAAGTGTTGTCGCGACAAGGTGTGGAGAAAGGCCTCATGCCATTCATAACCAACATGGCGAGAACCTATACTCCGGTGGACATGAGTGACCTCATGATGAGGCTTGTGTTCGACTTGTATGCCACGACCATCTTTGGCGTGGACCCTACTCGTCTATCACTCCGTATGCCGCCGATGGGCGTCGCGGACGCGATGGACACGGTCATGGAGGTGGGATTCATCCGGCACATTGTACCGGCGTCTTGCTGGAAGGTGATGAGGCGCCTGCACATTGGTCCGGAGAGGAAGCTCGCCGCTGCGCAAGGGGTGCTTCGCTGCTTCACCAGAGACATGATCACAGAGAGGAGGAATAAGGACCATACTATTGGTCAAGAACCACCTGTGGACGTCCTCTCTAACTACATCAATGACCCCAACTACAACAATGATTTACTCCAGGCAACACTCATCACCTACATGATCGCTGGGAGGGACACGATCGGCACTACCTTGCCGTGGGTCTTCTACAAACTCGCCAAGAACCCGCACGTTGTGTCGAGCATACGTAACGAGCTGGCACCCATCATATCCCGCAAAGCAGCTGTTGCTAGTGCCACCACAACCATAATTGAGCCAGAGGAAGCCAAAGCTCTTGTCTATCTGCAAGCCACTTTGCTGGAGACACTTAGGTTGTACCCGCCGATCCCTATCGAGCGCAAGTCTGTGGTCACCACTGATGTGATGCCGAGTGGAGATGAGGTGTGTGCCCGGGACATCGTCCTAGTTTCCCTCTACTCCATGGGTAGAATGGAGGCTGTTTGGGGCGCTGACTGCCAAGAGTACAGGCCAGAGAGGTGGCTATCAGAGGATGGACGCCATCTGCGATATGTGCCCTCTCACAAGTTTCTGGCCTTCAACTCGGGGCCAAGGTTGTGCCTCGGCAATGACATCGCAATCATACAGTTGAAGATCATCGTGGCTGCTATCGTGTGGAACTTTGATGTGAAAATGTTGGATGGTCAGGCCATCGGTACAAAGTTATCATGTCTTCTCCAAATGAAGGATGGGCTCAAGGTGGAGCTGAACAAGCGACAGGTGTAGCGTACCTATGGGTGGCCGGGTTCTTAAGGTGTGTATAGAATAAATAAATAAATAATACCTTGCCTAGTATGCATGTGTTGTATTTCCGTGATTCGAACATAAATACCAAGATATACTACTATCACTAGTGCACATTGGTACAGAGCGACGCTATGATCATGAAGAAAAATCCTCTTCGGCAACAGCGAATGGGTATGTCGCATGTCTTTATCCCTCATGTGAAGGCCTCGTCACCAACGGAGTATACTGATGTTATTAATTAGCTCATGGGTGACATATTTGTATGTTTGTTCGCTTGTAATGTTTGATGCATAGAAAAGTTTGTTTTTACAAGTCACGCAATTTTCACTAAAAACAGTATTACAAAGATGGAACTCACAAGAGATCAGAGAACACATCCAATTCATTACATTCATATCAGGGTGCAAGCGGTAACGGTCCGTCCGCGGCGCCGCAAATTTGGGCCCAATTAGCTACAGACGCGAGCCGCCACGAAACTGGGAAAAAAGAAAGCGGCGTACGCGGGCCGGCCCACGGTTGCCGCGTCGCGCTATTTTTTTTTTAATAATACATTTTTTTACAGAAATTTGATAAATATTACGCATTTTGCATAAATTACACAAATAATACGGCCTCGGCCCAGGCTAAGCCGATAGGCACTAATCGGCCCAGGCTAAGACGATAGGGGCATGTCGGCCCAAGCTAAGCCGAAAGGGCCCCGTGGGCCTGTGGCCATGGCACCGACAGACCCGTCGTCCAAGGCTAGGTCGATAAGTCCAGTAATCCCCACGCGCCGCCGTCTGCCACCCACCCTCGCTGCCCGGCTCACCGGAACACCGCCGCCTCCGCTCCTTTATCTTCTCCATCACACCGGCATGGAGGGCGCCAGCCATGCCTTCCTCTGTCCCGGATCCACGCGCGTCCTCGCCTGCAAGATCTGCACGGGCGGGCGGCGCAGATGGCCTGCACGGGCGGGTGCCGCGCCGGCCTGGCTGCGCCCGTGGCCGGCCTCGCCCGTGGCCGCGCCCGCCTCGCCGTGGCCGCGCCCGCCTGGACGCGCCCGCGCCGGCCTCGCCCGTGGCCGCGCCCACCTGGACGCGCCCGTGCTGGCCTCCCGCCCATCGATGCTTGATCTGTAGCTACGCATGCATCAATCGGCTTTGCCTAGGCCGATTAACACCTATCGGCTTCGTCAAAGCCGATTAGCTCTGACACGATGTGCGGCCGCTGGCCGACAAGCTAATCGGCCTGCCGTATTATTTGTGTAATTTATGCAAAATGCGTAATATTTATCAAATTTCTGTAAAAAAATGTATTATTAAAAAAAATTTAGCCCGCGTCGCGCCGCATCTCGCAGCGAGAGGCGCTACGATTCGTCTTCTCCGCTCCGCCACCGGAGCGCCGCATCTAGCTGGCCGACCAACACCTGCCAAATCCCCTCGACGCCGGCCATCCCAACCTCTCCGCCCGCAGCCCCACCTCAGTCCTCTCAAGCAAACCCTAGAGGCTCAGTCATGGCCCCCGATCTGGCGCTAGGCCTAGGCGCACGACCACACACAAGGCTCGAGCCGCCGGCGCCGATGGGGGCTGGAACACGAGCTGACCGGACGTCGGCCACATCGGTGGCCGCGAAGAACAGCAAGCTCAACGGGCAGTTCGAAGCCGACGCGGCCACCTCCGCCGGGGGCCTCTTCGCCGGCGTCTCCATCTTCGTCGACGGCTTCACCGTCCCCTCTCACCAGATGCCCTCGGCAGCCCTCCTCCGGCTCATACTGTACTGTACTGTACTGTACTCGTGCAATTTGATCGCATTTTGTTGTGGCTATATCGGTGCAAGTTACGCCGATTTATCCCAATCTTATTGTTTGGGGATTTTCCAGGAGCTGAAGTGAGATTATGCTGAACAACGGATGCCGTTTCGTCAACTACTTCTCGAGGCACACGGTGACGCACATCATCTGCACCCACCTCCCGGAGAGCAAATTGCGAAATATGAGGTACATAAGTGAGGCTCACTCTTTGTGCTATTATAAATATGTAACAATTATGTTCTTTTTTCTTGTGCGTGTCCCTGATATCGTTGCTGCTTAATCCAGAGCATTCAGTAAGGGACTTCCTGTCGTGAAGCCAGCGTGGGTGGCGGATTCCCTTGCAGAGAACCGGCTTCTCAGCTGTATTTTCCTCTCTCCTTCTCTTTTGTAACCAGTATGGTAGTGCTGAATGATACACTCCATTCTTGCAGCTTTTGCTTGAGTGATTCGATAAACCATATGCTGCTAGCAATATTGTTTGCTTGATAGGTTTGATTGAGTTGTTAGTTGCATCAGTGCACATGGAATTAAAACAGTGTTTGGAATGAAGTAAATCTTTCTACTGAACAAGGTTTTCCTGGCAGACGTTGTTTCTAACTTAAGATAGGTAGCCCTGCATGGTCCTCCATCCACTAGAAATCTAGAACCATGTTTCTACTGACGTTTGTTTTACATTTATTTTTGGACACATCTAGACCTGCTAGAATTATGTACTAGTCCTACTTGCTAATGTGAGGGGCTAGTGTACAGTTTAAAATATCAGTGTGCTATATTAAGAGTTACTTGTACATGATACAGCCTTTCTGTTTGATCTTCTTGTTGTATTTGCTAGTCCCTTCCCTGGTGAAAGAACAGACGAGAGCATTGTCATATAGAAATAGACTACTGCTCCTTTTTACACTACTAATTCTTTGATCCTCTAAAACATCTAAGTATGCTCAGCCAAGATTCATTAATATTCTAGAATCTGTCATTGTGAGTTGCTTGATTGTAGCCTTTTATCTTCTTAGATTGTATCATCAGGTTCTTTTGGCCATTTCTTGGATACTAACTCTAGTTGCCTGTCATTTATCTATTTAGTGGTTGGCAACAAGAGATAATGGAGGCGCAAGTTGAGGACTTTGAAGACGAAGCAGAAGATGCTGGTAGAGCCTCATCTATTTATTCAGCGTTGATTATGAGTTTGGTGCACGAAAACACTTGTATACGCCACAGTCCTGGCATGCCCTGGCATTTCTGGAGATTGGTTCATGTAATATTTATTTTTGCACTGTGATTTTGAACATTAAAACTGCTACAAGAATTGGCATTGTTCAGGTTTGTACAAGAATTGTTTGTCCAGGTTTTGAACATAAGCTAGCAGTTTTGTAGGTTGAGCCAGCAAGCTAGCCAGCGATCAAGCTAGCTATCGAGCAAGCGGCAGGCATACGCGGCGCGCGCGGCGCCGCAACGAAACGTGGTCCATACGCGGTTGATACGCGGCATACCGTGTAGGCCTAGCGGGGTATGCGGCGTACACGCGGCAGGCCGCGGTGCGTCCCGTTTGCACCCTGACATTCATATCACGAAAAAACCACAATTCAGCTACAACTACAAATGTAGAACCATTGATTTTCCTATTCATGTTGATGTCGATGGGACACTTAAGTTGTTGAGCGGCTAATTACTCTATCAGCACTAGGATCTGAATCAAATTTAAATAAATGTGAGAACATAAACACAAAAGAAATTAAATCAAATAAATTAGTTTCTAATGATTATAAATACTACCCCTGTTACAAAGTCTATGGTTAGAAGAAGTCTGTCCTGAGAACTTGTTCTCCGGGTACGCCATGACCATAGTTCCTATGACCAAAAAACCCTTTTTGTAAAGTGTAACCGAAATAGGTTCCTAGTAATGCACCAAGAATTCTCAGACTAAAAGTCAGCCAAACAAGGACTCTTTTTTCCCTACAAAACTTCATGCATAAAATATGTCGCTTGGACCACCAGAGCTCTCAACTAGGTGTGTTTCAGTATACGATAGTCTGTTCTAATACTGAAAGATAGTAAATGGGGAACTTCGAGACCATAAGTTAGCGCTTGAGAAGGTAATAATAAAAATTAATATTTGAGCATGTTATCATGAACATGTTGTTACAATATATGTACCTGTAGGAGTAGGACTTTGAGACAGACTAGGACTCGAGAGGTATGATCTTGTACTCCAAGTCTCTACCCTCCGTGTACTACTATATATACCCCATGAGGGTCACCGCAATATAAAAATAAAATATTGGGGTTCTGCAAAATTCTACACATGTATAGCCTCAGTCATGTACAAGCTTCTCATGGGCTAGCTTGGAACCCTAGAGTTCTCAACTAGTTATGCTGCAATATATGATAGTCCATTGTTATACTAGTACTGAAAGAGAGTAAATGAGAAACTTTGAGACCAAAAGTTAGCGCTTGAGAAGGTTATATATTAATACTTAAAATTTGACCATGTTATGATCAACATGTATAGCCTAGTTATGCTGCAGTATATGATAGTCCGTTGTTAAACTGAAAGAGAGTAAATGAGGAACTTTGAGACCAAAAGTTAGCGCTTGAGAAGTTTATACATTAATACTTAAAATTTGAGCATGTTGATACAAAAGACACCCAAAGAAACAAAAAATACAATCAGGTCACTAAGGATCCTTGCACACGAAAACCAACGCATGTTGCTGACTAGCGTCATCATTGACAGGCCATCAGAGGAAGCTCGAGAAACCTCCATGCTTTGAGTCGAGGTAATACCATCGCCTGAACTACTATGAGAGTAGAAAAAGAATCCCATCACAAACTATGAGGCCATTGTCGGTGGGAGAATGTTGACCGGGGAGCCATTACGATGCTCCTTGGCTCTTGCTCTAGTTCCTTCGTCCGACGAGGTCAAAGGGGAATCACCGGAGGCAACGAACCCTGCACTTGTAGACTGCATCTCCTGAAAGATGTGGTGGCCCTCGCACGGACAACCCACACCAGCCAGTAAACTTATGTACAAACTTCTGGATCAGTGGACGTTGTCGGAGGGAGCACCGTCGTGCGCCGGCTGATCTGAAGTACAAAACATCCAAGGGTTGGTTGTAGCCATGTAACATCCCAATTTTTAGAACTGGAATATTTTCATATCATAAGGTGCATTCCATTTGAAAATTTCAAAAGAAATTAAAATTCAAAACCCTATTTTAAATTTCCTAAAGGGCCCTATAAGAAGCAGTATATGCTTAGAGCTAATTGACATCTTTATTTTGATAAAATCCAGTCCCTAAATGTCAATGATGACTAAGGGTAATTTATAAAAAAATGATGCAATAATTGCTTGGGAATGAAAGGTTTTGTTGTTGTTGTATTAAACGATTCTAGATCTCATCGAAATGTTTCATGTAGTGATGTATGATGCAAAAATTGTAAGCAATGTGACTGTATGTTGTAACCTTTTCCAGGTTATCTATGAGCACCACCATCGACCAAAGCAGCTCATAGTGGAGAACGACCTTCCCCAAAAGCTACATAACCTAGTCGAAGAACGGAGGGATGGGCAGCTTAGCGGTAAGTGTTGGTCAAGCAAATGCCCCCTAAAAAATGCAATATCACAACTAGGAGCATACCCACCCACCATCCACACCGTTCATTGCATCAAGATTCGTGCAACAGTTTTTGCAGTCAACATCCCAAACTTTGAACAGTTATCTTCGTGAAACCCTTCATTACAATTCATCATTTATCTTTAACTAGCATTAACAAGTAATTTTCTGATCATGTGTTAACATAATTTCCGATTATGCATTAACCCTAAATGGGGTCTGCTGGATCGGGACAAGATACAGAACAAGAACTTTGCATGAACGTTTAATTTTTAATTAAGCATTAATAAATTTGGATTCATATATTAACTGATTTTCATTTTTAGGATTCATTAAAAAAAATCGATTTGTGTCTGAAAAACGTGGATCTAGAGGACGTAGATCTAGATCTAGATATACAAGAACTCAAGAACATGGAGCCAGAACTTTACAACGATCTCACCCAATTCCAGGAAAAGAACAGAAAAAAAGGACCAAGAAAACATCAGGAAAGAACAAGAAATATATCATGCATCTATCAGATCTGGAGAATCACGTACCCAAACAAGCACTATGATTCTCCGGTCTGGTTACACGGATCAAATAAAGGAAAAAGAATGAAAAAATCTTCAGATCCAGAGGCAGAGATCTGATCCGCCATAGCTTCATGAAAAAAAGCTCAAAAGGTAGGGAGCTCGGATCCGACGCCGCCATGGCTGGAATCTGGCTGTCCACTTCGAGACTCGAAGGCCTCGCCACCGACGCGGCCTCGGAGGTCGCCGGCGCAGCATCCTTCTCGCCGCTCTTCTCGCTTCCGGCGATGCCTCTCTTTTCGCTGGAGTAGATCGTGAATGGAGGTGGAGGTGAGAGGAAAGGGTTCGGGGTGGAGGAGAGCCGGCTGGGAGGGTGGGGGTGAAGGGGGAGAAATGATTAGGATTAGGAATCCGGTGCTCTTATGGGCTATTTATAAGGGGACCGAATTGTATTTTTTCAGGTGGAGGGTCCTTTTTGCAAAACGATGACACGGACCGTCGGATCCAGAATGGAGGTTCCACATAGTGGGTGGGTAGGGTACGCTCCTAGTTGTGGAATCGCTGCATTGGTCATTTCCTGCCGTCATGTATTTTTTCCCTCAGGTTGTACATGTTTGCCTTGGAGGAAAGCCATTGGGCCACTACCCGTTCTCTTATTGTCCCAGCTGTGATTTTCCCTTGTCATGAGCCCTGTTGCACCTTCTCCTTCTTTTATGGGGAGAAAGGTTCGACGGTCTTTTGCAAGATAATAGGGTTTGTAAATCAAAACCCTGCATGGTTGTTTATACTTAGCTTACTGTAAGTGCAGTCGTTGTATATTGCCTGTCTAAAATTTTCGATACAACAGATGGTGTAGACTTGTCTTCTGGTGGTGAGATCTTTTTGAAGGAAAGGCAAAAGATTTGCCCTATTTCATTAAATAAGAAGGAGTTTGTAACAAAGTTTAGTGTTATAGACCACCACCCTAAATAACAAGATTAATCTCCCGGTAAAAGGTGACCCAAATGCTTCGCCCCCGCGAACACCCAATTCCTCGCCTCGAACTTAATGCGGGCAAAGATGACCGTCGGAAGGGTGCTAGTGCGCTTGAAAACACGCGCATTGCGTTCATTCCAAATTTCCCAACTCACAAGCATGAGAAGAGAAGGGATGGCTTTCCTCCGACTTCCGTTGACGATGACCAAGTGCTCCCACCAAGATTGGACGTCGTTGAAGGACGCCCACCCCGGAGGGTTGAGGTCCCCAATGTTGAGCCAATTCTTGATCATTCCCAAAGGCGAATTGAGTAGCGGCAAGTGAAGAGGAGGTGTCTAGCCGTCTCGTCCTCACAACGGCAAAGGGGGCATAGCCGACCATTAGGCCACCCCCTCCTCTCAAGCCGGTCCGCCGTCCAAACGCGGTTTTGAATGATTAGCCACGCAAAAAGCTTGCACTTGGGAGGAGCCCAATTCTTCCACACTAAATTATCCATTGTCGAGTCAATTGTGCCGGCAAATTGCGCCTTATACGCCGAGGAGCAAGAGTAGACGCCTGAGGTGGTGAGGTTCCAAATAATCGAGTCCGGTGTCGCCTCATCAAGTTCATGTTGGGAGGTGATTTGCCAAAGCTTCAAAAACTCTTGTAGGTGGTTGACCGAAAGCCCCTCGGAGTAGTCAAGATCATGCACCCACGCGTCATCGGTTAGAGCCTCCTTAACGGACCAATTCTTCTTCGAGGATATGCCAAAAATGAGAGGAGCAACAATTTTGGGGCTGATACCGTCAACCCAAGGGGAGTCCCAAAAAGAAGCCTTGGCGCCATCACCAATGGTCACCTTAGAGAAGGCATGGAAGAGGTTAAACTCATCTTTCTTGCAAGGGGCCTCCATCCCCACCCAAGGTCTCTCCGGGGCGGTCCAATCAAGCCACGCCCACCTAAGGCGAAGCGCCTTCGCAAACTTCTCCATGTCGAACAGCCCAAGACCTCCAACGGATGTAGGCCTACATACCGCCGTCCAATTGACTTTACACTTCCCGCCGGAGACCTTGTCGGTGCCCGCCCAAAGAAAGCTTCTAATAATCTTCTTGAAGAAAAGCATGGTATCCGGTGAGATCTCAAGGACGGTGAGAGGGTAGATAAGTTGTGAGGTGAGGACCGACTTGGCAAGGGTTCGCCGCCCCGCTATGTTGAAGCATCTACCCGCCCAAGGATTAAGCTTGGCAACCGCCTTGTCTTCTAGATATTGGAAGTGAATCCTTTTCAATTTCTTCACCGCAAGCGGGAGCCCAAGGTAGCGAAGCGGAAAGCACGCGGTGGGAGCCGGAAGGTCATGGAGCACATCATCAAGATTGACATTATCACATCGAATAGGGGTGATTGAGCTTTTCGCAAAATTTGTCACGAGCCCCGTAGCATCCCCAAAGTAGTTTAGGATGTGGGCAAGGGCCGAGATATCCTCCCGGAAGGGGCACATGAAGATCACCGCATCATCCGCATAAAGAGAAGTGCGAAACCGTGCACCCTTGCCGGGAAGTGTGTGAAGGAGCCCAAGATCCGTGGCCACTTGCAAGATGTGTTGGAGAGGGTCAATGGCGATGTCGAAGAGGAGCGGCGAGAGGGGGTCAGGTGGTGAGATCTTACCTACTGTAGTTTTGCATTTGTACATCGTTTGCTTTTTTTTCGAAATTGACGAGGGGCATCGTTTGCTTTGAAATTCAAAAGTACACATCTGCTTTGCATAAAAGCACTTGGTTCCAGGAAGCATTTTCCGGGAACTATGTGCCCAAAGTAACGGCATGAATGGCCTTGAGAAGGTTATGGACGTGGCATCGAACACACTTTCGAGGTCTGGACTTTGTGCAAGCCTTAAACTTGAAGACGTTTGAAGTTCTCCTGCCAAGTCTGGAGAAGAGTGAGGAAACGGGTCGCCATATGCTTGGTCAAGCTGTGCCAGCGTGCTGTGATCACAACCTCAATCTGGCTGTCTTGAACTACCAGACTCATCTACGCCTGACAGAAGGAGATGCAGAAAAGCAGGTGTCAAACCTAACTAATCAAACAAAAACACAGAGAAGAACACATGCACAAGCAAAAATTTAATCATGAGCACAAGATACTATAGGTGAAACTTACCCCATGTCGCCACTTCCTCTTCACCTTCCACTAGCCATTATTACCCTTACCCTGAAAACACATTTCTCCTTTGTTCATGCAGGCAAACACAGGTGGAAAAACAGTCAGCTCAGAAAGCAGCACAAAATGCTCCAAATTCAGGAATAACTAATCTACTGGAGAAGCCACCAGCTAGCTCACCAGAGGCCAGGACGGCATCACGTGTAGATATGATAAATGAGGTTAAACAGGCTCATTATGCCGTATGGTACTGATTTATCCGCTGGCGGCGACCACGTGGACAGGTTGTTCACCGTGCTACCTACGTGCTACCTACTGGATTCATCTTTAGTCTGACCTTCAATCACTGGAGCAACAGTCCTTATAGATAGTGGATGTACCCGGCTTATGGCAGTAGTCCGAGCTATCTTCTACCCGCATGGATGGCAGAATACTACAAGACTACAACATGTGTAGTCTCTTTTGTTATCCCTATTTCGATGGTTGATTCATGTAGCTACTTTGGCTGATTCTTGAGTTGAAATAACTAAATGATACGAACCTTGATACTCTTTTATTTTAATTGAAAGTTGTGTGCATCATATGATGCAGAGGCCAGGACTTTGTTCTCGCGAGCCGGTACTGGCCAAAGGACGGGTCGCTGTCGCAATCGTGGACCATCACGATGGAGTCGCCCTCCACGTTTGGCAGCACCTTGCCGCAGACGCTCAAGACCCTCTCGGAGACCATCAGAACTTTGCCTCCGATGCTTGTCACCGGCACGAGCTTCTTCCCAAGATCAGCTACTCTATACACCGTCATGTTCGTGTGAAGGAGATCGGTGCAGCTGATCAAGAGGATCTCGGAGTCGCACTCTGCCAGGTAGTATTTCCAGCTGCGAGGTTCGATTGTTGGCAACATGGCGACGAGATTCCGTGTCGGCAGCACCGGAGAAGGCGAGGCAGAGACGTGCCGGGGTGGTACGACCACAACATGTATGGCCTGCCCCTGAACGATATTGGGCCCTGGGAGCGCACGATTTTCCTGTCGGCCGCGACCGTCCACTGCTGGTCCATGGTGGGGCGAAGGCCAGGCTATTCATATGTTTGATCACGACCATGACGGTCATGATCCCGGCGGCGCCCACGCTCATGCAGGTGGAGCTCACCTCCCTGAAGTTGAACCACAATCCTCTCGTCTCCCTGTTATCTTCGGCGGGCAAGAACTCCAGGATGAACCGGCGCACCAGGGTGAGGAGCGGCGGGAGCTCGGCGACGTCGCCGGTGAAAGGGTCGAGGAGGCGGATGGCGGAGTCATGATCCCACCGCAGTAGCAGGAGGCCGTCGGTGGAGTCGAGGATGCACTGGTGGCTGAAGATCGGGAGTTTGGCGCGGACGATGGCGCCCGTGGAGAGGTTGATGAAGCGGACGTACCCGCGCAGCTTGCCGTGGCCCGGGTGCATGCCGTGGCCCTCCGGGAGCATCATCCACCGGCACGGGTGGAACCGCGGGTCGGCGACGCCGCGGCCGTGCGGGGTGCGGTGGAGGAGCGCCAGTGGGCGCAGACAGCACGGAGGCGGACGTAGTCGAGGAGGTCGCGCCGCCCGTTTCCAGTAGCCGCCACCCGACGAGCTGGACCAGGTCGCCTTGTAGAGACGACCATGGAGGCGACGCGTCCGGCGCCGCTGAGGCAGTGATGTCGGGGATGGACGCACGTCGACGGCGCTTGCTGCTTCGCGCGATCATGGCGGAATGGCGAGTCGTTCTGCTTTGGCTGGAAAACAACACATGTGAGATGAAATAGACCTTAGCGGGAACGATAGAGAATACAAGTCGGACTCTGATAGTTTCCCCGTTGACACATTTCACGGCTAAACTGTACACGCACAAGTTCATTCCATAATAGCAGCAGTAACTGAAGTTACAAATGAATGTTTCAAATAGTTTTACACTGTCCACTGAACACTTGATTTCAGAGAGAAAACCAAATCATGGATGAATACCAATCTATTGGTGCTGTTGGCAGGGCCGGTCCTGAGATTTCAAGGGCCCGGGGCGAAACTAAAATTTTGGGCCCCTTAGCACAAATAAGAATATATAAGTGTGTCTGAAAAATATAGATCAAACGAGAGAAATGGGACACAAATTTATGTGAAAAAACCTTACACGTAAAAACCACGGACACACGATTCAAGACTAGCCCAATTTGCCGGGTCATAAATATCAACATGAACTGGTTTCTTATCAACACTAGCAAATTTTCTAGCAGATGAATTAAATACTTATTCATGATCACTCAAATTGTTATCTTCCGCGTTGATGTCAACATTGTCTTCGATAGGGATCTCGTCTTCTAAATTAACATTGCTTTGTTCCCCTACAGGAACTAGCGTCAACTAGTTTTGACTTTTTGAAGTGCCCGTGTACTTGTGTGAAGATATCGCTGAAAATAAAAAAAATTACTAATCGAGATTAGGGCATAAGCCAACTATACTGGAGAGAAGATCAAACTTAATTAATCAATATACCTGATTTCGGCGGCGCGGCGCTTGGGCGTTCAGAAATACGGTAATCAATCACGGAACCGGGCCTGGGAGCGGACAACAGACGAGAGACGAGACTCGAGAGTAGATCGGTGAAAGGCTGAAGGCCAGAGGAGACACCACGACGGGAGATCCTGCTGGTGTTTTTGATCGCACGAGCATCCAGCGAACTGTTAGAAAAATCTAATCTAGCGATCTCTCCTTTGCTTGCACGTCACGGTGGGCGTTCGGGATTTCCCGAAAATTCGGGACGGGAAATTCGGGAAATAAAAAATTCGGGATCTAAAACTTGATTCCCGAATTTCCCTTAGGAAATTTGATTCCCGACAATTCGGGATCGGGAAATCCCGGAATACCCGAAATTGTCAAGATTTCGGGGAAGATGGACTGATGTAGCGCACTAGCGCGGGCGACGGTGGCCGGCGGATCGACGGAGCGGGCGGACGACGTGGTTGGACTGCGTGCGGACGGCGCGGGGGAGGCTTGAGGGGACTGCGGGCGGACGGCGCGGGGGAGGCTTGAGGGGATGAGGTCGAGCGGCGGCGGGCGGCGGCCACGGATCAAGCGAGTGTGCCCTGTGGCGGCTGCGGGTCGAGTGTGAACTGGAGTGGATCGAGTGCCTGGCTGGTCTAGGGTTGTGCCTCGTGCAGTTGTGCGGTCGTGGCGTCGTTCGCCTGTGGGCTGTCACGTGGGCTGGGCCTTGTAGCGTTTCTGCTGGGCTCCAAATGTTTCGGTATATTCGGGGTATTCGGGAAATAAGATCACATTCCCGAATTACCCGATATAAATTCGGGAAATCAGATCCCATTCCCGGAAATGCTTTCGGGATTCTCGGGTTCGGGAACGGATTTTTTGGGATTCGGGATTCGGGATCGGGAAATATGCCCACCGTGACTTGCACGGACATTAACTCGATCTCCAGTTTGCATGGCCTGGCGATCGTGGGCCTCTTGCGGAAACGAGGGCACAGTGGAGCGGAGACATAAGGCCCAGCCAACCCAATTGCTTGCACGGAAACAGAATAGGCCATTTGCCTTTGCCTTTTATTTTTCTCTACATGTCATATACTGTACTATGTCTAGTATACATATATACCTGTGGAGGGCCCCAAAAAATCTTGGGCCCTCCAGACCCCCCCGCCTGAGTCGTCATTGAAGGGGACGTCGTTGATCTGCTCGACTTGTCCAATGACGAAATCCTCAGCCCCTAGTTTCGATCCTACGCGGAACGTGACGCTTTTTAACCGCAGGCCCCACGGTGGGCGCCAACTGTCGTGGGTTTGTCACGGCATATGTCATTGGGATGACTTTGTAGGTGTGGGATTACGCGGTTCAAGCGTCTCCGAGCTTAGGATCACGAGACGCGAGAAATACAATGTTTACCCAGGTTCGGCCCCTCAATGTGAGGTAAAGACTTACTTCCTGCCTATCCTAGATTGGAATTGATGTAGTATATGGTGTTAAAAGGTTGCGGTTCGAGGTATCGAATCGCCTTTGGATATAGGGCTAGGAACTTAAGAGCTTAAACTGCTACGTCCTGCGAGCCCTCCTTATATACCCGGAGGCTCGCTAGGTTACAAGGAAGGTCTCTCCCTCTAAGTAAAGCATAAACCGGAGTTCTACTCGGAGACTCATTGCCTTCGTGCCTTCCAAGCAAAGTTATCTCCCATCTTCTAGATCCTTCCTTTAGCACGTCACAATCCTTGGTCGGCCCATCTTCCTGTGAGCCCACCAGCGATGCGGTTGTAGACTTATTACAAGCCGCATTCATCAACTGGGCCGCGGGTTAAGTATTCCCCCGACACGATGGCCGTTTATTTTCGATGCTATTTGATACCGATGAGCAAGTCTTGATGCCTGCACAAATAAACGGGATTAGGTTGAGACTCCAAGTGCAGAGTGTATAGTAAGTGGAAGACAGTTTTCCCCACGAGGGGTGACTCGAGGGTTTAATATCGAACTCTCGGGGAATCTGCAGTGGTAAATTTATCTTCTTATCCTTCTTTTGGTTACCTACAAAACAAGGTTAGATGTTTTGGTCCTCAACCTCACCTGTGGTTGTCAAGCACAAGGTGTAAGAATGATATCAGGATAGTTATGCTATGCAAACAAGAAATAAATATGCAATGGTGGTGGATGCAATGATAAATGATATTTTTGGGTTTTTAAATGATGTATGCAAGATGAAAAGTATTTTTGTATTTTCGGATTTAATGATGGCTGAAAATAGAAGTGGTATATGGTGTTGGAAAGGTGTTTCTTATGATTAAAAATGGACTGGGGTTCATGGTTTCACAAATGCACTCTCTCTTTATAAAGTGGTAGACAATGGAACACACAAAGTTAACAAATGAGATTGCAACACAGGGTTTGATAACAAGTTACTTAGATATATGGGCATCACGTCCTAACATAGAGATCTTTTGGTTATTAACCTCTCTTATACTCCACCAAGATGCGAACTAAATCATAACACCTCAGTAATTAAGATAACTCAGAGTATAGCATTAAGTATCATGATATGAAGTGAAAATATGAACATGCTAGATCTGGTCATGGAGTAGTGGCAATGGTCACACCCACATCCCCGGTAGCATGGTATTTTAGTTTATCCCTAGTGAGGTAACAAAGTAAGGTAAAGATACCAAAGTGGATCCCAGAACTTTTCTCTCACGTTTACTGCACTAGCCACCCCCCGTTACTCCAACTAATGCACACGTTCCCCAACACACGCTCTCATAAACATGCTTGATCAAAACAAGTAGACAAGAACGGGGTACATAATATGCATCTATACTCATAACTGAAACAAACATTGCAATTTCAAACATATATTAACTCATAAAGATCCACCACATAGATATTACAACGGTGACCGTAATCATGTTCAACAGCTCATACGGTGCTAATTAGTAAAGCTCAAGAGAGGAGAGATACATAAGTTAATTCCACAAACCCATAGTCCAGAGGTGGACTACTCCCTCTTCATCATGGAGACGGTGGAGAAGTCGATGGAGAAGGTGGAGACCACGCCGGCAGCGCCCCGCCGGAGTTTTCCCCCTCCAATCTGCAGCTCCTGATCTCCGTTTCGGTGTTTCTGTGTTTGTGCGGCGCTCCTTCCAGAGAACGCCGGGGGACCTTTTTTATAGGCGTTTTTAGGTCAAGACGAAGGCGGTGGAGCGAAGATCGACGGCAACGGAGCCACGAGGCCCGAACGGGTGGGTCCCACACGGCCTGGTACTGTGGCCGCGTGGGCCATGCCCGTTTGGCCCTCGGGTCTCCGTTTGCTTGCTTCCCTTTTCCGTAGTCCTTCTTCCTTCCAAATATTGACGCCCGTAAATTTTCAGGTGATTTCGTTGACGTTTGGGTCCCTGAAACATTAAAATACAAAACTAGGGTTTTCTGCCTGTGCAGGGTTAATTCCAAATAAATGGGAAAACTATGAAGTATTCCCAAAATCATGATAAAACATTGATATAACCCTTATATGATGCAAATATGATTGGAATATAAGTAATTAAAGTGCAAAGTTCATGTATGCATTTTACATGCATCACTATTATAGAAAGTCTGAACCTCAGAGAGATTGATCTCTCGGAAAGACAATACACATGGGCAAGTAGAATGGAAAACCCAACATTTGAAAAGTTGGACCGTTTTGTTATGAGTGTTGAGTGGGATCAGAAATTACCATTAGTCACGGTTCATGCCATGACTCGTACGGGGTCAGATCATACCCCCCTTATCCTCGACACTGGAGACCAGGCGCACTTAGGGAATAAGGCAAAAATTTCTTTTGAGTTATCTTGGTTATGAAAGCCTGGGTTTTTTGAAATGGTGTGTGAAGAGTGGATGTCCATAAAGGATGGGACATCTCTGATTGATATATGGCAGAAAAAAATAAAACATCTTCGGCAATACTTAAGGGGTTGGGCGAAGCATATGAGCGGGAATATATAAAGTTAAAAGAGATATTTACTCTCTTAATTGATGAGTTAGATATTAAGGCAGAAACCAAGCCTCTAACCGCGGCTGAGAGGGCTGCAAAGAAACAGGCAGCTTAGCTAAAGCTCGGAGAGATGAAGAGTCCAAATGGGCTCAACGAGCTAAAGTTAGACATGTCCAGGAAGGGGGACCAATACGAGATATTTCCACCTTATAGCTAATGGTAAGCATAGAAAAAACATATCTTCCAATTAGAACAAGATGAACGGACAATTGTTGGAGAGAATAATTTGAAATTATTTATCTCTGGATACTACAAGAGGTTGTTTGGGACAGCCGAACCTAATTTTTCCAAATGGTTGAATCCTTTAATGATGATCTTCCTCAAATCTCACCACAAGAAAATAGTATTCTAACTACAGCCTTTAGTGAAAAGGAAGTATTTGATGCTATTTCTCAAATGGAGCAAAACAAAGCACCAGAGCCAGATGGGTTCCTTGCGGAGTTTATCAGAAATTTTGGGATGCAGTCAAGATTGACTTATGCCCCTTTTTTCTCAGCTTCAAAGTGGTGATCTTCCTCTTTTTAAACTAAATTTTAGGGTTATTACGTTGTTACCCAAAAAAGAGGATGCAAGTAGAATCGAGCAATATAGACCCATTTGCCTGCTAAATGTTAGTTTCAAGATTTTTACTAAGGTAGGTACAAACAGGGTGTCTTCTATTGCACACAAAGTAATTCGCCCTACGCAAACTACTTTCATTCCAGGTAGGAACATCCTTGAAGGGGTGGTCATCCTGCACGAAACCATCCATGAAATTCAGAGGAAGAAAATGGATGGAGTCCTTTTTAAAATTGATTTTGAAAAGGCATATGACAAGGTAAATTGGTCCTTTTTACAACAAACACTACGGATGAAGGGCTTTGACCCAAAATGGTGTGAGTGGGTGGGCAGGTTTGTTCAAGGCGGGAGTGTCGGCATTCGTGTAAATGATGACATTGGTCATTATTTCCAGACTTTAAAAGGTCTAAGACAAGGTGAGCCTTTATCACCAATCCTCTTCAACATTGTAGCTGATATGTGTTAGCTGTTATGATTGCAAGGGCAAAAGAGGATGGTCAAGTTGGCGCTTTAATCCCACATCTTGTAGAGGGTGGAGTATCAATTTTGCAATATGCCGATGACACAATATTATTTTTGGAAAACGATATTGAAAAGGCAGTGAATATGAAGCTTATATTATCAATGTTTGAGCAGCTTTCTGGGTTTAAAATAAATTTTCATAAAAGTGAGATTTATTGTTTTGGTAAGGCTAAGGAAATGCAAAATGAATATCATACAATATTTGGGTGTAATATTGGTTCATTACCTTTCAGATATTTAGGTATTCCTATTCACTACAGTAAGCTTTTAAATATAGAATGGAAAATTGTGGAAGATCGTTTTGAGAAGAAATTAGGATGTTGGGCAGGCAAGATGCTTTCATATGGAGATCGTCTTGTTTTGATTAACTCTGTTCTTACTAGCTTACCAATGTTTTTATTGTCTTCCAAATCCCAGTGGGGGTGCGGAAAAGACTTGATTTCTATCATTCAAGATTTTTTGGCAAAGTGACCAGAATAAAAGAAAATCGGTTAACAAAATGGAGTATTATTTGTCATCCAAAGGACCAAGGTGGGCTGGGTATTGCGGTACTAGACATTAAAAACAAGTGTTTGTTGAGCAAATGGTTTAACAAATTACTCCATGAGGATGGTGTGTGGCACGAATTGCTGTGCAACAAATATCTGCATTCAAAAACGCTTTCACAAGTACAAGCTAAACCAACTGATTCGCCTTTTTGGAAGGGCTTGATGACGGTTACAAAGGATTTTTTCAAACGAGGATCGTTTGCTGTAGGCAATGGTCTTAGCACTCGATTCTGGGAGGATCCTTGGCTTGGAAACAAGCCTTTATCCCTACAATACCAAATCCTTATACAATATTGTGCAGCATAAAAATGTTATGGTTGCACAGGTCTTGGCGAATAATCCTCTAAATATTGAATTTAGGAGATCATTAACAGGAAACAAATGGACTTCCTGGGAAAGGCTGCTAGGGCGTTTAATTGATGTAACCCTTTCAGATAATGATGATTTCTTTCTTTGGAAATTGACTCCGAACAAGAAGTTCACGGTTAGCTCCATGTATTTGGATTGTATGAATGGTCATACACCTTATTTACGCAAGTATCTGTGGAAGTTGAAAGTTCCTTTGAAGATTAAATTTTTATGTGGTTCCTGAACGGAAAGTGTTGCTTACTAAAGACAATCTGATAAAAATAAGATGGACAGGATGTAAACGGTGTGTTTTTTGTCAATCAGATGAGTCGATTGAACATTTGTTTATTTCATGTCCATTTGCCAAGGATATTTGGAGATTAATCCATTTTACATTTAATATCTCTCCACCAACTAGTGTAGCTAATATGTTTGGTCATTGGTTAGATGGGGTAGATAAGAAAACCAAAGCACGTATTCACGTTGGCACTTGTGCTTTTGTTTGGGCTATATGGAATTGTAGAAATGATTTGGTGTTTAACAAAACTAGAGATGCTCACTTTTTGCAGGTTGTTCACAGAGCCCTCTATTGGATACATATGTGGTTCTTACTTTTTCCACAGGACCAGCGAACACTCATGGATAGTGGATGTACCCGGTTAATGTCGGTTGTCAGAGCCAGCTTCAACAGGGGGGCTGGCTGCATGCTAGAAGACTCTGAGATGTGTAGTCTTCTAAGATTTGCTTCTTACATTTGTGCTCTTTTTTGATGGTTGGTGTTTGCAGCTAATTTGGCAGAATGTTGATGTAATAAGGAATACGATACACCTTTGATACTTTTATTTTTCGAAAATGTTAGGAAAAGCGCGCCCTCCCAGAGCGCTCGTGCTGCGTTGCGTCCTCGCGTAGCATGTGGAGGCCCCTGACGCTCGCGTTGCTCTCCCGCGCGGGACGCTTCATGCTCACCACGTGGTGGCCAGGGGTACGTCGCTCGCTCCTTCCTTCTCTGGCTGGTTCGGTACTGATTAGTTCTTTCTTTTCTCATTTTTCTTTTGATTTTGAAGACAAAAAATGAAATATCTTTCAAACAGAGTTTCCAAATCACGATTCGTTTTCGGTGATGGGTTAGTCGTGTTGAGATCTTGAAAACTAAATCCCATGTTAATATGTTTCAACGAATTTTTTTTGTGCACTGCCCGGAGTGTGTAGGTTGCACTGCCTTTTATGTCTTCCGGGTGCAGTGCAATGCCTTCTTTTTCTGCGGTGCACTGCCTTCTCTTTTGCGGTGCACTGCCTCGGATGGGGCACTGCACTGTCATAAATGGTCCAGTGCACTGCCTTTTTTCGGTGGACTGGCTTCTTTTTTGCGGTGCACTGCATCGGATGGGGCAGTGCACTGCCTTTTTTCGGTGCACTGCCTTCTCTTTTGCGGTGCACTTCCTCGGATGGGTAGTGCACTGCCTTTTCGGTGCACTGCCTTCTCTTTTTGTGTGCAAGCTAAGATCTACAGATCTATACAAATCCCACACGTTTTGTTACTCCTAACGCTATGGCATCTACCACTGTATATTTCTTTGAGCTCTTCAAATTATACAAATCAAATTGTAACAAAACATCAGTGATCGGCATAGGAAAAATGCTTGGACGCCCTTAACCTCTTATTACCCCCTTTTATCTCTAGTACGTAGAGAGGACGAAGGCGACGGGGCGCCTGATATGCCTGCAGAGCGGATTCATATTTCTTAGACTACGAAACCATGTTTCTTACCCAGGAAATGGCACTCCCATGGGAAAACACACACAATTAAATGTGATCCATCCGTTCATCAAACTTAATTGTCAGATATTTTTACTCTCGAGGATTAACAGCTAGCTTGTACCTTTCTCTAAGTATCCAAAGCACAAATCCTAATATCATATCATATAAGAATAACATTTGCAATTGATGAAGCATCGTGGTATACCTTGTCTTTCTCTGGTCTCGCATTTGTGGCATCTACCGCTGTATATTTCTTTCAGCCCTTCAAATTGTAGGTTTACATGCACCTCACATGAAGATTCTTCCTTAGATTCTGTTAGCATCCATCAGGTCCCATTTGACAATAAACAAATTCATGAATTCGTGAAACCTCTGCTCTGCTGTCTTGGTTTATAGCTTATGGTCAGTATTTCTGTAAAGCTGAATATGTAGTGGTATCTTCCCATGGTTTGTTAAAACTGACCTCATTGCCCACTATAATAGTTCAATTCCACACATGATTCAAGCTCTCCTGACTTCCAATCATCCGGAAATAAATTTTGCCTTGCTGTACAAACATATTTTGCAGGACATCAAGGTCACCATCTCAGGTGTACGCTGCTGCCATGGCGATCATGAATGGAGCTTGTCTGGAATTTGCGACTCCTCTGCTGGATAACACTCCAGCTACCTCAGTTTACTGAGAAGTCTACACCTATGGAAATTCATATGCCGAGGCAGGATCATCTCACCCTTCCAGTTGCACCACTTCCAGGGAAAACAGTTACAGATCCTTTTGAGTCTTTGAGGTACTATCGCCTACACTAATGCAGCTCGGACTCCTGGATCAGAGAGTCAACCGGCTGCTGAAAGTATAGGTATATTTATACAATTTGCAACTGATCGACAATGCTCGCAGCTTTTCAATTCATCAGCTATACAGGTTGAAGCACTCTGCATAATGCTCGATATCGTGGAACTGCTCTATATTCAACATATCACTTTTCTTACGGACAACACAACACTGGCGGTACTGCAGAAAAACGGGGTTTCAATGCAAACGGGAGAGAAAGAATTTGGATGTAGCACACTCAGTCTATTCATCATGGGTCGTAATATAGTTACATGTGGACATTGAGGAGCTAGCCAACCTTCCGGTAAACTAGCTACATCCTGAATCTAAGGAAGAGCAAATACCAAATAGTTTGTGTGATGCACGTCATGAGAAGATGACACTCTATAGTCTGAAAGCATCGGGGACCTGTATACTTAACTTTTCTCTAGCTATCCTCTGTTTATTTATGTTGTAATTTGCCAGGGAGAAAGAGGAATAGTGGGCATGTAAAGTTGATCACCAATCTGAGTATCTGTAGAAGATACTAGCAGCACGACAAGGTTGGAAGAAGCACTACGCGGTCAGTAATCCAAATTATAAAAACCCTGCTTACTATCATTGCAATTTCAGCGGGCAACTGTAGTGGAAAGATGGTTATTGCCTTATTGTTTTTCTTACTAATCCAATATTCCTCCCAGTAAATATAAGGTTTTTTAAAATAGTACTATATCGACATTTATGTCTACTTTTTAATTAGGTTAACATCAAGTTGGTAGGTTTTGGTGTTTAATAAGTGTATACCCACTTTATCTTTCTTTCCATGGTACAGGAATTATTGCATTTGTTGGTATAAAGAAGTATCACGTTTCTTTTTACTGGTCGTTGTTGTTGTGTTGCTAAATGACATTTGACTGACTGTTGTTTTGCTATTTTTGCAGGCTCTTCACCCCAACAAATGAGTCGTTGCTTGACACGGTAAGCAGCGGATTCTTCATCAAAGTAAACAACTCGGCAAACCCAAAAGGCCTTAATCCCGCCTTCATGTTAATAGTACTCCCGCAAATGTCCACTTCATATAATCTGGTTGACATTAGCTATTAGATTCAGAGTGTTGTCCTTCTTAAGCTGTGAGGTGTGTTGCGATATAAACATGTAAAAAGTCTGAAGGCTGATATATTGTATTTACCTGGGTAGCTGCTAGCTAGGAAATCTTAAATTTATATTGTTACATTACTAAAACGATTTATTGGATTTGGTGTGCATATAACATCGTATTAGTGAATAATTTCAGATTCTTGGGTATCATATGCGGTCACGTATTTTGTTCCAAGTGTTTCATGTGACTTTTTCCTTGTTGGTCTGATAACTAAGGTAACAAGCAGTAGGCAGAAGACATATGAACCATTTTTTGTGCATGGTTGTTTGCTAATAATCATAAGACATTGATCTTTCAATCTGAATCATTCGGAAAGTTGCTGCTCTTAAATTTTAACACTATATTAGAGACACGACATCATATAAAATTTAGGACTAACTATGCATGGAATTTCAGTGGGTTCAGCTGTTAGTTGCCTTATCTGATAGCAGCCTTTTGAAAAATCGTTATTTATTTACTACTTGTACATATTGGAAATTTGCCTTTTTATTTTCGTGGACATTTTCGTTATTTTTTTATTTCAATTCCATTACAATTCGTATCCTCCTACCTATTATTTTTAACATTGTTTGTGTTCCTCCTACAATTCGTCCTAGATGAGAAATATTACAAATGCATCCGGCACCCACCCGGCACTGTACCTTGTTGTAAGAATTAACAAATGCATGATATTACAGTTATTTTGAAGGAATAGGTAGTTGCATAAAAAATGTTTATCACTGAATAAAATCAGGTATATACAACAAAAAGGACTGAAACCTAAGTTGCAAAGAGGGAAAGAGTGATACAGAAATGATCGTTTCCCTTGAAATTATTAGATTTTTTCCACGAATTTTTTTATTAGATTTTGAAATGAAGCAGCCTCCAAACTATAGGCATGCTGCTATCAATTGATTGACATTCTAATGCATTGCTTCCTAGCTGAATATTCTTATTTATTCTTCGTTTTTTCTTAGGAATCTGTTCTCTCCTGGAAACAAATGATTCATAATTTTTACTTGTCTGCGCAACAATATTGAGGCCTAAACATGACAAGGTTACGGAGATGTTATGGCTAGCCTGCCTAGCCATCAGTTTGTGGCTGCAATGTGACATTTCATTTGATGTTCATGACAGGGGTGCACGTGGTCGTAGATTAACTTAACTAAGAGTAAGTGACACACTAATGCACTAACGTCTATACCACATATATTCTCTATTGTGAACGTAAAAACTAAAAAAATGACACTCAACTTCTACACTACTTATAAAAGAGCCAACTTTAGTTTCGCTACAGCCACCCAGACAAAGTGTACACAGATCAATCTGAACCATCAGATCCAACCCACTTAAACAGATCAAACGATACAGATCAGATCTACACAAATCAACGCCCCAGATTACTCCTGTCGACGAGCAGAGAAATTTCCTGCCAGCCCACGTCCGCGTCCCCGCTCTCTTTCCTCCGCATCGCTTTCTCCGCCCCGAGTCCCCGACCCGAGCGTCGCCTCGGCCCTGCGCGCCTGCCCTGAGCCTCCCCGATTCCGTCGCCTCCTCCCCATACCCCCAACCTTCGCCGGATCTGGCGACTGACCGGCGGTTCACGTGAGAAGGACAGCGCCCTCTTCCCACAGGTCCAGTCGGCGTAACTGAATCCGGGATCTCGCGATAGCAAGATGTGGTCAAACCTCCACCTGTTCATGGCTGCACCGTCGCACGCAGCTTCGGCGTTCGGCTCCCCCCACCGCTCGCTGCGCCGCCACTTCTCTTACCCCCCCCACATCTCCTCCCCAATCCACCAGCGCCCCATCCCATTCCATGGCACCTGTCGTGTCCGATAGACGCTACGCGCTCAGCCGCCGGAGGTCGGGCTGCGGCGCCGGGCCACAGCAGCCGCTCACTTTCGCGCAGGGCCGTGGTTTCCTGATGTACACTTGATTCAGAGACCAATCCAATTGATTTAGCCAGGTTAGCAAAGGTTCTAACCACATTGCGCCATGTTGTATCTCAACCCCGCTGAATGTCTTTGGGTTGCATGCTCTTGCGTGATGTCGTTTCGAAATAGAACAGCAGATGTTTGCCTTTAGTTCTGTTGACAGGTATATGTTACAAACTGTTGAGCTGGTTATTTACAGATATTATTTACAAACTGTTGAGCTAAAATTTGGGACATTTTTCTTTGCCACATAGTTCTTGTGCCGAATAGTTCAAAAGTTGCTGCTAAACTTTGTAAGGCGGCCCCCAAATTCTTTTGAATGGTTCCCACACCTTGTTTTAATTGACGATGGTGCGCTTGGTGTTCTGTAAAGAGTTGATTCAGAAACTGGTACCGCCGTCTACTTTTTCCGCATGAAAGTGTATATAATTTCTGCATTATTTTGCTTGGTGTTGTATAAAGAGTGTGCTTATTTTTTGGGTATAATAAATTAGTTTCAGCATCAGAAACCTAAATGTATTACCCTGTAATTGTGTGTGGATGTTAATATACTGACTACTACATAAGAAGACACTATTGGTTAGAAAATACATGCACCTCACACTAAAATAAGGTGCTGAGATTTTGTGCTGCAATTTCTGCTGAAGGACGACCATTTTTGTTGGCGCAGACATTTGTTGTCAGTTTACATGCACCTCACATGAAGATTCTTCCTTAGATTCTGTTAGCATCCATCAGGTCCCATTTGACAATAAACAAATTCATGAATTCGTGAAACCTCTGCTCTGCTGTCTTGGTTTATAGCTTATGGTCAGTATTTCTGTAAAGCTGAATATGTAGTGGTATCTTCCCATGGTTTGTTAAAACTGACCTCATTGCCCACTATAATAGTTCAATTCCACACATGATTCAAGCTCTCCTGACTTCCAATCATCCGGAAATAAATTTTGCCTTGCTGTACAAACATATTTTGCAGGACATCAAGGTCACCATCTCAGGTGTACGCTGCTGCCATGGCGATCATGAATGGAGCTTGTCTGGAATTTGCGACTCCTCTGCTGGATAACACTCCAGCTACCTCAGTTTACTGAGAAGTCTACACCTATGGAAATTCATATGCCGAGGCAGGATCATCTCACCCTTCCAGTTGCACCACTTCCAGGGAAAACAGTTACAGATCCTTTTGAGTCTTTGAGGTACTATCGCCTACACTAATGCAGCTCGGACTCCTGGATCAGAGAGTCAACCGGCTGCTGCAAGTATAGGTATATTTATACAATTTGCAACTGATCGACAATGCTCGCAGCTTTTCAATTTATCAGCTATACAGGTTGAAGCACTCTGCATAATGCTCGATATCGTGGAACTGCTCTATATTCAACATATCACTTTTCTTACGGACAACGCAACACTGGCGGTACTGCAGAAAAACGGGGTTTCAATGCAAACGGGAGAGAAAGAATTTGGATGTAGCACACTCAGTCTATTCATCATGGGTCGTAATATAGTTACATGTGGACATTGAGGAGCTAGCCAACCTTCCGGTAAACTAGCTACATCCTGAATCTAAGGAAGAGCAAATACCAAATAGTTTGTGTGATGCACGTCATGAGAAGATGACACTCTATAGTCTGAAAGCATCGGGGACCTGTATACTTAACTTTTCTCTAGCTATCCTCTGTTTATTTATGTTGTAATTTGCCAGGGAGAAAGAGGAATAGTGGGCATGTAAAGTTGATCACCAATCTGAGTATCTGTAGAAGATACTAGCAGCACGACAAGGTTGGAAGAAGCACTACACGGTCAGTAATCCAAATTATAAAAACCCTGCTTACTATCATTGCAATTTCAGCGGGCAACTGTAGTGGAAAGATGGTTATTGCCTTATTGTTTTTCTTACTAATCCAATATTCCTCCCAGTAAATATAAGGTTTTTTAAAATAGTACTATATCGACATTTATGTCTACTTTTTAATTAGGTTAACATCAAGTTGGTAGGTTTTGGTGTTTAATAAGTGTATACCCACTTTATCTTTCTTTCCATGGTACAGGAATTATTGCATTTGTTGGTATAAAGAAGTATCACGTTTCTTTTTACTGGTCGTTGTTGTTGTGTTGCTAAATGACATTTGACTGACTGTTGTTTTGCTATTTTTGCAGGCTCTTCACCCCAACAAATGAGTCGTTGCTTGACACGGTAAGCAGCGGATTCTTCATCAAAGTAAACAACTCGGCAAACCCAAAAGGCCTTAATCCCGCCTTCATGTTAATAGTACTCCCGCAAATGTCCACTTCATATAATCTGGTTGACATTAGCTATTAGATTCAGAGTGTTGTCCTTCTTAAGCTGTGAGGTGTGTTGCGATATAAACATGTAAAAAGTCTGAAGGCTGATATATTGTATTTACCTGGGAAGCTGCTAGCTAGGAAATCTTAAATTTATATTGTTACATTACTGAAACGATTTATTGGATTTGGTGTGCATATAACATCGTATTAGTGAATAATTTCAGATTCTTGGGTATCATATGCGGTCACGTATTTTGTTCCAAGTGTTTCATGTGACTTTTTCCTTGTTGGTCTGATAACTAAGGTAACAAGCAGTAGGCAGAAGACATATGAACCATTTTTTGTGCATGGTTGTTTGCTAATAATCATAAGACATTGATCTTTCAATCTGAATCATTCGGAAAGTTGCTGCTCTTAAATTTTAACACTATATTAGAGACACGACATCATATAAAATTTAGGACTAACTATGCATGGAATTTCAGTGGGTTCAGCTGTTAGTTGCCTTATCTGATAGCAGCCTTTTGAAAAATCGTTATTTATTTACTACTTGTACATATTGGAAATTTGCCTTTTTATTTTCGTGGACATTTTCGTTATTTTTTTTATTTCAATTCCATTACAATTCGTATCCTCCTACCTATTATTTTTAACATTGTTTGTGTTCCTCCTACAATTCGTCCTAGATGAGAAATATTACAAATGCATCCGGCACCCACCCGGCACTGTACCTTGTTGTAAGAATTAACAAATGCATGATATTACAGTTATTTTGAAGGAATAGGTAGTTGCATAAAAAATGTTTATCACTGAATAAAATCAGGTATATACAACAAAAAGGACTGAAACCTAAGTTGCAAAGAGGGAAAGAGTGATACAGAAATGATCGTTTCCCTTGAAATTATTAGATTTTTTCCACGATTTTTTTTATTAGATTTTGAAATGAAGCAGCCTCCAAACTATAGGCATGCTGCTATCAATTGATTGACATTCTAATGCATTGCTTCCTAGCTGAATATTCTTATTTATTCTTCGTTTTTTCTTAGGAATCTGTTCTCTCCTGGAAACAAATGATTCATAATTTTTACTTGTCTGCGCAACAATATTGAGGCCTAAACATGACAAGGTTACGGAGATGTTATGGCTAGCCTGCCTAGCCATCAGTTTGTGGCTGCAATGTGACATTTCATTTGATGTTCATGACAGGGGTGCACGTGGGCGTAGATTAACTTAACTAAGAGTAAGTGACACACTAATGCACTAACGTCTATACCACATATATTCTCTATTGTGAACGTAAAAACTAAAAAAATGAAACTCAACTTCTACACTACTTATAAAAGAGCCAACTTTAGTTTCGCTACAGCCACCCAGACAAAGTGTACACAGATCAATATGAACCATCAGATCCAACCCACTTAAACAGATCAAACGATACAGATCAGATCTACACAAATCAACGCCCCAGATTACTCCTGTCGACGAGCAGAGAAATTTCCTGCCAGCCCACGTCCGCGTCCCCGCTCTCTTTCCTCCGCATCGCTTTCTCCGCCCCGAGTCCCCGACCCGAGCGTCGCCTCGGCCCTGCGCGCCTGCCCTGAGCCTCCCCGATTCCGTCGCCTCCTCCCCATACCCCCAACCTTCGCCGGATCTGGCGACTGACCGGCGGTTCACGTGAGAAGGACATCGCCCTCTTCCCACAGGTCCAGTCGGCGTAACTGAATCCGGGATCTCGCGATAGCAAGATGTGGTCAAACCTCCACCTGTTCATGGCTGCACCGTCGCACGCAGCTTCGGCGTTCGGCTCCCCCCACCGCTCGCTGCGCCGCCACTTCTCTTACCCCCCCCACATCTCCTCCCCAATCCACCAGCGCCCCATCCCATTCCATGGCACCTGTCGTGTCCGATAGACGCTACGCGCTCAGCCGCCGGAGGTCGGGCTGCGGCGCCGGGCCACAGCAGCCGCTCACTTTCGCGCAGGGCCGTGGTTTCCTGATGTACACTTGATTCAGAGACCAATCCAATTGATTTAGCCAGGTTAGCAAAGGTTCTAACCACATTGCGCCATGTTGTATCTCAACCCCGCTGAATGTCTTTGGGTTGCATGCTCTTGCGTGATGTCGTTTCGAAATAGAACAGCAGATGTTTGCCTTTAGTTCTGTTGACAGGTATATGTTACAAACTGTTGAGCTGGTTATTTACAGATATTATTTACAAACTGTTGAGCTAAAATTTGGGACATTTTTCTTTGCCACATAGTTCTTGTGCCGAATAGTTCAAAAGTTGCTGCTAAACTTTGTAAGGCGGCCCCCAAATTCTTTTGAATGGTTCCCACACCTTGTTTTAATTGACGATGGTGCGCTTGGTGTTCTGTAAAGAGTTGATTCAGAAACTGGTACCGCCGTCTACTTTTTCCGCATGAAAGTGTATATAATTTCTGCATTATTTTGCTTGGTGTTGTATAAAGAGTGTGCTTATTTTTTGGGTATAATAAATTAGTTTCAGCATCAGAAACCTAAATGTATTACCCTGTAATTGTGTGTGGATGTTAATATACTGACTACTACATAAGAAGACACTATTGGTTAGAAAATACATGCACCTCACACTAAAATAAGGTGCTGAGATTTTGTGCTGCAATTTCTGCTGAAGGACGACCATTTTTGTTGGCGCAGACATTTGTTGTCAGTTTACATGCACCTCACATGAAGATTCTTCCTTAGATTCTGTTAGCATCCATCAGGTCCCATTTGACAATAAACAAATTCATGAATTCGTGAAACCTCTGCTCTGCTGTCTTGGTTTATAGCTTATGGTCAGTATTTTTGTAAAGCTGAATATGTAGTGGTATCTTCCCATGGTTTGTTAAAACTGACCTCATTGCCCACTATAATAGTTCAATTCCACACATGATTCAAGCTCTCCTGACTTCCAATCATCCGGAAATAAATTTTGCCTTGCTGTACAAACATATTTTGCAGGACATCAAGGTCACCATCTCAGGTGTACGCTGCTGCCATGGCGATCATGAATGGAGCTTGTCTGGAATTTGCGACTCCTCTGCTGGATAACACTCCAGCTACCTCAGTTTACTGAGAAGTCTACACCTATGGAAATTCATATGCCGAGGCAGGATCATCTCACCCTTCCAGTTGCACCACTTCCAGGGAAAACAGTTACAGATCCTTTTGAGTCTTTGAGGTACTATCGCCTACACTAATGCAGCTCGGACTCCTGGATCAGAGAGTCAACCGGCTGCTGCAAGTATAGGTATATTTATACAATTTGCAACTGATCGACAATGCTCGCAGCTTTTCAATTCATCAGCTATACAGGTTGAAGCACTCTGCATAATGCTCGATATCGTGGAACTGCTCTATATTCAACATATCACTTTTCTTACGGACAACACAACACTGGCGGTACTGCAGAAAAACGGGGTTTCAATGCAAACGGGAGAGAAAGAATTTGGATGTAGCACACTCAGTCTATTCATCATGGGTCGTAATATAGTTACATGTGGACATTGAGGAGCTAGCCAACCTTCCGGTAAACTAGCTACATCCTGAATCTAAGGAAGAGCAAATACCAAATAGTTTGTGTGATGCACGTCATGAGAAGATGACACTCTATAGTCTGAAAGCATCGGGGACCATCCACCAGCCCAGCGCGCGTATCCTCGCCATCCTCGACCGCCTTTTGTTGTTATCGCGCGGACGCACCGTGTATGCTGGCACGCCTACGGGCCTCATGCCCTTCTTCTCCGAGTTCGGCAAGCCCATCCCACACAACGAGAACCCGGCGGAGTTCGCGCTCGACACGATCAAAGAGCTTGAGGGCCACCCCGACGGCGCCGGGCCGCTCGCCAACTTCAACGCCAGGTGGCTGGCGGAACACAGGATCATGCAGGATATCAGAACGATGCTCGCCATCGCCGAGAGCGTCCATCGGGGGAAACTGGTGGCCGGGAGTTAGACGTCGGGGACGGCGTCGTCAGTGCCGACGTTCGCGAACCCGCTGATGGTGGAGGTGTGGGTGCTGATGAAGCGGTCCATCACCAACACGAGGCGCATGCCGGAGCTCTTCGTGATGCGCCTGGGCACGATCATGGTGACGGGCTTCATACTGGCCACCATCTACCTGCGCCTGGACGACACGCCCAAGGGTGTCCAGGAGCGGCTCGGCTTTTTCGCCATGGGGATCTCCACAATGTTCTACGTCTGCGCCGACTCGCTGCCTGTGTTCGTCCAGGAGCGCCACATCTATCTCCGCGAGACGGCGCACAACGCCTACCGCCGCATCTCCTACGTGCTGTCCAACGCCTTCGTGTCCTTTCCGCCGCTGGTCATCCTGTCCCTGGCGTTCGGCGTCACAACCTTCTTCGCCGTGGGCCTCGCCGGCGGCGGCTCGTCGTTCATGTTCTTCGTGCTCATCATCCTGGCATCGCTCTGGGCGGGCAGCGGGTTTGTCAGCTTCCTGTCGGCGGTGGTGCCGCACGTGATGCTGGGCTACATGGTGGTGGTGGCCATCCTCGCCTACTTCCTCCTCTTCTCCGGCTTCTTCATCAACCGGGACAGGATCCCCAGCTACTGGATATGGTTCCACTACATCTCGCTCGTCAAGTACCCCTACCAGGCCGTGCTGCAGAACGAGTTCGGCGACGCGACCCGGTGCTTCGCGCGCGGGATAGAGATTTTCGACGGGACGCCCATCGCCGGCATGACCGAGGTCGTGAAGATGAAGGTGCTCGGCGCCATCGGCACAGCCCTCGGGACCAGCATGACGGCCAGCACGTGCGTCGTCACCGGCGCCGACGTGCTCGTGCAGCAGGCCGTCACGGACTTAGGAAAGTGGATGTGCCTCCTGGTCACGGCAGCATTCGGCTTCTTCTTCCGTGCTCTCTTCTACGTCGTCTTGCTCCTTGGTAACAAGAACAAGCGGACATAGAACGTACGCCCAGGCCGAGCGCGACATTCAAATCGGGAAATTAATCATGATGTGTAATTTTGCTTCGTGAAGATGGGAAATCATCCACGAAATTCATCTGTGATTAGCTGGTTCTTTACTAAATTTTGCTTAGTAGTACAGCAATTGTAGCACGCCATACATGGCTGATATATACGGAGTTGTTCGATCCTACTTCAGGTGCTTTTGCTTAGTGGATGGTCAGACTGAGACAGAGACCCTTGTCCTAAGAGCTTATTTTCTCAATATAGAATGGCACTAGAAAAGATATAGGCGCGCTTTGCCGGGCGCGTACAGGGGCAAATAAAATAAAATTTAATGTTCATGCCTGAAATCGTCTCAAATGCGATAAGTTTTTTTAGGTGACCACATTTTTTAATCAAGTCAATCAATCACATTATCACATTTGATAACATAGGGTTTTGTGGTTATATACTTAAATTTACCCGCCTTTCATGGGGATCTCCGAGTATGTTGTTTGAATCTGTTTCAAATTGCAGAAATCAACGACGTTCTACCATTTCTTCCTTCTACTTTCTCAGCCAGGAGACCGAACACACCACCCACGCGGTAATCTTTGCTGATGTGTAGGTGCCCACCCGGGTTCAACTATATGTATGTCACCCCACCAACAAACGTGGAGAATACGTTTGGCAATTGTCTTAATTGGTTGAGAAGAAAACTAAAGCACAAATTCGTGTGGGAACTTGTGTGTTAGTTTGGTTTATATGGAATTGCCAAAATGATATGATATAGTTGTCGAAAGGATAATTTTACATGTTATATGTATGGCTACACACCTGATGCATGAGTAGTGCCATCGGAGGCTCATTGAGCGAGGTGTACACCTATGAAGACGGTCAAAGCGTTCCTGATTGTGAGGTCATTATTATCGAATAAAAAGTCAAGTCTATCCGTCAATCCGCTCACATCTCTGCAGCCATCAACCACCCCACACTGCCAACAAGGGTATCACCTCAAACTACCACGAGTATATGACAACAAGGGACCAACACCAAAGTCACACATAGATGCTAACTACGACGGAGAAAATGGAACGAGGGGGACATAACCAGGTAGGCCCATTGGACTGATTCCAAAGAGGACCAAGCAATACGGTGAAGCCCAGAAGGCCCACGAAGGATACGGAAAGGTCGACTGGACAGGGCGGGGTCTAGGGCGGAATCGGGCAAGAAGCTCAATAGGCGTGAAGACGGAAGGTCAAGCGATGGAGTAGCCGTCAAGACAAGCGTCATTACAGGATTAATTCCTCATCATGTACAGATTAGTGGGTGTTAACTCCTATTCATTTGTAAACCGGCCCTGTTAGTATATAAAGCACGATTCGGAGTAGAAACGGAGAACAACAGAAGAAAGGAAACAACGAAGACAAGGTAGAATAGACACACTTGTACCCACAGATAGCCTTAGGTGGTTGGCACAACACCACCCAAAGGGAGGAAAGCTGAAAGGACATATTTTATGTCCCCTATGTTTTGTGTGTTAGGCAACAACACTAGGAATTATTTAATATAATGTTAAGTGGTGCAGGAATGAAATGATACAATTACCTTTGCATCGAAACACTTGACAAGAAAAAGAAGCTTGCATTTGCCTGTCCAGTCCGGAGTCTCCGGTCTATGTGGCCGGAGTCTCCGGTCAATTTGAAAGCTGGAGCAAAAGCTCCTCAGGACGGCAGCCGCGGTATGGGTGCGGAGTTACCCCGGAGTAACACCGGAGTCTCCGCACCGGCCGGAGTTTCCGGTCCCGTGGTCCGGAGTCTCCGCCCCAGACAATTTTTGAATCGAAGAACTTCCCACGACGGCGCGTGCGGTATTGGGTCCGGAGTTGCCCCGGAGTAGGTCCGGAGTTTCCGGCCCTACCGGAGTTTCCGGACTCCAAGACCGGAGTTTCCGGCCTGCTGAGAAGATGAACATCGCGGCGGCAGCCGCTGTATCGGACCGGAGTTACCCCGGAGTCAGTCCGGAGTTTCCGCCCGGTCCGGAGTCTCCGGACTTAGTGGACAGAAAAACGGCTAGTTTTTCTGGAGGGGTATAAATACCCCTCCACCTACCTCCAGCTCTAGCTCGCCCAGATCTGAAGTACACCATTGTTGCAAGCTCAAGAAACATTAGATCTCCCAATCCCTCCACCCAAACTTGTTGATCTTTGGAGGATTGAAGGAGAAGGCCCGGATCTACATCTTCACCAAGCGGTTCTTCATTTCCCCCTCATTCACTTGAGGGATTTGAGCCTAGGGTTTCCACTAGGAAAACCTAGGCATCTTGTTGTACTTACTTGCTTGCTACTTTTGTGTAGTGAAGTGTGGTGCTTGGGAGCTCCCAATCCTTTTGTGGGTTGTGCTCCAAGCTTGTTGTAAGGGCTCCGGATTCCGCCTTGAAGGTCTCCGATAGAAGGTGGACCGAGCTTTTGTGCGAGGTTCATCGGAGAATAGGGTGAGGCCATTTGTGGCGTCTTGAGTTTGAAACTCACACCCCTCCAACGAGACGTACTCCCCTAAAAAGGAGGAACTCGGGAATACATCCTTGTCTCCGCGTGCTTCCCGATCGGTTACTCCTTTCTTGTTATTTACTACTTGTATCTTATCTTGTTTAGACTTAACTTGTCATATAGGTAAATTCATCTTAGTTGCATATCTAGAGAATTTACCTTTGTGTCAAGCCTTAATCGAAAAAGAATTAAAAATTGGAGTAGCACCTATTCACCCCCCCCTCTAGGTGGCCATACGATCCTTTCAATTGGTATCAGAGCCTCGGCTCTTTATTCGGGCTTAACCGCCTAAGAGAAATATGGCCTTCGATGCCGATGGGAACCCTCTTGCTCTTCCGGCCACTTCGGTTTCCATGGAGGACTTCACTAACTTGAAGACCTCTATGGAAACCAAAATGGATGAGTTGCGTGAAATGATAGCAAAACTCTCGGAAGCAAAGGTAACCGCATCACCTCCTTCTCTGGAGATTCCTCAAGTGGAGTTAAAGGAGAACGAGGATAAAGGGATCCGGGGGTGGACCAAAATAAAAATGAATCCCCATCTAAAACACTAATGGGAAAGGAGAACATGCTAGAGTTCCTTTTGCATACTCTCCCGACCTACCTATCCCTCATCCTCCTATTCACTTAAGAGGAGCACCACCTAGTCTTAATGCATCCTCTTTTACTCATTGGCAATCTTCTATGAAATCTCACTTGAAAAGTGGTTGCATAGGTCTTTGGAAGATCATTATAGATGGATACAAGGCGGTGGATGAAAATGATTTGACAAGGCGAGAAGAAGTTGAAGCTCAACTAAATGCCACCGCTCTTGATGTGATCCGTGTTGCGGTGGGTGAGAAGAACATTCATCACATCGAAGATTGCACCACCGCTAAGGAAGCATGGGCATCCCTCACGGAGGTGTTCGTTGGAAATGATAGCATGAGGAGAAATAGATATGAAGCCATGAGCAATCAAATTGAAGGCTTCTACAAGAAAGATGATGAAACTCATGAGGAGATGTATCAAAGGCTCAAGGCTCTTGCTTCCGCATATAGAGACCTTGGTGCTAAACATGTGGATGATACTTACATCAAGAGGAAGTATGTGAATGCCCTCATGCCGTTTGAAGAGCCGACTTGAAGAGTCTCCAAGGAAAGCACAACTATGACACCTTGACCTCAAATGAAGTCATGCAAGAGATGCAATCTTACAAGGTCCAAGCCCAAATTGCTAGAGACTCTCGTGCCCGTGCTCTTGGAATGGCCCGAAGTTCCTCACTTGCTTTGAAGGCCAAGGTGGTGGAACAAGATGAAGACCAAGATCATGAAGAAGGAAGTTACTTGCACCCGAGGAACTCATGAGTGCTCATAGAGATTATGTGGCTCTAGCGGCAAAGACCTTTTGGAAGAATCCATCTAAAGCTAAAGCTCATGTGATCAAAAGCAAAATCAAGTGGTTACAAGGAGGGCAACCCAAAAATGAAGACTTGCTTCAATTGTCAAGATAAATTCACTATGTTGCCCAATGCCCTTATGAGAACCGTGAAGAACATGGAGGAAGACTCATTCTCAAGGAAGCTTCAAGGTCTTCTCCCATGAAGCCCTACTTCAAGAAGTTCATCTCCAACAAGAAGCCACCTACCAAGGTGTTGGTGGCAAGAGAAGAATATATGTCCGGGGAGGAGAGTGATGAAGAAGAAACAACCACAAGTGGAGTGGCCGCTTTAGCCATTGCTTCATCGACAACCCCTTCTCTCTTTGAATCCCCCAATGATAATGTCACCACCAAATCCGCTACGTGTCTCATGGCCAAACTCTCCGAGGTATCATCTTCCCTCCTTCTAAGACTATGAATGAAATACATGAACTTATGAGTCTTAGAGTTAAGGAAGAAAATGTTGCTTTGGATTTCTTGATGACTAACTTGCAAGGTGAATGCAAGATTCGGCTTGAGATTCTTATGAATCAATATGGCATGGCACAAGATCTCCTTGAAGAAAAGGGGAGACTTGAAAGAGAAAATGCTAATGAGATCGCTTCCCTTACCATGGCTATTGAGGAAGAGCATGAGCTTCGAGTTTCTCTTGAGAGAAGCTTGAGAATTTTGATGAATCTCAAAATGAAACTCTTTCTAAAATCATTAAAGAACGTGACCATGCTATTGCTAAATACAAAGTTTTAGAGAAACAAAAGATCGTATTTGGTGTTGGTCATAATAGACTAACCGATGAGCTAGAGAAGCTCACTAAGGCTCACAAGGCCTTGGAGAGTGAACACTCTACTCTCACCAAGTCTTTTGAACAACTTCAAATACAATCTACTAAAATTGATGCACCACCTAGCTCCTCTACTTCTTCTTGTGATCATGCAAATGTCATTGAGGAAAATGCTAGGTTGAAGGATGAGCTTGCCAAGGCCTCTAGCCCTCAAGGTGAGAAACCTCTTTATGAGCTCTTGCAAGCGCAAAAGCCACACATAGGGAAAGAGGGCCTTGGTTATGTTGCCAAGAAGAAAAAGAACAAGAACAAGAAGAAGGCCAAGCCCGCACAAGCAAAGGAGACTACCATTGCGAGTAGTGATGCCACAAGGGGCAATGCCACTCACAATGACTTTGCGGGAAAATACAACCCTTCATATGTTCTTATGAAATCTAGAAATGGTTGTGTTTTTGCTAAATATGTTGGCACTTCATATGGAGATGATTATCACTATGCTATTTGGGTTCCAAAGACCCTTGTGACTAACAAAAGAGGACCCATTCCACAATGGGTACCTAAAACAAAGACTTGATTTCTTGTAGGACTTTTCTTCCGGTGGATCTTCATGGCTCATTGATAGTGGGTGTTCATCTCACATGACCGGAAGCAAAGAATTAGTAAAGGGCCTATTGAAACAATTACTCACATTCTCTCATGTCACCGTCGGGAACGATGCAAGACTTAAGGTATTGGGATATGGCAAGGTAGTGATCACTCCGGAGTTATCCATTGAGAAGGTCCTTCTTGTTGAATCCCTTTCATATAATTTACTTTCCGTTGGTCAATTATGCAATGTCGGTTACACCGTTATCTTTAATAAACACCACGTGACCATCCTCTTCACTCAATCTCTTAAAGTAGCCTTTGTTGGATTTCGTGTGAACGGTTTGTATGTGGTCGATTTCTCGAAAGAGACCACTCAAATTGCCACGTGTCTAATGGCTAAATCCGACAAGGGTTGGCTTTGGCATCGCCGGCTAGGCCATGTCGGTATGAGAAATTTGCAAACTCTTGTGAAGGGTGGACACGTGGTAGGACTAACCGATGTTAATTTTTCCAAAGATCGTCCTTGTAGTGCTTGCATAGCCGGAAAGATGCATGAAAAGAATCACCCCAAGAAGAGCATTATCTCCACTAAGAAGCCTTTGGAGCTCCTTCATATGGATCTCTTTGGGCCTCCCACATATGAGAGTCTTGGTGGCAAGAAATATTGTTTGGTGATTGTGGATGATTATACAAGATATTGTTGGACTTTCTACATCAAGAGGAAGAGTGAAACTCAAAAGATATTCATTGACTTTGCAACCTTGGTTCAACGCCAATATGACTCCAAGATTTTGGCAATAAGAAGTGACAATGGTACGGAGTTCAAGAATTACACTATGGATGATTTCCTAAGTGGGGAGGGCATTCAACACCAATATTCCGCTGCTTATACTCCCCAACAAAATGGTGTCGCCGAAAGGAAGAACCGCACTCTTATTGATATGGCAAGAACTATGTTGGCCGAATTTCATTCCCCATACAACTTTTGGGCCGAAGCCATCAACACCGCTTGCCACTACTCAAACCGGCTCTTCTTTCGTCCTCTCATGAAAAAGACACCATATGAACTCCTTACCGGTAAAAAGCCAAATGTCTCTTACTTTCGCGTATTTGGATGCAAATGCCATGTTTACATTAAAGGTTGCCCAATTGCTAAATTTGCATCTAGAACTTTTGATGGTATTCTTGTTGGATATGCCGCAAACTCCCATACTTATAGGGTCTACAACATATCCACCGGATGTGTTGAAGAATCTATGAATGTGGAGTTTGTCGAGGATAATGGCTCCCAAGCGGAGCATATTGATCATGATGATGTAGGTGATGTACCTCCATCTCAAGCCATAAGAACTATGGGCATAGGGGAACTTATTCCTATTGAAGAACCTATTATTGACACTCAAGAAGAAGGAACAAGTTCTACTCAAGTTGAACCATCCACCTCAACAATTGATCAACAAGCTATACAAGAACAAGATCAAGATATTCATCCACATGAGCAAGATAATGGTCAAGACCCACCCAACTCTAGTGGAGAACAAGAACATGATGAACCCCCATCTCCAAGAACTCCACTTCGGGTTGACCATGAACAAGAAGAAGGAAATGATGAAGATGTTCGTGTTGGTGAAACAATTGGTCAAGCTATAGAACGCCGAGTCATTCGGCGTGCATCAACATTGGATCATCTACAACACTTCAAAGAGAATATCCTTGGGAGTATTCATAAGGGTGTGTCCACACGTAATCAATTATCTAACTTTTGTGGTCATGTCTCTTGTTTGTCTAGCTTAGAACCTCTCAAGGTATATGATGCTCTTGAAGACATGGATTGGGTTGCGGCCATGCATGAAGAATTGAACAATTTCGAGCGCAACAAAGTATGGTCATTAGTTGAAAGACCCAAAGACACATCACATAATGTCATTGGAACCAAGTGGATATTCAAGAACAAGCAAGACTCACATGGTCAAGTCATTCGCAACAAAGCAAGATTGGTTGCACAAGGCTACACCCAAATCGAAGGAGTCGACTACGGTGAAACTATGCCCCCGTTGCTAGACTTGAATCTATTCGTTTATTAATTGCCTATGCATCTACTCATAACATTACCTTATATCAAATGGATGTTAAAAGTGCTTTTCTAAATGGTCCACTAAATGAATTAGTGTATGTGAAACAACCTCCGGGTTTTGAAGACCCTAAATTTCCTAACCATGTCTACTTACTACATAAGGCTCTTTATGGGCTCAAGCAAGCTCCACGTGCTTGGTATGATCATCTCAAGGAGTTCTTAGTAGACCGTGGTTTTGAAATTGGGGTAATCGATCCCACCCTTTTTACAAAAAGGATAAATGGAGAGTTTTTCGTATGCCAAATATATGTTGATGATATTATCTTTGGTTCTACTAACATGAATTTAGTGATCAATTCTCTAAGCTAATGACCAAGGAATTTGAGATGTCCATGATGGGAGAATTGAAGTATTTTCTTGGCTTTGAAATCCACCAATGGAGAGAAGGAACATTCTTATGTCAAGCCAAGTATATTCAAGACATGCTCAAGAAATTTGATATGAACAATGCCAAGCCATATAAGTTTCCCATGGACTCCAAGGCGGATCTACACTTAGATCCGGAGGGTAAGGAAGTTGATCCCAAGCTTTATCGTTCTATGATTGGATCTTTACTTTACCTTTGTGCATCTAGACCGGATATTATGTTTAGTGTGGGTATGTGTGCAAGATTCCAATCAAGTCCTAAGGAAAGTCATGAAACCGCGGTTAAAAGGATTCTAAGATACTTGATAGATACTCCTAACTATGGTCTTTGGTACCCCCATGGGACAAGCTTTGATCTTGTAGGTTATTCGGATGCGGATTGGGCGGGTTGCAAAATGGATAGAAAATCAACTTCGGGTACTTGCCAATTCCTTGGTAGGTCTCTTGTGAGTTGGTCTTCCAAGAAGCAAAATTGTGTGGCCTCGTCCTCCACCGAAGCCGAATACATTGCCGCCGGAAGTTGTTGTGCACAATTATTATGGATGAGGCAAACTTTAAAGGATTATGGTGTCATTTGTGACAAAGTGCCTCTTTTATGTGACAATGAAAGTGCCATCAAAATTGCTCACAATCCGGTACTTCATGGGAAGACCAAGCATATTGAGATCCGGTATCATTTTATTCGAGATCATGTTGAGAAGGGTGATATTACAATCAAGTATGTCAACACCAAGCATCAACTCGCCGATATGTTCACAAAGCCTCTTGGTGAAGCAAGATTCAAGGAGTTAGAGGAGAACTAAATGTGGTGGACATAAGCAATTGGACTTAGTGGACTTCTTGCATACCTACCCATATTAGACAATAGTTATTTGGTTTGGATGTAGGCATGGACATAGGGGGAGTGCGGTCCTAATCCATTGGACTATCCCTCCCCCCATTATGCCGATAGCAAGAACTCATTTTGTCTCTATATTTTCATTTTATGAATTGTGAGCTTAAATGACGAGTAGTGGCCGTGAACCCAAGATACATCTTCGCGGTGTCACACCACACACTCATACATGGTGGCTTAGGCCACCGCCCTCTTCTTTGTGAAGAGTTGATCTTATTTGATCTTCATGGATTTTATTTGGTTTCTAGACCTTTATTGTGTTTTGGGAAAAACACTTGGAATTGGCTTTTTTATTTGCATCTTGCAATTCCTAGTGAGTATCTCACCATCAGTGACTTTGTTCTTAACCTAAGCCATCTTATCTAAAAGCCGTGCTCATCTTGCATCATACATGTCCTCCATTTAAATCTGCTGTTTTGGAGCTTTTGGGTCCGGAGACTCCGGTGTTCAGCACCGGAGACTCCGGTCTGTCCAGAGTCTCCGCCCTAAAGCCCGGAAAAACTCCGGTGCTTTAGGCCGGAGACTCCGGCCTCGGTCGTTTCGCTGGGATCTTAAGGGCTCGGGGTGGGGAGTTATTTCATAACTTCCTCACACCCCCGACCCCAACTCTCCCCAGCCGCCGCCACAGCTCCAAGACCGCCTCCGGCCGCTCCCCGCCGCCGGAATCCGCCGTGCCACCGGCTCCTCCACTTCCCAAGCGTTGGGGATCTTCCTCCCCTCCGTTTGGATCTCGCCATGAAGGACTCGGGTACCACTCTCTCTCCTTCTCTAGGATTTCATCCTAGATCTAGTTTTGAGAGTAGTTCTTGTAGAAATTCGTGGTGTAGAACCTTTAGGATGGCAATGTACTATCTAGAAAATTGCTAGTGTGAGTTTCCCCTCAGTTTTGACCTAGATTCGAGTTTTGGCATCAGGGCCGGAGACTCCGGCCTTCTGGTCCGGAGACTCCGGTGTGGCCGGAATCTCCGCCCCCTGACCGGAAACTCCGGTCTAGATCAAACCTGAGAGAAATTCCTCTACCTTTTTCTCTCGTTGAGATTCCATGGACATGTATGCTTACCTCAATGCTACCTATCTACTCCTGTTTCACAGCTAACAAGAAGTATCCCGGTCCTTCATCCTCATCCTCGACTATTAAGAAGTCAAAGAAGAACAAGCTCCAAGGTCGAGACTATTTGATCTATGATGAAGAACAAGACAAGCATGTGCAGAGTGGTGCTCTTAAGCAGAAACAGGCTGCTGATGCTAGAAGGGCTAGGCAAGAGGCTGCCTCCTTCGAGAAGAAAGGGCCAAGAAGGCCAAGTTTGACAACTTGACCACTTTGAAGGGGTTGAACAAGGAAGAATTTCGGACAATGAGGGCGCAGAATTTCTATGACATGCCAAACAACTCCACCGATGGTCACTTTTGGAGAAAGGAGCAAGAGCTCATTATGAAGGAAATATATGCCAATTTGGACCCAAAAGCTCTTGTGTGTCCTCAAAAACCGCTGAACTTTGACGTGTTGGCCAAGAAGACATACTTTGCGGATGCATTATGGGTTGCTAGGAAGATTGGTCTTGAGCCCCTTATTACCACCCAACAAGACTATGATATTGACATGGTCCAACAGTTCTTTGCCACTCTTGTGCTTGGAGATGAGGAGGACACCAAAATGACATGGATGACGGGGCCTCTCAAAGTTAGTGCACACTATTCAGAATTTGGAGAAGCCTTGGGGTATGTGTTCAAAGGTGTGAATGAACCCGTTGGTCACCGGATGCATGTTGAAGGTGGCCTATGATAAGAAGATCCTTGCCCCTCTTGCTGCTAGAGGGGGTGCCCTTGCTACCACCAAAGGACTCAAGCCCATCTACAACATCTTGATTCGCATGTTTCGTTGGAGCATTGCACCTCAAGCCGGGAATACGGATGCTATCCGTGGAGCTCTTGTCAACCTCATGTACCATTGCCACAAGACATACCTTGCCGGTCCGAATTGTCAAGGGTTTGAGATTGATGTCATGGATTTTATCAAGTGTGAGATCAACATTGCTATTCACGAGAGGAAGAATCCTATGTATGCTCCCTATGTCATGAAGCTCATTCTCAAGAAGATTCCCAACCTCAATCAATCTCATTTCAAGAAACACACATATGGCACCCTTCAAGTACTCCGCCATCACCTTACTCAGCCTCTTATGAAGAGATAGAGGAGCAAGAAGCTCCTAGGGCAAGAAGGAAAAATGCCACTCCACCCTCTTGGGATCAAGGTGGCAAACAAAGAGTCAACGAGGAGTTGAAGAAAGTTTCTTGGTGGCAAAGGGCCATGATGTGTATGGGTGTTGGGTTGCACAAGGAAAATCATCAAACTTATGTCACTAACAAGAGGATCTTGTCCAACCAAGCCAAGATGATGAAGGAAATGCGCAAGATCAGCAATGGTGGTACCACTCCTCCTCGCAATGAGGTGATCCCGAAACTCCGCCATCCGATTCAACTATCTCTCTTGACAAGTGGAATGAGGATACATTTCATTGGTCTGATTATGCCGAGGTGACCTCCATGCCCTCCTCTTCTCGCAACACCGGCAAGGCTCCTATGCGCTATGAAGAAGAAAGTGATGAGGAAGAAGATAGTGTTGAAGCAAGTGATGCTGAAGATGATGATGGGAGTGGTGATGATGAGGACAGTGATGCGACGATGATGAAGACGACGAGTGATCGCCTTGGGTTCCGTTAGCATCGCTCTTCTCCCTTTTTGGTGTTTCGATGCCAAAGGGGGAGAAGTAGTTCTATTAGGCTCTCTCACCGTGGGATTTGCATGGGTCGGACACAAGCACGTGCGTTTATCATTTATTTGCGCTTGTGTCCATTTATCTTATGTCATTTGAACCTATTTGCTTTGGTTTTATGTTGTGAGACTATGTTCCTATTTGTGGTACTCTGTGTGGTATGAGACTATGGATTTCATAATTCCTATGGTTGAGATGATATTACTTATGGTCTATTATTGTGCATTGGTCTCTATGTCATAGTTATGCACAAGGTATGGTTCCTTTTCACCTCAACCCTATATCATGATTTGTCTCATGTTGGTGTAATTTATATTGTTCCATATATTTCTTGTGAGTTGTCTCTCCTCTACATGTTGAGCATTTGTATTCAAATGCAAACTACTTGTATGCACACATGTAGGGGGAGCCTCTCAAATCAAAGTACATGTCGATAATTGTTGTGTGCTTTATTGCAAATCCGAGTGTTGTCATCTAACACCAAAAAGGGGGAGATTGAAAGGACATATTTTATGTCCCCTATGTTTTGTGTGTTAGGCAACAACACTAGGAATTATTTAATATGATGTTAAGTGGTGCAGGAATGAAATGATACAATTACACTTTGCATCGAAACACTTGACAAGAAAAAGAAGCTTGCATTTGCCTGTCCAGTCCGGAGTCTCCGGTCTCTGTGGCCGGAGTCTCCGGTCAATTTGAAACTGGAGCAAAAGCTCCTCAGGACGGCAGCCGCGGTATGGGTGCGGAGTTACCCCGGAGTAACACCGGAGTCTCCGCACCGGCCGGAGTTTCCGGTCCCGTGGTCCGGAGTCTCCGCCCCAGACAATTTTTGAATCGAAGAACTTCCCACGACGGCGCGTGCGGTATTGGGTCCGGAGTTGCCCCGGAGTAGGTCCGGAGTTTCCGGCCCTACCGGAGTTTCCGGACTCCAAGACCGGAGTTTCCGGCCTGCTGAGAAGATGAACATCGCGGCGGCAGCCGCTGTATCGGACCGGAGTTACCCCGGAGTCAGTCCGGAGTTTCCGCCCGGTCCGGAGTCTCCGGACTTAGTGGACAGAAAAACGGCTAGTTTTTCTGGAGGGGTATAAATACCCCTCCACCTACCTCCAGCTCTGAGCTCGCCCAGATCTGAAGTACACCATTGTTGCAAGCTCAAGAAACATTAGATCTCCCAATCCCTCCACCCAAACTTGTTGATCTTTGGAGGATTGAAGGAGAAGGCCCGGATCTACATCTTCACCAAGCGGTTCTTCATTTCCCCCTCATTCACTTGAGGGATTTGAGCCTAGGGTTTCCACTAGGAAAACCTAGGCATCTTGTTGTACTTACTTGCTTGCTACTTTTGTGTAGTGAAGTTGTGGTGCTTGGGAGCTCCCAATCCTTTTGTGGGTTGTGCTCCAAGCTTGTTGTAAGGGCTCCGGATTCCGCCTTGAAGGTCTCCGATAGAAGGTGGACCGAGCTTTTGTGCGAGGTTCATCGGAGAATAGGGTGAGGCCATTTGTGGCGTCTTGAGTTTGAAACTCACACCCCTCCAACGAGACGTACTCCCCTAAAAAGGAGGAACTCGGGAATACATCCTTGTCTCCGCGTGCTTCCCGATCGGTTACTCCTTTCTTGTTATTTACTACTTGTATCTTATCTTGTTTAGACTTAACTTGTCATATAGGTAAATTCATCTTAGTTGCATATCTAGAGAATTTACCTTTGTGTCAAGCCTTAATCGAAAAAGAATTAAAAATTGGAGTAGCACCTATTCACCCCCCCCCCTCTAGGTGGCCATACGATCCTTTCAAAAGCTCTCGACACTATACACACAAGCGGGAGTAGGTATTTACCTCGTCCAGAGGGGCCGAACCTGGGTAAATTCTCTCGTGTCAATCTTGTTCCTTGACAGTTCAATCGTCGCATCTCCTCACAATCTCTACGATCGGTTCTCTCGATCTCTATGTTTTTTATGTCGGACCCGAGCTATATGGATACCCTTGGTACCAACCCCCGACAAAATACACACGTGTCCTTGCAACATGCCCTTGTAATGTGTCTTCTCTCTGTTCCATCTTTTGAGATGATCAATACATCATGAAAAGGGCATCATTGGGACAAAAGTGAAAACCCACATGGATATAACATATACTCTTCAGAATTATAAGACTAAACAATGATAGTGTTGAAGTGCGTAAAGGTTGTAGAATATCTGATACGACTAAGAGTATAAAATTACAATAATCTACTCAAAGTTTAGGCATTTCATACTATGTTTGCTTGATACATGGATGGGTGCTTTTTTGGTCTGATGGATTGCAGCATTTTTTTGGTGTCTAAGTAATTTTCTGGCTTAGTGCGGTCCAAACCGGTGCATCTCCCATTTGCAAATGTAATATTAAACCTTAATATCAGAATCATCTTCGCAAGGTATCCGTAACCAGTGCATATCAACGGAAAGAGTAGACCTGAGCTACAAAATTTGGTTTCCCCTTTTCCAAAAATATATAAACAACGATTTGCCAGGAGAAAGAAATATCTCTACTATGAAGTTCATATGAACACAGAGAAATTCATCTCCCGACTCGACGCAACCGCTCCGTTGCTCATCACACCGACCAGTGGAAAGTCCTCGTCTTCGGCCAATCTGACGCATTTGTGCCTTCCTTGTCTCAGCCGCCGTTGCGCGGTGTACAGTGGCAGCGCAACCTAGGGCGAGCTGGGGTTCAGGCCGAAGCTGGCAGAGGACCAAATAGTTCGAGAAGAGAAGGCCGACCGTGGGCAGCGACAACGAGATGGCCGGGAAAAGCTTGGACGGCTTGCGTGCGTCATCACCGTCTGTGCGCGATGCAGTGGTGCCCCCGAAGGAGGGCATTGTAGGATAGGGAAGAACGGCGGCACCAGCGCCGCAGTTGGCCTGGGACAATAGCGTGGAGGACGGTCCGAGCGGTGCAGGGAGGACTGGCACCGGTGCCGCCCTTCTTAACCCACACAAGATCAACACGTAGACCCTATCAAACCAGCAAAGCGGTGCTATCACCGACTATGGGCAACAAAAATATCACACTCACTTACAGGTGGGGTCACCCACGTTCACACATAGGAGCAACCACAATCCTTTATGTTTAAGGAGTTTAGTACTTTGAAGGAAAAAATCGCACTCACTTATTGGTGGGGCACCCACGCTCACACCTTGGAGCAACCACGTGACTCTATTTCTAGGGTACTTAGTACTTTGATTTGAAGGGATTTTCTATTTCTTAGTTTATTTTCCCGCGGCAATGCGCGTGGTGTCATCTAGTTAAAGAAACGATTTTGCAAAATCTATATCCTAAACTAAATATCATCAATGGCATCATAACTCTTATATCTTACAAATAAGAAATCATGATATTTGTCTAAATTACGGTGACACAAATATTGGAAGACAAAGACCAAGTAGGTGACTAATCTCTCAAGAAAAGCATATATACTAAAAACATCAGTGATCGGCATAGGAAAAATGCTTGGACGCCCATAACCTCTTACCCTTTTTATCTCTAGTTAGAGGACAAAGGCGACGGGGCGGCTGATATGCCTGCAGAGCGGATTCATATTTCTTTCTTAGACTACGAAACCATGTTTCTTACCCAGGAAATGGTACTCGCCATGGGAAAGCACACACCATTAAATTTGATCCATCAGTTCATCAAACTTAATTGTCAGATTTTTTACTCTCTAGAATTAACAGCTTGTACATTTCTCTAGTTTCTATCCAATGCACAAACCTAATATCATATCATATAAGAATAAACATTTGCTGTTGATGAAGCATCGTGGTATACCTTGTCTTTCTCTGGTCTCGCATTTGTGGCATCTACCACTGTATATTTCTTTCAGCCCTTCAAATTGAAGCCAAAAATAACAAAGTTCGGATCAATTCTGTAGTGAGAACTTCACGTCGGACTGGTCGAATATTAAATGGCTAGATGTAAAACAAAATAATAAAGCAGGATGTAAACTATACTTACAACAGATCTATATCATGTCTCCGTGTACGGTTCTTGGTCACGCATGCTGAGATGGACGTGCATGAGCTGGTTCCATATATGTGCACTGTGCACCACTCGTGCTTTTGGCCAAAGAAATACCGCACGTAATAGCAAAGAACGAGTTGGCCTACTCGACTGATCGATCCGATGCGCCTGTACAAAGCTAGCTAGATGAGCTAATTGATCTGTGGTGCAAGCCGCTTCGAGCCTTCAGTCGGGGCGCCGACTTGCCTGGCCAATTCGACGCTCTCCAGGCTCACGTCGGCGTAATCAACGCCAGGAGAGAATAAAACAGCTAAGTCGTTTTCCTGCATAAATGTCATATTTCTGTTTCAATCAATAAAATTAAGTCGGCACCATCGAGTCGATCTCAGGGGTTGTCGTTTCTTCTCAAACGCCACGACTCAGGTTTCGCTAGAATCGATGCATCCAACCAAATAAGGTGCAGAAAATGGCTCGAGACTCGTATGAGGAAAAGGAGAAAATGCTGGATCATGCCCTTGGGAGTCAGAAAAAAACGCCTAGGCAACCAAACACGCCAGTTGTGTTTCTTTCTTTCCCGAATCTTTTTTTTAACTTGAACCACAGGGTATTTCCCTATTTTATGACGGACAAAGAAAAAAGGAGAAGACAATCTTTGCTTTAAGGTATAGACAGAGATAGGGAAAGAGATAGATTGATCAAGTGGTATGTCTGTGAGGCCGTAATGATTTAGTATCACAAATGCCGTAATGGCACCAATTGTGACTGCCATTCTTTTTTTTACAACAATTGTGACCGCTTATTAACCTTTCGGCCCTACAGAACCTATGAGCGCCAAACCTGAGGGCATGTTTGATTCAAAGGAATTGTATACGATTTTTGGAGGATTCAATCCTATAGAAATTTTTCCTTTCTTACTTGTTTGATTTGTAGGATTGGATCCTATAGGAATTTATCCTAAGGAATATTTTGTACTACAGTGCCCGCGGGTGAGACGCCCGAAAAATCGCTCCCGAAGGGAGTCGATCTCGGGTGGGGAGGGAGGCCACTGCCTCTCCTTGCCACTGAGCTAAAGCTCAGTTCTCAGGGCTCTCTCGCTGGGCTCGCTCGCGCGCCAGGTTCGGCGTGGAAGCGCACGCTCATGCTAGTCGATCTCTTTATTTTTAATATAAAAAACGGTGTGCATCACCATTCACCACGATGCAGAGGCCGGCCTACCCATTTCTAAAAAAATGAAAATAAGGATTTTTCTGTGGCAGGTAACCCATGACAGATTACCAGCAAGGAAGCAGCTTTTTATCTGAAAAGGGCCAACGAATGGCTCTTTCAAGATATGGGGGGCAGGAAGAACTCTGACCTGATCTGGGTGGGAGCTGCTGCTGTCATGTGGTCTGCCTGGACCATACGAAATAAACTGATTTTCTAGGGGAAGGGTTTTGCGGTAACCAGCTAATGTGATTTTTCGCGTTATATTCTTTTTACAGTCCTGGAAGCCGCTTTGGGATCAGAAGCATTGAAGAGTGATGGATTGGGCGATTGAGGAAGCAAAGCGAAAGGCAAGAGTCCTGAAGAGAAGCTCTCGTTGATTTTTAGGCTGCTGTGCTGCGTTTAACCTGGGTGTTTTGGTGTCGTAACTATCCTGTTTCAACCTGCGTTTAACCTCTTTCTATTCACGTTTCAACTGTGGTGCTGGTAGCTAAGGCTCATGTAATGTCTGATAATAAGTGTGTCTTAGGTCTTGGGAGTCAGGATGGGTTTTCGATGTTAGCTCTGGCTTAAGCTGTGTGCACCCCAGCAAAGTTGTATGAAACTCTTGTGCTCTCTATAAAAAGCAGGGCCAAGTGCCTGTTTGTCTAAAAAAGAGCTAGCTAGCATCGATCGCCGTCGTCGCGACCTCATGGCCACCTCCGGCCACATCGTCGTCGACATTGGCACCGACGAGGGCACGTCGACCGGGCAGCCGCCCATCGCGCCGGTGCCGTACCTCCTCTCCTTCGCGGACCTGTCCTACAGAGTCAATACGACGAACGGCGGCAGGCTGACGAGCTTCCTGCGGTCCAGCCCCGAAACGAAGTTGCTGCTGGATGGCGTCACCGGCGAGGCGCAGGAGGGAGAGCTGTTCGCGGTTATGGGCGCCAGCGGCTCCGGCAAGTCGACGCTCGTGGACGCGCTCGCCGGACGGATCGCGAGGGGGAGCCTCCATGGCAGCGTCACGCTCAACGGAGAGACCCTCCACGGCCGCCGCCTCCGCGCCATCTCGGCCTACGTGATGCAGGACGACCTGCTGTACCCGATGCTCACCGTGCGGGAGACGCTGCTGTTCGCCGCCGAGTTCCGACTCCCCCGCGCGCTCTCCCTGGCCAGGAAGCGCGAGCGCGTCGACGCGCTCATCGGCCAGCTCGGCCTCTCCGCCGCCGCCGACACCGTCATCGGCGACGAGGGGCACCGCGGGGTCTCTGGAGGCGAGCGGCGCCGGGTCTCCATCGGCACAGACATCATCCACGGCCCGATCCTGCTCTTCCTTGACGAGCCCACCTCCGGACTCGACTCGGCGAGCGCGTTCATGGTGGTGCAGGTGCTCCGCAACATCGCGCGGAGCGGTAGCGTCGTCGTCATGACCATCCACCAGCCCAGCGCGCGTATCCTCGCCATCCTCGACCGCCTTTTGTTGTTATCGCGCGGACGCACCGTGTATGCTGGCACGCCTACGGGCCTCATGCCCTTCTTCTCCGAGTTCGGCAAGCCCATCCCACACAACGAGAACCCGGCGGAGTTCGCGCTCGACATGATCAAAGAGCTTGAGGGCCACCCGACGGCGCCGGGCCGCTCGCCAACTTCAACGCCAGGTGGCAGGCGGAACACAGGATCATGCAGGATATCAGAACGATGCTCGCCATCGCCGAGAGCGTCCATCGGGGGAAACTGGTGGACGGGAGTGAGACGTCGGGGACGGCGTCGTCAGTGCCGACGTTCGCGAACCCGCTGATGGTGGAGGTGTGGGTGCTGATGAAGCGGTCCATCACCAACACGAGGCGCATGCCGGAGCTCTTTGTGATGCGCCTGGGCACGATCATGGTGACGGGCTTCATACTGGCCACCATCTACCTGCGCCTGGACGACACGCCCAAGGGTGTCCAGGAGCGGCTCGGCTTTTTCGCCATGGGGATCTCCACAATGTTCTACGTCTGCGCCGACTCGCTGCCTGTGTTCGTCCAGGAGCGCCACATCTATCTCCGCGAGACGGCGCACAACGCCTACCGCCGCATCTCCTACGTGCTGTCCAACGCCTTCGTGTCCTTTCCGCCGCTGGTCATCCTGTCCCTGGCGTTCGGCGTCACAACCTTCTTCGCCGTGGGCCTCGCCGGCGGCGGCTCGTCGTTCATGTTCTTCGTGCTCATCATCCTGGCATCGCTCTGGGCGGGCAGCGGGTTTGTCAGCTTCCTGTCGGCGGTGGTGCCGCACGTGATGCTGGGCTACATGGTGGTGGTGGCCATCCTCGCCTACTTCCTCCTCTTCTCCGGCTTCTTCATCAACCGGGACAGGATCCCCAGCTACTGGATATGGTTCCACTACATCTCGCTCGTCAAGTACCCCTACCAGGCCGCGCTGCAAAACGAGTTCGGCGACGCGACCCGGTGCTTCGCGCGCGGGATAGAGATTTTCGACGGGACGCCCATCGCCGGCATGACCGAGGTAGTGAAGATGAAGGTGCTCGGCGCCATCGGCACAGCCCTCGGGACCAGCATGACGGCCAGCACGTGCGTCGTCACCGGCGCCGACGTGCTCGCGCAGCAGGCCGTCACGGACCTAGGAAAGTGGATGTGCCTCCTGGTCACGGTGGCATTCGGCTTCTTCTTCCGTGCTCTCTTCTACGTCGTCTTGCTCCTTGGGAACAAGAACAAGCGGACATAGAACGTACGCCGAGGCCGAGCGCGACATTCAAATCGGGAAATTAATCATGATGTGTAATTTTGTTTCGTGAAGATGGGAAATCATCCACGAAATTCATCTGTGATTAGCTGGTTCTTTTCTAAATTTTGCTTAGTAGTACAGCAATTGTAGCACGCCATACATGGCTGATATATACAGTTGTTCGATCCTACTTCAGGTGCTTTTGCTTAGTGGATGGTCAGACTGAGACAGAGACCCTTGTCCTAAGAGCTTATTTTCTCAATATAGAATGGCACTAGAAAAGATATAGGCGCGCTTTGCCGGGCGCGTACTGGGGCAAAAAAATAAAATTTAATGTTCATGCCTGAAATCGTCTCAAATGCGATAAGTTTTTTAGGTGACCACATTTTTTAATCAAGTCAATCAATCACATTATCACATTTGATAACATAGAGTTTTGTGGTTATATACTTAAATTTTACCCGCCTTTCATGGGGATCTCCGAGTATGTTGCTTGAATCTGTTTCAAATTGCAGAAATCCACGACGTTCTACCATTTCTTCCTTCTACTTTCTCAGCCAGGAGACCGAACACACCACCCACGCGGTAATCTTTGCTGATGTGTAGGTGCCCACCCGGGTTCAACTATATGTATGTCACCCCACCGACAAACGTGGAGAATACGTTTGGCAATTGTCTTAATTGGTTGAGAAGAAAACTAAAGCACAAATTCGTGTGGGAACTTATGTGTTAGTTTGGTTTATATGGAATTGCCAAAATGATATGATATAGTTGTCGAAAGGATAATTTTACAGGTTATATGTATGGCTACACACCTGATGCATGAGTAGTGCCACCGGAGGCTCATTGAGCGAGGTGTACACCTATGAAGACGGTCAAAGCGTTCCTGATTGTGAGGTCATTATTATCGAATAAAAAGTCAAGTCTATCCGTATGTGGATGCAGCATACTCATTATCAAGTGACTACTAGTGCAATCTCCTAACCATCCTGTTATGTAGATTCTCGACCAGAATTTTGACTTCGATGAAATCTTGATTGGGCATGCATGACATCTTCCCCTCGGATTGGAGTTTTATCCCTAGGGTCAAATATTTGTGGATGGAGGTGATCCATGGAAGATCCCATCACGGCAAAGCTCTTGTCTCTTTGGCAATGCTTATTTTTTGGAAAATGTGGAAAGAAAGAAATGAATGTATCTTCCGAAACCAATTCTCCACTTTGGAGATGGTTGTGAGTAAGATTAAGGAGGAGGATAGATTATGGTCGTTTGCGGGGGCTAAGGCCTTGAGTTCGTTGATGTTGCGAGAGTAGATTTTTTTTATGGTTGGGATTTGCCTTGACCTTTTGGTTTGTAACACCTCTTAAACTCAATGAAATGGCAAACCTTTTGCCTCGTTTAAATTTTTTTAATCATCCCGGTTCTCTAGCTCTGCACCGTCGATGAAAAAAAAACAATAGCAATTCATCGAGAAACTAAACAAGTGGCATTTAACTATACTAAAATCAGTGTCACGTTAACTATAGTAAAAAAATCATGTTAACTACCGTAAAACAGTCACAATTTCACTATAGTAAAAACATTTACAAGTTAACTATAGTAAAAATAATATCATTTTAACTATAATAAATACAGTGGAAAGTTAACTATAGTAAGAATGGTGTCATGCTAACTATATTAAACGTTGTGCCATTTTGATCGGCACGGCATCCCGTGATACAAGGATTCATACCTTGGATTTTGTGGAAGTTCGAGGTCGTCGTCCTAGGCTCTTCCACATGTCTTCTCTTTCAGTGATGTCCGATCTAAGAGACCCACGCTGTTTGCTGATCGGCGTGTATCCCTCCACGTGGGCGCCGACATCTCCCTCCGCTCGGAAAGAGGCAAGGGAAGCGCGACAAATAGCTCGGGCAGAGGTGGAGGAGGGAGGAGGCACAATCTGCGGCTCGAGAAGAGCTGGAGAAGCCGACGTGAGCATCGTTGTGACACAATTTCTGAATCGGGAGAGAGAATAGCCGGGTTAGGGTTTGTCTCTAGGTTACGGGGGATATATAGCTCTCCCGTCACACATTGAAAACGAACATTCTAAAACTCCATTTGGATATTTATCACACTGGGATTGAAGTAGGATCCACAAGTAATACAAACGATCCCACCAGCTAGAAATTACAATCGATTTATTTTCCGAACAACTCATCCTCTTCTCCGTTATCTCTTGTTTTAATCCAAGATTATGTGATGCAGTTGTCTTCAACACTAGAAGAAAAAAGTATCTACATATGTGGATGCAGCATACTCATTATCAAGTGACTACTAGTGCAATCTCCTAAGGACATGTACAATGGTAGAGAAGGCTGGTCTTCTCTTAGCCCTCCACGTCACTTAGAGAAGGCAATAAATAGTAGTCCTACAATACGTTATCTCTTATTTTCATGTCTAGCAATTAATGAGAACTAAATAAATTTAGAAAGAAATTATGTTAATAAGGGAGAGCATATGGTACAATGGACAAAATAGCCTTCTCTTAATTTTTAAGAGATCATCCCTTAGCTAAGGGAAGACAACCCTCTCTCTTCATTCTCTTTCCTCCAACTAAGCAAATATTCGACGTGGCATCTCTAAGGGAAGGTTGACATCACCGCATTGTACATGCCCTAATCATCCCTGTTATGTAGATTCTCGACCAGAATTTTGACTTCGATGAAATCTTGATTGGGCATGCATGACATCTTCCCCTCGGATTGGAGTTTTATCCCTAGGGTCAAATATTTGTGGATGGAGGTGATCCATGGAAGATCCCATCACGGCAAAGCTCTTGCCTCTTTGGCAATGCTTATTTTTTGGGAAATTTGGAAAGAAAGAAACGCATGTATCTTCTGAAACTATTTTTATTCTCCACTTTGGAGATGGTTGTGAGTAAGATTAAGGAGGAGGGCTAGATTATGGTCGTTTGCGGGGGCTAAGGCCTTGAGTTCGTTGATGTTGTGAGAGTAGACTTTTTTTTAGGGTCGGGCTTTGCCTTAAGCTTTTGGTTTGTAAGTTGTAACACCTCTTAAACTCAATGAAATGGCAAACCCTTTGCCTCGTTTCAAAAAAAAAATCATCCCTGTTCTCTAGCTCTGCACCGTCGCTGAGAAAAAAGAAGAGCTGTGCAATCTGATGACTTAGTTTCAAAGGAAGTACAAGCTTCGTGGCAGGATAGTCGAACGGAATGTTTTGCTACTGCAGCAACTTTCTGTGCAAGTCCAGCCTAAACCCAGTGATACTTACTGGTACAATCTCGAACTTTTTTTTTTTGAACGAGAGGAGTACAATTTTGCGTACAATCAGAGGAAACAAGAAGCAAGAACAAACGCAAAATCATAGATAAGGTACTCAGCAGAGAGAGCACAACAGCAGTGAAGAACTGCTGAACCACCAGAACTCCACTTCGCCGACGATCGCCGGAGGAGAAGAGAACAAACCTCCTGCCAACTGGATGAGGGAAGACCTCCAACTTTGAAGACGACCGCATGAGCCACTCGACGCCAGCGACGAGATCTTCTCGATGAAAGAGCACGGCCAAGCCGTCCGCACAGCCAGCACCAGCACCACCCGCCGCCGGAGCGGCCAAGCCGTGCCAGGACCACCATCTTCGCGCCCTCCTTCCCTGCGCCCGAGCCAAGCACCTAACCTCTCCGCTCCAGAGCTTCACCTCCCAGAGCCTCCTCCCCTCACCTCCACGGTCGGCCGGAGGAGACACGAAGAAACGAAGCACCAAAGCCGCCATTAGCAAGCACGCCACCCCTGCAGCTCCACCCCTCGCCACCACGGCCGGCCAGGGGAGCCAGAGGCGCACGCCAGCATCACCTGCTCCAACCCCACGCTTGGTCAACGGCAGCGTCGCTCCGCCGTTCACCCGGGGGAAGCAACTACTCCACCGATCCGTAGATCGAGGAGAACCAAAAGCACCAGACCCGCAGGCCGGTGGACCGAGCACGCCTCCCACCCGCCGTCGCCGGCGAGGAAGAGGGAAGGAGACGGAATTATTCCTCCGATCCGGCGCCGAAACCCTCCCGAAGACGCCGCCGGGGAGACACCTAGCTACCCTATCTACATGCCAAGTGACCGGGAACAAGACCCCCGCCCTCCCCCGCCGCCGTAGCGGCGAGAAAAGGCGCGGATCTGCTCCGGCACCGGCGGTGAGAAGGGGAGATTTTTCTTTCGCCCTGTCGCCTCTCTCAGGAGCACGGTAGAGGGAGGGGGAGGGAAAGCACCTTCGTGTACAATCTCGAACCTTTGCACGTATATATAAAGAATCTCCTTTTTTTTCATTTACTTATTTTATAGTTCTGCAGTGCACAGATATGTGATCTTTTTTTGTATTTACAATCTGTTGCTATGATCATATCCACGTGTAGGCGCTTGTATCGTAGAGTAGAAAGATTCAGTGGTTTCCTGACATTTTTCGGGGCATTTTCTCTTTTCCACATGATTCCGACGGGTTTTCCGCGGACTTTGTCCTGGACTGGTGGGACGAATCAGTGAACATACCTTGTCTTTCAGAGACGCCGAACTAGTTTACCAGCATAAAGTTTCAGATGTGGCATCACTTGAATATAAGGTCATTAGTATGCCCTAATCGTTTCTGATCTGATTGTAGCCTGTTAGTGATAAGTTGTTACTTGTCTCATGCTGGGTGTTTGTTTAACAAGTTCAAACTATGTTATCGTGCGCAAGCTGGTAAAACAGGGTTATCAACATCCTAAATTATATATGCATATAAATGGTGGAATTCACCATCTTCCTTCTACTTCTTTCCTCTTCAACGACCAGCACAACCCTCCATTTTTGTTTCTTCTTGCAGTGTGTCTATCTTCTTCGCACTCACGCCATAGGGGATGTAGATTTTGCGGTTGAATCAGCTCTAATTGATGAATAGCTACTGAATTAAGCTGCAATAATCCACTGTGCTCCCAGAGAGAATTCACTAGTTCTGTACTCGAGAAGCTTCCGAGTGAAGTGACATATTAGAACGCGTCGAATTCCACCTCCATAACTTTTGCTTCTACTGGACCAGCTTCTGAACCAGTGAGCAAAACCGGTTTGTGCGGGAGATTTAACACCGGTTTACTTACGGACTCGGAAAAGCTTGTACGCTGTTCTGCTATTCTTCATGATGAAACATATACACGCAGAATCTACAAGAGCAATAGCTAAATTACAGAACACACCCATCCAAAGAATGGGTTTATAAACACATCATGAATCTGTCAGATAGTTTTGCACTGTGCATTGACCACTTGGTTTCAGAAACATCTTTTCAGAGAAAAAAAAATAGATGAAATGCCTCCGGAGAAAACAGAGGAGGTGCAACACAACACTTTGCTGTAAATCATGTAAATATCTTTGGTCGGTACACGGTTCATGAGCATACACAGCCGAACTCACCTGGTCACCACATCACAAATTCCGGCACACAGGAACATTGTTTATTCAGTTTCATGATTAGAGAATATGGAAATTTAAAGTCTTGAGAGAGAAAAAATGTGCCTACAGTCAAAGTACTAGGCGTTCTGAGCTCCATGAGATTTCCAGAGCTTAGTCCATTCGTCCATGGCATCAGCAGCTTTGGCGAAGACTGGATTTTTCGGCGCCAGCTTCTCCCTCACGGTGCCGGCTAGCTCCTTAACACAGCCATCAACAGTGACCGCGTTCCTCGTTAGCTTGAGCGACTGGAAGAAGGGGAGGACATCATCCATCAGTTTCACCCCTTCCCAGTCTTTCAGGCTCTCCAAGGCCATCCCTGCCTCTGCATCACTTCTCGTCACATAAGGCAGACCAGTCTTGACGCCGTAGCCTAGGCTGTCGCAGACCACCTTGGCGCACAGGCCATTCCATATGTCCTCAAGGGTGTCCCATCTGTGCTTACCTTCCTTGCGGATCCGCAGGCCAGGGAACATCACAGGCCCCAGAACCTCACGGTTGAACGCGACATTTATCCCACTCACGGGCAACATCGCGCCAAGTGGAACCGTCATCACAGCATCCACATAGTTTGTGTTGCGCTGGTTCCGCTTCACAACATGGGTCATCGGGTCGTAGTCCGCGTTGTGCAGCCACAGCCCACACGAGAGCATGCATTCAACCCCCTCCCGCAGGCTGAACGGGTACCCACGGACAAAGTCAGCACCCTTGCGGTATGGGTCGTACAGTGTGTTGAAGAAGAAAGGTGTAGCAGGCGTCTTCAAATTGATCATGTGCTGCGTGACAGCATCAACAGTCATGCCAGCGGTGTCCTTTGCTGGGAGGCAGTTGTCGTCAATTGAGATGACATACTTCTTGCGCGAGACAAGGTACCCAAAGTAACGGCTCGAGTGGCCAGAGAAGTTGATGGACATAGCACCAAGCAATCCTTCAATGTCAAACTTTGTGTAGACCTTGACATCAAAACCTGAAGGGATCTGAAGGTCTGCTGCCAACTCTGGATCCTTGACAACAATGATGTGGAACCGGGAGAAAAACGGCTGCCATGCCTCAAAGAAAGGGGTCAGGTTGGGCTGCAGTGCTGCGATCACAATGTCAACCTCGCTGTCATGAACTTCCACAGTCATCTTCTAGAACTTTTCGGAGCACCCTGCAAGCAAACAAACAAGAGGATACTGGGTCAAATAAGTGGGCATCCTTCTGACATAACACTCGAACAGGGAGTGATTTTAACAGGTAGACACAGCATACTTGTAGGAAGGACCGGTGCAAGTGGCTGCTTAATGTTGAGGAGCTCAACAAGCAGGATGATCTCCTCGCAGTCGGTCGCCAGAAACAACTTGAGGACCCTCTCTGTCAGCTTACCAGCACTAAGGGTTCTCTGCAATCAAAACGCCAGTCACTCGCTTGTCAGAGACTTACAACACGAAGAATATATAAGACTACAAGAATGCATTATAATCCATGTTCGTTCAACCCCATAGAAATTGCAGCATGAAAAACAGATTGTATACAGGACAAGCAATTAAGACGGCATTCACTCTAACAGCTCCCCCCGTTGACTGACAAATCGTGGAGTATTAACAGGGGACGATCATACCACATCAGCAGCTCTCTTTCTCACATCACAGCCACTCTTCAGGACCAATGAATTGGGCATAAACAACATCTGTTGAGACTAATCATGCAATCTAGCTCTCCTATGTTGAGGTTGAAAGGACACAGGCCAGACAATCGTACCGCATATCAACAGCTCTCTTCTCACATCACAGACACTCTTCAAGGGCCAACGAATTGGACATAAAAACATATGTTGAGAGTAATCATGCAATCTAGTTCTCCTATGTTCAGGTTGAGAGGACGCATTCCAGTCCCCAAAAGCAGTGAACACCGCCGCGAGCGGGATCACTACACAGGCGATCCGAATCGACCACACACACTCACAGGCAAAGCATCAGCAGCACGCACCGGACATCGCCTAAATCAAACACCGGTTCAGACCAGGACTGACCGGAAGAAACTAATCGCCCCCATAGTATCACTGGTCGGTAATCGCGGGTGAATAACGGATTATGAGAGATCGGAGCGAGAGGGTAGAGTACGTACTCGGAATAGGTCGACGAGGATGTGGTCGGGGAGGCGGGAGAGGTCGCGGAGGTTGGCGATGCGGCGGAGGGCGGCGTCGAGGGTGAGGGAGAGCAGGGTGGGGGTGGGGCGCATCGGCTCCAGATCTGGATCTCGCCCCAGTTATATAACACCCTCCCACTCGCTCGCCCTCGCGTCGCTGCGAAGGGAAGCAAAGGCGCCTCGCGGCCACGTTGCGCTCTCGATCCTCTCGCCGGCAGACGAGGGAGGAGCCACCGACGAATCGGAGACTTTTTTATGTACGGCCTATTTTTCTTCCGCCCCTTTGTCCACTTGTAAGTTGTAAGTTGTAGCTTGCCGTGCTCGGTGCGACCTCGATGATTTTTTTTTGCTTGCGTTGCGAGACTGCGCTGGCAAAGGAAACAAAAGAAAAATTAAACATGTGCTCCCTCTTATTATAAGACGTTTTGCCCTTTTTTTTTTTTTTTTTTTTGCGGGGAGCCATGATGTTTTAACTTGGCAAAATATGTTATACTATGGGATAGAGGAAGTACTATTTACTCTCGGTTGTCAAAAGGCCGATACTTTGGAGTTTGGACACACGAAGTTAGAGAGCTTTGGACGTGTTTGGTTATTCGCACAATTTTTTGCCATCTTGCACGCGTGACCCAGCGATCCAATCGTAGCTTATTTTCTACAAGTTGTTTGCTTGCCTGCACTAGTGGTTTTAGGGGAGAAATGCAAACAATGGTTGTTTATTATGTGCAATGGGGTATTATGCTCACCTCCGTAAACTTTGTTGAGCTTGGAACTTTTTCAAGTCCCCCGCCCCCCCCCCCCCCCCCCCCCCCCCACACACACGTTGCCCCTATGTGTTCGTACGGAGAGTCTGGACAGGAGAGATAACAAATAACCAAAAGTAACTTTGTAATTTTTGTTCAACTATGAGTATGCTTTTATATGAATAATAATTTACTACAACTTCATTTTACATATATTATGTAGTATATTGCCTTAACAAAATTAAACACAACCGTAACTAATAAAGTTTTCATAGCACATAGAAACATTCACAATTTTCCAAAGTTAAGATCCATATTTAGCTTTGGGACAAACTTAAACAACGGAGAAAACTTATACTACAAAAACATAAAACTCATTTTCATTAATTGGAGGAGAACCAGGAATAAGATTCAGCGTAGTAAGGCCAAGCTGGCTAAGAGCATCTCCAGCACCCTTCCCCCACCCCGCAAATTTTGACTTACTGAGTGGGAGAGAGAAGATTTTGGCAATGAAACTTCTGATCTCCAGTAGAGTCCCTAAACATGGCTTTATAAAACTTTTCCGTGCTCTATACCCCATACGAAATCACTATTCTAAAATTTCTCGAATACATGCAAACCCACAACATGGTAAAGAGTCAAACGTAGTGGGCAAATACAGCTAGCCTCCATTCGAAAAGCTTAAACTCAAGTGCTGCAAATTTTATATCTTTAGCAACATGAAAAACTTGCATAGCATTAATGACTAGTAGATATTAACATGTTGGTCACATACCGTGAATTAGGGGGCAAACATCGGTAGCCTTTTCAAAAAATAAATCGCCTGCAACGCAGACATGGGTACACATATTTCTGATAAATTATGGCATACATCATATATGTAGAAAATGTATTTATGTATGCAGTTATGTGCATGCCAAGTTCGAAACTGAAATATAAAAGTATAACTTATATGGAAAAGACAAAGTGTGCAAGATATGTACAATGTGATTTGTACTGTGCAAAAAACACAAAGTTTCATTTTCTCTATTTTGTGTAGCTCGCATATGATCGTATTTTTTCTTGAAATTTTGCAACAGTAAGCATGGAGGCAATATGGAAGTGATCGATTTTTTTCAATTATGTGAAATACGATTTTGAGATGTTTTGAAATTCAGGTTTATACGTACAATGTCCACCGTGGTACTTTAAAAAAGTCAGAGATGAACAGAGTAGACTCACAGGTCTCGAACAGGACTCACGCCCGCTCTACAGCCTCGGCGCGCTCGGAACGGTGGCAGCGAGACTGCGGGAGGCACACGCGCGCTCTACAGCGGAACAGGATTCAGAAATTCACAGGTCTCACGGAACGGCGGCTGTGGGAGAAAGCACACGCGCGCTCGCCCGCGTTCGACTCGTACGACCTGGCTGTGGCGCGGCACCCCCATCCCGGCAGCGCCGCTCCCCGGCACGGCCCTCGGCTCCGGCGCGGGCCTTCTCGGCACGGCGCCCCGGGTGCTAAGTTTCCATCTTATTGCAGTCCTGTGACGTTACTCTTGTGAGTCTTGGTTAAATTTCTTGAGATGGTGCACACGTATATGCATACAACTGTATTTGGCTGGAGAGGAACATAACATTCATATTATGATACATGGTTGAATCTTCCATAGATCTCAAAGACAGACCTGGAGAGTCATTTCTGCACTTCAAGGTAATGCAGGACTAGAAACTCCAGTCCCCAAATGAAGAAAACAGGTACACTGGACACATTTTCTTCAGATATATGCAGTTTCTTTCTCCCCCAGACAGTTCATAGTTGCAGCGTTTAGTACTTCAATACATTCAGGTCTTCAGCATACATTTTATAACATCAGTTGATATCTACTGTATACAACAAGTGAAGATACAATTTCCCGTAGTAAACAGTTATGATCATATTCATAGACAATGTTGGCAACATGAAGTCTGTAAATACACATATCATATTATGCATATTTAATCAGCAGAACTAGAGGATCATTAGGTGATCGTGAAGGAAGGCAACTGTGGAAATAACAGCATGCACAATGGTAGCTATTCATTCTTTCAACACATTTGAGGCTCCCACCTTATGGCAATACAAAGACATGAGGTAGTAGTAACTAGTAGTAGCATTCTCCTCCTATCTTATTAAAACCATGGACATGATAACAGACAACAGAAGTGCTCCCATCTGCACGCACATTCCTGTTGCCGGCGCATTCGATGAAGGACCGTTGGGCACCTTCCCATTGTTCGTCTCAGGCTTCTCTGTTGGGCAAGTATAGCTGCAGAGGCTGGGCCGGACAACACGGTAGACACCTTTGCTGGCCAAGACGTATATGTCCTTGTTGTTGTCCTCGCCGAAGGAATATATGTAGCCCAGCGATGGGAGAGGGCTCCCGGCAGCACTGTCACAGGGTATGGGAGAATTCTTGGAGCAGCTGAAGGAGATCAGGCTGGAGGTGTAGTTCCCACTGCTCTCTGGGGTCTCCGTGCCCGTCCACATGGCCGATGCATACAGGTCAGCATACAAGTACCTGAAAACACATATTCACAGATGCATCTTATAAATTTACATCTTCAGGAAATGCTGCTGCACATCATAGTAGTTCAGTGATATCTTTGAGTTCAAAATCAGTGCAAGAGGCCTTAAATAAATCAATGCAAGATGCCACTCTAAACAATGTTAATACCTTCCATACAAGCAGGGGTCGGCAGATCCTCGATAGACGTAACCACCCATGATCGATGCAGATCCGATGTTTTTATTGACATCAGAATGTTTGTATCCCATGATAGGAGGAATGGAGTTTATGGACTTGAGTGACGTGTTTCCTCCAGGTGCCCATGGTGGATTGTAAACCAATGGACCCTCGTAAACACGCCACCCATAGTTCCCGCCCTTGGAGATCAGATCAACTTCTTCGTATTGATCCTACATAGCAGGGCCAATATAAAAAGAGTCATAAAACAACTCATGATTAATAGCTTTAAAGTGCATGTATCGCGCCACTAGTACGCGCTAATCATTCAGAGAAAAAAGGGGTCTCAAGAATGAATTGTTGAGTCCTATCAATACGATGCACGGTGCATGTATCGCGGCACAAGAAGGCCGGGAGCGTGACGTGCTCCTCGCCCTGCCCTCCGCCGGCGGCGACCTCAACTTCCTCGCCGTCGACCGCTGCTGCGGCGGCGACCCCAAGTCCTCAACTCCCTCCGCCGGCGACCTTAACTCCCTCGCCATTTTTTGTGCTGCTGTGAAGCTTGGCAGGTACCCGTCGGGTCCCGTGTACCCGGCGGGTGGCGGGTATGGTGGAGCTCGGGACCCGACGGCAGGTACGGGGGCGGGTAGCGGGGGCGGGGAGAAGGGTCGGGGGCGGGTATGGGGTGGCAAACCCGGCCCCGAACCCGGCGGGTGCCATCCGGAGATGCACCTAAGACACTCCCGAACTTTGAACTGTCATGTGCTACATGCCTATCTTGTACTTACGGTTCAAAATATACTAAGGTGGTGATCAAGCCAGATCCCACGGCAGTACACTATAGCCCCCGGGGATATTGAACCAATGAAGCAGATATACCATTACTACATACAGTTATTATAACCAACATAAATTTAGCACTTCACACATTGAACTATTTATGATCTTGAAATGTACTACCTGACCAACATCTGCACAGTAGAAGTAGGAAGGCCTATCAAAATCAAAGCTGCATCTCCAAGGGTTTCTAACACCCAATGCCCAAATTTCTGGTTCTAAGTCGCTATCCTCAGAGAACGGATTGTCTTTTGGAATGGAGTAGTTACCCCATAAGCTGTGGTTAGTGATTTTACCCAGTCCTGAAAATATCAAAAGAATATCTTAGAAAGCTTCAGGACCAAAATTTTCAAATCTTAATAAACGATACTGAAGTAGTTGTTTCTTCATTTAAAAAAAAGTGAACTATACAGTCTGTCTGTCAAAACTAGTTGTGCTGGGCAGCAGAGAATGTTAACTCAGATGCCGTAGACTAAATACCTTGTGTTACAAATGTGTAGAACGAATTTTGAATAGAGAACATATAGCAAGTAACATACTACTTCGATAAATATGGTTCCACTATGAAGCATGTGTGCTAGATTAAACTAGCCCGTTCTTTAGACAGAAAAATAATTGCCAGTAGTTTACGTTCAAAATACAATTGTACCAGAAGCGATATGTCATTATACACTGAAGGCGGTATTTACAACTTAGTAGTAAAATGACAACAAGCTACTTTTATGCGGATATGTTTGAGTACTGAACTATTAATACTGAAAAGTAAGAGCAGCGTACGAAAATGTCGCATGAAGACCAAAGGAACTGAAGTAAAGGAAATAAAATAGAATTTTAATTTGAGTAAATCTAGAGTAAATCTAACAAATGACAAAATATGGCCTTCTCGATGAATTACCGGGTGTACTGTCAATGTCAAGCCTCATGATTTTTCCCAAGAGCGACTTTTTATTCTGTGCAAAGTTGAAAGGATCTCCTTTCTGTCCACCGTCCCCCATCATGAAGTAGAGGTATCCATCAGCAGGCCCAAAAAGTATCTGACCTCCATGCTGAGATGTATAAGGCAACCCCATAGTAAAAATCCTTTTAACTTCAGACGGATCGGCGGATGTTGCCTGAAAAGAATATTTGAACAACAGTGTGAATGAATAAGGTTCAGTGGACATGAAGACATGAATGGAAGAGCGTATCCAGATGAGCAAACCTCCGAAACATTCGACGATGAACCCTTAGCAGAATACTCCGACACAACAGCCTGAAACTGGCATGGCTGAGCGCCACTGTCAAGGCCAAGCTTTGAGGGATCACAGCCCACATCAGAGTTGCAAGCACACCTACCAGAACAGCTGGGCGACTTGGTCCTATCACAGTTGTAGGAGGCAAAGAAGCGCCCGTTGGTTGCAAAGTCGGGATGAAATGCCATGCCCATGAGCCCAAACGCCGAATCGAAATGCACCTGGTCTGTCAGATCGACGAATGGGGCCGCCTCATCGAACTGCAGTGTGCCTCCAGACCCCTGCTCCGGGACGGTTGCCATCCATATCTTCCCAGCTTGGGTGCCCAGGAAGACTCTGTTGGACCCATCAGGGTGAGGAACCATGTTGAGGTATGCGTAGGACCCGTTGTCGATCCTCTCTAGGCATACCCCTTTCGGAGAGGCCGAGGTTTCGGTGGCATCAAATGAAACGGTGTTCCCACTGAAGCACACCGATCGGTCACTAGGTGCGCTGCCAAACGCTGTGCAGAAGTCTTTCTCAGACTGCCAGGCGTCGGTGAGCTTCGACGGTGAGCTGGGTAGCCTTGCGCCTCCTTGCAGCGGAGGCTGAAATGGGGAGTTGAGTATCGTCGCGTCCTTGCAGGTGTCCCAGACTAGCTTGCAGTAGTCCTGTGTTGTTTCCTTGGACTGAGCCGAAGTCGCCGAGGAGGTGGAGTTGCACAGGAAGGGAATCGTTCTGATGTTTGGGCCGGCGTCGAACAGTTCGGCGGAGTATGGATTGCATTTCTGGACGAAAAAAAATACAACAGTTGTTCAATAGATACGGCTGCTAAGTTCATGATCACGTTGGTCAGTTACTTGGCAAGATGATCTTTACCCAAAGCTTACATGTTTTTCTAAAGGTGCAAAGCTTATATGTGTTTCAAGTAGTCTCTGTTCATCTACTACCAGAATCATATATTCATTGTCTAGGTTTGTGCATACCAACCCACATGGCCGCATGTTAGAATTAGATGCACATCTTACTCTAGAAAATTAGCTAATAATTTGTCTGAATCTGAATCTCATGTTTTTATATACAGAGGAAAGAAAGATAACAGGTCAATACTCATACATAATACTGTACATGTTTTTTTAGGTGCATAATACATGTTGGTATTTCCACCAAGTATTCTGTCAATTACTATATCACTAGCAGCAAGACCAAAGTTCAGATCTTGTAGCCTTTGCATACCTGCAGATTGCAGTAGTGCATACTTTGCAGGCGTCACTAAAATCAACTGAAGCACCCACAGCTTAATTCATGCAGGTAAGCAAACTGTCGAGCACATGGAGGGCGGGGCGTACCGCGCAGAGGAGGGACTTGAGGACGGCGGCGCAGGGCGCGTCGGAGACGCTGGAGGCGTCGAGCTGCTTGCGCAGGGCGGCGTCGGCGGCGGCGTCGCAGCAGCTGGTGGCGCCGGTGTTGCCGCAGAAGGCGAGCGTCCCATTGAGCGGCAGCGGCGCCCCTGAGCAAGAAACAAGAAAGCGAGGGTGAGCGGTCGCTCGTTCAGCCAAGAAGGGGTAGCGGCGTAGTCAGTGTACTGACTTGCGTCCGTGCAGAGCGGGAAGGCGCGGGAGGCAGGTAGGAGGAGGAAGCCCAAGATTAAGCCGCAGCAGTAGAGGACGGCGCCTGGAGGCAGCCGGCGGCTCGTCGGCGTCGGCATCGGCATCAGCATCGCCGTACGTACGTGGTGGAGCTGGAAGTGGAAGGCAACAGGCTGATCTGGCTGAATCAGTCCATGTATAATCTAGAGTACTTGTGACTTTGTGAGTGCGAGTGAGCGTGATGTCCACTGAGTGAAGATGCAGCGGCAGCGGACCGCTGCTGCTGCGGTTGGTCGGATACTCGGATTACGGATTCGCTCGGCTACCATTGATGGTTGTTGGCTCCTAGTGGATCGTAGCGGTAGCCTGGACCTGCTCGGCTGACTCTACCTAGCTCTAGCTTGTCAAGCCGATATGGTATGGTCGGCAGCAGAGCCAGCGAAAAGAAAATTGGCCACCTGCTGGTTAATTTGGCTTCATCTCCAGGGTGATGAAAAAACTGCGATGCATGATTAATTTGGTGTCCTATTGAAATTTGGTTACATGATGTCCTATTAAATTGCTCAACACTGGGCTTTTCGTAGTAGCGGACAAGGATGCATGGATCATCCAAGTGGATCAGTTTCTATATGCATGTATTATTGCCAGCCTGCATGAGCGCCCAGATAGATAGAGCCAATTTGCATCTCTGGATAGATCGAGCGATGTATGTATCCATGTATGTATGGGCAGAGTCTGGTTGGACCACAGAACACTTAATACCGGCTATACTTCAGAAGCCCAGCAGCATCGGCTCTAGGTGCAGTTGTGTGTATAGCTTTCCTCACGGAGTGTGAGTGCGATGTCCAGTGAGAGACTTTGGAGGCATGGATAGATTGGATGCAGTGGCACTGGACATACTTGACCAACACCACCGGCCCACTGAGATGGTCGGATTGGCTCGCGGACTTTAGTTTTTTGTTGGCTTCTAGCTAGTGGACTGGTGATGGATTGCTGCTCGGCTGGTTGACTAATTTGTCAAGCGAGTAGTTGGTACTAGCGAACATTTCTCCATGTTTGGTTGGTGGTCACGTCTTGCTAACTCTACTGTGTTATATGTCTTGAGCCAATATTAGGCTACTGTTTAAGCTAGATAAAAAACGATAAAATTGTCTCCCGTGTCACGTGGCACCCGCTTGGAGGACCGAGTTGTTGAAAACTGTGTCAAATTGGCTAAATAGCGAGAACTGTGGGTTCTTTGAAATAGCTTGCCCCGAAAGTTAGTCCTTTATGGTAATTTTTCCTTCGAGTTATGTTTTGTGAGATTTAATCAAGAAAATAGGGCGCATATTCCATTATTTATCTGTTTGTGATTTCTTCTTGTCCGTGCTCTGATGAGGTGAGGGTAGTGATGTCGCGGAATGATAGAGGCAAGCATGGACAACGGAGACAACGACAACACATAGCGTTGGTGGATGGGAGGACAGAGCTAGTCCAAGGTGGAGTGTGTTGGGCATGTCGTGTGGTTGCAGCTCAGTTTCATCCCAATAAGTACAACACGTGTGAACCATTGATCTTTGTTTGCATCCAACGGCTCAGCTGCCTCGTGAGAGGAGTGCAAGAAAACCCTAGTCACCCTTGTGGCTGGTAAGCAAACAAGTGTGAGAAGACAAAATGTGGTTGTTGTAAGAGAGAGCGTGAGAAAACAACACAACCTAGTGAGAAGAGATGAAGAAAAGGGAGAGGTGATTTCTGTCCGGGTTGGTGATTACTGATTGGTTTGTCTTCAAACTGGTGTTCGGAGTCTCAGATGTGTTTGGAGTGGTTTCAAACTTGACGATCTTGTTCCTTATTGTTATAGACGATAGACAATATAGAAAGACAAAGAACAAAATACACACAGGTGATACAAGATTTTAACGTTGAAAACCCTTCCGAGGAGAAGGGAAAAAACCACGGACGCCAGACAATGAAACTTCACTATGATTTGGAGAGGTTACAAATGTCGATGAGTTAATACAATGAACTTGTCCCGGGCGGTGACAAGCAGTATATAAGGAGGTGGTGATACCTACGTCGAAACTGATATGTGAATCTGCAGAGACCAAGCCTACCGACGACGGGCCTTTGTTCCGCTCCGACATTAGTGTTATCCTTTTATCTGCATTGCCTTCATATGAATTTGGATCGCAACTCAACATCACATATTTTAAGATGACCTAGTTTGAGATTTGGCTTCGTTGAGCATTAGATTTGAGATAGGGTTATCAGTTCAGACTACTGCAATTTCAACACATAGTAGTTTTGGTAGGAGGACCATGTTCGTGATGTTTGGATATGTTGTTTAAAATCAATTTATTGATTACCGAAGAGGACATAAAACTGTGATTATTGTGTATTGTTGTAATCTTGCCTCTTACGGTTGTTGTATCCGGTGGACAATGTGCTGAAGTGTGTTGTAATCTCTAAAAGTATAGAGAAAAAAACAACGTAGGTTGCTCATAGTGAAGATTGCGCGAAGCGGTTGGTCAACATCCATGGAATTTTCCCTCCTCACATTGAGAAGGCTTTCCCCGTAAATCTTTGTATGAAGTCTTGTATCATCATGCATAACCCGCCGAAATTGGACCAAGTTAGAAGCACAGTCATTGGACAAGATCACGGCTAACAAATTATATCTGAAACTACAACTGTCTGAATTGAAGATGTAGGACGGAACAAACATTGACATGCACATTAATGTCTTCAACTGGGTGATCGCGGATTCATAAGAGATAGATGTCAAGGTGGAAGATAAAGACATGGCTTTACTCCCACCGACTTCGTTGCCTACATGCTACAAGAATTTAGTTACCACTCTGACATATGGCAAAACTATTGTCGCTGCAAGCCAGGTTTTACGACACTATTATCTTATGGTCAGCATGGGGAAGAGAAGTGTTGTATATGTTGGCCAACTACAAATTAGGGTGAGAAGTTTTAGAAGATGAAAGAAAAAACAAATAAATGGTCACATTGCTATCACTGTAAGGACTAGGGATACATAAGGAAACACTGCCAACATGGACGAAGAGTGACAAATCGTGCAGTTATGTCTTTTGAAAGCAGCCCAAGAAAGTGTAGATATTGGATGCATAAATCCTGACATCTAACAAAGAGTGGTCACTTCCTACAAGTTTGGTGATGTTGGAGCAATCTATCAAGGCCATGATATGGCCTAAGGTCTTGGACAAATCTAATTTTGCTCGGTGAACTTCATGGTACCGTTAGGTTTAGAGAGTGGACACGACAAAAAAACTCAAGAGAGTTAAGAAGGACCATAAATTCGTGATGAAGGGTATAATGACCAAAGAACAACCCGTGTAGAGCCGGAGCAAAACGTGGTAACATGCTCAGTCAAGACGGCCAAGTGCGAGTAGAAGGATTTGGAACCCACACTCATGAAAGCAGTCAACAAGGAAGACCAAGTTTGACCGTACGCATGAATATAACTTCACAACGAGGAAGGTGGAGTTTGTTCGAATTAGTGTCAAATACGTGTCCAGAGCTAATTTTGGACTTGGAATATACAAACAGTTAGGTGTTGAAGTTGCACACGTTTAACCTGAACATTTTTATGAAAGTGTCGCGGGTAGCTAAACATATACACGATCTATATGCTTGCTAAAATGGATTACATTGTGAAACACAAAGGTAGTAGTAACAATTATCGTTTCCCACACACTTTTATAATGGTCCAATCGCCTAATACTCACATTTCTCAGCTTGAGATAAGTTGACTTCTCTCTTGTCCACTTCAACCGACCAAAAGAAAAAGGCCATCTCAGAAAGAATCCGACGATCGCTTTCTTTCACACGTCCCTGTATTCTCGAACGGACGAAGGACACGTACACAATTTTGCAAGCAGAATCTGCAGAGGAAGGAAGGAAGGAAGAAAAAACTCCCGATTCGCGGGCCGACGCGCACCCTATTGTTTAGGCCCGATCCACGGACACGCCTCGCCTCACCTCACCTCGTCTCCGCCCCCTCACCATCTTCCTCCTCGCCTCGCTGCCGTCCGCGCAGCTCCCCACGCGGCCCCTCTTCCTCCTCACGTCTCGCCCCGTCGGCATCGCGCGCGCCAACCGAAAAGGCAAAACTCGCTTCCTCCTCTTCCTCCGCCAAACCCACCGCGCCGTCCATGCGCGGCCGCCCCGCCGCCGATCATGGCCGCCTCTAGGGTTTCCCGGCCCTCGCCATGGTGATCCTCCCCGCGCCTCCAACGACTCCACCGCGTCGGTAAGCCTCCATATCTTAACGTACGGACCCGATTTGATCTCCTTGCTCGCTCCCCGTGAGCCCAATCGTCCCCGCCCAAATCCGAATTCTCAATGTGTGCCTGCCTGCCTGTCGTGTCACCAGCTTTGCTTAGGATCCCGCAACCGCCGCCGCCGAGGCGCCATTGACAGAAGATCTTCCTGATGTCGAGGTCAGCTCAGAGTCTCAGAATCTCTAGTTGAGTTGGCATGATGTGCTATTGTAGTTTTGAATTTTGATGCAATTCGCCCAATGCTGAAGTTTAAATGGCTTCCCGTTATCCCCCAGGTTTATGCACTTAGGGAAGAGCAGCAGAAAGCTCGCTCACGCTCTATTGGCCAATTCGAAGCCTAGCGGTTCGGGCGCGCAGAACACTGGATCGAGCTTCGCCTCCGGTTGGGCCTATAAAAGCCGGGCTTATTTGCACGGAGGAGTTCATAATGGTCCGAGCAGCTCGTTCATGCTCGGACGAGCAAAGGAGAGCTTATACCGGAACCCTGGTGCCAGAAACTTTTCGTTCTTTCGCCTGTAGCCGGAATGCATTTCACAGCCAACTTGCTTGGAAGCAACTCATGGCAGCGGGATCTCGTGTGCCAAAAGCATCTCCGTTCTAAGCAGGGTTGCTTGTGCCGTTACCCTTGCTGCCACTAGATCCAAGATTGTTCCTTACCTCGTCGCTTTCGTAGCTGGAGAGTTGATGTTAGCTGAGAAGAGTAGTGCAGATGCCGAGTATCTCCCGATACGTGAGAACATTTACACGCGGGCTGAGGACAGCAGATTTACGTCACCTCGTTAGTGTTTTGGGCACTTGAAATGGTTATCATAATCCTCAGATCCATATATCTGGCATTCTTGTTCACTCCCAGTATACTGATGGCGCCGTTTGCAGATAATCTTGGCAGCAAGTACAGGAAGACATGGCTTCGTCTGTGCATCGAACTTTGGAGATGGCAGGTCCTGCATTTATCAAATGGGGCCAGTGGGCTGCAACACGTCCCGATCTATTTGCAAATGACCTGTGTACCGAATTGTCAAAGCTGCACACCAAAGCACCAGCTCACAGCTATGCATATACCAAGAAAACTGTCGAGAAGGCTTTTGGTCGGAAAATATCTGATATTTTTGAGGATTTTGACGAGGAGCCTGTAGCGTCTGGAAGTGTTGCTCAAGTGCACCGAGCTTCTTTGAAATTCAAACATCCTGGACAGAAGAAGACGAAGATTATAGCGGTTGCAGTAAAAGTAAGACATCCTGGTGTAGGAGACTCGATACGGAGAGATTTCAGTATCATTAATGCAGTAGCTAAAACTTCAAGATATATTCCAGCACTAAATTGGCTGCGGTTAGATGAGAGTGTGCAACAGTTTGCTGTCTTCATGATGTCACAAGTTGACCTTGCAAGGGAAGCTGCTCATTTGAGCCGGTTCATCTACAACTTCCGCAGGTGGAAAACTGTGTCATTTCCAAAACCGCTTTATCCACTTGTTCATCCTGCTGTCTTGGTCGAGACTTATGAGCATGGGGAGAGTGTCTCACACTACGTGGATGACCATAATGGGCATGAACGAACTAAAAGTGCTCTTGCACATATTGGCACTCATGCACTCTTGAAAATGTTACTGGTAACACATTCAGCCATCTCTTAGTCTTCTTATTCTTATTTCCATTTGCCTTTGAGGATGAGAGTAGATGCTTTCTGTATGAAACAAGTAAACAACAGAATGGTAGATATTACCCATTTAAATGAATCTTATTAATTATGGTCTACTTCAGAGCTATGATGTTGTAGGAACTTTTGCGTTAACCATGCAAGTACCACATTACACCCTGTGGCGGACCCAAAAAAAAATTCAAAGCCTGGGCAAACTCTTAATCAAAGGCTTAGCATGTTAGTTTTTGGCCAAATTTTCATCAAAATAAGCTGTGCCGGCCGGCCGGAAGCCCGGGCAAGCGCCCAGGCTGCCGGGACGCTGGGTCCGCCACTGATTACACCTATTATTAGGTTACTTATTACTCTTGAACAGCGTGGAATAGAAGGCATTGGAAATATCAAGTAAGAAGGATTTACAAAGGAAAAAACTGTGCAAAATTATTTAAAAATAATAGAATGCCAACAAATTTGGAAGCATGGCATGTATCTAGGAGCAGAGGGAGTATGGTTTAGGTTGTAAGCTCAAGCTGAGCATGATTGCATCCAATTCTAGTCCGGAAAGTCAGTTTCGAAGTCGTATACTTATTTACAAACATATCCACTCCATGTTATTAGGGGTTTTCTAAAATTTATCAAAAAATAACAGCATCAGTTAGCAGCATTGTCTTTTGCTGCAAATAATTAGTTCAGAATATATGCTTACTGAATTCAAACGTCGTTGATGTAACATGAAACTGGAAGTATAATGTTATGCATCAGAATGACACACCTATGCTGCTTTGTTCTTGAAAAATTGCTGCACATGCAAGCTCACAGTATTAATAAATCATTAGTATAATGGACTAATGGTCAGATTGCTTCAGTATGTGGCTTGTCTTTAGTTAGCACATTATTGTAGTGTTGCGTATATACTTATTGGCATTTAGCATTTTAATACCTGTATTTGAGGTTTGACATCATCCTTCATTATTTTGTGACATCATTAACATCCGCCTTTTGCAGGTTGATAATTTCGTCCATGCAGATATGCACCCTGGAAATATTTTAGTTCGTGTTGTACAACCAAAAAATGCGAATAACACCCTTCTGAAGTCGAAGCCACATGTAGTATTCCTCGATGTAGGAATGACTGCTGAACTTTCAAGTAATGACCGTCTGAATTTGATAGAGTTTTTCAAGGCTGTTGCTCGTCGAGATGGTCGTACAGCTGCAGAGAGTACACTAAAGTTTTCAAAACAGCAGAATTGTCCAAATCCAAAAGTTTTTATCGAGGTATATTCTCTTTCTAATTGCCAATAGTCTCTCACGGTACAAACTTGTTTTTTAATTTAGAGTTGCTCCTTTTCTTCGGTATATTAGGTTCCTTTAGTGGACTAGTGGTTTGCACTACCATATTAAGCAAGGTTCATAAAGCCGCTTAGCACCTAGCCTGCTAAGGCAGCGCTTAAGCGTGCATAGGCGTCTGCCTAGAAAAGCAGCAGTAAAAGGCACCAGGTTGATTGAGTGAAACTGTGAAATAAAAGAGGAAAGAAAAGAAGAATAGGCTAACATAGGCTAACCTGCCTAAGTAAAACACCAGGACATACCCATGATGCCTCCTATGAAGCCACCAACCAGGAGAGGTTGGTCCTCACTGGAGACGGTCCATTCCTTGTTGAGAGGGGTGATTACCCGCGGGATAATACCCTAGGGCTAGGTGTTTGGCCATCTTCTTGCGCATAGGCAGGCACCTAACAGAAGCAGTTTGTGACCATGCTAAATGGTCAGTGCCATTTATCTAAAACGTAAACTGATGTTGGCCAAAATGTAATTTTACAGTATCCCTTGATAGTTGACAGTGGAGAATTTTTTCTTACAATTTGCTTGGTGATATTTTGGCATTTAGTATAAAAAAAGGGGTGCTATTATATTGAAGGCCTGCTGTGTAATAAAATTGAAAAATCTGGCGTTCTAGAAAGATGGAGAAGTTGGATGTAATCTGTATGATTCATTGATATCTGATGCTGCGTGGTCATGTGGCACTATTTTATCCTAATACAGTTAGTGGTGGGTGGACTGGTGGTCAACTAGGCTAGTTGTGACTTGATGCTGCCATGAAAGCTTGCCACTAAATGAGTGTCATCGTGGCAGTTGCGTATTGATCCATGCCTTGTTTGTCTAAGCTGCGAGATGAACGGAAATATTTGTCAGAACAGAACGTATAGACTATTTTAACTAAACTCTTAAGCCTCATTTTATTTAGATATTAAGCTAAAATATCATGAAATGTCATTTCTGCTGCTAAGACGCAAATTACATTTGTTTCATGGTTGCAATCATTGAGAAATCTCTTATTTCCTGCTAACAGGAAGTTGAGCGAGCATTTTCCTTCTGGGGTACCCCTGAGGGTGATATTATCCACCCTGCTGATTGTATGCACCAGTTGCTTGAGCAAGTTCGACGTCATAAAGTAAACATCGATGGGAACGTCTGCACTGTTATGGTGACTACATTAGTTCTTGAGGTAAATTTCATGAATTTTGTTCTTATATTCCATCTTCCGGAAAGTCAATTCCTGTCCTACATTTCAGTAGAGCATCGTGACCTAAGTCTCAAGGCTACTTAGGGTTGCTTATGATTATAGTGCCTGCAGAAAACGTGTCAAGTGAGAAAAGTATTCAGCAAGCTTTAGTAGGTCACAGCTACAGGGATTCTTGGTTGGTTACCTCAGTTGATGTATTTGTGTCTAGTTTTTCTATAATTTAAAAACCTTAGACAAATGTTAACTTGTAGTCGCCCTTTCTCCTTTCTGTTAAAAAAGGCTTGGTAGTAGGAATTTTAGGCCCCATGTCTGCCGCTGTGGGTGGTGGCAGAAGTGTTAAAGCAACATTTTATTAGCAAAACGTATGTATTTTGGAACATGATTTTGTTTTATTTCGTGGAACTTAATTTTTTTAATTACATGTATGGATTTTGCCCTGCTTTTGTGGCTGGGAGATGTCTAGCTCCTTGTGTACCTTTTTTTATGTAGTATTAGACAAGAGTACCAAATAGGGCCCATGACTATTTCTGCTTCTTTGTTTAGTTTCCTTTTATTGATAAAGTTGATTTTTAAATGTACAATAAAACAACTGGTTCCCCTGAATCTGTTTATCCCATTACAGGGCTGGCAGCGCAAACTGGATCCGGACTACAATGTCATGAAAACGTTACAAACTTTACTTTTCAAGGAGGACTGGGCCAAGTCTCTTCAGTATACAATCGAAGGGCTTATGGCACCTTAGCAGGTGTCCACTGGAATCTGCCCAATTTTGCTGATCTGGTTCACGTGGAATCGAAGGATGGTTTATCTTTTCCTGTTTACTTAGTTTTTAGAGTTACAGTTTTGTACTTGAGCTTGGCCTGTGCTGCCAAAACGGCCATGCAAAAGTAATAATTGCAGCATTCTTTCGAGCAACCTGGGATCATATGCTTGTCAGGCCAAAGGACGGGTCCTTTTGAGCGCCTCCCAATTTTTTTCCTGTTGATATAGATACTAGAAGATGTAGCTAAGGGCCCTTGTACTGATGTTCTTTTTTCTTGTAAGAGGAGAGATTGTATCAGTGAATGAGAGTTTCTTTTCATGTACACCCGAAGATACAGTTAATTGTTTCAAAGAAATTGCACGTCTTGTCTGACATAGTTTGCTGGTGGATATGTTTGCTGGTACAGAATGATCTCTGATAAGCTGGGATAGACTTCTACTCACTCTGTTCGGTTTTACTTGTCGTGGAGATTGAGCTGATCAAGTACAAAGGCGTAGTACAAACGGCGACAAGTAATACTGAACGGAGGGAGTTCAAATATGGTGAGCTTGCCAGTCTTCACCGCATTACAGCATACCATACCATATGCACTGCCGTCTAGAATAGCAGGAGTTTAACGATCACCACAACAAGAACTACGATGACAAAATCTTTGATCCTGCTTGGCTTGACATCATTGTCCATCTGGGCTATGAGCTGCTGGGCAAGCATCAAATCGCCCACCAGCACATTCCCTCCCACATCATGATCTTCGATGGCGTTCTACTGACCCAGAAAGTTGGAGTAGCTATGATGTGGTTCTTCCAATGTTTCGAACTCTTCATAGCTGTTGTCGAAGAAGCCGGTGACTTGATCTTGGCAGGCAGGTTCTCTAGGAGTTGTACACTTCTGGACGCCTCCATCTGTAGACGACATACCAGTTCATCTATGAACAGAATACAACCATAAGAGGTTAATGAATACACATGAATTCATCATTAGTTGAAAGCAATTCATAAAAGTAGAGCAACATGCATGATCATTACAAAAGGAGGATCATAAGTTCATCCTATTACTATGGTGTTAACCTACCACCACATCAAAAAGCGGGTGTCATCCTACCACCAGCATCAGAGAGGGGTTAGTATATACCACCTGACCAAAATATATAGGCCATAAGAGAAGTTTTTAAGCCCTAGCTAAACCAAAATATACATCATCATCATCATCATCATCATCATCATCATCATCATCATCATCATCATCATCATCATCATCATCATCTTCTTCTTCTTCTTCATGTTGCTGCCGACACCACCACTCGCAACACGCCTAATCGGCGTTGTGCTTGGCGAGGAAGGTCCTCAGCCAAAGGGTCATGTGCTGCATAAGCATGCCCAAAAAGCTCACCCCCTGTGCCTTGTTGTCCACAAGGTGGCTGAGAGCTACCATGAGTGCCTCCTCCGAGAAGCCCACGTCATCCATGACAGCCTTGTAGAGGTCAGGGTGCATGTCAGTTGGCTTGCTCTCTCAAATGTCTTGGGCGATCTCCTTCACAACTTCGGTCATGCTAGCCAATGCCTAGATCTCGTCGTCGTCGAGGGCTCCCCTCTTCCTCTTCCCTCCAGCAGCAGCTGCCGCCGTAGCTCTGGATCACCATTGCCATCAGCAGGCTTGTCCGGACCATCGAGCACGATGGTCTCGGACTCCTTGGTCTCGCTGAAATCAGGCTGCACTCCCAGAGGATCCCCTGACCCCCTGGCAAACTTGCTAGTGGCCAAACCATCAGAGAAGATGATCTGCATCTGTGTGTACTTCAAAATGGGCTTGTTGAGGAACTCGACGTCCTTGGGGTGATCCTAACATATAAAGGACAACGCTGTTAGATGAGACTCAAGTTGATGCTTAAGGTTTGCAAGAAAGTGATGATGTGCTAAGACGTGCCCTCATAGTGGTCATTCTCAAGGATGATGGTGAAAGTATCCTCACACCATTGTGCCCCCGCTCAAGTCACGGAGTTTGCTCACCTGGGCCACCTGAGTCTCCACTTCCTCAGGTGGTTGTACACCTGAGTAGAAGTGACCTCAGCTCCACAGTGAACAAACAAAGCTTTGGCCACTGTAGTGAGATGGACCTCTTTGAAGCCCTTGTCGGTCCTAACCCCAGTCTTGATGAGAGCACACATCTGGTTTAGCACAAAAGTGGACATGAATGGAAGCCATTTCATGATCCCCTTGACCCCTGCCTTAGCCTTGGCTACCTAGGATTTCACGGTCACATCCAGAGAGGTAAGATAATCATGCAGAGCCACGGTACTGGCCGGATCAACAGGAGGTACAGACATCTCCAGCTGTGAGTCGTCAACCCATGAAAGGATATGAGAGTCTCCAATGGGGATGAGGGCCTGACTAAAGTCTTCGACGGATTCCTACATCGGTGACGCATAGAACAACATACAATCTTTGAGAAACAGGAGTACACGACCTAAACATCGATAAAAGAAACAACAACAACAAAAGGAAAAACAAAAAGTGAAGATCTAACAGATTGTACCATACAACAAAAGTAGATACGCATCAGTATGCATCAGCAGCTTGTACAAAAGGTACTCCAAATCCAACAGATTGTACACTACACATGAAGGCCACGAACAACAGCTTCTACAATTCCTTTAGGCACGCTCAAAGATCTAATAGATTCAACAAATTACTACACACGCTCACAAATCTACAAGCTGGTACACATGCTCAACGATCTACGATGCTACACATGCTCATCGATCTACAAGATGCTCAAAGGAGGTGGAGATCTAGGTAAAGAAAAGGGGTTTTCTACTTACAGCCATCGTCAGCTGAGGACGAAGAAAGAGACTTCTAGGAAGAAGACCAACTCCCGCCGCCGTAGCCGCCGCAACCGCCGCCACCGCCGACCGGAGAAGAGTGTGCCGCTTACCTGCTCGCCGACTGGAGGTGATAGCTCGGTAGGAGGGGGGAAATGGTGGGTTGAGTTTGGGCGGTGACCGGAGAGGGTGTAAATAGGGTGGAGTTTTCGGCGGGAGGTGACCGAATTTCTCCCGCCCCCTTTTTCGCTGCAGCGCGCGGGCTCCCGCCATCTCCATGGTCACACGAGCTCCTGCAGGCGTGGGACCAAATTTGCAGCCGCGGGGAAGAGAACGAGCCTGGCTCCAGGGACACGCTTGATTTGAGCGTGCCTCCCGGGTCTGGCCCGACAATACTTTGATGAGCGTGCTGGGCTGGCCCGGGAGGTCGCGCAGGCAACCAAACGTCGGGCCTTTGTAGCTGGCGGGCGTGGCCTGCCTACCAAACACGCCCTTGGTATCTGAATTCCGTCAAATGGCATCCATGTACATACCAATCGCTCACCTCTGACCGATTCTCCTCCGGCTGCAAAGCTTATTTTGCAGCAAATTTTCTCGGATCAGCTGGGCCTCTCACCCAGGTATGTATACGCACGCCACGCCACGTACGTATCCATCTCGCTCGCGGTGTGTACGTACAAGTATACGCTGGCTCTAGAGCGGCAATCGTGCGCGTCCCTGTCGTCGCATGGAGTGTGTACAACTATACCATATACGTACATACAAGAATTTAAGAAGCAGAGAGATACGGGGTGGACCCGTCCTGTGTGCTGGTAGAATTGGACAGGACCTGGAGGAAGGACAGAGATCGGGAGAACTTGCCTGTGGCAAGATGGTTAGGTGGGTGGTTGTACCCCCAGCCCACCAGAGTTCAAACCCCAGGTTTGACGCTGGTGTTTCTCATTTAAGACGGAATATTCTTCAGTGGGAGGCGACGTTCCCGTCGACAGCGAGGCGCCCGTGGTGACTTCGTCAATCTCAAGACTCGACCCGCCGACTCAGTCTCTCGGAGGTGCTCATAGGGGTAGGGTGTGCGTGCGTGCGTTCATAGGGGTGAGTGTGTGCGCGTGTATATGAGCGCTTGCGTTGTACTGTGTTTCACAAAAAAAAAAAGGACAGAGATCGGGCGGGGCCGTGTAGGGTGGCATGTCACGGTAGGCGATGCACGAGCGGTGGCGTCGACCGGCCGTCGGGGCCCCTGCTGCCCTGCCCTAGCACTGGCGGCAGCGATGGATCCGAGCGGTGGTCGCTTGCCTGCCACTTCCCTCAGCCGTCACTCGCCGCTCTCGTTATCCGTCCCGCCCATCCCGTCGATCGGTAGGTCGTGCTCGCCTCGCCGGGGCTGACCCACCACGTGCACCCTGCCGCCGCGCCACGCCCGTTCCGTTCCGGCGCCGTAGTATAGGCTAGGAAGCCAGCAGGATGGATCGACGACGACGAGGCGATCGATCTGCGTCCGGCCGGCGGCAGGTGCTCCCGGATGGAATGGAATGGAACAGTGCGCACAGTGCAAGCCACTAGCTAGCTCGAGCGCCACTGGAGCGTGCGTGGCGTGGCGTAGCGGCGGCAGGAAGGAGGCCGGGCCCAGCGGCGCGGCGGGCCGGCCGGATGGGAGCTCGCGCGCGCGGCAGAGGCGGGGGGCCGGGTAGCGCGTGAGCTTGTTGGCATTGAGTTTGACGGGCGGTTGGTGCCGTGTCGCGCGGGAGCGTGCCGTGCTTGTCAGCCACATGCATGCATGCGCGCGCGCTGGGCCGGCTTGCCTTGCCTTGTCGTGCCGTTAGCCGTGTCCTGTCGACGTCCGGCCGGAAAACGACCGCACCGTGCGCACGACACTGACCGCGCCGGCCTCCATCATGGCGCCAGAACTGCCATGGATGGATGCAGAAATTATTCTGGTTTTCAAAGCAACTCTAGCACATAGTGTACCAAAAATACCCACCCATTCTATATTATCCAGCTGAAACTCACTGTTTGGTACAATACTATGACAATGCTGCATGAGCAGATGAGAATGCTAGTACAAGTTTCGTAGCTTGGGTTCAACTCAATAACCATCTGCTTTAGATATATCATCTGAAACTTTTCTCATATCCAAAAGCCTGGTGGTGCCTTCCTACAAATTTGTGAATTAGGAGGGGCGGGGATTTTTTTGTGTAGAAAAATGGAAAGCCGGGAGATCTGTCAAACTTGCATCCCAATTGTTAAATATTTATATACAAAGAGGGAGATAGAGCGGGGAATCATTCCAAGTTAAGCTCGTTGCTTTTTTATTTTACCACAATTTGAGCGTCCATTTATTTAATAGACCCAGAAAATCGTCCTTTCTATTGCGCATTAAAAATATTTTTTTACGGCATGCAATTTTTTCATTCATTACCCTTAAGAAGGATCAATCGTGGTCTTCTACACTCTACCAAGAGTGTGGACGGTTTGTTACTCCATCCAAATGTGTAAAAGATCGGAGTCGCGCTTAAAAATATCCTGGTGTGGCGTGTTTGGCACACACATGACACATTTTCCCCCTCACCCGAAATAGCGATTTGCTCCAACTCGATCACTACACATGAAGGCCACGAACAACATCGTATGCATTAGCAGCTTGTATAAAAGGTACTCCAAATCCAACAGATTGTACACTACACATGAAGGCCACGAACAACAGCTTCTACAATTCCTTTAGGCATGCTCAAAGATCTAATAGATTCTACAAATTACTACACACGCTCACAAATCTACAAGCTGGTACACATGCTCAACGATCTACGATGCTACACATGCTCATCGATCTATAAGATGCTCAAAGGAGGTGGAGATCTAGGTCAGGAAAAGGGGTTTTCTACTTACAGCCATCGGTGTAGCTGAGGACGAAGAAAGAGACGTCTAGGAAGAAGACCAACTCCCGCCGCCGTAGCCGCCGCAACCGCCGCCACCGCCGACCGGAGAAGAGTGCGCCGCTTACCTGCTCGCCGACTGGAGGTGATAGCTCGGTAGGAGGGGGGAAATGGTGAGTTGAGTTTGGGCGGTGACCGGAGAGGGTGTAAATAGGGTGGAGTTTTCGGCGGGAGGTGACCGAATTTCTCCCGCCCCCTTTTTCGCTGCAGCGCGCGGGCTCCCGCCATCTCCATGGTCACACGAGCTCCTGCAGGCGTGGGACCAAATTTGCAGCCGCGGGGAAGAGAACGAGCCTGGCTCCAGGGACACGCTTGATTTGAGCGTGCCTCCCGGGTCTGGCCTGACGATACTTTGATGAGCGTGCTGGCCTGGCCCGGGAGGTCGCGCAGGCAACCAAACGTCGGGCCTTTGTAGCTGGTGGGCGTGGCCTGCCTACCAAACACGCCCTTGGTATCTGAATTCCGTCAGATGGCATCCATGTACATACCAATCGCTCACCTCTGACCGATTCTCCTCCGGCTGACAAAGCTTATTTTGCAGCAAAATTTCTCGGATCAGCTGGGCCTCTCACCCAGGTATGTATACGCACGCCACGCCACGTACGTATCCATCTCGCTCGCGGTGTGTACGTACAAGTATACGCTGGCTCTAGAGCGGCAATCGTGCGCGTCCCTGTCGTCGCATGGAGTGTGTACAACTATACCATATACGTACATACAAGAATTTAAGAAGCAGAGAGATACGCGGTGGACCCGTCCTGTGTGCTGGTAGAATTGGACAGGACCTGGAGCGGGGGAGTCAACAAAGGAGGAAGGACAGAGATCGGTGTAGGGTGGCATGTCACGGTAGGCGATGCAGGAGCGGTGGCGTCGACCGGACCGGCGGGGCCCCTGCTGCCCTGCCCTAGCACTGGCGGCAGCGATGGATCCGAGCGGTGGTCGCTTGCCTGCCACTTCCCTCAGCCCTCACTCGATCGCCGCTCTCGTTATCCGTCCCGCCCATCCCGTCGATCGGTAGGTCGCGCTCGCCTCGCCGGGGCTGACCCACCACGTGCACCCTGCCGCCGCGCCACGCCCGTTCCGTTCCGGCGCCGTAGTATAGGCTAGGCAGCCAGCAGGATGGATCGACGACGACGTGGGTGCATGTGCGGCTCGAGCACCACTGGAGCGTGCGTGGCGTAGCGGCGGCAGGAAGGAGGCCGGGCCCAGCGGCGCGGCGGGGCGGATAGGGCCGGCCGGATGGGAGCTCGCGCGCGCGGCAGAGGCGGGGGGCCGGGGAGCGCGTGAGCTTGACGGGCGGTTGGTGCCGTGTCGCGCGGGAGCGTGCCGTGCTTGTCAGCCACATGCATGCGCGCGCGCTGGGCCGGCTTGCCTTGCCTTGTCGTGCCGTTAGCCGTGTCCTGTCGACGTCCGGCCGGAAAACGACCGCACCGTGCGCACGACACTGACCGCGCCGGCCTCCATCATGCCGCCAGAACTGCCATGGATGGATGCATAAATTATTCTGGTTTTTTTTTTTGCGAATAGTATACTCTAGCACATAGTATACCAAAAATACCCACCCACTCTATATTTTTTTTGTAATGTGCATACTTGAATTCATACTAAAACGAGTACAACCAGAGACAAGAACAAACACCCACTCTATATTATCCAGCTGAAACTCACCGTTTGGTACAATAGTATGACAATGCTACATGAGCAGATGAGTACAAGTTTCGTAGCTTGGGCTCAACTCAATAACCATCTGCTTTAGATATATCTTCTCAAACTTTTTTCATATCCAAAAGCCTGGTGGTGCCTTCCTACAGATTTGTGAATTAGCAGGGGCGGGGATTTTTTTGTGTACAAAAATGGAAAGCCGGGAGATCTATCAAACTTGCATCCGGATTGTTAAATATTTATATACAAAGAGGGAGATAGAGCGGGAATCATCATTCCAAGTTAAGCTCGTTGCTTTTTTATTTTACCACAATTTGAGCGTCCATTTATTTAATAGACCCAGAAAATCGTCCTTTCTATTGCGCATTAAAAATATTTTTTTACGGCATGCAATTTTTTCATTCATTACCCTTAAGAAGGATCAATCGTGGTCTTCTACACTCTACCAAGAGTGTGGACGGATTTGTTACTCCATCCAAATGTGTAAAAGATCGGAGTCGCACTTAAAAATCTCCTGGTGTGGCGTGTTTGGCACACACATGACACATTTTTCCCCTCGCCCGAAATAGCGATTTGCTCCAACTCGTTCACCACTGAGATTTTTTTTTTTGAGGATAAAGCAGTCGTTTGCTATTCGATTAGGTAGAAAAAGAGTTTAATTACAGAAGGCCCTCCGAACCAAAACGAAAAAAACACAAAGGCCCTAGCGGCCACTACTAACCCGCCACAACATCCCCAGGATCCTGGGTGTGCGCGTACGCCCTCTGATCGATGTCCTCCTTCACCAAAGCGGCCACGGCAAGGGGCAGAAGCGCGACGTTCTGAAAAACGCGGCGATTTTGCTCCTTCCAAACCCCCCACACCAACTCCTCCGACGAGCACCACGCCGCCGACGACGACCCGGCCGCGGGTGACGTCACCACGGCCGTCAGCTGGCCCGTGGGCTGCCCGACGGCGAGCTGGGAGGCGACGCGGGCCGCGGAGGACGCGCGTGGACGCAGGCCACCTATAGGTGGCGGCGCCACCCCTAAATGGTCGCCGGAGCGGCGCCGCCGGTGCGCGGACGCGGCGGAGAATGGCGGGGACGACAGAAGCTATCCCGGCGACGGTGCGCCGTCTGGGCGGCCGATCCGCGGCCAGCGAGTAGAGGGCGTGGCGGCGCACCTCCCCGCTGTCTCGGATGCGTGCAGGGAGCAGCGTGGCGCCGGCGATGTGCGGCGGCGAGCCGCGGGGACGCGCGGGAGAGAAAGGAAGGGAGTTGTGCCGGAAATTTTGCACGGAAACCCCTGACATTTTTACATTTTACGGATAGGTCCTTCCGCGGGGGGGGGGGGGGGGGGGGGGGTTCTGCAAAAGTGAGGGTCATCGGCTGGAACCAGCGCGACCGGCCGGTGACCGGGACGCGTGTTGACCGCCGATTGGCCAAAAATCGGATGAACAGTGCGCGAGCAGGAATGGGGGTGGCGTGGCTTCATCCTGGCCGTCCGTCGCGCGGATCGGACGGCCAGGAGTTGCTGGTGACGTGGATGGCTGGAGAGAGCAGGGATTCTTCCCCCTTTTATATATAGTAGAAGCACGCCGCCGCCGACGACCCGGCCGCGGGTGACGTCACCACGGCCGTCAGCTGGCCCGTGGGCCGCCCCGTGGGCTGGGGCGGACGTGGTTTTTTTTCTTTCCCTTTTCTTTTTGTTCCACATTTCTTTTTCTAAGAACTTATATATGTATCTTTTTATTTTACTTTTCTTTACATAATAAATTTTAAATGTTTTCAAACAGCCCAAAATAATTTGTAAACTTGCACAATTTGAAAATCTAGACGTTCTCGAATTTCGATTTCACCCCCGAAAAACATTGTACGAATTTGCATATTTCAAAATTTCAGCTCTCTTTCGAATACCACTATATCCCAAACTTTTCGAAATCAAACAATTCATAGAAATCAAACAATTTGTAAATAAATGTTGCCTTTTCCATATTTCCGTACATCCAAATTCGAGCACAATTTAAACATGGATATTTTCAAAATTACAATTTTCTGGACCACGATATTTAGAAACACAACTCCAAATTAAATTTTCCTCCACCACGATGTCTACAAATGCAACAAAAATATGAACATAAGCACAACACTGTCTATTCACATAACTGTCTATTCACGTACAATCAAAATAATCATTCCATATACTTTAGAGCCTTTTCCAAATTATTGCAAAACTTGAACATTTTAAAATACACACAAACAAAATATAAAAATATGTCAAAATGCTAGGGGAAAATTGTCAACTACTTTTCACACAAAACAAAAAAGTTTTGAAAACTCAAATATGTAGCAATCAAAATAATCATTACATATACTTCGCAACCTTTTCCAAATTATTGCAAAACTTCAAAATTTTAAATTACACACAAACAAAATATAAAAAATGTATCAACGTGCTAAAATTGTCAGCTATTTTCGCACAAAACAGATAAGTTTTCAAAATTCAAATTGGCCTACATTTAGACACGAGGAAAACAATCATATTTGAGCATTCACACCCAAATTAAAAATTCAAATATTTCGACGTGTCATACGAATTCCAAACCTGCTCATTTTGTAAACAGTAAAACAAAATTCAAATTTCAATAAATTCCAAATTATTCAGTTCCTAAAATCTATATTTGAACATTTCAACTCAAATTTCAAATTACATATTCCAGAGTTCCAAATACCTTCCAAATCTGATCATTTTTCGTAAACCTTAAAAGAATACAAATATGAATACATTTCAACACGTTAAGTTTTCATAATCTCAACAATCTTCTAAGCGCAAACTTTCCGAATTCAAATAATACTCATATTTCAACATGATTAAAAAAAAACGTATTCGAAAAAAAGTTCAAATCCACGGGCGCGGCGAAGCCCGCGCATAGTCCCCTAGTATACACTATAGCTAGCAATGCAAGCTAGTGGATACAGCAGTGGACATCTCCATCTGCCGGCTGCGACATCAAATTTATCCTTAAACCTTCTCCTCCTCCTCCAAGACAACGGCAATGCCCTAATGCTGGCTACAGCCATGCATGTCTATGACCACGACGCTTCCTTGCCGTTGTCCAACGAGTCCCCGGCCACAAACACAATAACAATTGCTGCTTGGATTTTCTCAGACGAATTTATATAAACAGAGTCCGATACTCGTACGACGCTACGTGTCAGGAAGGTTCCCACGCGAGGGGAAAACGGGAGGCAGGCGCGCTTGGTTTGGGCCGGGTCTGGGATTTGGGATCGGTTCACTCTTTTACAACGAAGCAATTATGACTTATCTTCTTCGCTCAGCCTGGACTGTTCTAGTTGCAGCAGCATTGTTCCATTGACCCGTGTTAGAAAATTTCCCCCAAGGTAAGCTCCATGAGAGGCTTTGTTTGTAAGGCAAGCAAATGGGATAAGCTAGGCTGTGATTGAGCTTACGGCCATGGCAAGCTCGCTCTGCAGTCATGCTCGTCGGAGGCACAAATCATGCCGTGTGCTCTGTATATACCTGGAAGCTGGGCGGGGCGCCGCTACTCGTGTGGGCACAAGGGCGCACAAGGAAAGGTGGAGACAGCGCTAGCTGCCTGGTTGTAGGGAGAAGCGACCGTCAAGGGGACGGACTGCATGCTCGCGGGATGAGAGCTCGTTGCAAGCTCCAATGGTGGAATCGTGATTGTTCTCATCTGCCACTTCATCCGAGAAGAGGTGGAATCGTGGACAAGTTCTGATGGGTTTAGGACAGAGTAATACGGCTTTTGCGTTGGGCTTGACCATGGGCCAAGGGGCCAGGAATAATTGAGCGGGATAGAAGCATCGTACAGTTATCGGACGTAAAACGTCGTACGTGAAGCAATTCTGAAACAGAGCAGTATTTGCTTTTTTTTTTTAGAGGACAGAGCAGTATTTGCTGGTCCCCTATGATTAGCTAGCAACTAATGGGCAAACACGACTGTTAACCATGCCAATTAATGGGAAATTAAGACGCGGCCGGACGACGTTAACCAACGCCGTGTACATGCTGCTCAGTTGCTGGAGACGCAAAGAAAAAGAAAAAAAACTAGTAGATGATAAAATGGATGGTGTGCATGCATGGTGTACGTGTTCTTTTCATGAAAAAAGAGAGAGATGGTGGAGTGTCTTGTAAGGCATGCTACATGGAAGCATCACGATTATAGTTGAGAACTTGGCAAAGTTGTTGTTGATCATCAGGTGTAACCTCCCACACTGCCCATGTAGCTGCTAGCTACAGTCTACGGATGATGAGTGCATACCATATCCTGAATATTTTTTAGGGTTTCGTCGCAATATATATCTTGAATAATTTATATGTTTAATTTGACTACCATGATATGCAAAGGTCTGGTCGATCTCATTTAACCGATCGAAGAAAAAAAATACTTGCGAAGTATAGTTAGAAGAAAACATCAGAGTTTCCGAAAAAAAAAAGAATCAGCAGTATCTCATGCTGTCATGCAGGACTAACCGGCAAGAACTAAATTAAAGTGATTGATGCGGCCTCTTCCATGGCTTTTTCACGTTCGGCGTCGTCGATTAACCGATGAATATCGTCTCATGCATGCATGTGGGCTAACAGCACTTTAGGGGACCAAATCAGTAAGGTGTGCGAGTACAATACGATCTAAAGGGCCTCCCTGTTGCAATCTCCCAAAGTGGGATCCATCTCCTATTTCTAGGAACCTTCTCATAATCTACTGCGGTACTGCCAACCCCTTCATCATATAAACAACTGAATCTTCTATCCATGATCCATCCATGCCATCGTGGAACATGCATCTGCACATGCAAGGATATATATCGTACTTGTGAGTTGTTGCATCGTCATTGGCTGGCCGTATTTAAGTTTAATTCCCACGTTGTAAAGCTCATGCATGTTTTAAAACTGTACTCGATCGGTTGTTAGGAATTGACGAGGAATGCTTTACTGGCCGGTTGCCTGTGCATGGGCCTATCTATATATCGCCTTCATATTTTTCTTCTTCTTTTGGGTGGGGAGTTAAGTTACCTTTTTGGTCTGCATGGTCACTTGTTTCTTGCATGGTGAGAGGGACATGGTGTTAGGTTTTGGAAGGATGTAGTGTAATGTTAGTTAGCTTCCTTCCGTGTCATAGTGCACGAGCTCAACATGGACAATGCCATGTGAAAAGTGGTGTCCTGAAAGACGAAAGTGAAAGCATGCATGGCCATAGTTAGTTGGGATAGTCTTCACTCTCCTGATGCTTGTACATTTATTACCTTTATATTTTTTTTTTGCGAGTACAAGGGCTGAAAAGAGATTCAGCAAATTACAGAGAGGTCCCTATAAAGAACAAAATTACAGTCCAAGCCTCCTCTGCAACCCGACCACATCGTCGTCCACGGCGCCGTCGGTGGCGCGCCGCCGCTCCAGCTCTCCAAACCTTGGATCGAGAGCTCCCCCAAGCGCACGGGAAGTCGCCGATCGTCGGCCCCAAAGGGCCTACACCAGCGGACGCCGACATCGTCGCACCGAACCTCCTCAGCCACCTGCACAAAGTCGTCGACACCGGATCCGCCGCCCCGCGGCATCCGGCGAAGGAGAAAACCACACACGGCAGGTCCGAAGAGCTGCGAGTGAGGTAGCGGCGGAAGATCAGCTGCAGAGCTCCACATAGCGCCGCCGCCGAAGAGGGAGTCCTCCACCTGCAAAAGCAACACCGACCGCGCCAACCCCTCCTCCGTGCCGCCGGCTGGGAAAGAAAAGGACCCTACACTATATACACGTCGCGAATCGGAGTTCCCCCGTCCTCCGCCGCCGGAGCGGCCGGCGGAGGGCGGGGCAACCGCCGATTCGGCGACGGCGAGGAGGATCTTCTTCTTGTGCTAAAAAAAACGCCCTTCGGTTACTGTGGACGGGGAAGGGGCACCATTAAAAAAAAATCAAACGTTACCAGTAAAGCTGATCATGATTACCCCCCTCCAAATCACAAATAGATGATGTTTTGGATACATGACAAGTCTAAATTATAACTTTTATTGTAAACATTGTTTTTACTATTTAGATTGAGAAAATGTAAATCATATTTTTAGATTTGTCTCTTACTAATGTTTTTCTTTTGTTGCATGCATATATTATAGTAAGGATTAATGGTCAAGGATAAATCTTGAAGTTGAAGACCGTGTCAATGTCGATAACAACATATATTTTTGATATAGAGGGAGTAGTTTGGATTTATATAGAATGTAGCTAGAGTTTTGACGGGTTCCAGTACTTCATGACTTGCATACCAGCATGTGTGAAAAGATAGGTGCATAGATGGAGCTTCACGGATCCACGCAAAGATTGTATATAGCCAACAAGAGTGCTTTTAGTTGCAGACTTCTATTCCAAGCATACACACAAATCATATTTCTGCAAAAAATAATTGCGAGGAGATCATATCCCACATCATATTATACACGTAGGATCAACACATGATTAGTTCCCCCAACTGGATATATTTTGATTGTTTAGGTTATCGAACATCCTAGATTAACTAGGACCACCGAACGTTGATGTGTGAAAGCTTCCGTGTATGTCTTGACACATTTTTTCTGCCACACATTTTTCTGCTAGGCTTTTCTATAAAGTTGGTCAAATTTACATTTCTTTTGACTTAATACAAAAGTTAGATGTACACTTGTTTGTGGATGGAGGGAGTATGTTGTTGAATATACAGTGCCCACTCTCAATCTAATCAACAAATGCATGTAGAATACGGACCAGTCAAACATTGTTAGGTCGGACTATCACTACGAAATTTACCAACATTGATAACATGAATAATATACATGGGAGATGTATAAATATGTTTATTTGAAGGAACATATTTCCGTTGAAACAGATGGTCAAAGTTACCCCTCTTTAATTGGGGACGGCACACATGTCCAAAACAATCTTGATTTGCCCCTGAGGGAGTAAGCTAGCATCAGCATGCATGCATGTACAACTTTTCTAAACTATAATACAGTATTATTTACATATCCATGTATTTTGCATACACAAAAAAATTCTGAAAGATGTGTATTTTAATTGAAATAAACAGCATGTGTTGACAACAGTTTTTTAACCGCGAAAACAATAATTTCATACATGGAAATGAATCTAGGGAGTAATTAAGAGGCGCTAAGAACAGTTAGTATCCAACACGGATAAGAGTGATAATCCACAAAAAATATAATCCTTATTCACAACCATTAGATGAATAATTGTGAAATTGAAACATTGTGAATGGTTCAGATGGAGATCGTCCGACCCGACCCATGCTTTTCCTACATTGGAACAAAATTTTGGATAATGCACATGTAGTTTTCCTATGCTCTAATTCATACATATACATGACGATCGAAATTAAGGTTTAAACATGAGAATGACATAAGAAGGTAAGGGGTATGTGTCAGACAGTTACTTACATGTCTCTTATCAAGTAATGGGGCTTTTTTTTTAAATGGCGCTTCCAATATATATCGCTTCCTTCCTGGTCATACCTGAATGTTTCTTCCATTGCAATTATTTGAGTTGCAAAGTTTTGTTAAACCTAGTTGTTGCACTATATATCAATTAACCTTCACTTCACTACATGACATGAATAATTTATGAAGGCTCAAACTCTCTCTGACTAGCCCGTCTCTGAGGGGCTGGGCGCTCATCTTTGGCTGGCGGCCTTCCAAGACCCACGGGTGATGGTGCGCTTCACACATGCCGTTTTTAAAAGAAAACTTCAGCTCCTATGTACTATGCAAATGGCGGCAGCGAAGCTATCGAATTACCATGTGATCTACAGTGCCTGCGACACAGATCGGTCTCTACATACGTTCTGAAATGACACCCGACAGCTCCGAGAACATGGTGCATGCATGCGGCAGCCATGGCCCATGACTAGACGACGGCCGGCCTGCCGGAGCTAGCAGCATATGCACGTACGGTTCATTATCAGTTGGAGACTAGTTAATGTCACCCGATAAGCACATAATTATTGGGCTCCAATCAATCGTGTGAGGAGTCGGTAGCGCTGTAATATGAGCCAGTGAATCTGGATTCTCACATAACCACTAGAAATAATTCGGTTAATAGGGGAAGGCTCCTGAAGAGACATGTACGATTAAATGAAGTTACACTTTTAGGATTAGGCAGGAGCAGGAGGACGCTTATGATTGATGAAGGCTTCCGTATCAATCCTCGGTGTTAGCTGTTCAAAAAGTCTTAACCAAAATTTATTGTTAGTACTTAATTAACCCACTAAGAGAAGCCTCGGCCGGGTACATGTTAGGTTACGGGAATGGGACACCTTTCTTTTCTGCCCTACTAAAATTCCTGTGAAATTCTAGCCAATCTAATGTCTATGAAATTCTTGCCCATATCGAATGTCATGGCACACACGACTAATTAATTATAAATATCAGCATGATGATGACTAAGCTAGCTTTGCAGTAGTACGAAAGAGTGTACATGGTATTGCTGTATATGAACCAAAAGATACCTAGGTCCGTGACCGCCTTTTTCTGCCAATGCCTACATGATTTGATTTGACTTGACTTGACGATACACATTACACTTTCGGTGTATATAATAGAGGCTAAATCAAAGCAATATGAACGGATATTCCTCAAATCCTATTTCCAGAGTTGATAATTTATTTATTACGACACTACAATAGCTAATCGGACATCGTGTAAGAAAAGAAAGCGATTTTTGGCTTGTTGGACTAGATACTTCGATTATGAAAATATAATTTATAAACATTTTAAATATAAAAAATTCGGACATACATCCTGATATTTTATGTTCACGCACAAAGTTTCGCAGAATTTTTTTTTTGAGGCTTCTTTAGTAAGACAAATTTTGGTGCTATAAAATGACTTATCACCCGATATTTGATTGTCTTTGTGACACAGGCCACAAGAAAAAAATCATGAAATTCTGTGTACGAGCATACAATGTTGGGATGTTCACCCGAATTGTTTTTTCACTTTTTTGACATTTTGAAACACGGTTTTGAACGGTGGGAGCAAATGTTCCTTTGACTCGAAATGGATTTCAGATAATACTTGCAATACCTTATTTGTATTACTATTAACAACCAAACTTAAACTACTATTAAAATCCATTTTTCACCCTGGGCCTGAAAAATCTATATTGATATGCCCCATCCGAGATCCACGCCTATGTAAAGCATGTTGTATGACTCTTAATTAAGTGAAGCTAGTGAGATTTATCCGTAAATTATCCAATCAATTTTCTAGATATTCCAAAATGTCTATAACTCGTGTCCATTACAAAATTCACATCCGAAACTGAAACCATATAAAAAATATTCATTTTTCTCAGAGAATATAGTCTAAAACTAATTATCGAACTGCAAGTTAGGAGGTAGATTTGGTTCTAGTGCCTCCACCCTTTTCGAGATCTATCAGGATTAGCAAGAGATGATCCTTATTATTTTGGTGTTGCTAAATATAAGTTACGAAGCACGATTATTCTTATCGGGTATAGAGGTGTATGCATGGTGGAAAACGTCGAAAAGTACGTCGACACAAGTAAAAGAGCAAGGGAACACGCCGCGCCTATGTTCATCAGCTCCTAATGAAGGTAATCGGTCGACTTCATTACAATGATGTATATGGTGGACATATTCGTACACATATTCGACACAAGTCTAACAATCAGATCGTTGCAGCCGTCGACGATTAGAACCTATCTTTCGGAGCCATGACCCCTAAGTACTTTTTGCAAAATTGTATTTTCCGGATATTATTTGTGAAAACTGTAGAGAAAATATACTCCATTAATTAAAATACAATCCCCCGCACGAATATAACAGTAAGTGGTCTGAGATTTTCTTATGTCAACGTCGACATCTGAACCATATTCAGTATCTCCTTGCCGAGCTTTGTGCATGAGTGAGGATAATCAACATATAAGACCAGACGACTAGAACCGTCGACTTAGAAAAAAAAAGTCTTAGTCGATTAAGATGTAGACAAACACTTCGTCCTTATATAGCAGCAGTACGTGGCTAGTTAGCTATACACACGTACATATATAAAACACGCATATATACACGCAAAAACCATATTAATTTGATGGATGGATCGTTTTTCATCGGAAAGTTTGGTCATCAAGCGAGTGGCGCCCATATGGGCAAGCTTATCCCGTCGATGGGAACGTGTTAACAGTCCGTAGTATTGTGGCAAGGATAAGCTACGATCGACCTATCTGCCGGCCGGGGTGCAGCTCTCGTTGTTCAAAATATTGGTTCCTTCTTCTTCCTTGCATATGTATGGATGCATGATGTCTCACTCTCTCTCTACATCGTTGTGTCGCGTGTGATTAGCAAGTCTTAACCATCGGTCACAAGCGCTCGTGCGAGTGATAGCTAGGTTCGGTTTAGACGTCGGACCAAACGGGTTAGCAGCATGCTAATCATTTAATGTACGGTCTCCTCTCAGTCTCTCTCTCTCTCTGGAGTCTACGCGTAGAATAAATTATACTACGGTAGCTGCGTATGCGCGTCAACCCCAAGAGCATTATACCCGAAAAAGCCAAACCGTATAAAATCGGTTTGAAATACCACTGAAACTGGTTATACGATGCACAATTGCATCTCGCTATGCATACTGAATTTAAGAGAGATAAAATTTCTCGCTGATTTCAACGGTTCGTCATACATAAACATGTAAGGCTACATTTAAACAGTTCATACATAAACATCTAGTGCTAGATTTTAACTGAAATCCTAGTCTTACCCTTAACTAACCGTGACCAGCGATGGATCTACGGGAAAAGTAGGGTTTAGGGTTTTCCTCTGGTTGGTTAGGAAACGTCTCCCGTCCCGCGATAATATCGCCCGTCGCAACGGCCCTTCCAATGGCCTTTGTGCTCTGTGTGGTCAGGTTGAGGACACGAACCACATCTTCTTTGGCTGCTCGTTAGCCAAGTTCCTTTGGAGCGCAGTTAGGGAACTGTTACACTGCTCCTGGAAGCCCTCGTGTTTCGCAGAGTTATATAGGCTTCTTCAGGGGTACACAAGTCAGGCACGTAGGGTGTTATGGATCTGCTGTGCTGCTCTTTGCTGGACACACTCTGGAACATGAGAAACAAATACACTATTGAAGGGATCTTCCTCTCACAGCCGGCTGATTGCCTCTTCAAAATGTCTATGTATATGCAGGTGTGTGGAAGCCAGTGGCTAGACGTCAGGACAGAGGCGAGGTGGAGTTGGCTATTCGCAAGATCCACCGACTTCACGACACTGTTAGGGAGCGTCCTTGACCCCCTATTCCGTCGTCCTTTGCTAGTCTTCTCCGTAGTGCCTACGGGCTGTGTGAGTGTCTGCCCTCTTCCGAGCGGTTGTTGACGTAGCATGCGTGCTACCTGGATCCTCCTTGTTTGTCCTTCATGACTATTTGTGTGTGGTGTTCTCTGTATGTACTTGCCGGCACAGGCGGAGCTTCATGGAGGCCAAATGGGCCATGGCCCCCCAGGTTTGGAGTAATTGCTGAAGATTTTTTTTGAGAGTGCTTAACTGAGAAGAAAAATAGCATTTGGCCCCCCCAAACATAAATATTTTGCATTTCGCCCCCCCCCCCCCCCCCCCCCCGCAACCTCTGCCAAGCTCCGCCACTGCTTGCCGGTTGGCTTTATCAATTTAAAGCTGGGCCTTTGTTCGAGCCTTCCGTCTATCTACCGGAAAAGTAGAGTACGGAGGCAGAGAAATGGTTTGCCGGAGCTGGAGAATACACGGAGGATGAGTTGATTTCACGACAGAGGGGATTGGGGGAGGTAACCTTAAATCGATTTAGATACCCTTGATATAGTGGGACTGGAGATCGATTTGGTGCGTCCCCCGCGAAACTTTTATCCGGGTCAGCCCGATATTCGGTTTCTGTTTAGAACACCAAAATGGAGCAAAACCTCATGTATCGGCCGGAATTTTGCGGGATAGAAGTTATACGGAATCTGCTACTCCCTCCGTGTTAAAATATAAGTCGCACAAGTCACTTATTACACACATGTATGTAGACATGTTTTAGTGCAAGATTCACTAGTCACTTACATGAATCTTACACTAAAACATGTCTACGTATATATGTGTGGTAAGTGACTACTACGACTTATATTTTGATACGGAGGGAGTAATTAACAAACCGAACGGCCGGCCATCTCCGGCTGGTGGATGAAAAGGGGCAGCACGACCTGCAGGTGAGCAGGTATGTTACCGGCGCGCGGGAGAGAATTTTATACGCCGCGCGGCCGGTGCCCATGATACTCTCACTCTCTACACGTCGGTGGGCCAGGGCACCCCATGTGCGCTCATGTGGTGGTTCGCGGCCCCTGGGCCCACCACGCACGCACGTACACCACCGCCATCCCAATTTGATTCCCGTTTCATGACGTCTTATCTGGTTGTCAAGATAGCCGCGGCGGCAGGGGCGCCGTTGCAACGGAAACGAATCGGCGAGCATGTTACCCCTATGGCTTAGCTAGGCTAGGCATATTGATATAGAGCAAAGTGCACGCGACATGTGCCGGCCGCTCGCTACGTACGGGAGAGGATTTGGTGACGATTCATCCATGCTCATGCTAGCATACGTATGCGCTGCTTGGGTGGCAGAGGATGGGAATGAAGCTAGCTCCCAACTAAGGGCATCTCCCGCCGTTGTGCTCCACGCCCAAAAACGGCGCTATTTTGGCCCGCCTGGGGGGCAACGGCGCTATTCAGGTTTCTGGGGTGACCCGATTCTCAGCCGTGCCCAAACCTAGACCTCGGCGCAAATTTGGCCCAAATATGAAAATATGGCAAACTAGGCGAATTTCATTCATATAGGGCAAAAATTCGCCGATTACATAGTAGAGACTTAAAAAATAAGCTAAAAAAACTAAAAATACATTATTTAGGCCATCTACACGCCGATCTACATGATGCCCAGCTGGCTGTAGATGGCCTGGCTGTAGTCGCCGTCGTCGTCGGAGCCGTCGCCGGGAGCCTTGCTCGGGCCTGCGACGTCCTCGTCGCCGCGCCACCTGCTCGGCCCGGGCGCGGTGGGGGCGTCCTCATCCTCGTCGCTCGGGTCGAGGATGTAGTACTCCGGCGGCGGCGGCGGAGGCGGGATGCGACGGCCGCCAGTAGGCGCCGCGCGCTCGCGCTCCAGCTGCTCGAGGATCTGCCGCTGGCGCTCCACCTCCTCCTCCGCGTGCATCTTCAACGACCATTCCTCGGCGACGTCGTCTGGCGCCGGGAGGACCTCGTTGAACGAGGCTTCCATGGCGAGCCGCTGGCCGGGGAACTCCTCCTCCGGCTCGCCCATCGTCGCGGCCGCCCTGAGGTAATCCGGCGGTGCCTCCCACTCCACGGCCTTCTTTTTGCCCTCTGTCTTGGGCTTGACGAGGCACCGGAAGAGGCTGCGGGGCGGCGACGCGGGGCGGCGCTCATTGATGCGTAGCGTGCTGCGCGTTGGAACACGCCGCCCAGAGTTGAGGCAGGGCGGCGTGACAGAGGGAGGCGCCGAGCGCGCGCCGGAGGACGCCGAGCGCGGCGCCAAGTGCGCGCCAGAGGAGGAAGAGGAGGAGGTGGGGGCTCCCATCCGCCGCGGCAGCCACGACGACCTGCGCGGCGTCATGGTGAGGCGGGGCTCGTTGCCGGCGGCGATGTGGTCGAGGACGAACTCGAGGGTTTGCCCTTCCCCACCCCACCAGCGCTTGCGGACCCTGGAATTGCAGCAGCCTTCCACCGGGCCGTTGCGGCCAGTGTCGGCGAGCTCGTGCTCCTCGCGCCGGCGGAAGTACTCCGTCCAGAAGGCGTCGTTGTGGTGCGCCAGCCAGCGGGGATCCGCCGCCTGCACAGGGGTGAGGCCGGCGAGCACCTGCTCGATGGCGTACTCGCGCTCCGCCCCTTCTGGCACAGGAGGCACGGGCACGCCGCCCGCGCTCAAGTGCCACGAACCCTGGCCGGCGGAGGCGCCAGGGACACGCATGTCCGGCGGCGCGGGGTAGCCCGCCTGGTACAACATCCAGGCCTCGTTCTTGTGGAGGTGGCGGCGGGCGAAGCCGTTTGCGGCGGCGGCGTTGTCGGCCATTGCTGCTGGCGAGAGAGAGGAAGGCCTAGAGAGCGAGGGCGAGAGAGAGGAAGGCGGCGAGATCTGGTGTGGCTGGGCACGGCGAGGAGGGGGAGTTTATATAGCGCGTGGGAGGCCAGGCGGAGGGGCGCGGTGGCGCGCCATTACTGCGCCGCGTGCCCCGCGATTGGATGTCGAGGCGACGGCCGCTCACTGGGCGCTGGACACTCCATTACTCCGGCAGCCTTTGACCGGCGCGGGAGCCGAGAGGATGAGAACGCGGCCGCTTCACGGGCGTTTCTGTTCCGCGCCATTTCGCCTGCTTCGCTGACAGCGCTGACCCGCCTTGTTTTCGCGCCATTTCGCTCCCCCCAAGCGCAACCCAATGGGCTGGGTTTCGCCTGGGTGCGCCGACGTCAAAACGGCGCCAAACGGCGCTATTTGGGCTCCTGGGGGGTCGACTGGGAGAAAAAACGGCGCTAAAAGGCCGAAACGGCGCTATTTTGGGCCCTGGGGCGCGCTGGGGGACGGCTGGAGGTGCCCTAACTACTCCGATTAAGGGACGCCATGCCATTACTGAAAACGTTTACTTTGCTTGCACGCAGCTAGCCGGATCGATTGTGCACCACTTAATTAGCGGGTTAATGCGTTGCACATCCTTCTAAATTTTGAATTCTGATGATGAGCTAAGAGCAGTGCTACTCTGCTAATTAACCATCCATCTTAAGGTTAGTTCTCCATGCATATGGTTAGTTGTTTTCTTGATGGGCAGGCAGAGCGAGCTTGGTAGGTAATTACTTTACGTACCAGTGTACATGCATTCGTTGCACTGCCCATCTGGAGTAGATGCGATTCGATCGATCGATCGGTTCAATTTCAAGATCCACCCGACCGGCGTCCGACCAGATTGGTTCCTGTATCTCGCCGTATCTCGCACGACGCATGTAGCTAGCCCACACCACATGCATATGCAACCGAAGGGCCGGCTAGGCTAGCTAGGAGAGAATAGCTGTTCACTGGTTATTATTTCCCTGCCTCCTGCACAGTGATTAGGAGCTAATTAATCCAGATATCTACCTTAGCTTGTCCCATAAGAAATGAAGATTAACAACCACACTCACATGCTCCACTCTCTCTCCACACATCCACATGCATTTCTCTCTCTACCGATCCAAGCTTTTGTCTCTGGCTGTCAACTGGGTTTTATAAGACACACGCACCGAATCGGATCCTTCGCAGGACATTTTGTGTCAGAGCCGTGTTTCTCGGGCTACTTTCTCTCTCTCTCTAGGAGTCCAACACAAATCCGCCGGCCGGCCCCTCTCCTTCTCTTTGTGTCAGAAACCAAATCTTCACCCTCTCCCCCACCCTATCATCACCATCCTCCAACCTTAACCCTTTCCCCCACTCTCTCCCTCCTCCCTTTTAAGCCACGCTCCCGTCTCCTCCCGCGTACGCCTCCTCCTCCGCCATCTCCTCCTCGACTTTGGCTTCTCTCCGTCAGGTGTGCTGCGGGTCAGGAGGTCAGCGCGTGGCCTGCGTTTCATGGGCGCTCCTACGTCGCCGCCGAGCCCTAACCCTAGCGGACTCGCCAGCGCCTCCGTGGCGCCGAAGCCCATGCTGGCGTTCCACTTCCTGCGCGCCCTGTCACGCGTGCACGGCGGCCCGGCGCGGCGCCGGACGTGCACCATCCGCCGAGCCGCCTACTCCTCCATGGCGCGCGCGGCCGGCCCGCGCCGCGCGTGGAGCCGCGCGCTGCTCCGTCAGGCCCAGGCGCGCAGATCCGCGGCGTTGACGTCGAGGCGGACCGCCGTGCTGGTGCGGAGGCGCGTCGCCGCCGGAGTACCGCGTGTTGCCGCGAGCAGCACCAGCAGCGTAGCGACGTCTGGGGCGACGGCCGCTCCGCCTCCAGCGGCGCCGCGGCAGGCCGGGGAGCCAGCGAGGAGCGACGCGCTGCGGCGGCTGGTCCCGGGGGGCACCGGGATGGAGTACTGTAATCTGCTGGAGGAGACCGCCGACTACGTGCTCTGCCTCCGCGCGCAGGTGCAGCTCATGCAGGGCCTCGCCGACCTCTTCTCCTGCCAATGATCCATCTTCCCATGAGTAATTCTAAATTATTCCCTCTCCTTGCACACCGCACCATCCGATCCATGGATGGATCTATTGCTCATGTGTCATGTGAAGACTGATCGATGCATCTACGGCGCATGATTGATCCAGATAGAGGATTACCGGCCGGCTGGGGAGAGATTAGGTGGAGGCGATTGGTGGAGTATATATGTTGAGTTGGCAAGATTATTATTAGTAGGTAAGAAAACATTGGGTATATGCATTTGTATAGGTTGGAACAACACCAAGAAAAATAGAAAAGGTAATTAATTGTAACATATAAAGAGAAGGATATGGATCAAGGTTACATAGTGCTGCGATTAAGCTAGTGTTGGTGAATATATGTTCTTGATGTCTTGAACTATATATATGATACCATGTCATGTCATTATTATTGTAGCTGCAGATGTAGGTTAGAGCAAGTACAGTAACAGAGCCCGCTGCCGGCTCTATGTTTATGCCACGTCAGTTAGAGCCAGCTTATAGCCAGAATGATACAATGGGCTGGCTTTTAGGCTGGCTGGTTAACTATTTAATGACTGCATGTGTATACTGTCTACTGTGATCCACTGTACATGTATCTTTGTAGCCATTTCAGTCAACGTACATACGCACCATCCACTCCATCAAGATATATCAAGGAAACTGATTAATAAGCAAGCAGTAAACAGCACCATACTGACACTTAAACATTAAGCAGAGTCTATGATGAAGTTCTAATCAAACATAACACTAAACAAGATCTTCGGCAAACAAGCCGTCAATTTTGATCTTGATGACAATGAGCAAAAACTAATGGCGCATAGCACCAGACTTTGACACTTCAACATTACATGACTCTTTAGAAGAAAGCATTGACAAAACAAAATACTAGTAGATATGATCTCCAGCAAAATAGATGAAAGCACATAGCACCATGACGACGATAAAGGCACAAAGCCATTGTTCAAACTTTCGTAGAAAGGAGCAGCTAACCATTTGCATCATCAACCCATCATAGCATAGTCCTGAAAATAATAACATGTAAGATATCATATGATCTTCGATGTTACAGGAAAAAAAGAAATAGGAACATACAAAGATATCAGTACCCTACCATGATTAATTATGATGGCTATTTCGAAACCTATGCCAAATATGCTCGATCAAATCATTTTTAAGTTGGGTATGTTGTGGACGAGCACGGATAGTAGCTTTTCTACGCAGCACATCAGCAAAACATAGATTACCACCAACATTTACTTCAGGAGGTAGAGCAAATGAAGCCCCCGGATTCTCATTCAAGTCAATATGAATGGTAGCCTGCTCTCCCTCGTCTTCGACTATCATATTGTGGAGAATCACACAAGCTAGCATGATCCTTCCAATACTCTTTCTCTTCCATAGACGTGCAGGCCGGCGAACAATGCTAAAACGGGACTGCAATACCCCAAAAGCATGCTCGACATCTTTCCTTGCCCCTTCTTGGTGCTTGGCGAACAACTTGTGCTTCTCTGTTTGGGGAACTGGTATAGTCTTCATGAAGGCAGCCCATTCCGGGTATATACCATCGGCAAGGTAGTAACCTGTGGTATACTCATTCCCATTGACAGAAAACTGAACTTGAGGGGCTTCTCCTTTCAATGCGTCAAAAAATAGTGGGGACTCGTTCAACACATTAAGGTCATTGTTTGACCCAGCAACTCCAAAGAAAGCATGCCAAATATGAAGGTCCTGGGAAGCAACAGCTTCTAGGATCATCGTTGGTACTCCATAATCACCACGGGTGAATTGCCCCCTCCATGCTAAAGGACAATTCTCCCATCGCCAATGCATGCAGTCGATACTTCCTAGCATTCCAGGGAAACCACGGGACTCGTTAACCTGAAGTAGACGCTCCACATCCTCCCGTGTGGGGCGTCGCAAGTACTCCCCACCAAACACTTGAATCACCCCCCGTGTAAACTTGTCCAAACACTCTAATGCAGTGGACTTCCCAATCTTCAAGTACTCATCAAGGGCATCTGCAGGGGTTCCATATGCTAGCATGCGCATGGCTGCCGTACACTTTTGCAATGGTGAGAGCCCTATTCGACCAGAACAATCTGCCCTATAAGTGAAATAGGGAGACCACTGACCAAGGGCAGTCACAATGCATTGAAAGAGGTCCCTATTCATACGAAAACGTGTACGAAACATACGCTCGGGTAGAGTGGTTGTTCAGCAAAGTAGTCCTCCACTAGACGTTGATGAGCACCTTCATGATCCCTCCGAATGCTCTTCCTTGGACCCCATCGTCTCTGAGATAATCCCTCTCCGAGCCTAGCCTTGATTTTCGTCATCAACCTCTCAACAAAGGAGTCTAGTACGTTCTGCTCAGCAACATACTCATCCATGATTTTGGAAGGGGCTAGCTCATCAGAATCATCTGTGTATGAAGATGATTCCGACATGGTGGGTGAGGAGTATGGGTTGGTAGGCTGAGTAGGAAGATGGGAGGTAGAGGAAGAAATATGGGTTGGGTGGATGAGTCTGAATAGGAGTAGAGCATTATATAGACGTGTCCTATTTTCTTTGTTGCGTAATTATTTTACATGATTCTGTACCATTGACTACATGTGTTTTTGCACTTCCTGCATTGTAGTTAAGTAAAGTTGGACCATTGACTACATGAGTTTCTGCATTGCATTAAAGCCTAATTGGACTGTTGACTACAATTAAGTACAGCTTCAACAATTTGAGCAATGAACATTTTCAACAGAGATTAATGCATAGCAAATAAACTCAATTTGAACCAAGACGGTGTACAACAGGAAATACCTTAGTCATTTTTTCCAAATAGCCTCTCCCTGAAACACTTCAAGGCCAGCACGTGCTCAGTTCTCACATCTTCAGGCATCCCAGTTGTGTCTTGCATCATCAAAGATCGGTATGTTTCTAGCATCACTGATTCCTTGTGATCTTTTGCTGCAAGACACGCAAGCTTCCGAGCTTCAAGATTCTCACTAGAAACACGCCTTTGTGTCTCTAGCATCTCTTTGCGGCCTTCATTTGCTGCATTCTGAGCATCTACAAACTTGCTAAGCTCATCTTCAAGATCAATTATACCTTCATCTTTTCTTTTCCGTTTCCTCTGCTCCTTAGCTTGCTTGCCACCTGTTGGCCGTTCATCTTGAGCATCATCAAGATTGAAATGCTTCCCCACTTCATCATCAACACTAAACTTCCTCTTTTCTGGCTCTAGATCTTCGAGACGTTCCAGATATGCTGACCATTTTGGTTCCTTTTTGAGAATGTCCCAACAATGCTCAAACATAAATGGACCATCATCTTTGTGATCTGCTTCATAAGTTTCCTTCGCCCTCTTTTTTAAATCTACATCAGATTCGCCACTAGCATACAAAGCATTAGCCTCCTTCCAGCTCGCACAAAACCATGCAACCTTTTTCTTAATTCTCCCAAACCGATCCTTCACTTGCTTGACTTGCCTTGTCCTGTTTTTTGGGGTGGTGCTATTGTAGACAGCAGCAACATCTTTCCAATATTGGTCGTTCTTCTTGTAGTTTGATTGGATTGGGTCGTTTGAATTATTCAACCAAGCACTGACCTACAATATTATGAGAAGAGAGTTAATGTTGTGCTAGTAATGTAAGTATGTAACACATGGAGCCATGACGCAAAAAAAAAATACCAATCTACGATCCTCCTCTTGTGTCCATGGCAAGCGTTTTTCAGTCCTTGCACAATCGTCGCCAATGGTGTCATCGCCAACATTGATTGGCTGCGCTAAACTCCCATTGCTCACAGCTTGTGCATGGTTTGATGTGTTCTTAAGGAAATTAAGGAAACCACCAGGTGGGTGAGAATCCAATCCCCTGCTCAAGCAATAGATGATCAGAAAATTAACTTCATATCAACTATTTAATTTGTAAGACCAGCTCAAATGTTTAGAGCTAATTGTCATTTATCCTCCATAATGTATTTCTATATTTACAGCACCGAGCAACAGTTTTTAGCCATCGATTCTATGGGCCCTGGTAAGTTTAATCATTGAAACCATCGATTCTATTCAACACCTAGACACAAGCGAGAAAAATACACAAGCTATTTAGAGTACGTACCATGCTTGCGGATCTGAATCTTCAATATTCGCAGCCATGTACCACGCTGATGTTGAACCAGCAACACCAGCGGGCGGTGCCCAGCAAGGGCCAGCAGAAGAACTTGCCACGCTCGGTAGCTGCAGCCCGGGGAGCCAGCATGGTGCAGACGAAGCGGCCATTGACTGCGGGGGTAGTGGGGCATCCAAGTGACCGGCCCAGGATGAGGAGGCGGCGGAACGAGCTGAGGCGCCACCGGTGGGACGAGATGGAACGGCGACGGAGGAACCTTCGGAGGCGCCGGCGCCCGCGTTCTTTTGGACTGCTGGCCCATCTCCTTGATGCGGCGCCGGCGGCAGCAGCTCTAGGGTTTGGGGGCGGCGATTTTGGGAGCGATTTGGGGACGATTTGGAGTGGCGATTTGGGAGCTTCGATTTGGCGCGCAAGAAGCTATATGGGGCGAGGAAATCGGATGATTTGGCGCGCTACGGGAGGGAGAAGTGCGGGAGGCGAGCGAGCCGCACGAAATCGAGAGCGCCGGCGCTAGCGCTCGCTTCGGGCTGCAAGCGGGCGGCAGTTCTTCGTTTCTCGCGCTGTAGCCGGGCGATACACGGAGCGCCCGCTCCCTTCTCTTTCCTCTCTTCTCTCCCCTCCAGCTCGGATTTTGCTTACGTGGATTTGCTTATAGCCAGCTGACTCAGCCTTATTGTACTTGCTCTTATGGAGCATCTATATACTACACACACTTTTCTATCTGCCTCTTGTAGGTCTATCTGAATTCTGACTGGTGAACAAGGTAATTAACAATGGGAGCTTTACCTTGCATGAGCATCAGGTGGCAATATTTTATTTCTGATGCATGTGACACATTATATGTTGTTGCTGCATGCATGCTGAGCTAGCTATACTCATACTTTGATTGCTCTAGAATCAAGAGTAGTTCCCTGCACATGCATCCATGTAGCTAGCTGGATTATGCTGTGCCTGGCTAGCTACCTTTTGCCTTGTTTCAATGGAGTACCTGGGGGTTAGTTATAATTGAGGTCGTTTGGTGGAGTGTTTATTTTCCAAGCTCCTTCCCAAATTTGAGAAAGTGGGATCCACAATCTATGGAAGATATATGACCAGGGTTGCTAATCTTTGAGCTGGAGAAGACATAACTTGTAGCCAAAGGGATCAAAGACATTCTCTCCATAAGCTGTTAGCATCTTTTGGGTAAAGGGCCTCCCTCTTGTTTTTCCCTTTAGAAGTGAACTCTCTCTCTCTCTCTCTCTCTCTCTCTCTCTCTACCAACTTATACGTGTTCCTTTTTAGGTGCTACCCGAGTATTCCGTTTGTGTACTTGGTGCTGGTTTTCTCTGTTTGGTTCTCTTTTGCCGTGTTCTTAGTTGTCTTCAGGCACATGCGTTCCTTGCTTTCTTGACGGGGTTAAGAATCTCAAAGGCTCAATACACTAGCTTTTGTTACTTGCATGTTTCAAAAAAAATGTATATGCAGAAATAATGAACCGAATTGGGTAACTAAATTTATGGTGCTTGGAAGTCAGTATATAGTACAAATGAAAGTTTATATGCATGTGTGCGATCTTAATCAGTATGTAGGTTGGAGTAGATGTATAATCGTATATCCGAGTTCACCTATGTTTCTTCTTGTAGGAGATTGAGCCACCATATAGCAAAATAAAAAAAATCCCTCGATTGCATTTTGTTATACATATTTTATATGCTTTGCTTATTTTGTTCAAAACAGTTTTTTATTCCGCTACACAATACTTTTATAATATGTATTTCAAAACTGACATTGTCCCATTCTTTCTAGTTAAATATCCATGTGACAAAAGCCTTCCATGAATCCCCACCTTTTGACACGACAAGCTGCATGCATGTGTGCATTTCACTTAAGAGAAGTCATTGTCCAACATTTTGCACTGGACCACAGATTAGCCATATAAGATCATTATAAAGTCATTTTACATCACTAAATAGAGCACTCAAATCAATAGCTAATGCCATTTTGCAGTCCACCAGCTCATAATTGGTTATTAGAAGATTAGCTGTACTCATTTGCTCACCATGAATAATCCTTCTACCCCTTCAATAAGTATGAATACAAGAGGAAAGTTTAAACAAAGTAATGTTGGCTGTTCAATATGGTGGACAATGCTCATTATTCATGGATTTGTTTTCTGTCTTAACACTCATATATGTGTAGGCCGCATCACATCTTATATTTGTGCTACTTATCTACTTCCTTGATCTTTTTAAATTTTGCAACACATCTTTGCTGTGCTAGCTAGTTTCAACTTATTTAGGGGTATATATAGATAGCTATTTTCAAAACGATCTCTCTAGTGAATAACCCTACTAATTGATGAGGTTTTCATATAGTCGTGCCAAAATTTCATGGCATGGTACAAGTGGAATGTCTCTTTAGTTAGATCGCTAGTGTTTATATCGAGCAAGAGCAACCTAGTACAACTATGAGCAGACTTTTGTAGTCACGATGATTTTTTTGGCTCTCTCGCTCTATAGCTTTTAATTCTCCAAAGATATCGAGAAACTTATTTGGCAGTTAAAACATTCTGAAATAATTAAATAAATAACCACTTGTATTTGGGGCGGAATTAACTACTGACACTATCAAATTTAGTGGGAAATTTTTTCCGTTTGTGCCTTGGAAAAAAGGAGGGGCTACCATAGAAAATAGTTTCTAGTTTTTTGCACAGGTTACATAATTGTGTATTTTCCTTGAAAATTATTTTGCGAATCTATCTAATATTTCGATTTGTACATTTTTTTCTTAGAACTTATGCAACACAAAAAATCAATTTCTTCCCAAGACACATCGAGCCGATTTCTTCAAAACAATTACCAAGTTTTGTTGCACAACGCAGATTTGGTGGACTATAGTACACAAAACGACAAAATAAATTACCAAGTTGAGCAGAATCTGCAAAACAAATTACCAAGTGGACATAGGTACATGTGATTTCTGACAAACAACAATTCCAGGAAAAAATACGTCTTAAATCTTGCGTGTAGAGAATGTATGCATGCATGTGCAATATGAAGTTTGAAATTAAATAAATAAGTATGTAACTTCTGACAAAAAGACAAAGTGTCCAAGTTATGTGCAATTAATGACCTGAATATTTACCATGCAAAAATACAAAGTTACATTTTTCCTTTTTGGTGTGTAGGCCACGTACGATCAAATTTTTTCGTGAGATTTTGCAATAGTAAACATCAAGGCAATATGTATGCATGTGATTTATTATAAACTTTTTTGAAACTTTAAAATATGATTTTTGAGATGCTTTGAAATTCAGGTTTCTTGTGTACCCATGTCCACCATGTATCCATTCACTAGGATAAAAATTACCTCTTGGAATCATCCATTATCAGTGGGTACAACGCAGTTTTTGCTCCTGGATGGTTCCCAAGTGGCTCTCATGATATCACAATGACAGCCAAATTCCTTCTGTGGATGATTACATGCATCCCTCGCATCCAACATCGCGTCGAGGACTCTATTGTCCATGCGGTGTAGTTAGATCTTTGTTATTTTAATTTTTTTTGAAGTGGATGTGCTGTGGCAGTGTCTTCTCCAGCATTGGCATGGAGTCCATGAGACCTGGTCGACTAGATCTCATGGTTCACGTGCTCATGCTGCAATCCGATACAATGCAACCTACTTCCATCTGGATCCTCTACTCTGTTGTATTTGAGCGATGGCTTGATCCCATGCATACTATCCAATAAGAAATACCACTAAGGACAAATAAAATGGCTGATAAGATAGCAGGCAGTCTTCAGAAATTGGGGGCCCCTGTGCAAAACTAAAAATGGGGCCGTAAAGTTTGAAACAAAAAACTAAAGCACATTGTCAATTAACTATAAACTTCAATATATGATGTTTCATACATTATTAGAAAAAATAATATCAATATTATTGAAATGTAGCACTAAAGTAATAAATTGACCTCATGTTCTAGTGAAAGTCATAATCCTTCTACTAGTATTTCATGAAATGAAATTTTCAATCATATCTTCATAATTAATCTTCTCCATGATATCATTTGCAAGTGCTATTATTGCCAGTCCATTAAGTTTTTCTCGCATCATAGTAGAATACAAATAGGATTTCAACAACTTAAGTTAGAAAAATAGTACTAAGATTGAATTCAAACAATACATGAATTTAACTTTAGACGTGTCAAAATAACTTAACTGGAGAAGATCGTACAAACCTTGATCGGCGGAACAGGTCACTGATCCATCGGGGCATGGCGAACAGCCGGAAACGCACTTGGGGGAACCGGCAGCGCCACCAGGCGGACGTCTGGCTGTGACGTTCTCCCGTCTGCCATTTTTACTTATGTCTTCTGGCTTCACGGCTAGACGGTGATAGCGTCGTGCACTTACGAGATGCAGGCGAGCCACGAGCAGCACCGGAGATTGTGGTGTTGCCGGATACAAAATATTGCTAAGGGACGTTCAGGCGTTGGGACGTAACGTGCTACTACATCTTGGAAGAAAATTATGGGCTTCAGGAATCACTGTGATCAACCATGGGCTGGGCTGATCAAGGCAGAAAATCAGAAGGAGCTGTGTTGGGCTGGGCTGTGTACTAGCAAATGGGAACCCTGTTTTGGGGCCCTGTTCGGTCGGCCAGGTCGCACCATGGATGGGCCTGACTGCTGGTAGAGGCATATATGAGACGTATGAGAAGATTTTTCTCGGAAATCAGTTTTGGGTAGGAGCAGATGATCCTACTACCTAAAAAACATATTTCAAAATCTCAAAAATTTCTCGGGTGTATATATGGACATTGTGTGTTTACACACGCAGTTTCACGGTAAAATGACATTTTTTGTGGTCTGTGTAAAAAAGACAAATCACAGTGCTCCAAAATGACATTGTACGAAACAATTTTTATCTTTTTTGCACAGCCCACAAAAATGTCATTTTTTGGCGAAATTGTTTGTGCGAATATAGAATGTCTGAATGTACAACCGAAATTTTTCTTTTAATTTTTTTGACATTTTAAAATATAATTTAAAAACATTTTCATAATAGATGTATCTAGACCCATGAGCCAAACACCATGTCCGAGTTTTCTCATGTTTAAAGCACCCTACTCACCTACGAATTCTGGTATCTTTATTTAGTGTTCTTTTCCTTTCCTCAATCCTGCCGATCCAATATTATGTACCCAGCAAGAGGGACGGCCACAGGTCACAACCGCACCATTAGATCCAGGCCAGCTTCTCATAGCTCAATCCTAATTTTGTGCTTTGCTCCTTTTATTGTCAGTGTTGTTCTCGGGTATGCTACCTTTTCAAGTAAATTTCTTATTCGCTTACCCCTGTTTGGGATGAAGTTCTTTTACAACACCTAGAGTTCAATTTTTTTTTAAATAAGAGTTCAAAATTATTTGTGTGCCAAATGCTTAATATTGTCATGTTTGATGCACTAGCCAACACAATGAAAAATCTGGTTGGAAAGGGCTAATGGCAACACCGAACAGACGGATCGAACGCTTCGTTTTTGCCCAAACCAGTGTGAAATGACTGCACATTTACAGATTATATTCGCAATGATGACATCTTGTGACCGCACTTGACGTCCAGTCAAAATGACATGTCTGTAAACGTCATCTGGTGCACCTTGACGCGTGTAGTACAAGTGTTGAAAAGTTGATGTGTATTGACGTTCTGGTCAAATTGGCTGCAATTGGAAATGTTGTGAGACATCTAGACGTATCGCAAGCATTTTGTAAGAGAACTGACGTGATTAATTTTTTGTTTATGTGCATATCTGCGTAGGTGCATCCGTGTCACAGACCAAGCGCGTTCTGGACGCGAACTGGCACCCACAATGCGCACTCTGGGACACAAAAAGTTGAAAAATGTTGAAATTGCAAGTTTCTGTTTTTCCCTGATACTACACCACCAATGTGAGTTTTGGCAAATCCAAAACCCTTCTCCCCCTTCTCTTCACCCTTGAGTTCATACGACATAGTTTGAGATATCACATTAGATACGTGAATTTTTCGTCTAAATGTATATAGACCTTGTTTATCAACTTGAATCGTAAGTAAACGACATAAGAAGACTATGTGCGCAGTCTTTTCCTTTTTTTTTTTTTTGAATTTTTGAAGCTCATTTCAAATATTGGTCAAACCTAACTTTGACCAACATTTAAACAAGTTTAAAACATGAAAATGAAAAACTAAGCATGGATCCTTCTTAGTCACTTCAAAATGAAACTTTGGTGAGGTTTTCGAAATTTCCATGTTGTAAATCCAAAACTCATTCTCTTCACCCTTGAGTTCATACGACATAGTTTGAGATATCACATTAGATACGTGAATTTTTCGTCCGAATTATATAGACCTTGTTTATCAACTTGAATCGTTAGTATACGACATAAGAAGATTATGTGCGCAGGCTTTTCCTTTTTTAGATTTTTTTGAATTTTTAAGCTCATTTCAAATATTGGTCAAACCTAACTTTGACCAACATTTAAACAAGTTTACAACATGAAAATAAAAAACTAAGCCTGGATCCTTCTTAGTCACTCCAAAATGAAACTTTGACACTTTGTCAAACTTATCAAAATCCCGTTGACTGCCTCCAAACCCCGTCCCAAACCTCGCCGAACAATGACCGTCGATCTAACCCTAGCGCTGAACTGCAACCGTCTGATCGTTCTTCTAGAAGGAATCTGGTCGATCCGCGAGAAGCTCATTCTGCGATCTGATTGGCCGCGCGCGTAGGACTAGGAAACTGGGGATTTTGGCCCACCAAATGGGGATTTTCACACATAATTGGAAACTTCAAAATGTCAATGCACAAGCCAATTTTCCGAATTTCATCTTTGCAATTGCGTAGATTCATGGTAGACGAAGTTGTGAATTTTGGGCACAGAAAAAAAAAAAATTTGTAAGAGTTTGACATAATTCATAATTAAAACAACTAATAACAAGACAACATAATATTCATTGGTGCATAGTACAAAATTATAAAATAGATCAACAACTAAAATTCCTTGGTACCCTTGGCCTTGCCCTTAAAACAACTAATAACTAAAATGGACTACCACTCGTCCTCGTCATCGGAAACCTCCACTGACTTGGCCTTGCCCTTGCCGTCGACCTCCATTGGGGCATTGCCCTTGCTCTCGAGCTGTTCAGAGTCTTCTACAGGTCGTCCGTGTACTTCGCGGCTCTCGCCTTCTCCGCGGCTTCTGATTCGACCACAGAAGCGACCAGAGCATCCATGAGCTGTTGCTGCTCGGCGGAATGCCTGGCCTGCTCCGTGGCTTGATATTCGGCCCTGGCCCAGGCCATACCCGGGTCCATGACCTCCTCCTCCTCCTCCTCGGACAGATCGATGAAGGGAATGGGATCGGGAGCAATGGCCCTGCCCCTGCCCCTGCGCCTGCTCGGAGGAGACTCCCCGGATCGACTAATCTCCCAGGATGAATGAATCCTGCTCGACCTTGGAGGAGTACGCCCACACACGGCCCCTGCCGCTGCCCTCGCTCAACTCAAGAAACCAAGGATAGCGGACGTGGCGGCGGCGGTTCGAGCTGGAAGTGGAGCGGCCACCACCACGAGCCATGGAAACATGAGGGACTGGGCGAGGGTGTCAAGGAGAGGAAGAGGGGATCACTGGGCGCAATGGGCAAGGAAATGGCTCCTTTTCTAGCCATATGCGGTCTGGACGGCGTCGCGTTTGGACTGGCAGTAATGGCGACCGGGCATTGATTCGGCTCGCCAGACTGCTCAGCTTGCGGCGGGACAGACTAGGCAAGAGAGACGCGAAGACGGCGGAGCAGATGAGCGGCCGGACCGGCAGCGTAGGCGGCGAGGCAGATTTTTGCCGGCTAGGGGGCACGCAATTGAAGGCGAGGATGGCGAGCACAGGCATGGACGCGCTCGTACGGCTGCATGCAAGCACTCCTCCTCCGCTGGCCCCACTTGTAAGCTTTAAGTTGGGGACGGCGAGCAGCGTGGGTGCGCACAGGTGCATGCACTTCGCTGGGCCCACATGTCACAGCTTCGTTAACGGTCAAAGGGCTTGACCGGACGGAAACCGCCGTCTTCGCCATCCGCGGGCCTCGAAAGAGCCAGGTAAGGCACGGACGAGGAAAACTACGCAGGTAGGGCACAGACGAGGAAACTAGAGCGCACCAGGGCACAAAAGTAATAAACCCGCCATAATTTGCCCACGCCACTAGTAACTTGACCAGAGCCCACTTTCGGATTAAATTTACGTGTGCTGTGCCGAAATTTCTCCACGCCACTAACGGCGTGGTGTTTATGGCCCAAGCACCTAGTTTTGGCCGGAAATTTAACCCCCCCAAATTTGCATCTCACTCTCACTTTCTCATCTCCCCGACCCGCCTCACCTCTGTCGCCACCGCCGCACTCCTCTCCGGCCCCTCTGTCGCCTTCCTCTCTCCTCCGCTGCCGCACTCCTCTCCACCGACGCCGCCGCCTCCTCTCCCCGACGCAACCAGCGTCGCCGCCTCCTCCTCGACCCGACGTCACCGACGCCGCTGCCTTAACCCACACCGCCGCCTCCTCGACCCGCCGCCGCCGCTCCTCGGTGAGCCTTCCTCTCATTCTCTCCTTCTATTTAGTTGATTTAGTGTAGTTTATCTAGTGTAATTGTTTTTTTTGGGTAAAACCCGGCAGGAGCTCTGCCTATTAATATTAGAAGGATAAAAAGCCCAAACAGACTAGGAGGGGTATGTTAAGGGACATACCCAGAACCCACAGTATAAGTTTATAAGGAAAACTGGCGAAAACCGTACAACACAACGCCGCTCACCAGCTCTGGGGCCACGCACCACGCGCCGATGACACTTCCGCCCAAGCAGGGAGGGAAGACACTCAACACGAAAGTTCCAAAGCCGCCGCTCCGACGTCCACACCGGTCCCGAGACCGCGCACACGCCTAGCAGATGACGAAGCTGCCAAGCAATGCAAGCCACCACTATCTGGCGAATTACCGGACCTCCAAGGCGACGCCCCCGAGGGGGAAGCGACAATGACGACGCCGACGCCCGCTCTGGCAAAGGCCGAAGCTTAGATTTTCACCCGCAGAGTCCGAGACTAAAAACAACGAGGGAGGTGAAGGAGCTCCTCAACGATGCCTCCAACGAGGGGAGCGACGTCCAAAAACGCCGACATCGCCGGCATCGACCGAGGTCGGTGCAGTGCTTTCACGCAGAGTTCACCATACCCAAAGTCGTTCAAACCTGTCCGCCCAAGTCGTAGAAGCCATGCATGCCCTGCAGCTCGCCGCCGCAGCAGGTAACCCACCATGGCACCACATGCCACAGTGCTCCCCGCCATGCCCACCGTCCCGAGGCCGCCGCCCCGACGTCCACAGGATAACCACTGCCTGAGGTACAGTCCGGCCACCACATGCCGGCTGCGCACTCATCGGGCCACCACCCGACCAGCAACGACACCCCACCATCGCCCAGGGCCACCGCCCTGGCTTGCCTGCACGCGCGAGCACCACACCTCGCCGGCGTCAAACTCCACCTGCATGGGCAGATGGCCACCGCCACGGAAGGACGCCCAGAGAGAAGCCGGAAACCACCGCAGTCACCAGATCAGAGGGAGGCCGGCTGATGCATGTAAAATGCATACATGAAATTTGCATTATTTTACTTATATTCCAATCATATTTGCATCATATAAGGGTTATATCAATGTTTTTATAATGATTTTGGGAATACTTCATAGTTTTCCCATTTATTTGGAATTAACCCTGTTTTCCAGAAAACGTCTTTTTTAGTGTTTCAGACTTTCCGGGAGCTTCGGGACTCCAAAAAGGGCAAGGTCAGAGAGCACGGTTCAGAATTTTCGAGACGAACGCAATGGGCTCAAAGTGAAGGCCAGAGGCCCAACCAGCTGGAAATGAGAGGGCTCCACGCGGCCTAAAATCTTGGCCGCGTGGGCCTACCTATTTTGGGCCTCGAGGCTCCGTTGCCGTTGATCTTTGCTCCTACGACTTCGTCTTGACCTAAAAACGTCTATAAAAATAGTCCCCGAGGAGTTTCGTGAGGAGGCGGCAGAGAAACACAAAACCACGAAACAGGAGACAGAAGGCTGCCGCCGGAGAAGATTGGAGGGGGGAGCCGCCGCCGGAATCACCTCCGGAAGGCTCCTCCGTCCCTCCTCCGGAGTCTCCATCAACACCACCGCCATCTTCATCGCCGTTGCTGCCTCCTATGATGAGGGGGGAGTAGTTCTCCCTCGAGGTTGAGGGATCTATGGTAGCTATGTGGTTCATCTCTCTCTCCCATGATGTGATCTTTATGTGATCATGAGCTTTGTAATCTAGTTGGATCCATGGATGTTACTCTTTGTTATCTTATGAGTTATTCTACTTGAGTGGTTTTATTAATGTGAATTCTGGGGTTACCTTTGTCCCACGGTGTGAAGGTGAGAGTGTGCGCACCGTGTGTGACCCTTTGGCTATAGTTTACATTTATACTTACCATGAGTTGTTCTTTGTGTTGGATGTCTCTATGAAATTGTGATGTTTGTCTAGTACTATTTTGGGATGCTCTTAGTGACATTGGGGTTCCCTTGATGTGGAATGTAACTTTAAGGTGTGCTTTTGTAGGCCTACACAATGAATTGGTATTCTTTATCCAACATGAGAATAGTTCAGAGTAGCACAGTAAAGAGGAAATATCTATGTATTCAATTATATTATTATTGTTGAGAGTGTCCACTAGTGAAAGTATGATCCCTAGGCCTTATTTCCAAGCATTGAAACACCGTTTGCTCTCATTTTGGCTCAAGTTTGCTTGCTGCCATTTTTATTTCAGATTGCAATTACCACTTATAATCATCCATATTACTTGTATTTCACTATCTCTTCGCCGAACTAGTGCACCTATACATCTGACAAGTGTATTAGGTGTGTTGGGGACACAAGAGACTTCTTGTATCTTAATTGCAGGGTTGCTTGAGAGGGATATCTTTGACCTATACCTCCTTGGATTCGATAAACCTTGGGTGATCCACTTAAGGGAAACTTGCTGCTGTTCTACAAACCTCTGCACTTGGAGGCCCAACACTGTCTACAAGAATAGAAGCGTGCGTAGACATCAAGCTATTTTCTGGCGCCGTTGCCGGGGAGGTAAGTGCTTGAAGGTATCTCCTTTAGGTCCTGCAGTTATATCTTTATGTTTCTTGTTTTTATTTTACTAGTTAGGCTTAATGGAAAACAACAACAAAATTAGAGATCTTTATGAACTTTATATCGAATTAGGACATGATCCTTTTGAAGAGAAAATAAAAAAGGCAATGGGAGTTTGTTTGCATAATAGTGATAACAATGTTGTTAACATGAATGCTTTGAACACCATTATTCCTAATGCTATGGAAAAGTCTAAGCTTGGCGAGCCGGCCGACGACGTCCCAGCCGCATCAGCCTTCCGCCTGCGCCATCAACGGGAAGAGATGCCCCTGCCACCTTCGGCAGCAGGGCCCGCCACCGCCGCGGCAAGGGGGGGGAGCCGGTGGGGAGGGTTAAGAGTCGGCGACGGGGCGCCCCCAGTGTCGCCTGGGTGCGACACGGGGGGAGGGGTTAGGAGGCCGCGACTGGGCAAAGGGATTTGATTCTAAGTCAATTGGACTTTTGGAGTTGGCTAGTGTAATTGTTTAGTGTAGTTGATTCGTTAATTTAGAATTATTTGTGCTGATTTAGGTGGATTTATATTGATTTGTTGTTTTTTGTTTATTTTAGTTCATTTAGTGATCAATAGTAACCATCCACCATGGTTATGGTTTCCGTCGTCGGCAAGGGCGGGCGGGGAGGGGGGGGGGGGGTGAGCCGGTGGGGAGGGGTTAGGAGGCGGCGACAGGGCGCTCCCGGTGTCGCCTGGGTGTTGGCTAGTGTAATTGTTTATTGTAGTTGATTCGTTAATTTAGAATTATTTGTGCTAATTTAGGTGGATTTAGATTGATTTGTTGTTTTTTGTTTATTTTAGTTCATTTAGTGGATCAATAGTAACCATCTACCATGGTTATGGTTTCCGTCATCGGCAAAGGGAACACCACCTTCGAAGAATCCGATGCGGTATAATTTCTCTTAGGATTAGTTTGATTTCATGTTCATCCAAATTTATGCCGATTTAATTTGACTTAGACATTGTTATCTAGAATTTAATATGTAATTGCAGTATGCCGGATATGAAATCCAAGTTGAATCAGTGTCTCGAAAAGCTAAAGCTAGCTGAAGAGGCAAACCGGAAAATGAAGTTAGTGGTGAAGAAGATTGAACAAGAGAAGAAGAGTATTTTAAAAAAGAAGATGAAATTGGAGTTGTATGTTGCCGAAATTGTCTATGATCACAATATCAAGACAGATGCAACTTGGTTGAAGATGAGAAAGATAAATATGCCATTGAGAAGGTGATTTGTGTCCATTATGAATTTGGAGCGATTATTATCTTAGTCGCGATTATGATCGCAATGTTGCTTTATTTAGATGCACTAGATAAACTAGATTGTATGGTAAGTTTATGATGAACTATGTATAAATCTATGTTGTATTAATTTGAATGGATTTGATGTTTCAAAGTGGGGTTATTGATTGCTCTTAGTGCCAAGTGTCAAGTGTGCGATTATCAATATTTGCACATTGAATTTTCTGCTTCTTATTTAACAGGATATGGTGTGTCAAGCGTGCATCAAGGATTGCGCAAGGAGCCATTTTAGTGGATCATCGTTCGTTGTTGATCTGCGAGTGGGGCACTTAAATTCAGTGGTAACAAACAATTCTTTCTCGTATATTTGTAACAACTTGTGTTTTTCTTTTAGTGCTTTTACCATTTATCTAATGTGTGTTTCTTTTACTTTGGTTGCATAGATTGTACGATGCAACGCTCGGACAACCGCAAAACTTGTTTAGGAAGTGTTGGATTACCGCCCATCTGTTGTGGAGAGAGCCCTCGTCACGCATGGTATGGATAGAATGCGGTTCACTTTGAGCCCTCTGTTCCACCAATAGGATCCATACTTGTGGCCAACCAAGTTTTGCACAACAGCTCGTCTTCATGGATTGAATAGGAATACCATCTTTTCTTTGGCTTTCGGTCCAGCATTTGGACGAACAGTTGGTCGGCACATCCTGCGGCGGAGATGCCGGTTGAAGATGCTCTCAGCTTGCTCCATTCAGTCACATCCATGTCCTAAGCCAACCCCAACAAGCCCCTGCGCGCGCGTAGGCCCCACTCTTAAGTAACCACACGCATGCACTCCACGCTCGCGCCACCAGCTTATTACTGCATGCGGTGGTGCACTTGCTTCGCTAAGGCGCGTGACGGAAGCACGCCGAGGTCAGCCGAGATGCCCATACGCGAGTAATCATTTCGCCTTTTTGTTATCTTCCTCCGAGTAACACTCGAGCGCGCCAGCTCGGCTAGCTCCCAAACGACCTGGGAGGTGTGTAAAGGCGACCTCCGGCCCGTTGCGCGCATGTCCACGCGCTCCATCCACACCACACCACACCCCCGCGCTGGCTCTAGGAGTTGCACTCGCCGTTCCGTTAATTGAGTATCTGCATCTTTCTCCGATGTTTGCAGCGTTCCAAACAAGTTAAACTGCACCGAAACCTAGTTCCGGGGCTGATAGTGCAACACTGCAACTAATCGCCATGCACACTAACCTCGAGGCTGTTTGGATGGGTACCAATACCAGCCTTACCAAAATATTGGTCGTGCCCTACCTTTTTGGCTACAGTTTGGTTCGCTACCAATTTTGGCTCGCCCTGGCCAGCTTGGGCGCGCCGGCGTCTAGTTTTCGCCAAATCGCGGGCGAAACCGTGGTGCGGAAATCGACCGCCAAAATATTGGCAGCCAAATCTGGAGCGAGCAAGCCACCGAGGTATAAAAGGGTGGGTGCGCAATTTTTTTGCCTGTCCCCTTCACTTTCCCCTTCTCCTCACCTGCGCGCACACAGAAGAACCACACAAGGGCACGATCTGCAGGCTGCTCCGGCGGCGTTTCCGCCGGCGTTTCTGCGTCAATACGAGCTGCTCCGGCGGCCGCCGGCGTTGCTGCACCTCTCGGCCCACTCTCTCACTCAACTCACACCAACAAGGTCAGTGCTCAAATCCCAATCGAACCCCACCCCAATCCCTTTTTTCTATGGCCGATTTACTTCAATCTTTGACCTCTTAGTTGGAGATATGCTGCACGTATGTGCTACTTGCTAGATCTGATCTATTGCTTATCAAATCCTTGTTAGTTGCCTCCCGCAAAAAAGTCCCCATGTTAATTTCATCACATTAGTTGTATTGAACTTGATTTTGTAATATGTATCTCTCAGCAACTAAGGATTTTTAAGATGTGTCGAGATAGTTCATTTATCTCAGTGTGCTTATTTGACCCAGATGGACATGGACCAGCAACGATACATGTTAAGGCAGAGGATTCTATCTGTCATTGTCCTTCTGTTGGCTCTCTGGTATAGAAACCGAGATGGTAGAAAAAATAGAGGTAGAGGTCAAAAGTATGGTCCACTAGTTGAGAGGGACCTCTACAGGACTAATGTGCTAATTAGGCTTATTAACACATCAGATGCGACATGCATCAAGCAATTGAGGATGTCTCGAGCTGTATTTTACAAGCTATGTGATAGGCTAAGGCTGAAGAAGTTGTTAATTGACACATTTCATGTTTCGGTAGAGGAACAAGTTGCAATGTTCCTATACATGGTGGGTCAACATCACACGAATTCATGTGTTGGATTCTGGTTTTGGCGATCTGGTGAAACAGTGAGCAGATACTTCAATATTGTCCTGCGTGCAATGGGGGAGTTAGCACGTGATCTCATTTATATTAGATCAACGGATACACACACAAAAATCACTAGCAGCCCGAACAGATTCTACCCCTACTTTGAGGTAACTCTGAGACTGTAGATTTTAGTATTTATTATACAAGATCAATCTTTCCCAAGCTTGATATACGCTACTCTTTCGTATTCATAGGGATGTATAGGGGCACTAGATGGCACTCATGTTAAGGCTTGTGTTCCTGCCCACATGGTGGACAAATTTAGGGGCCGAAAGTCATACCCCTCCCAAAATGTGCTAGCAGTTGTCGACTTCGACCTTCGGTTCACGTATGTTCTAGCAGGATGGGAGGGCTCTGCCCATGATTCTCTTGTGCTAAAAGATGCCCTCACACGTCCAGCAGGTCTAAAAATACCTGAAGGTACATATACAACATAACATACATGTTTGTCACTTGTGTCAGTTTAACCTTAGCTCACCATCAATATAACATGGCTGTAGGGAAATTTTTCTTGGCTGATGCTGGCTATGCTGCAAGGCCAGGGATTTTGCCTCCTTATCGTGCTGTGCGGTACCACCTAAATGAGTTTGCTGGATCACTTGACCCAATTACCCCACAAGAATTATTCAACCTCCGACATTCATCACTTAGGACCACAGTTGAACGAGCATTTGCGGCTCTAAAGAATCACTTCAAGATACTTTCTGAGAGGCCCTTCATACCTTTGAAATCTCAGATTAAGGTTGTAGTTGCTTGTTGCGCTTTACACAATTGGATACTAGAAAATGGTCCAGATGAGTATGTCGTGGATGAGGCGATGTGGTATGCCAACCTCCCTAGGAGTAGTGGACGTGTTCGTGATCGGGAGGCTGACATACGCGAGTGGGCTGCCAAGCGTGATTTATTAGCTCAGCAAATGTGGGAAGATAAACAGAGTGCTGGGGAATGAGGCTGATGATACCCCGACTTAGTGCTTTTGATATCTCCATGCTAGGGAACTTTTGTAGTGTGAAGCGTTTGATTGTAATGGACTTATGTAACTTGTTTAATCCTTGTAAGATTGTTCTACTTATGTAACTTGTTTAATCCTTGTAAGATTGTAATGGACTTATGTAACTTGTTTAATCCTTGTAAGATTGTTCTACTTATTTAAGTTCCTTGGCTGGTTATATTTTATTTCTGTCCTGCTATATTATGATTGTAGTACCAATCTGCGGATCATGGGGAAGCTTAAGCTCCCTGTCAAGAGTGAGGATGACTGCAACTCTCGTGATAAGTACATAACCTGGACTGATGAGGCCACAAGGTTTATGCTTGACTGGTATATTGAGCTTCGTAAGGACAAACCAGCAACTTTCAAGTTCAAGAAACAACACCACTTGCAGTGTGCCGATGCTCTAAATGGCAAGTTTTCTCTTGGAGCCACTCAAAACCAAGTGGATCGACATTATCGTTCGTGCAAGGAGAAGTGGAGCTGGGTGCGACGGGCCATGAGCAATAGTGGCAATGGCTTTGAGGCTAGCACCTGCAAATTTACACTTTCCGAGTCAGAAAAGCAACATCTCAGTGTAAGTGTTTATGTCATGGTCTGAAATCAATTTTTAGTTACTCTTATTGTCTTTTCTTTATGCTTGTTTCTCATGTTTTGTTCTTGTCTTGCGTGACAGAAAACTACAATCAATTATCTTACTAGACCCATCAGGTTCTTCCACCAGTTGGAAGAGTTGTTCTCTGACCAATCTCAAGCTGATGGCTCACTCGCAATAGACCAAACCACTGTCAATGTGGATGATGGTAATGATGACAATGAGGATCTGGTGGAACTTGGAGGCTATCCAATTCCAGTAGACAGCGATGAAGCTGACTCTGATATCATTGGTCGCCACAGTCCTAAACTTGAGTTCGACGGCAATCCTTTAAACAAGAAGCGCAAGCGTGTGTCATCATCACCTTCCAAGAACCCAACCAAGGTCAAAGCAAACAACAAGGGCAAGGTATCTAATGATGATATGGCAGCTAGCATTAAGAAGCTAGCTGACTCTCTTGCAGCCCCTATTATTCCTGTGCAACCAATGCCACCTGCAGATCCTTATGCAAATCTTTGGAAGCGAATAAATTCCCTAACCTTCACAGCTAAGGATAAACTTGAGATTGCAGCCTATCTATCCAAGCCAGATCAAGATATCTTTCGTAGTTACCTCAACAATTCCGATGATGCAGTGCTTCAAGAGTGGGTCATTAGCTACTTTGAACCTCAATTTCATCATGATGGCCGTGATGGTGGATCTACAGCTGGTCACTGAACTGCCATGAACTTAGTTAGTTTCTGGCTACCTTTTGTTTATCACTAGGAATACTTTAGCTCCTAGTGGTGGTATGGACACCCTATATTATGCATATTTTGTGTATATTGAGCACACTTGGTTGTGTGGCTGGCTGTAGCATCTCAAATGGTCTGGTTAAGGGTCGGTTAGTATGTGAACTTGATTTTGTGGCTGGCTGTAGCATCTCCACTTTGATTTATCAAACAGTATATGGGATGTTTAATGTATTGAACCATGTCAATGTGAAAATCGCTTAGTTAATCCCATTATCATATATGTATCTTATAAATACATGTTAACCTGTTTGTTGTCAGGCAAGTTATGAGATACGGAACCAAACCAAACAACAGCCAATGAAACGTGCCAAATATTTGGCAAGTCATTTGGCATGAAACCAAATGGAAGCCAATGCGTTTGCCAAAATTTTGGCAGGTACTATGGGCTACAATCCAAACAGAAACAAGTTGCCAATATTTTGGCTATGCCCCGTATTTGGTCATGCCAATATTTTGGTAGGGCTAGATGGGGCTCAATCCAAACAGCCTCCTCGTCTTCCCTAACTCCCTTTTTCTCCCCGGCATGCATGGTTAGATTTTGAGTACACCACATTTGCATCAGGCCGTCGCTGTTGTAGTAATGGCGATTACATCAAGCCAGACTGCCAGACAAACGGGTGATGGGTCAGTTGAACTATCAGCCCCGGAAGCACGGACACTCCCAACTACACATCGGCTAGCTAGCCAGTAACTACTTTGTAGATGCTCGCATGTTAATCAGGCTACCCCGGCCGGCCGGACGTGTGCCGGGACTCAATCGGCATGTCGCTCCCCGTCGACTCTGGCCCCCACGCGCCGGAACAAAACCCACCGTCCATGTCACGCGGTCCTGCCATACGATCTCAGGCCTCGTGGAAAGCTTCCTTGGACCACGCGACGTGGCCCATAAATCAGTCCGACGCTCCCAGTCCCTGGACACGCACCAGCGCCACAGCACACTACTACGCTTTGCTCCTCCGTTGCGCGTAGTGAAAACTCATCGGCGGAACTACTTCGTACAGCCGCCATGAAGGTGACTATATTGCCGATCGGTCGAAACGGGAGACTTCTTCTCTGGTTTCGCGGCTCTTGATTGCCGGTGCGATTGCTGATGTGGTTTGATTTTTTTTTTTTTGTGTGTGTGGTGGCCGAGTGCACCGGAAGGTGGTGCTGAAGCTGGACCTGCACGACGACAGGCAGAAGCAGAAGGCGCTCAAGGCCGTCTCCCGTCTCCATGGTTACCACTCCCCTTCTTTTATATTCTTCTCCCCTTTCGGTTCTGTTCTTGCATGCCCTACAGCCAAAACCCACCCACTGACCTATATCTGAATTTGACTTCTGACGCCGACTAGTGTAACTGGCTCAGGTATCGACCAGATGGGAGTGGACATGATGGACCAGAAGATGATGATCGTCGGCACCGTTGACCCCGTCGCCGTGGTGGGCAAGCTGCGCGGCAAGCTCTCCTGCACGGTGCAGCTCGTCTCCGTCAGCCCGGCCAAGGACGAGAAGAAGAAGAAGGAGAAGGACGACGGCGGTGGGTACCAGTGCGACGGGTACCCCCGTCACACTGGTACCCATCGCTGTCGTACCCCCCGCTGCCGCCGTACCACTTCGTCCACAGCACCGAGGAGAACCCCAACTCATGCGTCATCTGCTGATCCACGCGCGCTGCCTGCCCTTTGTAAGGTTTGACCAAGTTTATTCTATAAGCATGGTCAAAATTTATAAAGTTTGACCTAGACCTAATATATATGCCTTATATTTTGAGTATATATATGGCCATGTAATTAAGTATTACATCGGTATCTGCTGTTTGGCTTATTTTTGCGGAGATGCCTAGTATACATGCGTGCATCTGCCGATAGGTTTGTAACGTGCATGCATGAGAACCACTGTACGAAGAACTATATTCCATGAACTGAATGTCTGAACTGCTATAATATACTCCATCTGAGTTCTGAGCTGCTTTCGGTCAGTGACCTCATTGTCAAAGGACAACTCTTGTATCCTACCCCGTCAAGGGCCAAACAGGCACAAATGACGTCCACGAGAACGGACATTTCTGGACAGCACAACAGCGCAGAGCTTTCCACGTCCAGGAGAACCGATTTTTCCATTTCTCGACGGAACGACAACGCAGCCACTAGTAGGAAAATACTTTAAGGCGCCCGTTACTAGTGGCGCGCCGTCCCACACGTGCTGACAAATATTTCCTCGTTCCACAAAGGAATGCCGCGTAAGGGCGGAGTCATCGCGGAAGTACAACTTCCTACGAGAGGCGGCGGTCTGTGGTCTAACATGATGTCATGTTGGAGTGGTTGGCCAATCTGCCAGAATAGGTGGAAACACTGAGGCGAGATGCGTCTTGGGACTGCCTCCACGGGGCTCTGCTGTGAGACAAATCCAACTACCCCGACATGCAGCTAGACATGGTAGGGTTTAGGATTTTGGGTTAAGGTTTAGGATTAGGGTTTAGGGTTTAGGATGGATGTGATATGAGCATGAAACATTCAAGGTGGTGTGTTGTCTCTGCTTGGCAGACCCCTATTCCCCTTATATACACGGTGAAGATTAGGCTTACATGTGCTGAGCCGATTTACATGGAATAGAGATAAACACAAAATCCCTAATAAGATAATCTAGATCCAGTCGCAGTCGGATACAAATCGTATCCCGTTGAATCTCCATGTAGATCTTGGCATGGTTTGCACTCCAAAATTATGACATGTGCGGGCTAACTCTAAAATACCGAGTTCTTAACCGGGCCGCCCCTTGCTGTGTGGTCTGCCTTTAAACTCTGTAAACCTATCCGGGACCTATGACCTCGTCACTTAGCAATTTATACCCCGAGTTGGAATAAAAAATCTGGTCGACCGTGGAAGGGGGATACAGATCTCTAGGATATGCCTTTCGAACCATAGCATGGTTAGTGATCCACTCTGTAAAGGCCACACATCAAATGGGCACCTGTTGTCCGCCGATGTTGACTGTGACGGGCTTCCGACCTAGATGAACCGAGAACAGATGCTCTCTATTACTTTCCCGGGGATCCGGGCATGTCAGAAGACTTGCCTGCAAAATAATGGAGTTTGCTCGATGGACTTAGAGGAGTCGATGCTCAAGCTCGGAGCTCTGAGTTAATGATCACTAGGTAGATATGTGGTAATTTAAGTCGGGTACTCTTGTGATGGTATTGTCGGGACAGTGTATACCTTTCTTTGAGTTCTATATATTTGGTATGTGATAAAATATTATATTTATGTTCATTCTCAATGATGGATTTTCATTTTTCAGAAAGGTTTCCCTACGATCAATATGATCGATACTGGTGGAGGACGACCCCACCCAGCTCGTCATGGGTAAGGATGGCAATGGGTAGGGTATGGGCAGGGTAGACCAATACCATACCCATACCCTTATATCTCGTGGGTACAAAACTCTACCCAGACCCGTACCCATGGGTATAAAGCTTTACCCACACCCATACCCGGTGGGTATCCTTACTCGCTGGATACCCATTGGGTAGATCAACAGTGCATAATATTTTATATCCTATCGTGCGCTGACACATCACTGTCATGTTCTCCTACTCTTTACTGACCCTTCGTCTCCCTGCCATGCTGCTACTTACCGCCGACCCGCCAATGCTAAAGACAAAGAGAAAATGAGTGGATCTAGAGGTGGAAGATGGAGGTCAGTGATACAGTTGTGAACTCCATGCCTTATGGACGCGGCGTAATGAGGAGGGCTGGTGGATCGAGAACTCGAGGATGCACCCAACTCACGCCTTCAGATCAAAATGGGTAGGGTTTGGGTATACCCATGGGTATATGACTATACCTATACCCATACCCTAAACACGACTTGATGGGTAGGGTATGGGTACTGCCCATGGGTATAAAAATATGTCCATACCCGTACTCATGGGTAAAATTGCCATCCTTAGTCATGGGCAATACTTTTTCACCAAAAGTAACATCGCCCGGCTGGATCAGGACAGCTTCGAGGTGTCAATTCCCATTCTTCAGACAGCCGCCGGCGCTGCAAAAATTGGCGCAGTGGTTAACGTCAATACCTGAGAAGCGGATCGGTTATTAATGTTCAGGATGTTCCTCCACTTCACCGATTTCCAGAACGATCGGCTCCGGCAGTTTGATATCTACATCAACGATGAGCAAGTCCACAACTATAGCCCCACGTACCTAACTGCTTCTAGTGTTGCGAATTCTGGATGGTCCAAGACTACCGATGGCAAGTATAATATCACTCTGGTAGCCACAAATATCTCTCTGCTACCCCCGATGATCAATGCATATGAGATATATGTCCTCGTCCCTCACAACACTTCCAGAACGTTCTCCAAGGATTGTGAGTTTGACTCCCCTTTTTCCATCTCTATCTCTTAGTTAGTTGGTCTATTTGTTCTGAAGGTACAAACTCCATTTGTGAACACATTTTACCTTTGAAGCTCACAAAAGGTTCTAGCTTTGATTGCAAATATGTTACATGTCGTTAAGGATGGTTAGTTCACGGTTTTGTTTTGACATATATTATATCATAAAAGAGACACTAGTACAAAATCGGATATTCTAGTCGGTTTTAATAGGAGATTAAGCAACCGACAACAATCAACGTCGCATGTGGTGCTGATAAACAAAAAATAAACGGTAAAGAAATAACCGGCTACAATAAGGCGAATTTACAGTTGGTTAAAACTAGGGAGCCGAATAGATGAAACACCTCAGACCGTTGGGAATTCAACCGATTGGGAATACATTTTTATTTGCATTCGACTATATATAACCAAACGACTGAAACACTCCTCAGGCAGTTGAAAGTTCTTATTAGCATATTTTATCAGTGACACTATTAAAGTTGGATTTGTCTTACTTTTCTCTATGTGTGTATTGGATTTGAAATTAGATTTTTATGGGATTATAAATCTTTTTGTCAATTTGCATGTTAGTTTTTAAATGAATGTTAGAGGTACTACCGTGCATCCTGGCCGTAATACTGCGATACAGAGAGTGAAATATGAAGAGACTACTAAAAGAAAATCTGTGTTCCTACCCGATAGTCTTTCTCTTACTTTTAAAAGAGAGTGCTTGCTTCCTAGTGTGTGCACCCCTGCTGTTCCGTGGGGCCGTAGGTCGTGCCATCCTCTCCACGGCTTTTAGGAATGGAGTTCATAAAAGAGCTAGTGCCAGTGTCTCGCCCATGATACATAACGCATTGGCTCGCGAGGCCACGACGAGAACACGGGCCGGCCAGACAAAAACAGGCCGCCACTAAGGCGGTGCCTCCCCTTTCGTGCTGCCAACGTAGGCGCTCATCATAGCAGTGAGGTACCAGTGCTTGCGCATACCACATACGCCAACCAGACGCAAAATAGTTTGGGGCCTTGTCCCTGCCCCATGCTATGAAGGTGTTTGATTAATGGCCCTCAAGGGTTTTCTCGCTAAAAACTTGATCCCACATTCCCACCTTATCACTTCACGTTGAATTGCACGGAGTTAAGGAGGTTGGTTGGGTGGTTAAAAAATTCTGCTGAAGTATTTGTCGTGAGCTTAAATTTTATCTACACTTTCTTGACGCGTGTAAACGTGTCACAGTTTTGTTATTTTCTTGGATTCAATTAGCTAGACAAACCATCATTAAACTGCATATATGCACTTAGTAATCAAACCATTTTTTTCACAAGGATGATCAAATATTTCCCCATTCACCACTCCTTTTTTTGACTTTGCTATGCTAGTCGACACAATGATGGCTATCAAACTTGAGTATGGAGTAAAGAAAAACTGGATGGGTGATCCATGTTTGCCGCCAACAATAGATGGAATGGTGTGAAATGTAGCAGCTCAACTGGCAACACTACGAGGATAATCTCTCTGTGAGTACTATGTGGAAGGTCTTTTATGTTGCATGTGCAAATATGTAGTCTTATTGCCTTATGTTGGATGGTAATTTTCATGCAGGGATCTCTCCAATAGTAACTTGAGTGGAGTGATATCTGATAAGTTCACAATGCTCACGGGACTCCAATTTCTGTAAGTATAGGATAATGAGGATTTCTATGGTATATACAAATTAGTTACAAATAATATATAGACTGCTGCATACCCTATATGTTTCCACTACAAAGGCACTTGACATTTTATTAGTGATGGTGGGGAAGGTTATAAAAGTGACAATATTTTCCTTTAATATCTCTATTCAACCATCCATAATATCTTCCATTTGACATGAATGGGGAGCCGCTTCTACCTGTAGTAATGAGTGAAGAACACCAAAATGATCCACTTGAGAGGACATCTATTTGGATAAATTGGTTTCTATTGTTACTATTAGAGTTTGTGTCGAATATGTGTATAGACTACAGTTGGACTTGGATTACGCGGTAGGTTAGGTGTTGGAGTCGAACATTTGTAACCATGGTCTATTATACAAAGGAACCCTGGGTAGCCAAATTAGAATAGACGTAATTTGTAAGGTTAGGCACAAGATTACATTGGAGGACGGTCCGGTGCCCGTGGCAGAGGTGCCGGACTGTCGTGGCGTTGGTGATTGTGATGTGTCTGTTGACCTCGGTGGGTGTGTCGTCGGTGGTACTATGATTAGTACATGTGGAGGAGCGCCCGTTAAGTATGCCCCGCGGATGTAGGCATTGATCTATGAACCACGTTACCAAATATTGTCTCCCGTCTAGTTTATGCAATGATCTAATTATGTATAATGATAACAGTTACATTAGTAAGAACTCGTTGGGTTTCCAACCTATGTGGCACTTTCTACCGGGATTTGTCTGGCAACAATATGAGTGGCACGTTTCCTGACTCCCTTTGTAAAGGGGATGCATGATTTCCCGTTTTCAGGTTTTGTTTTCCCTCTAAGGTTTTACTTTTATGTGAATATTCCTTGGAATTGTACTTGGATTTGTCTCTTTATTTACTCTTTTTATAACTGACTAGTGAATATTACTTTTGCACCAGAGTAACTCTAAAGTGATTGATATGTAATTTCTCTATTGCAGGTATGAAGACAAAGGTATGTGCAATAAAACAATAGGTCCATCGTCTCCATCAAAAAATAGAACAACTATAATATGTACTTTAGTAGTCGTTCGCATGGTGTGGTTGTACTTGTACTTGTTCTTTCATGTTTGATCTTGAGAAAGAATAGAAAGCCCAAAGGTGTGTATGCTCGTATCTTCCGATAACTTATTAAGATTACTATATTTATATTTTACGTAATATGATTGACGTTTGTGCAACCAGACTCTACAAATTATCCTCCAAGCGTGCCAAATCCTCATAGTGTTCCAGTAAGTATAACAAGTAATGGGGATCATCTGCACAATTCTGAAAATCACAAGTTCACATACAAGGAGCTGGAGAGGTTTACTAATAATTATGAACAGTCCATTGGGCAAGGAGGGTTTGGGCTCGTGTACTATGGCCGTTTAGAAAACGGTACTGAGGTTGCTGTCAAGATGCGATCTAAATCATCGTCACATGGGCTTGATGAGTTTATAGCAGAGGTATTGTCTCCCCTAGTTGAGGAAAATTGCAATTTGAAAAGTAAGTCAGCAAGTTGCTATAACACTGAGATGCATGCCAATTAATATTGTTCTTCTCTACTCTGTTTCATTACACAGGTTAATAGCTTGACAAAGGTGCACCACAGGAATTTAGTTTCCTTGGTTGGTTACTGCTGGGAGAAGGGTAATTTAGCACTTGTTTATGAATACATGTCTCGACGCAGTCTCTGTGATAAGCTGAGAGGTTTGTCCGCATACAAGCCTAAGCAATGATTAAGTGATAAAAAACTTGGTGTTGCTTTAAATTGCATACAATTTTCAATGCACTGTTGATACGTCTCAAACGTATCTATAATTTCTGATGTTCCATGTTGATATTATACCAATTGTAACATGTTTTATATACACTTCATAGCATTTTTATGCATTTTCTGGGACTAACCTATTAACAAGATGCCACAGTGCCAGTTCCTGTTTTCTGCTGTTTTTGTATTCCAGAAAAGCTAGTATGAAAATATTCTCGGAATTGGACGAAACTTGGACAGAACCTCCTATTTTTCCAACACGAAGACAGAGTCCAGAGGAGAGACGGAGGAGGGCCATGTGGCACCCACACCATGGGGCCGCGCGGGCCCCCCTACCGCGCCGTGGGGTGGTGTGGGGCCCTCGTGGCTCTGCAGCCGCCGCCCTTTCGCCTATTTATTCTCCCGACGAAAACCCTAAAGACCCGAGCCATTATCCACGAAAAGTTCCAGAGACACCGCCGCCGTCAACCCTAGCTCGGGAGGGTTCAGAAGCTCTTCCCGGCACCCTGCCGGAGAGGGGAATCATCACCGGAGGGCTCTACATCACCATGCCTGCCTCCGGAGTGATGCGTGAGTAGTTCATCCTTGGACTACGGGTCCATGGCAGTAGCTAGATGGTTGTCTCTCCACTTTATGCTATCATGTTTAGATCTTGTGAGCTGCCTATCATGATCAAGATCATCTTATTGTAATGCTACATGTTGTGTTTGCTGGGATCCGATGAATATTGAATACTATGTCAAGTTGATTATCAATCTATCTTATATGTTATTTATGATCTTGCATGCTTTCCGTTACTAGTAGATGCTTTGGCCAAGTAGATGCTTGTAACTCCAAGAGTGAGTATTTATGCTAGATAGTGGGTTCATGCCTCCGGTAATCTGGGAGAGTGACAATAACTTCTAAGATTGTGGATGTGCTGTTGCCACTAGGGATAAAATAACCGATGCTTAGCTTAAGGGTGCGCCGTTAGGTCTAATGCATTTGTTTACATTACGCACATTACTTAATGCAATTATCCGTTGCTTGCAACTTAATACCAACGGGGAACTCGGTATGACAACCTGGCGGTGGATTATTAGTCATAGACGCTGTTGGATAACGGTCTATGTATTTTGTCGTAATGCCCACATGAATATCATAGTAATCATCATGTCATATATATGCATTGTCATGCGCTCAATATTTTGTCAATTGCCCAGCTGTAATTTGTTCACCCAGCATGTTAGTTATCTTTTATGGAGAGACACCACTAGTGAACTGTGGACCCCGGTCCATTCTTTTACACTGATAATACAACCAACTGCAAACATTGTTCCTTTTCATTCTCTGCAATTTACTACTGTTTTCCACACCATACGTTTAATCCTTTGTTTTCAGCAAGCCGGTGAGATTGACAACCTCACTGTTTCGTTGGGGCAAAGTAGTTTGATTGTGTTGTGTGCAGGTTCCACGTCAGCGCGCCACTGACAACCTTCAGAAGTGATTTCTTGCTCCTACTGGTTCGATTAAACCTTGGTTTCATACTGAGGGAAACTGCTGCTACACTGCTTCATACCTTCCTCTTGGGGTCTCCCAACGAACGTGTGATCCACGCAATCAAGCATTTTTCTGGCGCCGTTGCCGGGGAGCAAGAGGATTTCTGCAAGGGGAGTTTCACGCTTCCAATCTCTTTACTTTGTTATTGTCTTGCTTAGTTTATTTTTATTTAGTCTTGTTTGCTTTATTTATCAAAAACACAAAAAAATTAGTTACTTTTATTTTCGAATTGTTATTTTTCAGTCTTGTTATCATGTCTAGCCCTGTTCCTGTCATCATGTCACCTGAGGAAGAGATCTTCACTTTCAAGCAAGGGAGTGAGGAGAGTTTTAAAGATGCTTGGTCTAGAATTTTTGAGTCTTGCTAAAACTGAACCTAAAATGACTTTAAGCCTGCTTCTTAGTAGCTTTTATTTTGGTCTTGTTCTTTGCTACAGATATGCTTTAGATGCTGTGGTAGGAGGAGATTTCCTTCGTTATGATGGGGATCAAGCTTTTAATGCTATAAAAAAATGATTACAATTTCTAGCCCTCCAATCAGTAAAATTGATTTGGCTTTGACAAGCATAAGTGATAGACTTAACACTCTTGAAACAAACATATCTGGTCTAAAAGAAGGGTATAATCAAATTCGTGAACACTATGATAATGTGCCAGTAAATTTTGAACCATCGGGATGGGTTCCCTCAGTAAAAGTTGTTATCAATGGTGAAACTTTTCATGCTCGCTGTGATATTATGTCTGAATTCTGTTTAATGCCCAAGGATATTTTTGATTCCTTAAATCTTTGGGAGCTTTCCAAATGCGAAGATTGTATAATTTTGGGTGATAATACTATTAAATTACCAAGAGGAGTAGCCGAAGGAGTATTTACAAAACTCCTGGGATAACAATATCTATTGATTATCTTGTCATTGAATGTGCAGGAGTAGGACAAATTACGCTTGGAAGATCTCTGTTGAAACGCTTTGGAGCAATAATAGATGTGGGCCAAGGCACTATGAATTTCGCCTCTTCACCTATGTGTAACCAAGTATTTCCTAAAGATAAGGGTAAGGTAAGAGAGCTAAGCGTAAGATTGTTGATGCTTCATCACTTGGAAACACTTGATTCTTACTTTCTGCGCCTAGCTGAAAGGCGTTAAAGAAAAGCGCTTATGGGAGACAACCCATTATTTTATTTCTGCAATTTTTCTTTTTTTGAGTCAAGGAGTTGTTTACTTCTGTAACAATTCCTTTGTATCTTTATTTTATCGCATTGTTGTGCCAAGTATTGCCTCTAATAGGAAGATGATGCTAGATTTGGATTTCTGCGCAGGAACAGATTTCTGCTGTTCACCGTTTTAATTCTGTAAAATCACAGAAAAATTATTTAAATCTGCAAATTTTTGTGCGTGATCCTCAGATATGTACGCATCTTTCGTTAGTTTAAAGTTTTTCGATCTGAGCAACGTAAGTGCCTCGAAAAAATTCGTCTTTGCGGACTGTTCTGTTTAGACAGATTCTGTCTTTTATTTTTCGCATTCTCTCTTTTACTAGTGTTGAGTGGAATTCTTTTTTAGGGTGAAGAGCTTCACATAACATCAGTGGCAGTAGCTAATGTTAAAAGTAACGGTCATGTTTGTGTCCTTATAGAACATGTGAGTTTTTGATTGTGCACTAACCCTCTAATGAGAATTACTTTGAGTTTGGTGTGGCGGAAGTTTTCAAGGGTCAAGAGAGAAGGATGATATAATGTGATCAAGAAGAGTGAAGAGCTTAAGCTTGGGGATGCTCCCATGGATCACCCCAGCATATTTCAAGAAGACTCAAGCGTCTAAGCTTGGGGATGCCCAAGGCATCCCCTTCTTCATCAGCAACTTATCAGGTCATCTCTAGTGAAACTATATTTTAATTCTTTCACATCATATGTGCTTTACTTGGAGCGTCTGTGTGCTTTTATTTTCAGTATTTTATTTTTCTTATGGTCAACTTGATTGGACCCCAGCATTCTTGATTGGGAGAGAGACACGCTCCGCTTTTTCATATGAATACTCCTATTCTTCACTTATACTTGTTGAGTATTCTTATCTAGCTATTGCTATGCTTTTAGCTCCTGTTTTGCATGCATCTCTTATTCAGAGCTGTTAGTTCTTTTAAAGAAAGTACTCTCTTGCTTCACTTATAATTGTTTGGAGAGTTTATGTTGAAATAAATTGATTGGTGTTTGGTTGGAACAGAAAATGTTGCATGTGGTAGATGGTATAATGGAAAAAGCTTACATATTCTTGTAGATCATGTATTGGATAATTTGATACTTGTCAATTGTTTTGAGTTATCAAGTAGTTCATGTTTAAGCTTTTGTATCATGTAGTTAAAACCTATTAATGAAGAACTACCGTAAAGCTCGTTGAAATTTGGTTTGCATGATTGGTATCTCTAAGGTCTAGATATTTTCTAGTAAAAGGGTTTGGTTAACAAGGAAGACAGTGTAGAGTCTTATAATGCTTGCAATATGTTTTCATATAAGTCTTGCTGTGTCGGTTGATATCCTGTGTTTGCTTCAAATAACCTTGCTAGCCTAAACTCTGTACTGAGAGGGAATGCTTCTCGTGCATCCAAAACCTTGAGCCAAAATCCATGCCATCTGTGTCCACCATAACTACCTATATGTGGTATTTCCTTGCCATTCCAAGTAAATTTTTCATGTGCTACCTTTAAACTATTCAAAATTATTACTCCTATTTTGTGTCAATGTTTACCAAGCTCATGAGGACGGGGTGGATGTCTTTATGTCAACTGTCAAACAGACTTTACCACCGGACTAGCGGCATATACATCCGCTTATCCATTAATTTTGCAAAAAGAGCTGGCAAATGGGGTGCCCAGTCCCAATTAATTACAACTTTAACCGCTTAATTCTCTTCACATTTTTGCCCTGATTTATCAGTCAAGCAATGACAAACAGTGAAATATCTGCATGTGTAAACAAAAGAGAAAGAGGGATGATCTGCCTTGCTGGTAGAAATAACGTCCTTCATGGGAGCCGCTCTTAAAAGTCTGGTTGGCAGGGGTCATATTGTACTTTCCATTTTCTGATTCGTTGACAATTAACAAACACCTCTCAAAACTTATTTTTACTCTCTATATGATTTCAAAAACTTAAAAAGCTCTAGCACATGATTTAATCCCTGCTTCCCTCTGCGAAGGGCCTTTCTTTTACTTTTATGTTGAGTCAGTTTTCCTACTTCTTTCTATCTTAGAAGCAAACACTAGTGTCAACTTTGGTGCAACAATTTTTATATGCTTGTATATTGCACTTATTATATGCTTTGTGTTGACAAATATCCATGAGATATATATGTTGAAAGTTGAAAGCAATTGCTGAAACTTAAATCTTCCTTTGTGTTGGTTAAATACCTTTTACTTAGAATCTATTGCTTTATGAGTTAACTCTTATGCAAAACTCTTTGATGCTTGTCTCGAAAGTACTATTCATGAAAAGTTTTTGCTTATATGATTCAGTTGTTTGCTCATTATCTACTTGCTAGCAAACTATAGACCATTGACCTGGATCACTTCATTCATAACATGTGCTTTACAATATATTTGATCAAGATTATGATTGTAGCATGTCACCTCAGAAATTATTTTGTTTTTATCGTTTTACCTACTCGAGGACGAGTAGAACTAAGCTTGGGGATGCTTGATACGTCTCAAACGTATCTATAATTTCTGATGTTCCATGTTGATATTATACCAATTGTTACATGTTTTATATACACTTCATAGCATTTTTATGCATTTTCTGGGACTAACCTATTAACAAGATGCCACAGTGCCAGTTCCTGTTTTCTGCTGTTTTTGTATTCCAGAAAAGCTAGTCTGGAAATATTCTCGGAATTGGACGAAACTTGGACAGAACCTCCTATTTTTCCAACACGAAGACGGAGTCCAGAGGAGAGACGGAGGGCCACGTGGCACCCACACCATGGGGCCGCGCGGCCCCCCTGCCGCGCCGTGGGGTGGTGTGGGGCCCTCGTGGCTCTGCAGCCGCCGCCCTTTCGCCTATTTATTCTTCCCGACGCGAAAACCCTAAAACCCGAGCCATTATCCACGAAAAGTTCCAGAGACGCCGCCGCCGTCAACCCTAGCTCGGGAGGGTTCAGAAGCTCTTCCCGGCACCCTGCCGGAGAGGGGAATCATCACCGGAGGGCTCTACATCACCATGCCTGCCTCCGGAGTGATGCGTGAGTAGTTCATCCTTGGACTACGGGTCCATGGCAGTAGCTAGATGGTTGTCTCTCCACTTTATGCTATCATGTTTAGATCTTGTGAGCTGCCTATCATGATCAAGATCATCTTATTGTAATGCTACATGTTGTGTTTGCTGGGATCCGATGAATATTGAATACTATGTCAAGTTGATTATCAATCTATCTTATATGTTATTTATGATCTTGCATGCTTTCCGTTACTAGTAGATGCTTTGGCCAAGTAGATGCTTGTAACTCCAAGAGTGAGTATTTATGCTAGATAGTGGGTTCATGCCTCCGGTAATCTGGGAGAGTGACAATAACTTCTAAGATTGTGGATGTGCTGTTGCCACTAGGGATAAAATAACCGATGCTTAGCTTAAGGGTGCGCCGTTAGGTCTAATGCATTTGTTTACATTACGCACATTACTTAATGCAATTATCCGTTGCTTGCAACTTAATACCAACGGGGAACTCGGTATGACAACCTGGCGGTGGATTATTAGTCATAGACGCTGTTGGATAACGGTCTATGTATTTTGTCGTAATGCCCACATGAATATCATAGTAATCATCATGTCATATATATGCATTGTCATGCGCTCAATATTTTGTCAATTGCCCAGCTGTAATTTGTTCACCCAGCATGTTAGTTATCTTTTATGGAGAGACACCACTAGTGAACTGTGGACCCCGGTCCATTCTTTTACACTGATAATACAACCAACTGCAAACATTGTTCCTTTTCATTCTCTGCAATTTACTACTGTTTTCCACACCATACGTTTAATCCTTTGTTTTCAGCAAGCCGGTGAGATTGACAACCTCACTGTTTCGTTGGGGCAAAGTAGTTTGATTGTGTTGTGTGCAGGTTCCACGTCAGCGCGCCACTGACAACCTTCAGAAGTGATTTCTTGCTCCTACTGGTTCGATTAAACCTTGGTTTCATACTGAGGGAAAACTGCTGCTACACTGTATCATACCTTCCTCTTGGGGTCTCCCAACGAACATGTGATCCACGCAATCAATTGTTTGAACTTAAGATGCTATCTTGAGTGATTTAAGAATTAAGATATATTAGTATATAAAATAGTTCAAAGTTGTCAACATATGTTCCTTTTGAAATGCATGCAATCATCAATAGCAGCTATTCATGGCTCCATATTGCTTCTTGTCCAAGAAAAAGCTGCATATTTCTAAGCTTGTGCTCACAATGTATTAATGCCAACTCAGAACAGTGTAGAAGAATGTATCGGAATTGCAAATAAAACAATATTGCATTAATGTATGAACATTGATATGTAATGTTGTTCATGCGGTTATATGTTCTAACTGTTACTATGCTTGTGAATGAAGGGAAAAATGGTGTTGGCGAAACCTTTAGTTGGGGGACACGTGTACGAATTGTGCTTGAATCAGCACAAGGTATGGTGTAGTACAAATATATCTATTGTCATTAGAGAATGTATAGGTCTTCTACACTTCCTGTTACTAAAGGATTTGATATGATGTGCGTAGGCCTGGACTATTTGCACAAGGAATGCAGCTTGCCAATAATTCACCGGGATGTGAAAACCAACAACATTCTCTTAGGTCAAACCTATGAGCGAAAATAGCTGATTTTGGACTTTGCAAAACCTATCTCACTAACACGCAGACTCACATATCAACCAATGTAGCTGGGACACCAGGTTACATGGACCCCGAGTATGTCTCTTTCTATACAATATAAATTTTGTACCTCTTTCTGATACAGCTAATAATTGAAAATGAAGTAAACCCCATGAAGTTTACTTTTCCTTTTTTTTTTACCAGTCTAGTGTGACAGGTCAAGAAAAATAACTACTAAAATAGCAGTGCATTAATCAATTATTAAGCAAAATTTAGCTTTGGTAAGATGTGGCTTGTATATGAAGGATAAATTGGTGTTGGCGATTAAGACAAAGTAAAAAACCTTATATTTAATTCATTTTAATAAAATTTAAGCTCATAAGACTATAAGAGAATGTAACGGACTTGCAAGAAATATTGCATGGATGTATGAACTTTGACATGTAAACTTGTTAATGTGGGTTTGCTCTAACTATTACTATGCTTGTATATGAATGAAAACATGGTGTTGTCTTACCAATATTTCTCTCATGTCAAGAAAGAGAAACTAATTGTTACTATGTTATGTATGAACTATTATTCTGTAGGTACTACCACACTGGCTGGCTTACTGAAAGCAGTGATGTTTATAGCTTCGGTGTTGTTCTACTTGAGGTAGCCACAGGTGAACCTCCAATATTGCGAGGCCATGGACACATCGTGCAACGTATGAAATAGAAGATTGCCAATGGTGACCTCAGCATGGTGGCTGACGCTCAGCTGGGAGGTGCCTATGATGTCAACTCCATGTGGAAACTGGTCGACACTGCCATGGCTTGCACATCGGATGCTGCAATTCAAAGGCCAACAATGGTTGTTGTGGTGGCGCAGCTGAAAGAGAGCCTTGCGTTGGAGGATTCTCGCGAGAATGGAAGCAGCATCGGGGAAGCTTCGTGAGTAATATTGGGGATCCGGTGTCCGCATCGGGTCCATCAAAGAGATGAAGATGTGACTTACCAAAACCATTCAATGCATCACCGATGGGTCTCTATAACAACCATGGAAAAAATAGCGCGCTATAGTGCCGCTAAAGCACCCTATAGCGTTTTGTGAATCATCTCGCTAAATAAATGAGTGTACAATATCTCGTTTATAGCACGCTAATAGCATATTTTAAGGTCGGATCTATTTTTTTATAACAACAGATTTGTGTCTCTACGGGCGCCTTCTACGTGTATGCGTGCGTAGGCATTACTTTCTTGTTGTGTGCCCCAACAATAAATTAGGGTTGATTGCATGGTTGAGGTTTCATACCCTTCTAAATACTAAGCCTTGGTTTGCATCTCATGCTTACTATTAAGAACCTACACAATGTGATTATCTTATATAATTGATTGTTTTTTAACTCCGAGTCGATCAATTTTTTATTAAGTCCCAATTGATTTTTGAAATGCAACCCAAGTTTAATGAAAAGTACAACATACAGTTTTTACAAAGTTGTAATTAGGTGAAAAAATTGCAAGTTGCACTTTACGGAATGGATTGTTAGAGATAAGAACAGCTCAGTCGGTTGAGACATAGGCGCATAAACATTAATTCATAAATATACAAATTTATTCGCTGCTTGGAGTGCCAATTATTCGAGAAATCCCGGATGGACTAGCGACACCAAACGCTTGCGCGTCACTGCGTCAGGTAGTAACCAGTTCGAGATCGTGGGACGGGATCAGAAGAGCTGAGCCCAAAACGACCAGATAGCTTAACTAGTCGTAGGAACCATACACTTTCATACGAGGAAAATTGGATCGTTAGTTCGTTACACATGAAGCGAATCGCCCTCTCGCTCTCGTGTCTCGTCCGGGCGTGTCCCCGGCCGTACGTCAAGCGACGGCGGCCGGCAGCGAGAGCGTGCCGACGAACGGGAAGTTGAGCAGTGGCAGCGCCACCAGCTGCCGTCGTCCGGCCGCAGCCGTCATCTCCATCAGCGCCTTCCTGATCGGTCGCAGCAGCTGGGCCACCATCCGCCACCGCACCACCCGCGACATGGCCAGCCTGCCGCCGCAGCCGCCACTCCTGCGCCGCCCACCGAGCAACACCGTACCGCCACTGCGCCGTCGTTGAAGCCTCGACCTCTCCCTCCGCGCGCCACACCACCTCGCCAGCGCGGCCGGCCTCGTCGACATGCTTAGAAATACAGTATGCACGACGTACCAAGCTCTATGTTCAGCGCTGGTTGCTGTGTTGGACCTTTCAAGCGATGTGCAATTGGAAGAGCTTAGTCAGCTTAGCTGTGTGGCTTGATCAGTAAAGCTTGATTTATAGTGGAGGGAGTGTGAGAATGAGAGGCCATTAGCTACCTAAGTAGGTGAGGATTAAAAATGGTTCTTAATAATACATAGCCTGCAGCGCTTTGATGATGATGGTGTGATGATATGCCGTCACTGGAGAGGCTAGCTAACGAGGCCCGCCTAACACTCGGCATAATAGTATTATGGCTAATCATGGGCAAGTGGGCAACTATACATGTAGGGTAAGCAAGCAAGCCTACAAAAAAGATTAAGTACTACCATATGTTAAGGAGTACATATGGTACGGTACTTAAAGTATAAATATACCACAAGAAGGCCAACTCGGAGGCTAGCTCACGCAAGAAACCTTAATCAGCTCCATCGATCGCTGGCTTCCATTAGAGAGCATGGCCTACTGCTTAACGTAAGATATCTGGACGAATTAATATAAATGGATTATACTATAATAATGTAATTAATAAAGGTGTGTAAGTCCAGCTCTTGGGGAGTTCAAAGTAGTGTTGGTGAGTTTGTTGGTTTAACATCTTATCTTTTCCTTGAGAGATTAAAGAATTTATTTGAGCTGACGTGGAGTACCGGAGGCTTTGGGTAGTTTACAGTTGTTGTGATGATTAGAGCCATGCATGCATGTATAATACTATTCCCCTATATATAAAAGTACAACGGATTCTCTCCCCCTCGCGGGGCCACATCACTCTTTTTTTCTAGCCGTTCGATGCCTGCAAACGACGGTTCAGATCACTTCAATAATCGTGCGTCTACAGTGTTACTGTAGCATGGGCATTTCTTCCAATCGCACGCTGACACGTCGCGGCGCACGATTTTTGGCGCAGACCATTTTACAAAAAAGAACCCACAAATTCCACAACCAAACCCACAGTCAAGTTTCCAACGTTGCGAGGGACCTGTTTGCAATTAGAGGAAAGCTCACGGACTTTTTTGTAAAAACATCGGCAGAACCCCCTTCTCCTTCCTCTCTCGCGCCCGACGCGGACCTCGCCGGAGCCGCCGACGCTTCTCCCCGCCGCTCCGCCGCTCCACGGTCAGATCTACGAGCATGGAGCTCTCCGCCGCCTCACCCTCCACCTCCTCGCTGCGGATCGGCCGCCGGGGCGCCGCATCCGCGCCCTATTTCTCCCCGCCGCGCTCGCCGTCCGCGGCGACGGATTTGCTCGCCGGCGGCCGCTCCGGAGACCAAATGGTCTGGGGCGCCGCCCCTGCAGCTCACCTGCATCTCCTCTGCCAGATCGACGCGCTCCCAGGCCCCCGCGCGAGCATGCGCGAGCGTGAGCTCGACGGCGCGGCCGAGCTCGCGGCGCGTCCACCGCCGGCTGACGTCACGCGAGGATGTCAGCACGGCCCACCTGTCAGCCTCTGTGTATTTCCGTTAGGGTTTCAGAAAAAAAAAACTGACGTGTGGGTCCCCTGATGATTTAAAATAATTACAGAAAATGCTTCAAATTGTAAAATTCCCAACTTCCAAACTACAATTCAGAAAAATACAAAAAATACCAAAATTTAAAAAAATATAAAATATCAAAATTCCAAATTCCCCATAATTCAAAATAATGCAAACAATTTGTCCAACCAAAAAATAAAATTACCAAATTTTCAAATTTTCACAAAAAAAATACAATTACATTACACACAAAAAATGCAAACAATATGCACACAAAAAATCCCAAAATTTACAAATTGCCAAATTTTTTCAATAGATTTTCAAACTTTCCAAAAAAACTATAATAATTTGTCAAAAAAATGCAAAATCACCATATTTTCAAAATCCATATAAATTTCACAGCGGGCCCACTGTCAGGACTTTTACCATTTCCCTAAACAATTTCCATATAATTATTAAAACGTTAACATGTGGGTCCCGAATGTCAGATATTTCACAATTATGAAGAAAAAAAAGAATTTCGAGGGAAAAAAAATCTTCTAATCTATAATAAATTTAGCCTATATTTGTCAAACTTTCCCCAATTCAAATAATATTCACATTTCAATAATTTTCTTCCAACAAAAAAATGAGAGTTATGAAATTTGTCAAAGTGTGGTAAGTAAAAAAAAAAGGTACCTATTTCTTCCAAATAAACAAATAAGTTTGAATAATTCAATTTAGCCTATATTTAGACAAGTTTAGGAAAAAAATCAACATCTCAAATTACAACGGACACGATTAATATCTACACAAAATCCAAATTGCCTTCCTCTAGTTTTACGCATTTAATTTTATTAAATATCGACTACATAGATTAACATCCAAAAATTCCCATCCGGTAAAAAACAAAAGATACAACAAAATGCTCCAACAAAACAAATACTAATTATTTACGTCAAAAAACAAATATGTTCAAACACTTCAGATTGGTAAATATTCGGAAAAAAAAACTTCCTCCTTAGAACAATTTCTACAACATGAAATTATTTCTATATATACCCTCATAGAAAAAATGTTGTTTTTTAATTCGATACGATCAAATTTCAGATTTCGATATTCCAAAATCTTAAATACTTGCGAAATCTAATCATTTTACAAACATAAAATGATTTGAATCTACAAAACACCCCAACTTGAACAATATTCAAAATGTAAATAATTTTTGAACGCAAACTTCTTTCGATTTTACTAATTTTAAACCTGCAAAAAATTTAAATGAACATGTTACCAAATTTAAATTGCACAGCAAAACAAAAACCGGAAAAAATTCTATACATACCCATTGACAAAATATAAAAAATATATCAAAATGCAAGGAAAAAAACTGTCAACTATTTTTCACAAAAACCAAATAAGTTTTAAAATTTCAAATTGACCTACATTCGAACAATTTTATGGAAAAACCACCCTTATTTGACCATTCCAATTCAAATTTCAAATTCACATATTTAATAATTTCAAATACCTCCGAGACCTAATCATTTTTGCAAACTTACAAAGAATACAAATTTGAATACATTTCAATGCGACAAATTTTAACAGCCTCGAAAAATCTCCTAATCGTAAACTTCTCCGAATTCAAATAATATTCATATGCATACTTTCTAAAAAACATATTCGAAAATCATCAGACGGACGCGTGGCATTGCCGCGCTAACTATCCCTAGTTTATTTATATGGCTGATGTGTATCAAGAAAGCAAAGCCAAATTGACTGCTTGTATTAAATTAGGGAGGAGGCTAGGAGAGAGTTCTCGACGCTGGTGCGAGAGGGTTAAGATCGTGCCAGAGTGGATTAATTAGACTACTTAACCCTGGCGTTGGACGAATGGCCGCCGATCGATTTTTTGAAACAGGATGGATTGCCCATGTTGGTCGATCCTAAAGCTCGAGCATGAAACAGACGAAAATTTCACATGAAACAGTTCATATCCCACGAGAATCTTGATAAGCTAATTTCACCATTGTTGTTTTATGATGATCCAAATTCATATGAAGATAGAGGCTAACTTCGAAGCGGAGCGGAGGCCCGTCGTCGGAGGCTTGGACCGTAGCGTTGAAAAGGAGGATCTTGTTTGTAAGTTGAAAAGATCCTTATACGGTTTGAAACAATCTTCTCGTCAATGGTATAAAAGGTTTGATTCATTTATGTTGTCACATGGCTTTAAGAGGTCCAAATTTGATAGCTGTGTGTATATTAAATTTGTTGATGGATCGCCTATATATTTGTTGTTATATGTTGATGATATGTTAATTGCTGCCAAGAGTAAGAAAGAAATCGCTGCTCTCAAGTCACAGTTGAGTAGCGAGTTTGAGATTAATGATCTTGGTGCTGCTAAGAAAATTTTAAGTATGGAAATTACACGTGACAAAAAATTTGGGTTCTTATTTCTTAGTCAGCAAAGTTACATTAAGAGAGTTATTTATCGTTTTAACATGCACGATGCATAATCCGTTAGTACTCCTATTGCTTCTCATTTTAAGTTATCATCCTCTCAATGTCCTACTACTGATGATGATTTGGAGTACATGTCTCGAGTTCCATACTCCAGTGTTGTTGCTTCCTTGACTTATGTTATGGTCTGTTCATGTCCTGATTTATCTTATGCTATGAGCTTAGTGAGTAGATACATGGCTAATCTTGGTAAAGAACATTGGAAAGCTGTTCAGTGGATTTTCTGGTACCTCCGTGGCACGTCTAATGCTTGCTTGAAGTTTGGCAAGGCTGGTAAGGAACTCGTAGGTTATGTGGATTCAGATTTTGCTGCCGATTTGGATAAAAGGAGATCTCTCATAGGTTATGTGTTCACCATTGGTGGTTGTGATGTTAGTTGAAAGGCAACACTTCAGCCGGTTGTTGCCCAATCCACCACGGAGGCTGAATACATGGCTATTGTTGAAGCAGTTAAAGAAACTGTTTGGTTGAAAGGTTTGTTCGCTGAGCTTTGTGGAGATGATGCTTGTATTAACATGTTTTGTGACAGTCAAAGTGTTATTTACCTTACTAAGAATCAGATGTTCCATGAGAGAACAGAGCACATTGATGTCAAGTACCATTATGTGCGTGATGTTGTTGCACAATGTAAGTGGAAGGTATGCAAGATAAGCACTCATGATAATCCTGCTGATATGATGACAAAGCCAGTTCCTGTTGCTAAGTTTGAGCTATGCTTAGGCTTAGTTGGTATCACTGTCTATCCCAAGAGGCTATTTTGGCGCCGAAAGTGTTTTCTTTGTTGTTTCAGGGTGAAGGTTCTCGTTTATGCTACAAGATGAAATTTGTCTCAAGGTGGAGTGTTGTTTTATGATGATCCAAATTCATATGAAGATAGAGGCTAACTTCGAAGCGGAGCGGAGGCGCGTCGCCGGAGGCTTGGGCCGTAGCGTATCGTTTCCGAGTCGGACTGCAGCCGACTTAGGGTTTTGCCTCCATATAAATACATCTTGTAAGCCGCCGGTTGAGATAAGTCGCATTGTGTAAATCCCGGCGTTTGTAACCTCACCGATATAGTGAAATTTTGCTGGCTGGCGCCCGTGATTTTTCTCCTCCATTGTTGTAGGGGTTTTTCACGTTAAATCTCGTGTCCCCGTTAGTTTGATCTTTCCGCTCTTTATCGTTTATCTTGCTATCCTTTATAACAACCATGACCTTTCTACCGCCAATGTTTTGCAAGGAATAAGCATGTATTATGGTGCGACTTGCTCTGGACAGGATTGAGTTACTCCACACACTATACTCTGTGACCTCTATGTAATCTCTACTTCTTAATATATCCCCATTTACAAAAAACAAGTGAACTGGCAAACTCTTTAGATGGGTTTTGTTTGGAGTTTTACTTCAACCACATACTCTAGTCCACATCTTCCTTTACATCTTCTCACTTTTGGAAGGCTTGGGCCGAAACGGGATCAATTTCGATCTAGGTCACCACTACCACTGTTCAAGATATCGGCCGATTTATCGCTTACCGAGGTCTGACCGATAAGATAAATCAGCTGATTTATCGGCCAATCTGCCCCTTATCTTGGTCGGTCGATAAGTTTTCCATAAGCGATATCCCCAACATTGACCACTACTATATACACCTCGTGTAAGCCGTCGTATTTCCGGCGTTTGTAACCTCTTTCGATATAGTGAAATTTCTCTCGTTAGCGTCGATGATTTTTTCCCTTCTCTTTGAAGGGTTTTTTCACGTTAAAATGTTGTGCCCTTCGTCTATATTGCCTATCGTGTATAACACCATACCCTAGCTACAAATTAGTAGAGATTAAGTAAGCCTTTAGGAAAATAAACATTAATTAGTACTATATATACTCGGTATATAGCACAACATGGGCACGTTAGCTTACAAAAAACACCACATGTCCAACTCGGGGTCTGGCTAAATTATCCAGAAACTTTAATCTGCTGGATCAATCACTAGCTTCCATTTTACAACATGGCCTACTGCTTAATTAACTTTATTATCTCGACAAATTAATAATGGATATAATGTATAAATAAGGGGATATTTTTACTGTAATTTGAATAAGAGGGTTAAGGCCAGCTAGCTCTTGGTGAGTTCGAAGTAATACAAAGTATTGGGACTTCGAAGGGAGATGTTGACAGAGCTTTGGCATTTTAATAAGGGCTATAATCTTTGCCAAGATGGAGAGGATAGTTAACTAAACTAATGTGTGACGAACGTACGGCCGTCCATTTTCACGGAAGAATACTTAGCCGATATCTGGCAGTTCAACTGAAAAACAGAGCACGGCACAGAATTAACCACCAATATCTTTACACGGTTCAGTTCTCTCACAAATCTTGTAAAATTCTCATGTTCTACATAGTTGATATTTCTACCGCTCGTGATTGTAACTTTTTATACTTGATCGAGAAGGAGAGAAACTTAATTAAGCTAGGTAATGGAACAGACTAGTCAGCCAGGTGGTCAATGGTGAAGTTAGGGCCTTAGGGGATTGCCTAATCGCTAGGTGTTTAAAATTGCTAATCTTCCGTACGTGAATGGAATACAAATCTCATGCTCCGGCCATTTGCAAGAATGGCGTCGCCGCCCCAGCTTGGCTTGATGACTAAAATAACGCAAGCTAGCGGTATCCAGATTAGTTATTTTCAACTAGTGCCATGTTTTGTCCTAGTTGCTGGTGCTTTCTGGTTAACTAGATTGACTCGAGAGGCCATGAATTTGTTCCATGTGTAGATTCTCCTACCAATTTAGTCCAAGAGTGCAAATCTAAAAGAAATCTAAGAGGGTTGTCTATTTCTAAGATGCCGTATGCTTTCTTATGTGTTAGTTGTATCCATGGACCATCTGCTTAACAAACCTAGAATTCTGTACCCAAAAAATTTAGAATCAACCAACATACTGTCTCAGAGTTTACCAAAAGGTCAAGACAGTCGCATTAAAAGTTAACAAAACAAAGTCATGAAAGTTAATTTTAGGTCTACGAATTGCCAAATTTTTCTCTATTAAGATCAAAAGTTTCCTCAGAAAACAGGTTAGTGGTCACCGGATGATGCAATTGGTCGTGTGATGTGGATTTTCCTCCATCCAGAATGCAAATTGTTGCCCATGCTGAACTTATCACTGATCAGGTGCTCGTGGTGCACCCAACCGCTCTAGTGTTTGTCTTATCCTTCCCAAAATCCTACAGCAGCACGATGTAAAGGGTCAGCAGGGCTCCAGTCCAATTTGGACCCGTGCGACGGAAGACGGCGGCGCTGGCAAAGGCCAACCTGGACTCAGCAAGCGGCGCGACCCTGAAGAGCTGGTGAATAGTTGCTATACAAAAAAACATACAATGAAGCTTATTTTTATAATATGGTGCCACTTAGAACAAGAGTTAAATGGGAGAAGCAGAATGGTGTGCCATTCATCCTCCTTTCTACACAAAAATGATGGTAAGGCCAAAAAAAAATTAAGGATAAATCACCAGGAAAATAAGAATGAATGGAGCAAGGCATGTTACAAGAGCTGGAATCACAATGCATTGCTCTATTTGTGGGAAGCCGGATGATAAAAAAAAGAAGGAAAAAAAGACCATTGTAAGTACCTTGAGAGTGGGCAACCAACTGAGATTGGTGAAGAATATGATAATACTTATATTATTCAAGTATGTTTATGTATAGCTAATATAGTCCTACTACTTTATTTTGTGTTAGTATTGCTAATATTATCCATTAATTATGTGAAGAATATAATTCCACAAAATTCTAACTCTGCCATGGATCGAACTGATCAAGTTGACATGGTGGTACACAAGATGTGTCAGGTGGTTGTATTTCATTATGATTGTTACTGATTGTTCTTGAATTTTAATGAATATTAGGAATAGTTTCTGCAATTTATCACAATTTCCTGAATTTAACTCATTATCTATGATTTTTCTCCTTTTCCCTGGATATTACTTAACTGTACACAGGAGAGAGCACATATTCCCATAAACAAGTCACATGGACCACTGCCAAATGGAATGTCTTTTGTGGCACCTGCAAGGGATTCTATTCCATAAGCTAGAGTCGCTACTACAATGGCCAGAGGAAGAGGAAGAGGAAGGGGAAGCACATCTCTACAACATCTAATCTCCCTAGAATTGCTAGCTTCTCATTCATCCACGTCATGGGCCCGTAAGTCGGTGACACATGGATTTTGTGCTTTGTCGTTGGCTGTTGCGTGTGCTGTTCGTGGTAGGCTGGTAGCCGTGTCGTGGGCCCGCAAGGTCGGTGACAGATGGATTCGGTACCTTCTCGTGCGTTTGGCCGTCGGTCCCTCCCTGGATTTTCAAGACGGTTCGTTTCTTTGTCGGTTTGAACTTTGACTTTGCCTTCTCCTCCTAATCCTAGGCCGTTGACCATTGTTTTCTTCCTCGATAGCGCATCCATGGCTACCCCTCAATGCGCTGTTGCAACCCATGGCCTCTTGCTACCTCCGCCGTCCCCGATCTAAGGTATCACGTCGTCCTGCTACATCCATGGCGCCGTGGAGGCGTACGTCGAAGGAAACCGCGGAATTGTGACGGAAGGGAGGCGTCGGCTGCTGTTCGCCGCGGAATCCCCCGTCCCCAACCACGTTGAAGCTCCGAAACGCCCTCGACCTGATCTCCAGGATGAACGCCGGATCTGTAGGCCAGGTTCGTCCCCGAGCTGCTGCTGGTTGCCTCCTCCCGATCTGTTTATCCGTCCGGACTCCAGGTCACATCGACCGGAGGTATGGTCTCCTCTGCTTCCCCTGCTTCTCCATCTTTTCTTTTTTATTGGTTTATCAACATCGACTTTCCCTTTTGGTTGAGCAGCGATCTGATGGTCTTGGCAGGAGCAAACTACCGCCATTTCACTTTCCTTCATGAATGAGACATGTTGCATGCCTTCTTCCATCCTCTCCTAGGGTATCCTGGATGATTTTGAGATTATATAATAGTATAGCATCACCAAAACTTTATTTTTGTGATCTCAGTTGATTCCATTGGTATAGTTCTCCAAACTTCCAAATTATTTTTCCTGAATCTGGTTCGTAGATTATGCAATGGTAGTCTCTACGTCAGGCTACTAAAACCTACTAATTTGATTGTATCAGGTCAATTCATTTATCTGCTGCTGGATTCCTATTCCACAGCGTTCTTCAATGTCGTCTTGGTTTCCTGTAGGAGTTGATTATATGATGTGGTGTTCTCAAGTTTAGGTACTCCGTTTTTTTCTTCACTAGGTGCTCAATGAAATTTCCACCTGAGCAAAGTGTATTTTGTTGCACCAGAGATGCATGGTGGATTTCGAGGAGATAATCTTGAATTCCATCACATGATGTGGGGAACCGGATCCTCTGACATTATGCACCCTGACGTTGCCTGACGTTGGGTCACCGACAGGTGGGTCCCGCGCGTGGTGGGCCCCGCATGTCAGCGACCCAAAGTCAGAGGAAGTCAGGGGACATAACGTCAGAGGATCTCGTTCCTATCTGTTTGAGGGACATGTCTATGAGCGATTACAAGTAACCATATGTGATCATAAAGTGGTTGAGATGGCAAGAGTGTTGCACGTATTGTTGCTTGCACGAATAAATTGCATTTACTATTCATGTTGCTAAATTAGGTTAGCTATTTGTTATGAAAGCACTTGGAGAAGAATGTTAGTTTGTAAATACTTAGAGATATGATAGGCTGCTATTGGCATTGATTTTCTTTCATCTAGAGAGGCTAGGGTGAAATCTACATCACAACAAGGGCAAGTTACAGATTTTGGCGATGTTCTTTCTTCTCAGTTTCTGTAGTATGCCGATATGATCAAACCAGTCTTCCAACTATTCATACTTATCTCAAAAGAACAACTGTTGATACTTATAGATGATGGATTAACGCAAGGTAATAATACAATGGATTGAGCTCTGCGATCTATGAATTTTTGCAAATTTGTCGGGTTGTAATATATATCCAAAACATATAAAAGAGGAAAGCATGTTACGATCATTTTGTTAGGAAGGTTATGTGGATCTTGTTCATTTGAAAATATTATTGAGATGTGCATCAGTAACATGAGATGTAGATAGGAGAAGGAAGTTTCTGAATACTTTCAAATCATGAGTACTAAGAGTAGCCTATTAGTCAAGAGATGCTTTTCCATCTTTATCTTGGGTTATTATGATGAATAATACTTGAATACCAACGATCCTAATATGAAAGACAGTTTACATTGATGTTTTCTTCTCCATTCGTGAACCCTCTATTTCTCAATCCTATTTAGTAACGAAGGTATCTTTTTGATTTGCTAACAACCACACCTGCACATGTCACTAGACTGGCTGCACAAAGGTAAATCCCTGAACGTAGACTGTATAGTGCTGCAGTAAGGAAGGAATCTTTCTGGTTTGCTAACAAGCACATCTGCACATGTCACTAGACTGGCTGCACAAAGGTAAATCCATGGACGTAGATTGTGTAGTGAGCGTCTTCTCACTTTGCTGTTCTTGATTGCTTGTGCTCCTTTAGCTTGGCGCATCTCATTGGATATTCACATTTGTTTCCATATGGTTGCAAACAATCTTGACTTTATGTGGGTACCGTCATCATGTTTTTCCTTATCAGTTTATTATATATATGACTTAATAGCTAACACAAAGGTAAACCCTTGGAGGTGGAAATTATAGTGCCTTCTTAAAAGATACATAAATAATCCAATAGCCTTAATATTCTATATGATTTGCTTTTTTATTTGACCCTTTTGCTATGATTTTTGGTTCTTAGTTAGGTTCAGCCATATCATTGACGGGTTTTTCTGTACTAACAGCAGAGAGGAGTCGAATCAGGATTGTGTTAAAGCAGATTTTAAACACCAACTTATCAAGGCTAAATTGTGTATTAGAATGTTGTAAGAATAATTTTATATTTTCTTTTCTTTCCACTTCAGTGCTGAATTTTGGTGTGCTAAATGATCGTTCATTCTTTCTACATTTTCAGCTTTAATGATGACAACCAAGGTTTGTGCCAGGCAAATAGTAGCATGAAAGAAATTGTGCGCATGAGTGGAAGCAAGGTATACCACAATGCTACAATTTATCTTTCTGAAACTCAGTTTCTCTACTGTGTGTCCTACTAATTTAGATATTATCAGTGTCATCTACAATTTCTTGGTGTTCACTTCGTACCACTTCATCGCTGAGAGCTTCTGAGTAAGGCTAATAACTCATATGGTTGAGCTCATATGCAATATTATATGAGAAATGAGAGGATGTGTCTGGGTGTTTTATTTTTTTGCACTTTTCGATTTGATACTTGGGTTAGTACTTGAGCCGACTATGTTTCTAACATAGCATTATGATTAATTTTGATATATCATATTAGTAGTACCAATAGACATTAACAAGTATTTATTAGTTTAGTTGGTTCATTGCCATGGAGCTTGTTTTTAGATATGATTGTTTTACTTTTATTCTTGGCATCTATTGTGCTTTTAGTCCAAGCTTTACTCCATACGAATATAAAGAAACTGCAATGAAGCCATATGCATAAATATTATTAAAAGATGATACTGTTCCCTCTGAATCATGTTGTGCTGTTAGACTTAAAGGTATGAGTGGTTTGCATCCATAGAAATAGGTGATAGATTTACTAATTATGTAATTCAGGTTGAACTCAGGTTGACCTGCACGGAAGTTGGTTCGGTTAGGAGTGAAGAGCAGAGACTCTTCATTCTTTCCATTCGCTGGTTTATTTATTTGCATAGTTTCTGTCTCAGCTTTTATGTCCTTAAAAATGTGTAATCCAGGTTTTCTTTTTGTTTGTTGGACCTTCCGGTCCAGTTCAGAAAGTAATGCTAACTATCGCACCATAGTTATTTGTTGTCTCAGGCAATTTCCATGATTTAGGTTTATGTTTTTAGGTCACTTTAGGAGTTTCCCCCAACTTGGTATTTCGGCGACATAGTCTATGGTGACGAAGCGGGCAATTGTGGCGCCAAATCTGGACCCCCCCCCCCCCCCCCCCCTTCCCCCATCACATTCCTGCTATTCTACCAGCACCGCCGACCTGAGCTTCCCAATTTATGTCATAGCACTGAGGCATCCCATGATAAATCCCGACAGGAACGATCATTGTTTTGCACAACTTTGCCATCCTCAATTTGTAAATCCCGACAGGAATGATCATTGTTTTGCACAACGGCGAGGAAATATGGTAGCTATGTCCTGGCCTAGCCTATATTAACTATGTTCAGAATAAAGCTTGTTCTGATAGAGTTTTCTTCCTAACTTGATAATTGCGAACTTTGTTTATGCTGATGGTTCGGTACCTCAGTACCTCCATTAATTGATCTATGCAGAGAAGATTAGTCATACATAATCAGCAATTACAGTATCACGGGTGATCCGTTGTAGTTTTTCCCTTTTTGACACCCTAGCACACACATGCATCTCATCTAAATCATGGAAATTGATTTATGGGTCGTGAGATTGTGCTGAAATATCTAGAAAAGAAAAGGGATTTAATGTGAATCGGTGAGTTACATACTACAGTAGATGAACCTTTGCCAATCTTAGGCGACGCTTGAGTTCTTATCCACAAAATGGGTTTCCTTCAGTTTCGGTACCATATATACTGAATACCACAGACGAAGATAAGTGCCGCTGGATGGATCCCAGAGTTTGTCAGCCAAACCATAAGAAACCAATACTTCCTACCTTGATAGGAAAATAAATGCATGCAAGAAACAAGTAATTACCAGCTGTGCTTGGAATTAATAAACTGGAACGTCTAGGGTAAATTGGTTGGGCATAACTGAAAAATTGTTCGGCTCCATCCAGCCATATGAAAAAGACATTTTTAGCAACATTGTGTTTGGCGCCGAGCTTTGCACGCTTGGGACATATGCTCTCGGATAAGGTATCTTATATGTGCCCTTTTTTTTGGTGCCAACTACACGTCGGCAGTCATGCTGGAAATAGGTGTTTCATGTGTTAGCTGGGACAAAAGTTTGGGGGCAAAACGGTGTGGCTCCAAGGTACTTGACGCCGTACCCTGGGGCTATTTTCCACATAGTTGAAGACATGTGCTGGAATTCTGGCTAAAGGCACTTGGTCATGGAGCCGCCCCTTGCTTGCCAACAATCTTCTATGGGCCATGACGCGTTGTTGAAGTCGCCATGGGACGCCTGCCCTACCGTTTTTTCAGTAGCTCACATATCCTCCCTGCTCTCTTCTATCATGTGATAGCAATGCAGTTCCAGGCTGTGTCCTTTGATGAGTTCATCAGGTGGATGGACTAGCTGAGACTTTAACCTACCTAAAATATTGATTTAAGATATTATTCGCCTTTTTCTTCACACTTCCCTTTCTTTTTATAACTGTAGGTCACTGATACATTGTATTTGAAATTTTTGCAACCTGCTATGCTCTACTAGAACCACATTGGTAAGCAGTGACTGCCCATGGATTGTAATATCAAGTAGTGATGTCTTCCTATGGTAATGATAGTCGTGGCTCAGTCAGGCTTCTTTCATATCATGTAATATTCTTATATCAACAATCAAATTACAAAAGAGCATGCGTTACTTATCCTCTACGCAGCCAATTAATTCCTGTATGGAGTATCTGTTATCTACCATCTTTTGTATGAATAGCTCTGCTGTTATTGTACAGTTTTACTCTCGCTCTTGGCATCCAGCCACAACTATACATAAATTCAGTAGTGTGCTTTAGTCATAAATATTTGCATTTTTCTTCTTCGTTGAACTTAATTAAATAAGATATGGACCTGTGAAAGAAAAGATAATGTTTGTGGCGATGATAAAAAAAATTGAGCACGCAGCAACGCGCGCGATATCCTTCTAGTATTCTTGTATAGCCCAACCAGAAGCACAACCCAGGGGCAGAGGCAGAGGAAAATGCAAGAAAAGGACAGCTAAAACTAGCTAATCTAGAATATCTCAAGAGGTAGAGCAAGGAAGAATCCCGACAAAAGAGGAAGAGGATCTGCACACATTTTGTTGTTTGGAGATGACAATCAACAAGAAGCTAGCAAACTTTTGCGGTACCAGTTTAGGGCATCTTCCACCCGACCCCGTGCGATACCACAAACAAATTTTCAGGGGAACCTGAAACCAGTTATATAGTTAGCATTTTTCCAGGATCTGCTAGAGATGCTCTTAGCTCCAGTCCCTTCTTGACTTGACTAAACACTGAAAAAAAATTCCAAGATACCACAAGTGAGCGGTGAAAAAAGTGTGCTGAGCTCTATCTATTTTTGGGACATCAGGAAAACCAAGGAATCCAAAGAGAGCAGACTTATTTCACATGCGGAATTATTGGCAACCCACACATGTGCTATAAATACTCTGGAGAGGAACACAACAACCATTTAGTAAGGAAGTTTAAAACAACCAAAAACTGAATGGCACCACAACCATTTACAACTACGATGTCTTAAAACCAGACATAATTTCTTTCGGTGTTACCTATTCTATAGAATCAAACTAATGCGATTACACATGTTACCAGTTAGCCAACAAGTCGATAAGACTGTTAATCAACTCCGAACAACTGACTAATCACATCTCGATGTCCTCCAACTCCGGCAGGGGAAAACGAAGTATAGCTGCTATTCCTGTCAGCTGCGCCAATTCTGTTCAAACACATAAGACAGAGAAATGCAATCTCAGAAGAAAAAAAAAGGAAGAGTGTAGAAAAGATGCATGTAGTAAGGAAATTTCTTCTTGCTTCAAAAAGTGTGCCATAAAATGTAACAACATATTTAGTTACTTATTACTAACTCTCTTTGCAACCACTTCCAGCAGCTTAACGGTTTATTGCATTCCAATATTTTCATTGATTGTCGTGCGAAATGAGCCATTATTAACCAAGCGTATGCAGTATACAATAATGGCAGGATACTCACGATCGCCGGAGACATGCATTGAAGAAAATATGTGCACTGTACCACCAAATTTCTTGACTGATTCAACCAAGTTCACATACTTTTTCCTGGTACGAATGTCTGAGTTTCTACAAGTGGAAGCAAGAGGTTAAACTGTTGCCAGTGAACTTCAATATATACATACTGACAGCTTAGTATAAAACCTAATAGGTTTTCACTTTTTTTTGCGAGTTCGTAGATCAGCCATGGGAGGACATACAAGGCAGAAAGTAAATGGGCAGGAGAATAAATAAATAAGTAGCAAGGCTGTACAGATTAATTAGTTGCAACATGCTTCTGTTTCAACTTCCAGATCATGATTAGGACATGTATATTCAGCTTGAAGCCACTCGTCAAAAATGGAATGTGGGGCCTTAACTGCTATGTCTGACTAACAAAAATGAACTACTGAAAGAGAAACCTGCATTTTAATCTTGTGGGGAAAAGATGTCAATTTGGAAATGCACAAAATAGTAAATGCCACAAGATAGAGCTGCGGCAACCAGCTCATGTTGCAAATATAATTTAATTCAATAGAGCAGGCTACATCAAGCAAATAACTTGACCTAAGCATGTGCTCATTAGTCATTACTTTGCAAAAAGTGTGTACTCATTAGTTAGAACACATAGTCGTTAATTCTTACTTTATAATGATTCCCTTGGTATCAAGTTCTCATTTATGACATGGACAATAAGCAACTAATATATACCAACATTTACTTCAGAATTCAGAAAGACCAAGTAATCCATTAATCTAATGTTTCCTAGTGAAGCTATGTCATTCATCTATACCAGGTTAGGCCAGCAAGCGCAATGGCCACATTGCATAGTTCTGTTGCATTAACACTTATTTGTCGAGTTTTCATATCCGCGTGTTCCAATACCAAACCCATTGCAGTTTACGAACTGAAAACCGTAAGGGAGACCCCGGCAGTATATATTTATTGTCATAGGGAAACGTATACACAAGAATTAACACTACACCATACGCTCCATAAACAAGACTTACCGAAACAAAGTATCTGTCATTAGAAGAGTTTGGATTGCAAGACGGTCATTTGCAATCTCAACATGCTTAGGTCCATAACAAGCTCGGTCCGAGTCCTGCAATTAAGTAGCAAAAGTTTAGGTCTAGTCAGATATGCTAGAACTAAGCAGCACCAGTAGCTGCAAGTCATAAACATACAATATCAGTACTGTAACTATTCTTCCGACGTGAAATACAAGTGTGTATGACTGTATATATGTATGTATACATGGTCAATATCTAAGCAATAGCAACATATGAGATAAGTTCCATAGTACTGAACATTTCAAAAGCCAATAGTTTCAAGTTTGTTTGTTTCACGAAGCTTACACTAGTAAGCATAGCGAAGAACTCCTTCAAAGCTTGGACCTGTAAATTACAACAGAAATGTAAACAGAAGAGATATGAGAAGCTATGCATAGAATCTGTTTTGAAAGTGTATGGCATGTTGTAGTTGATCAAGATAGGCAACTGTTTCAGAAGGAATCATATGTGTAAGTTAGTGTATATATTTACAAACCCGAAGTTCTAAATCAGACTTACCTCCTGTGCCGCTTTTGTATCTTTGATCAGTGGCATCACACCAGAGCTGTCCAAAACTTCCTTCAAGCTATGCCTATACCAACATAACAAATACAATAGAATAAAACAATCAACAGAAACGTAAGGAGCTTAGGGATAAACAGAGCAAGGGAAAATAGAGAATGCGCAAGTACATAAAACCAGTCACTCTCATTCAGCAAATGTATAGCTCAGTAGAGGATTAGAGTATTCCAGAATGATCATACAACAGGTCGCCACTTGTATCAGGCATATAGACGTATTAATAGTACCACATCGGACAAGTTTCCAACGAATCGGAAACTTCTAACTACATAAATGCTATCCAGAAGTTCAGAAGCACAAGCTAAATGTTCAGGTATTGCGCTGTTCTAGCTTAGCTTAAATGACAAAAATAGACGGCTAAAAAAATAGGTGGAGAATACACATCACCAATTGAACAAGAAAAGATAGAAGAACTCACTTGTAACCTGAAGGTGCATGTGCAAGAATAATGCGTGATTTGTTCTCAACTATTACTCTTAAGTCTCGTCGTGCAGCTTCAAGATGCATGTAATCACGAAACTGATCCTGTTAAGATAGAGAGTATAGAAAGATATAGGAACTGATAATATTTTCATGAATATATGGGCAAATAGCTCGTGCAAGTAGCAATAGATGGACCAAAACGAAAGCAGACCGACAAATAGCACATGTTTTAAGTTGGAAACAAGTGTAATAATAAGACTTAAATGCAATTAACTACATCGTGAAAGCCAAAACCATGATGATTTTATCATATGACACAGGAACATAAAATTTAGATTACATCTACTCAGCAAATTCTCCAATTATCTATATAAAAATGACAACCAATGATGTTAAACCATATGTAGGTGGTGGATACTAGTATTACAAGTTGGTGATGAGATTATCACAGAGGAAATGGAAACAGCAGGCTTTGGGTACTCTCTTAGTACATGGCATGTAGCTACTAAACATACCAGTGCTAACATATGTTACGACCAGAGCAACATATATGCACCAGACCTTTTCCATGAAGCATGTCATTTTCCTATTTGGTAGGTTATTAACATTAACTGGCTGGTTCCTAATATACCTATCAAGATCGACTTAGCAAATGTTAAAATCGCATAACAAGTTCAGCTATTGTCCTTCAAACAATGTTGAAGATGTTATCACAAACATTTTCCTTTTGTTCTGTGATTACCTTAGTAAAACCTGGGCTTGCAATTGCAACACATTTGACCACTTCGAAATCAATGTGCTTCAACAAAGCCTGCAGGCAAATAATGTAATGCATGTTAAACCAATTCATGTACAAATGCTCTCATTTGCTTGTGAACTTAGTTGATATTATTTACTTACTTGCAAAACATGCTCAAAGAACTTCTTGAGGGCCTGCATAAGAACAAAAGGCTGGAAATTCAGTTGCAAATAGATAAGACAAAGGAGATCCACGTTATATGAAAAGATTTATCATACCGATTCGTAACCAGCAATGGCAGGTCCATGTTTCCTAGGAATCGATGTTTCAATACGTGCTCTGGTTGCTGTTATACTGTTTAAAGCAGCCATGGCTAGTAAGTTGAATGTAAAGGTAGAAACGACACAAGCCATTCAAGATGGAAAAGAGAAAAATTATAAGAAAATGACATAATCTATATGGCACTCGAAGTTCTTGTCTAGGGAAGATCACACTACACAAATTTGCTGCTGTTCTGAACTGTGCGGGTGCGAGAATATTGAAGAAAAATATCCATCAAACTGAGAAGTGAGAACAGAGTTCTTGAGACTTCAGTTTTATGTTACCACCGTATGTTATTCTAGACGAAAAACAGTACCATCACAAGCAATTTTAATGATTTGTCTTCTTGGAATTTTGGAATACCGAGAGAACATTCAGATAAATTATTGCTTAGAAGTTCATGAAAGGGGTGGAAAGATCTATGCAACTTGATATATAGGTATACTGAACATGAGAGAACTAGACAAATTATGTGAAGGTTATTCTATGCAATAATCATTTGGCATGACTTGCATGGGATCTAATTATTTAAAGCAATTCAAGAAGAGAAAAAAATCAAATATTATGTTGTTCTTCTTGCATGACTAGCATGACATACCTTTTCCCAATGAGGAATAAGTGGGCAAGTCCTTCTTGCATGAGAATAACTGCCAAATCAGCACTTGCAGTAGGATCTAAAGAGGTTTAGATGCACATGTTAAATACATTGTTTTTGTCAAGCAATAACAATGAAACAGACAATGATAAAGGCTGTAATCTCTCACGAAGATTAATCACATACCACATGCTTGTTGGATGGTATCAAGTGCTAACCAATCCCAATTTTCCTACACAATTAGAAATAGTACTATTAAAACTTTCAGCATATCCAAAAATTTAAATGATTACAACTTCAGCCATAGGGTACTTATCATCAACTGAAAGTAATATGTTAGTCCCAGAGTAAACAGGTACAATAACTTAGAGAACTTTGTGCACACCTTTCGCAGAACAAAAGGTCTCTTCAGCTCAAGTTCTAGTGTATGAAACTGGCCAATCTTCACATGATCATTCTCAGTAATATTTTTTCCACGTACGCGTAAAACATTCCCCTCCTTGTCATAATCTACAGACTATGCCCAGATAAAAAAATCGTGTCAGTTATCAAACTAGAAAACATATAATTTTGATAGCATTAGAAACAACAATAAAAATGCAGAAGATAGAGATGTAAGGATGCATATCTTAACTACTAGGCATGGTGCCTTATTACCGCTGCAGCGCTGCTCAATGTATTTTCGAGTTCTCTCAAGTGCTGGTACTTGATTAGGTGCCCATTATACAGCTCTGTGTTACTATTCTAAGGCAGAGGCAGCAACATGCATATAATATGTAGATATCTCACAAATATGCTCTAGAATCCATAACAACTCTAAATTTTTGCAGTGCATTAATCCCCTCCCATTTTCCATATGTGATGAGGTAAAGTAGAATGTCTTGCCAAATGATGATGATGAAGGTTACTAATGTTGAAAGCCAAAATGGTTACAGATGGCGTCACTAAAGAAAGCCACCCGATGCATATATTCAGATGGTATTCACCTCAACTTCAATTTCCAACTTTAGCTTCACGCGCTCCGCATCACGCCCTCCCGAAGCCGAATCACGCAGGACTTTCCTGGAAACAAACAGAAGAAAATGATCACTTATCAAGGGAATAATGAGTTTCCAAGGTATACTGGTAGGGCACTGCAAGTGTTTTCGCCTTTCCAAGCAAACTGGAAAGTTCTTCAAGAATAATCAGGACAGAGTCTTGAACTATCACAACTATACTTTCATGGACAACTTGTCACACGGATGGCCTACAATCAAGTAACTTGTCACACGAATGGCCTACAATCAAGTAACTTGTCACACAAATGGCCTTCTACAATCAAGTAACTTGCCACACGAATAGCCTACTACAATTCCCCAAACCGCAGCCAAGAGCTGAGAAATATCCATCATAACTAGCTCAACCTTATCTTTTAGCCTGGCATATCACCATGCCTTCTACACCAATACGGGAACCTAGTTAAATCCGTCCTCAATTCTCAGACGAGATGCATAAGAGTTGAGAATTAGTAATCCCAAAGTGCTAAATCTGGGGCGTGTAAACAATATGAATGCCTGCACCTCCCGGGGGACTCGATTCACGAAGCCAGAGACCGTGAACTGAACCAAAACCTAAAGAAGCAGTCAAGCAAAATGGAAACCCACCGCACGGTGACGGCCTGGAGAGTGTCCCCGACGGCGATGAGGTTGTACGCGTGCCACAGGTCGTCCTCCTCCTCCGGCAAAAGCTGCAAGCCCACGGGAGCGATATAGTCAGCAGACGCACCAGGACAATCTCGCCGGGGGGTTAGCCCTGCCCGATCAAACAGAGCGCAAGGAGACCTTCGCGGTGCCGGGCCCGTTGCGGGTGAGACTGCGGTGGACGAGCTTCATCGTCGCGGAGGCCGGAGTCTAAGGAGCACTGCTTCCGCTCGCGATTTTTTACTCTCGAGGTCGGCGGCGAGGGCCGAGGGCGACTGGGCAAGGGGATTCGCGGCGGCGAGGCGAGCTAACCTGCTTTTCTTTTCTCGAGTTATGTTTTTTCTTCGCAAGGAGACCCGTGAATGAAAGGCCAACACGAGACAGACATCGGACCGGATTGTTCGATATTTTTTTCGACAAAGTGGATATATTAATATCGTTTAGATATCAATTACAGACATTCTCTGCAACAACGAAATGTCGTAAACACATTAAGGATACACACAGCTCTACAATATAAAAAAAAGCAACAAAATATCTCGCTACACCAATCAATTCTCTGTAATTGCAACAAAAGACATTAGGGATTGCTTGTGCATACTTTGGTGTCTGGTGATGAGCCCGGAGGACTGAGGTAAGGGGGAGATGATTTCATACTGACCAGAAAATTTTGACACAAATTTATGTCTTCATCACAAAATATGGCCGATCTCAAGTGTAGAAAATTATTCTAAGAGCATCTACAAGAGCTTACCCTATATTGAGTACGCAAAGGGGTTTTGGATAGAGTAGAGAGAGGGTATGGGTAAGCAGATGGAGAGGGCGTGGAGGCGAACAATTTGGCGCGGCCGTGAGGGCGTTGTGCGGCGGCGGGGAGCTCGATTCAGCACGGGCGGGGTTCGGGAAGAGGATGGCGGGGACGGACTCGAGGCGGTGCTCTGGACCTCGTTGGGGACGGGATGCGGCGTGGACGGTGGCGGGGATGGCGACCACGTGCGCGGAAGGTGAGTGTGACGATTGGATCCTTCGCGGGAAAATTTGCTGACATGGTAGGTGACACAAAAAATATGGGTCATTGTCCTTGGCTTGCCATATATGCCAATTTGGAGGCAAATTTTGGGTCATGACCTAAAAAAAGATCTGGGACCACTTATGGGTAAGTTGTTGGAGCAAGTTCTTCGCTCCTAATATCCAAAAAAATTGGTCTGGGTATTGAGAGCAATATGGTAATCCCTTGGAGATGCTCTAAATCGACCAAACATTGCTGGAATGCTAATGTTTGTTCTTAATGTTTGCTCGTCAATGGATAGCGGGGTTGTGTTCCTTTTTTTTCTTTTCTGATGGCATAGGTTCCTACTGGTTGCTCCTTCTTTATCAATATAAAAGGGAAATTTGTTGCCTTGTTAAAAAAAATTGAACGATTACAATCTTGCTATAAATTTTTTTTTGAGGAAGGGTCTGATACATAAATTAGGAGGCTCCACACTTTACAAACAAGTCCCCAAACAAACATGAAATTACAAGGAAACCTAGCAAAGTGCAAAAAACACCCTAAGCCACCGGAGAGAAACGCGATCAGACCCACAGCCGCGCCCAAAGCTCCTACGCGCCGCCGGCGACGCCGTACCGCCCACCGCCGAGGGGAAGCACCACCACCAGAAGTAGACAGCCGCAAGATCCATCCGCCGCGCAGCGACGAAATCTGGAGTCGATGAAAGACCACGGCCACAGCACCATCCTCTCGCCTCCACCCTTCTTCCAGCCGCCGCCGCGGCGCCTAGGACCACCACCACCTGCATGACACCAACTCCAGGAGCTGCTCCCCTCGCCACCTCGGCCGACCGGAGCAGGACCACCAGAGAGAACCACCCAAGACCACCTGCAACAAAAACAGGACACCGACCACCCCCAGTTCCTCTCCTCGCCGCCACGGCCGGCCAGAGGAACGAAGAAGAAGAATAGCGCCCGAAGAAGCTTCACGGCCTCCCCGGCGACGAGGCCGGAACGGAGGAAGGAGGGGAAGCACCACGCCCAACGCGACACCATCGCCTCCGTCAACGACGGCGCCTCCCGGGCACACACACCTAATCTACAAGTACACGAGCGAGCCGGAGCTCCCCTCCACCTCACGGTGCCGGAACGGCGACCGGAAGCGGAGGGGAGCGGCGGATCCGCCGGCGCGAACAAGGACCTCGGAGTCGCCTTTCTCTCCGCCTCCTAGCTACTGTAGCAGGGAACGGGGAGCGAGGGTGGTAGTTCAGATAAAAAAATCAATCTTGCTATAATTATCTCTCAGCGTGTTTAGTTTGATGAAATTACAACTTCTCGGTAAGCAAACACAAGTACATGGCTAGAGCCTGTACCTAATTAGAAAGGTACTTTTTCTCGCAAACAAAACAGATTAAGATTTAAAAAGGCACTTTGCACCTGAGACATTGGGACATCAAAAACTGGAGCGATTTCTTGCACAGTATGATTTTCAATTAGTAACGAATTAGAAGAAATAAACAAAGACCAAAATATCTTGATAAGCAAACACGCCAGGTTGGACACTGCAGATCATGTCTATGTAAATGTCAAGACACACACTGAACAAGGAAAAAAACCGCGGTCCGAATCTGGTCATGGAAGCATGGCGGCATGCTTGTAACCTGCAGAACATGGCGCTGGCAGCCTTCTGGTTGATGCTCGCGCTCGGCTCCGCTCTGGTCGCGCTTGGCTCCGTTGAAAGCATGTTCAATCTGAGACCCAATAGGAAACAGAAGTCCGGCAAAGAAAAAAATACTGGATTAGGGAAAAGGGATCTCACCTTGATGAAGATGCTCATCCTCAGACGGTGCACGTCACCCCTGCCGTACGCCCGAGAGGAACAGCCCTCTCTAGGAGGCGTTGCTGACACAAAGATGAACGCTCAAATATAATTGACCCTTCACATGTACTCCGTGCAACCAAGCATTGTCCTCCCCGTACATGTCGGTTCCAGAGCCCAAAAGAAAGCATGCAGCCAATAATTGATCTTTTCTAACACCCATATTGCGATGAGCAGGTGATGTTTTCGCCTGGCAGAGCTGACAGGTTGTGCAAGAATGAGTCTTCCAGCTCAGACCATCAGGCCTCGTTGCCATGCCGGTATGCAAGCAAGCGCTCGATCAAACATATGCTGCTAGTCAATGGACAATCGGAGTCCTAAAGTATTCGCAAGGAAAGCTACCTGTTTCACAATGCAGAGTATTCGTTTCATGTTTCATGTACTGGCCAACTAGTTTGAACTAATGAAAAGGGCTAACACAATTCACATATACATTTCTTCTCACGTGTGATGCGGAAAATCAACATGTGTAAACCGGAAGAGTACGACGGCCCGAGTCTTAGAGTAGGGCTCAAGAGGCATGAACAAAGAGGGGGCACAAATAATTTTAGGAAAAAATGCAAGCCATGACTCGAAATCGAGACCCTGCTCTCTGATACCATATCATGTTTCATGCACTAGCCAACTATATCAAAAGTTCGAACTGATGGAAAGGATATAAACCTCATAGACACTTCACCATTGTTGACTTTGAATTGGTCTACCTCGTCCCCTTTGCGGTAGTTCATTCAGAGTGGTACGGACAACCAGAAGATCATTCTCCACTATCTTGATAAATAAGAGCACATCATCAGCAAAAATGGACACACTGCAAAAACGAACACCTAATCATCATCAGAGCCGACCATTTTTATTAACAGAAAAGGGTCTCCCCCTATTTCATTAATGAACCCATAGCTACAATATCCATACAACACAAGACTCGCTCCTAGGTTTCAGCCACTTACAAGTTTATTGCAGAGAAACAAAAACTGTCACGCCCCGAGACCCGGCCCGGTAGAATGACAGCCGCCGCGCTCCTATAGACCCGAAAGTCTATACACGCGCAAGGCTAGAAAAGCAGGCATAAACCAGCACAGTGGATCTCAAACAGCTCATTCTATTCATTTTACAGGATTATTACAATTATAAGAGTAAATTCTCTAGTCGTTTCCCACCACTGGTCCAGCCTACTCGTCGGATACGACGGCTTCCGCTGCGAACTCTGATAACATAAAAAAACAGAAGAAGCAAGGGTGAGTACAACAGGAGTTATACTCAGCAAACAATTCATACACTTTCATATACTTTGTAAAATACACTAAGTTTTCGAAATACAAGTAAATCAATCATTGTGTGGTTAAGTTCTTAATCAGATTAAAACACATGGTGCCACACATGAAAGTGAGTTTCCCTACCCGGGAATCACAGGGGTGAATATTCACGCTTTTACACTCTTAAGAGGGGTACTCCGACATCGACAGCCTCGCCCAGAACCACACAGGATTCCAGAACGAGCAGAGCCCTTTCACCCGCTCGGACACCGGACACCCTGACCTACTCGATGTCGGTCGCTCCTACGGATCCATCACCGACACTTTCCATTCAAGGGCCGCCCCTCACGGAGAGCTCAGACAGTCCCATACCTGTACTGTGACCGGTACAATACGATCACCTTCGTAGCACCAAGTTTACTTTATGAAAACGTTGTGCTCATTTGCATGTCAACTATACGTGCTAAGCCCGACTCGTACGGTGGCTCCTACGGATCCATCACCGTAACGACACCAGCGCATTAGCCCGTATATCAACACAAAGCTCGTACCACTCTGGGTATCACGCAGTATTCAATCAAAGTATACTCTACAAAATATATGAGAGAGATAAGAATCGCTTGCCTCGATTAAGCCACGCCGTGGCTAACAAATTATATCGCATGTAGTCAGCTCCGATACTGTAAACCGACCGCTCCAAGACCAGCGAGTATAGGCATACGATCCCATATACGTACGCCAAGACGCCGAAGAACACCACCATCAAGCCCTCCACTGCCGGCGGTCAGAGAGCTCTGCCGCCGTCGCCTTCTACTTTCTCCCTCTCTCATGCTCTCAACTCTCTTTTGGCTCTCTACGCCTCACTCGGGTCGACCGATCAGTCGAGAAGCAGGACAACAGCAGCAGTCCTCTATTTATCTACTCTCTAGCTCTCTCGATTCACTCTCCTTGACCGATTGGTCGAGATGAACAGCAGTAGAGCTGCCCTATTTATAGGCCAGGAGCGCGTCCTCTAAAATATCTAGCATGCTTCGATCCTAAGGATCAGTCTGAACGTGGCATCACCCTAATGGCTCATTGTCATGCGCAGCTCCACGTAGGAAAGCAAAGCTGACTCAGCTCCTAGATGCTGCCAACACACCACGGCCTGCAGAAATATCTGCCGACTACCATGTCCACCACGTCTCCACTTCCACTAAAGTACTGCCACGTTTCATCTAGTGATTTCCATGCTACTAGTACTACTCTTAGAGGAAGCTAAGTGCATGCATGGTCATCAGTACATGCACGTACAGCTTCTAAACCAGCTCCATCGACAATCAGGAAATGCTACTAGCTAGTGAACATGCACAAGCAAGTCAAGCTAAACAACTCCTCTATTTTCTATTGCATGCAAAAAAAGCATCTAATTTTAAATACAAGCATACAAGAGATTACCCAAAATAGAACAATCAAAAACTAATTTCATTTTAATCAAATTAATTATTCTAGCCAAAATCCTGGGTATTACAAAAACTATAGTTATGAAGCGAAAACGGAGCATATTACATCCAAGGCTGAATTTAGGACTACCCCTCCTCGTCTTTGTCAGCCTAAAAGTAAAACTTCTTTGCCTTCTACTACTACATACTTACTTTTTTTTTCATCTCTTTGCATTATATTGCTCCAGTCTTGGAATCCACGATGACCATCTACCCCTTGTACTAAAGATTTCCTTCCCCACTCGCTCCAGTATCTCCCATCTTCAAGAAAGTCAACAGGGAGGGAGCTAGCGGTGGGCATACCGCATACGGATCAACATAACTGCTAGACAAGAAACATTCATCGTTTTCCACAAGCATAGACCAACCAACAGTTATCTCTACTTCAGCATCTCCAACAAGGCATGTGACTTGACTGAAATTGCATTTCTTTGGTGTGAAAAGGACATGACCAGTGAGGTTAGGGGATTTAGAGTCCATGACAATAATTTGTAGCTTCCCACCTAACTGAGCAGATACAACATGCCATGGGAGATCAAGATAACCATACTCGTCTATACTTGATCCATGTCCCGAATGTAAGAGGCAAACTTGACTGGGTGGGTCGCCTGTAAAACCATGAGGTAACGAGGAGCAAACCACTCGGAGACCGCATGAAAAAGAATATGGCCTCTGGCTAACAACACGGACACCTACAATGGTGGCTTGGACCGATCGTTCAAGTTGCTGAAAGCAGAACTGCACCTTGCAAAAGTGGTTGCCGACGTTTGTGGTGGAAAACCTATCACCAGAACCCCCTTTGTAAGACAACTTAGCACTACACCAAAGGGTGGTGTGAAAATGTTGAATCTGCTCAATTTAAATACAAACAGCAACTTGTTGCTGAATTTGATCAACTGGATATATTGTCTGAATCTATATGTTTGTCTCCTATTTCTAAAACTCGGATGAAATTTATTTCTGATGAGTTAACAGATATCTGGAAGAAAGAGGAGATAAAAGCCAGACAGAGATCTAGGGAGAGACAAATCCTTGAAGGAGACCGCAACACGGCCTATTTTCATGCTCAAGCCAACCAGAGAAGGAGGAAGAAGAATATTGTAGCTCTAGAAGGGCCTTCTGGTATGGTGGAAGATACTCAAGGTATACTTAAAATTGCTGTTGATTATTACAAAGCTTTATTCGGTTTCGAGCAAAGAATCAATGTAGATCTCTCTGAGGACTTTTGGGAAGAGTCTGATAAAGTAACAAATGCTCAAAATGATTTACTTGATGCTCCTTTTACTGAACAAGATGTGAAGGAAGCTGTCTTTGGCTCTTATGCTGAGGGAGCTCCTGGTCCAGATGGACTACCTTTTTTTCTTTTATCAACACTTCTGGGATCTTGTTAAAAAGGATCTCCTAGAAATGTTTAAAGCCTGGAATGATGGATCTCTAGACCTGTTTAGGCTCAATTTTGCTCTGCTAACCTTGTTACCAAAGGAACCTGATGCTACTCAGATTCAGAAATTTAGGCCCATTGCTCTCATTAATTGTAGCTTCAAAATTTTCTCTAAATGTGCTACAAATCGTTTAGGGAAAGTATGTGAGGATTTAATCTCTCCTAATCAAACTGCCTTCATTAGAGGGAGGTTTATCTTGGAGAGTGTGGTGGCGGCTCATGAAATTATTCATGATGTTGCTCGCAGTGACCAATCAGGTTTCATTTTCAAGCTTGATTATGAGAAAGCCTATGACAGAGTAGATAGGCAATTCCTACTCAAGATGTTGGCATCTAGAGGGTTTAGTCCAAAGTTTATCAATTTGGTTAATTCCCTGCTTGAAAATGGCTCTTTTAGGGTGAGGATAAATGATACAAACAGTGACTTTCATATAGCTGGAAGAGGAGTTAGGCAAGGAGATCCTATCTCTCCCCTGCTCTTTAATCTTACTGCTGATGTCTTCACTAAAATGCTCATTAGAGCTGCAAACAATGAGTTAATTACAGGCCTACTGCATGGGTTTAATAGATCTGGGGTTGTGAGCATGCAGTATGCTGATGATACACTCCTTTTCTTAAAGAATGATAGATCTTGTGCAATTAATCTTAAATGGCTACTATCCTGTTTTGAGCAACTCTCTGGTATGCGCATTAATTTTCACAAATGTGATCTTGTGTCGATTAATGTGCCAGAAGAAGAAGCTCAAATGTTTGCTCAAATTCTTAGCTGTAGGTTGGGGAAATTCCCCTGAAATATCTTGGGGTTCCCCTGCACTATACTAAGCTGAGAAAAGAAGATCTCCAACCAATTATTGATAAGCTGATTAAAAAAGCAGCTGGTTGGAGAGGGAAGCTTATGTCACATGCAGCTAAGCTGGAGTTAGTTAGAAGTATTCTAGCAAGTATCCCTTTATACCTGCTTAGTGTAATCAAGTTTCCCAAGTGGGCAATAGCCCTGATTAACTCACAGATGGCTCACTGCCTGTGGGATGACTATGAAGGACACTTCAAGTATCACTTGGCTAGCTGGGGTTTAGTAGCCCAGAAGAAAGAATTTGGAGGTCTTGGGATCCCTAACTTAGCTGAGTTGAACATGTGTCTTTTAGCTTCTTGGGTGAAAAAGTACCACCTAGATGAGAACAAGTTGTGGAAACAAATTATTGACCACAAATATAATGTGAATAACCCCAATTTGTTTTCCTGCTCCACTGTTGGGGTTTCTCCCTTTTGGAAAGGTGTCCTCTGGCTGCTAATGCAGCCAAGTTGGGCTACCAGTGGAAAGTAGGCAATGGTAGGAAAATCAAATTTTGGGAGGATCTCTGGTTTGGAGACTCTAGTCTTGCAATCCAGTATTGGGAAATTTATGTTTTATGTAATGAACATAACATCACAATTGCAGATGCATGGGAGGGGAATCAACTCAAACTCTCCTTTAGGAGATGTTTTGATGACCGTCTGATGTTGCAATGGTATGATGTGGTATCAATTGCTAATTCCATTAATATTTCGGGTGAGGAAGATACCATTCTTTGGAAATTAGATGCTAAAGGAATCTATACTGTTAGTTCTATGTATGCAGTTGTGAACTTTAGAGGGATTGTTCCCACTTTTGTTCAAGCTGTCTGGAAAATTAAAACTCCTCCAAAGATTCATTTCTTTCTTTGGCTTGTTTCTCACAACAAAATTCTCACTAGAGACAACTTAGCTAAGAGACAAGTTTTACCTGATTTGTCTTGCCTATTCTGTACAGAGACTGAAACTTGCAATCACCTTCTTTTTGAGTGTGTTGTTGCTAAGTTCATTTGGACAGAAGTAGGGAGATTGTCTGGTTTCTCTAGAACACCAGTCAATTATGAGAAAATTGCCAGTCTGTGGTTATGTGAATCAAAGCATGAGATGCATAATGTTCTCCACGCTGCAATTATGTGGATCCTGTGGAAAACTCGCAATGATATGTGCTTTAATAAAACTCCATGGACTGGTATGCAGGTGCTGTGGAGGAGACTGGCGTCTACTCTTTCAAAGTGGAGGATCTTGCTCTCAGAAGCTGCCAGGGTCCATCTGGACATGGTGGTGTCGCAGCTGGAGCTGCTGTCTCGAAGCCCTCCTTCCTTGACATGGCAAGATCGAGGCTGAGTGATCCAGTGCAGATCTCCGGTACTCGCAAACGAGCAATGCTGAATCCACATTGTGGTGTTCAAGGAGAAGATTGGGAGACGTCGACCAAGTCACTGACTGACACCCTGAACGTCGCAAACCTGGTGATGATCGATGATGGGAGGAACTGGAAGCTGACCCAGGACCCGAAAGTCTGAGGTAGTGAAAAATGGGGTGGCTGTTTGTGTTTTGGATGTTTACCTGATTCAGTTCGGTTATGTAACTGATTAAAACAGGTTTTGGTTGCTGTCTGGGTGGAACACTCTGTCCATTCCCGAATGCTGTAATAGACTGCTGTAAAACGATGGTTTCGTTCTATGAATGGAACTGGGGCGAGGCCCTTTTTATCGAATCGGCGCTCTGTCTTCAGACTCAATTTTGCCCTTTAGTTTTAGCTGGATTTCAAATGTAACAGGGTCTTCATCACACACAACTGCACAGGATGGACCGGTCAAGCGCAAAAAGGGATCCTGCAAGCATCAACGTTGGTCATTAACTGAGACGATGATCGAGCATGCACGCAGCAAGAAATAGGAACAGAAGAGGGCTACAATGTGTACCTGTTGAGTGACGAGTTGCGCGCCATTCCTTGGACAAAGGAATAGGGGGTTACGAAGGTTGTCCACAGTATCACGGGCGGCGATAACGCCATAAATCTTCAGCGGCCACTCAAGATCAGTCAGCTCCGTGACTCTGATGGAGAGGATCTGCAAGGTGGGCTTGACAACAGCATAGCTGGGCATGCATCCTGGTGCGCAGTGTGTAAAAATCATGGAATTCAACGAGGCTGCAAGAAGCCAAGTTAAGTGCAGATTAGAGATCTAACATAGTACTAACATGGATGGAACTAACTAAAGAATACTTAGATGTTTCCGTTCTCCTTACATGATCGCGATTTGGTTTGTTTCATATCACGAGCAAAGCAAAACCCTCCCATTATTATAAAGTAGAAGAATAGAATCAGCTTACTTATTTGGACAAGCCGCAAGAAGATGAAACCAGAAACAACTCAGAAAAATAATGGACACGTAGACAAATGAAAGTCATCCTTTTTAGAACGGAGCGAGTACTACTATTTACTCACTTAAATCCTCGAATTTGTTATAGTTCAAAAACTCCCACATGTGGCGGTGGCAAGCAAATTGCTTCTCTTCCTCCTCGACTGCGTCTCTGGAAGACTTGATGTATGAGGTCAAACTAAACTTTTCATTAAGATCTGGAATCAACATGCAAAGCTCCTCGATTTGTCCAGAGACGGATAACAGTTTCCTGATGTTGCTGTTGATCGTGTCACATTCAGACCAGAGTTTAGCTATAGGTTTCCCTTCCGTTGAGAAATATAGGAAGGTTCCACTAACTTATGCATCTGCTGGTGAAGAAGATCGATCAGGTCAGAGTAAGACGATAATGTGAAATCCATGTCCGGCGCCTCCTTCTTTTCTTCAGTATGATCGGAATCTTGGGTTTTGCCTTCTCTTCCATGAGAGGCTGCTAGCGATCTTCGCCCAGATCGGAGACTCGGTTTCGCCTTCTCTTCTATGATATGAAGGGCAACCAGTCCAAGTCTTGGTCGATTCCAAGTCGAACATCATCTCCTTGGCCATCCCGGAATCTTCACTGCTTCCGAGTTCCGTTCTGATAGGGCTTGTAGGGGGGAGAGCGGATTTTACACAAGTAGGTTTGGCCCCCCGAACTATCTCTACCGTTGATTGCTCTGAGATTCGGAAAAAAAGTCTACCAGTCAAACGGTGCGGCATATTTACATTTTCACCCCCTAGAAAGTGGAGAATTAACCCGCACTCCAGCAGCTATTTATAGCCACCATGACCCCGTTTCCAAACCCTAGCCTCTCCCACTCTCCCGTCCCGCACCCCCGCCGCCATCCCCACTCCCCTCCCGCCTTCCTCGCCGGCGCCTCACCTCTCCGTGCCCCCCGGCCGCCGCCGGCTTCGTGCGCCCCAGCCGGACGCCACCTCCTCCTGGCGCCCCGCCTAGGCCGTGGGCGGCTCCGTGCGCTCGGGCCGGCCTCCACCAAGCAGCCTCACCGCCAGCCGTCGGGGTCCACCAAGCCGGCTCGGAGGGAGGCCGTGTTGGAGCCGGCCGTGGCGGTGACGGATCCTGGCGTTGCGCGCTCTCTCCAGCCCCTCTCTGGCGAGGACAAGGATGGGGATCGGCATCGCGCACCCGCTCCTCCCCGTAGATCTGCTGCCATGCCCGCTGGCGGCGACGGATCCAGCAGCGTCGCTGGCCGCAGCCCCGACGCGCCTACTCATCCAGCACCGAGCACCTCCGCGTCGAGCCGCCCACCTTTCCCTGGTCGACGGATCCGGGCATGGCGGCAACCAGTCCGACCTTCTCCGTCCGAGCGCGTGCAGGACTACCCGGATATGTGCTTCCTCGGCGCTCTCTGATCTTTTTTATTTTGCAAGATTCGTTTTTGTGTGTCATCTGGACCATCTGATCTCGTTGTCAAACAGGTCAACGAGCGCAGCAGCTAGCAGCCACAAGCGTCATGGTCAGAAGCCTTGAATCTGGGCCTTGATCGTGGCTCCTTGGGCTGGTCGTGGCTCTTTTTTTTTTGGATCTGAGATATTAATGTGGTGAATTTGGAATGAACTATTTGTCAAACTTTTGGGTCTTTTAAATCTCGTCCAGTTTACCTTGTGCATTAGTAACTTTTTCTCATGTATTACAGTATTAGGTCTTCATTTGCATGTGAAAATATTATAAGAAAGAATAAGCTATAAATCTGGTTTCCGTTGAACCGGGAGCAGACAGTATAGTATACATGAAGCAAATTTGCGGTAGTGTCTTTGAAAAATTGAACTAATGATAAATTGTGCTGATACATAAGATGTAAAGCTCTGATGGCCTAGCCCCTAGGAAAGGCTAATTTTTTGGTATTTTGATTCCATGTTGTCATATCATTTAGTAGTTCTGTAGTTGTTAAATTATGTTTGGTCAATTACTTGAGTGAGAGTGTTCTTGAGCTTCAGTGCATAAAATTATGAGGGGTTGTTGTTTTGTAAATGCATACCCTCAACGTGATTATTACACACTTATGAAATGCATTATTGTTGATTTTCTGAGTACTTTAGCTTCGTACCAATTTAACGTAGCCTGTTTTATCTATTAAATAACACATGTTGTGTTCTTGTGGCTATGCAATCTTGTATTGCCCAGCTTGTCACTTAGTCTATTCTATTTGCTCATAGCTCCATGTTAGAATCATTTTTTGGCGGGAGCTAAATGTGTTTTTTTTTTGGTTTCTTAAGCAAGAGGAGTCTCAGCAAATGATTGGATCTGGTGTTTTCTAGTATGGATCTGGCCGAGGAGAGGTTGGATCAAGCAAATGATCTTGTCTGTTCTATATTTCTTGATTTTTCATTGATGATTGGATCTCATTTCAGTGAAGATTCATGGATTTTTTTCTTATAGGTTCTTGTATATATAGATTTGCAGAAATTCCTATTTGAATGTGTATCAGGAAATCCTGTATAAATTATGTGCACTAAATGCATGTTTCAATCTTTTTTGGAAACATTTTGTTGTTAAAGACATCAATTTTGCTGAAGATTTATTGTAAAATGCATGAATCTATGATGAAATGGATTAAATTTTTGTTGGACCAATATCTTTGTTGGAATTGTGCTAAACCTGTGAATCTTGAGTGACATAGAAATGAAATTGTAATGAATCATGTTCCTCATTTTTATTTTGGTGTTTTCTGTGTATAAATCTCTGGAGGAATGAACATGTTTTCAACTGTAAAATAATATATGACTCTATTGGTATGGTAGCTTCTTCGCTTCCCCTTTCCAACTGCTTTCCAACTTGCATTGCCCTTTGAATTATGAATGAACTATTTATGTGTTCTTATGATCCTTTTTCCTGATATATTATGATCCAGCTATAGACAAGATTTAGTAAGAAACAAGAATGATTACAGACAAGATTTGCTTGGTACAGATCTAGGTTGTATTTCGGCAGAGCATACTAGATCTGGGCTGGCAATTTTAAATTCCTGCTTCTTTGGTTGTTTTCGTTAGGGTAGGGATCACCAAAAGTAGATGATGAATTTTTCTTTGTTTATTTTTTGATTTGACCTACAACTTGGACCTTGTTTCTTTTTTCCTGGTGTTTTCTAGTATGGATCTGGCCGAGGAGAAGTTGGATATGGGCATGCAAGCAAATGATCTTGTCTGTTCTATTTTTCCCGATTTTTCATTGATTATTGGATCTCATTTCAGTGAAGATTCAGGGATTTTTTTTCTTACAGCTTCTTGTAGATAGAGATTGCAGAAATTCATGTTTGAATGTGTATTAGATAATCCTGCATATATTTATGTGCACTAAATGCATGTTTCCTGTTTGGCACTTTGTAACTATTGCCCAATCTTTTTTGGAAACATTTTTTTGTTAATGGATATCAATTTTGTTGAAGATTCATTGTAATTATGGCTGAAAAAATGCATGAATTTATGATGAAAATGAATTAAATGTTTGTTGGACCCGTATCTTTGTTGGAATCGTGCTAAACCTATGAATCTTGAGTGACATAGAAATGAAATTGTAATGAATGATGTTCCTCGTTTTTATGTATAAATCTGTGGAGGAATGAACATTCAACTAATCTCTCTGATTTTTAATTCCAAATGTGAAGGGAGAAATATGTATTCGATATGTAATCATGGGTAGATCTCGATATGTAATCATGGGTGGATCGACATAGTTGTAAGCATATGTGATACACTGAAATTACACCATAACATAGATTAGTGTCTCTGGATTCAAGAAAAGAGTTCTTCTTAGATCATTATGTTTAGTCTACATAGTATCTCGGATTCAAGAAAATAGTTATTCCATGAAAACGAAATATGGCATCAAACTACTTTGTTGGAATTGTGCTAAACCTGTGAATCTTGAGTGACATAGAAATGAAATTGTAATGAATCATGTTCCTCATTTTTATTTTGGTGTTTTCTGTGTATAAATCTGTGGAGGAATGAACATGTTTTCAACTGTAAAATAATATATGACTCTTTTGGTATGGTAGCTTCTTCGCTTCCCCTTTTCAACTTGTTTCCAACTTGCATTGCCCTTTGAATTATGCATGAACTATTTATGTCTTCTTATGATCCTTTTTCCTTATATATTATGATCTAGCTATAGACAAGATTTAGTAAGAAACAAGAATGATTACAAACATTTGCTTGGTACAGATCTAGGTTGTATTTCGGCAGTGCATACTAGATCTGGGCTGGCAATTTTGTATTCCCGCTTCTTTGGTTGTTTTCGTTAGGGTAGGGATCACCAAAAGTAGATGTTGAATTTTTCTTTGTTTATTTTTTGATTTGACCTGCACCTTGGACCTTGTTTCTTTTTTCCTGGTGTTTTCTAGTATGGATCTGGCCGAGGAGAGGTTGGATATGGGCATGCAAGCAAATGATATTGTCTGTTCTATTTTTCTCTATTTTTCATTTATTATTGGATCTCATTTTAGTGAAGATTCGGGGATTTTTTTTCTTACAGGTTCTTGTAGATAGAGATTGCTGAAATTCATGTTTGAATGTGTATTAAACGCATGTTTCCTGTTTGGCACTTTGTAACTATTGCCCAATCTTTTTTGGAAACATTTTGTTGTTAATGGATATCAATTTTGCTGAAGATTCATTGTAACTATGGTTGAAAAAATGCATGAATTTATGATGAAAATGAATTAAATGTTTGCTGGACCCGTATCTTTGTTTGGAATCGTGCTAAACCTGTGAATCTTGAGTGACATTTTTTTGAAATTGTAATGAATGATGTTCCTCGTTTTTATGTATAAGTCTGTGGAGGAATGAACATTCAACTAATCTCTCTGATTTTTCATTCCAAATGTGAAGGGAGAAATATGTATTTGATATGTAATCATGGGTGGATCTCGATATGTAATCATGGGTGGATCGACATAGTTGTAAGCATACGTGATACACTGAGATTACACCATAACATAGATTAGTGTCTCTGGATTCAAGAAAAGAGTTCTTCTTAGATCATTATGTTTAGTCTACATAGTATCTCGGATTCAAGAAAATAGTTATTCCATGAAAACGAAATATGGCATCAAACTACTTTGTTGGAATTGTGCTAATTGTAATGAATCATGTTCCTCATTTTTATTTTGGTGTTTTCTGTGTATAAATCTGTGGAGGAATGAACATGTTTTCAACTGTAAAATAATATATGACTCTTTTGGTATGGTAGCTTCTTCGCTTCCCCTTTCCAACTTGTTTCCAACTTGCATTGCCCTTTGAATTATGCATGAACTATTTATGTCTTCTTACGATCCTTTTTCCTGATATATTATGATCCAGCTATAGACAAGATTTAGTAAGAAACAAGAATGATTACAGACAAGATTTGCTTGGTACAGATCTAGGTTGTATTTCGGCAGTGCATAGTAGATCTGGGCTGGCAATTTTCTATTCCCGCTTCTTTGGTTGTTTTCGTTAGGGTAGGGATCACCAAAAGTAGATGTTGATTTTTTCTTTGTTTATTTTTTGATTTGACCTTCACCTTGGACCTTTTTTTTTCCTGGTGTTTTCTAGTATGGATCTGGCCGAGGAGTGGTTGGATATGGGCGTGCAAGCAAATGATCTTGTCTGTTCTATTTTTCTCAATTTTTCATTTATTATTAGATCTCATTTCACTGAAGATTCAGGGATTTATTTCTCACAGGTTCTTGTAGATAGAGATTGCATAAATTCATGTTTGAATGTGTATTAAATGCAAGTTTCCTGTTTCGCACTTTGTAACTATTGCCCAATCTTTTTTGGAAACATTTTGTTGTTAATGGATATCAATTTTGCTGAAGATTCATTGTAACTATGGTTGAAAAAATGCATGAATTTATGATGAAAATGAATTAAATGTTTGTTGGACCCTATCTTTATTTGGAATCGTGCTAAACCTGTGAATCTTGAGTGACATAGAAATGAAATTGTAATGAATGATGTTCCTCATTTTTATGTATAAATCTGTGGAGGAATGAACATTCAACTAATCTCTCTGATTTTTCATTCCAAATGTGAAGGGAGAAATATGTATTCGATATGTAATCATGGGTGGATCTCGATATGTAATCATGGGTGGATCGTCATAGTTGTAAGCATACGTGATACACTGAAATTACACCATAACATAGATTAGTGTCTCTGGATTCAAGAAAAGAGTTCTTCTTAGATCATTATGTTTAGTCTACATAGTATCTCGGATTCAAGAAAATAGTTATTCCATGAAAACGAAATATGGCATCAAACTACTTCAATGATGACATACTTGTTGAAACTACGACAGGCATCAAGTTACTCCAATGATATCTTTTGGAAAATCTGTGTGGTTTTTAATGGCCTCTCCTCATTGTCTCTACAACTGAACATTCCGTGAGTGCTTCTCGAGCTTCCTTTTCTTTTCCCAACAAACATAGGGCCGCAGCATGAAGATAAGATGCAGTGGGTCATGTAGGAAATATCGCAAGAGCTTGCACTGCATTACTGAGAACTTGTTCTCGCTTCTCATTCATGAGATATGACAAGTGACGCCTGCCATAGATTGTTGGCGAAATCATGGTACCAACATCAATGAACTGCACGACAGATAAAATTATAATCAAAATTGACCTCTAGGAAAAAGAAATTTGTGATCCAATACAAACAGGTAAAAGCTACAGTTTTGAAAACAAAGATATATGGTCAAGCGAGATGTTATAGTTGTTGCAAAAGATGGAGAACACCAAATTAAATCTGTTTCATACATGGTCTCGTGGATTAACTATGACCCTATGAAAACAATAGAGAAGCAGAATAGGCAGGCCAGACACATTTTGTTATTGTGATGTGCTTAATTTTATATGTAGTGAGCAAATAAAAGCCTGGTTACTCATCTAGGTAAACAAACCAAATGAAACACTTCGACAATTAATGGAAGATGAATAACAAGCTCAAATTTTAAAATTAACCGTAGCGCTTCTATCATGTAATTTTGAATTAACAGTAGTACATTGACTACTCTTTCAAGATTTTACACCAAACAGGTAATGGAAAACAATATGAAGCAAATTATTTTTAACTAATTCTGGTGTATTCCTGCAACAGACATATATGTTAATAAATGAAATGGAAAGCGACAACAGTTCTGAGCTGAATATGATGCATCTGATAAATATGCTTTAGAGTAATGGTTAAATTGATGTTAAAACTAAATCCTTCATATGCTTTAGAGTAATGGACAAACTAAATCCTCCAACACTGCAGTTTTAGAGTAATGGTCAAATTCATTTCAAAGCTGCAAAAAACAATCACCTACCTCCAAATCACCTTCCTGTTACTCTTCTCCTTGCTGAAATTCATGTCAAAGCTGCAAAAAACAACGATAAAAGTTTCAGGTGAAATAGCAATAAAAGTCCTGCAAATAAAATCAAGAGATGAACAACTCTTCTCTTGTACATGGGCAGAACTCAAACAAAAGAACAAAATACAAATTTCAAGCAACATGCAAATATGATCCCAGACCAAACCGTTACATGAATGGTACTAGATCAGCTTGAAAACGATTAATGCAACCGAACAGTCAAGCATCAAGCAAAGCACATCCGCACATATTCAAGAAGATGGACAATTCATAGACATGAAGCACTTAATCTTCAATCAGCAAAAGGGCCAGACTGCTAACACATCTGCAATTAAAATGCAAGTATGTATAGAACAGGAGAACCATACCATGACCCTAAATCTGATATTCAGGCACAAAGTGCACAAATCAGGACTGCACTCTGTAGTGGTTGGCTTCCCTGCACCTCCTTCTACATGCTGCTGCTGCCGGCGAAGGACCACTGGAAAAAACGCCGCACCCTGTTTAGCCTCGCTGCCCAGAAAGAAGCTGCAGGGGGAGGTCCGACCGCTCCTCCGTCGATGGTGGAGCGGACAGCCGGCGAAGGTGGCGGAGATGCCTCCTTCGACCGCTCCTCCCGGCCCAGATGTGTGGCGGTGGAGCATAGCCTAACCGGTCCCCCACCCGCCAGCCGGTGTAGGAGGGGTGGGTGCAGACGTTGACGAGGAGGGAGCTTGGAGCTGGAGGAGGAGGAGGGGCCGCCGGAGAGAGGAGACTGGAGAGGGTATGATGGTTTCGATCCAGATCGGGTGGAGAGAGAGGACAACGACGGCATGGTGACTGCGGGTTGATTTGCGACTTCTCTGGGTACTAAAGTGCAAAATGCGGGTGAAACTTTGACCGACACACAGTCCGTCCGATCTCACCACAACGAACGGCACAGATAGTCCGGGGGGCAACTTACTACGGTAGTTGCATTTCTCCTTGTAGGGCGACGTAAACTATTTGGACGCGTCTAGCTAGCGCGTGCGCTCGATGGGCAGCATGGGCGCACCCTCCTCGACCCATCAACTCGTCTTCCCGAGAAGAACCAACCAATTCAACCCATCCACAGAGCCGTCCCCCGCCACCCACGCATCGCGCCACCCGGAGCGCGCCGCAGGGAGGGGCCACACCGAAGGTAAGGAGGCGCCGCTGTTAGAGAAGTTAGGAGGCAGCTAACGGCGGAGGAGCGCGGCGCGGACGCGGTACGGGCGAGCCGGTGAGCGGGAGCGGGCGAGGCAGCGAGTGGGGGCGGCCAGCGGCGCTGTCTACCTAGACTTGCATCTCGTTCCTCGCTCGCCGGTTCCTGTGCAGGAAGTCCTGCGAGAAGAAACAAGGGGGAGCTGATGGGCTTCCTCTTTCCTGGGCCACATTAATAAAACCTTGGCTAATAGCCTAAGGAGGCTAATAGTTCAGGAAATGTTGCTACTGCAACAGCATGTTTACTATTTTTCCCCTTTTGTTGTCTTGTAATGTTTTACAGCGCTTTAAAAAGGTTGTCTGACTGGATTCACTATATCAAATTGTAGTAAAACAAGGGGCCACGTAGACTATTCTCAGGTGGTATGCTAAGACCAAACCAACCGAGCCAAGTAGGACTTTTGAAAAATCACAAAATGCAAGTTGTCGATCGAAGACAAGACTACTGATTTTGAAATGAAATAGGTCTTGGCTTTGCGTCCCTTCTTGACTCTACTCACTAGTTAGTTTGTCGGTGAAGGGAGACGGGTTCCCTACTTTATTGACCGCAACTTCTGTATTTATTATCGCCTTCATCGATGCCCCTCCAGTAGATATTGATGGTATGCAAAAGTACGATAAATACAAGATATAGTAAAGAAGGCAATGCTTTTTTTTATCCGTAAATTGAGAACTTCAAAATCTCGCCTCCTTGTTAGGAAGGAAAAGCCAGAAATCAAAGAGGTTTGCTTTACGTATGGTGGAAGGTGAAAATTTCCAGTCGGAACGACGGAGCTCTAAATAAAAGGTGAGAAATCCAATCCCTAACTTGTACACTTAGGAGAGGCTCAAAAAAAAAAGCGTATGTCATGTTGTTGAAAAATCTTGTGGTGGCATGGGATGACAACACTTTAGTTTGGGTTATTGATTTATGCATCACGCATTAACTAATATTTATGGGGCTGGAGACTTCGCTAAAGCATGCACATAAATAGATGAATGAGAGATTACAAGGCTTGTGGTAACAAGGGGTTTCGTTCTAGTGCCCGTAAATAATATTCCAAACCCTTTGTATGCTTTCCATTGCTTGTGTGTATAAGGCCTATGTTATAGAGTATATAACTTCAACCATAGAAATCGATTTCTAGTCGCGTAGCTTCATAATAATTTTGCAAACCTTCCGCATAATTTGTTTGACGTATAGTCGAAAAAAGTGATTAGCAACTTTCATGCACGACAAAAAAATTGATTCATAATAACGGTAGGCAACTTTGACAATAGCGGTCGACAAATTTGGTGCATGACGAATCAATTTGATGCATAATGAAGCAACTTTGATGCACGACAAAAATTCTTGATTCAAAATGACGGTAGGAAACTTTCACAACACTGGTAGACGGCTTTGATGCATGAAGAATCAACTTTGTTGCATGACGAAACAACCTTGGTGCACGACAAAAAAGACTTTATACACGAATACACAATGAAGCAACTTTGGTATGAGATAAAATAATTTTGGCGTACGATGAGCAACATTAAATTGTAGGTACAATATTTGAAAGCAATTGTAAGTACCTCCACAATAATTAATAAGAACTTTGGTATTAGCCAGAGTAACTCTGTTGTGTAATGAGGCAACATCAAAACAATATTAGGCATCTTAAAAACAATGATAAGTAACTACACAACAATTAAGAGCAACTTTGGTAGTATGAGAAACAAATTTGGTGTGCGTTGAGACAACATCATAAAAACATTAAACAATTTTGGTATGCGAAGGCAACTTCACAACAGTGGTAAGCAACTCCATAACAGTCGCTTCTCGATCAATGGGTTCCTTCTTAGTCAGTAAAAACTTAACAATAAAAGGTACGCAACTTACCAACAAGAGTAGGCAACATCACACCTGAGGATATACAACTTTCATAGCAGCGATAAGCGAATTTACAACAATGGTAATTAACTTCACATTAGCAACTTTGATGCATGACGAAACGACTTTACAAAGTCCGTAATAAGCAACTTTGGTGCGTGAATAATTCAGAAACTACTATGTGCTATTAGGCAACAATCTAATTTAAATAAACTTCAGAAAGCTTTGGAAGAGCAAAGCCCTCCACAAACAAAAAGTGTTTGTTTGGCTCTTTTTGGTCGATCGACTTAATACACGTGATATGATGGCAAGGCAGCATTGGCACTTGGATTCTGGAGTTAACTGTGCCATGTGTAGTCGGGGGTAGCGAGAGACGCGTGAACATCTGTTTTTTAACTACAGCTTTGTGAGGAAGTGTTGGACAGAGCTCAACATTAGCTGGTCAACAGCTGCAGGGACTGCTACCATGTTTGATCTTGCGAAGCAGAGTTTTGCCGGCCCCCGGTTTTTTGAAGTTGCCACCTGTGCTCTCTGGGGTTTATGGAAACAGCGAAATAACCACATTTTTTAGGGGGCTCCTTTCTCGGTCCCAGCTTGGTTTGTTATTTCATACGGTTAAAGTCTCGCATAAAAAGACTCATGAGGATTGGTTAGCTGCCTTATGATTTTTTGCTTCCTCCCCTCCCCTCCCCCTCCTCTCCCCACCCCATCGATGTAATTTCTTTTTCTGTAATCCATTCTTTCATTTAATTAAAAAAATTATACCGTAGGGGGTTCCCCCTACGGTTTTACGGTAAAAAAAATACTTCAACAAACCAGCATGACAGTGGACCGAATTAGCATACCATGTCATAGTGAGAGACAATTTAACATGCCACACAAAATACTACATGTACCAGCCCAAGTGTACACATGACCATACATCAAAATAGTCGTATCCTAGTGAACAAATTTTCTACAAGGAGAAACACGAAAGGTGGACAGCTTGTCAACGGGTCGTGATCAACTCTTTTTAGGCAATGGGAGAAGGAACCAAGCAACAGTAACCTCCACCACAGAGTCACCAAGACAACATTTATCTTTGGTTATGTTGCACTTTTGAGGTGTGAAGAAAACATGGCCAGTGATGGTAAAAGATGGTGGATATGCTTCAATGGTAACTTTAAGTCTTCCTTCTAATTCTACAGCAACAACACTCCTGGACAAATTAAGACATTGGTGTTTACCCATAGGTACTGTTCCATCTTTCGAATCAAGCATCACAATTTTGCTTAGATTGGTCCGTAGCATCTTCAGTTGCGCCCTCAAGAAGTGAGCAGCATAAAACTCGGCCACCATAATGAGAAGGCAATGAACCCTGATCAACAACACGAGCACGCGAGATAGTGGCCTGGACAGACTGCTTAACTTTCTCACAACATAACTCTATCGCACAGTGATTGTCCCTCACAAGAAATGTCCCAAAACTTTCACCATGGTGGTGACATACTTTACTGATCAAATTCCTATCTTCAGACTTAGCACTGCCTTTTATTTTCAGTTCTATCTCAATGATAACAGAGTCCATAGAGAGAATTGCACGAGATGGACCCATCAAGTGCAAGAAAGGATCCTGCAAGCATTATCGTTTGCAATAAGCTAAACAGTAATGACAAAGATAACAAGAAAAATAGTACAAAAATGATACGTACCTGTAGAGTGAGCATTTGACAGTTATGTCTTGGACGAAGAAAGATTGGGTTGCGACTGTTGTCCACAGTGTCCCGCGCAGCAACTACACCATACACCTCCAGGGGCCAGCTTAAGTCTGCTCTGTCGACCTCCGCGATTCTAACGGAGTAGATCTGCAAAGTGCTCCCAATGATAGCATCCCTTGAGACGCGCCCTAGCGTGCAGTGCGTGAAGACCATTGGGCTCAATAACGCTACATGTCAAGTGAAGTGGTTGTTAGAAATTTAACATGAACTACAAAGTGACCATGTGATCCCCTTTACACATAATGGTCAGTTTGGCTATACATTAAAGAAATCAGTTCATATAGACCGAACAAAATAAGGTTTGCTTGCACAGATTGCATTGATAGCAAGTAATAGAAAAGAGAAGTAACTATAAAAATGAAGAGATAAGTAACATGCATGTTTAGCTTTTTTTTTTGAACCTAAAAACTGTGAGGCAAGAGCCCCACAGCCACTTTATTCCATCACCAAAAGGTATTTACAAAGTATTTACAAACAGGAGAAAGAAAACCGAAAAAACTTACAACTTACAAGCATCAGGAAACAAAATATACACAAGCAAAAACCTAAGGGAGGTTAGCAATCCAAGCCATGAGAGCACTGTGGTGCTTCTTCTTAATCCTATAACCAAGAAGCGTGATATCATGTATAAACCTTGCTTTCCAGCTGGAAAACGAATGCCTCTCATTCTGGAAAATCCTCCCATTCCTCTGCATCCAAATGTTCCAGCAAGCAGTCGCCACAACCTCCATGAAAAAAGGTTTAGCGAAATCCCTTCTGGCTAAGGAAATAGCCTCAAACAGCTCACAGCTTTGGTTCCAGTTTACCTGGAGATAGGCCCACACCCTGCTGCTAAACTGACAGAAGAAGAAAAGGTGCATTCTATCTTCCAACGTCCTTGCACAGCAGAGTACACAATCCTGATTTTCTGTCACCTTCCAATGGCGACGCAACATCATATCCTTGGTATTTAGCCTATCTTGCAACAGGAGCCAGGCAAACATCTTTATCTTCATGGTGCAAGCAGATTTCCAAATCCAAGAGTACACTTTTGGCACCACCATTTGGACAAAGGAGAGATCATAAAATTTCTTGGCTTTGTACTCCTCCCCCCAACGAAAAGACCACTCATCATGGGCTCCACTCAGAGGATTGGCTGACATTTCCTGCTGAATGAGCTGAAGTTCCTGGGCTGCCTGCTCAGAAAGAGGCAAATAGAACAGTGACAGTAGATCATCAGCCTGGAACAAATATTTAACAGACACTTTGCCATCTAGGGCAAAGGAGCAGAGTCTAGGAAAACGTCTGGCCATGGTCTCCGAACTGCCCATGAAAGACCAGTTATCCTGCCAAAACATGATTGTATCCCCTGTGCCTGGCTTGATGACAGCAACATCACGAAAACTGTCCATCAACCTCATAATATCCTTCCACCAGAAAGACCCACATAGAGTAGAACAGTGCGGCACCTCATTAGTGAAATATGTGGACCAGATCAAATTTACCCAAGGCACATCGACTTTGTTGTAGAATTTGTTGAGGTGCTTCATCAACAGAGCATCATTTTGCTTTTGAAAATTGACAATCCCTAGCCCCCTTTTAACTTAGGTTTGATCAGCATATCCCAAGCAGCAAGAGATTGTTTTGGGCCATCTTTATCCCTCCATAAGCATTGCCTCAGGATTCTGTCCAATTGCTTGATTGTACCAGCTGACAATTTTAGTGAGCAAAGGAAGAATATAGGCATAGATGAAATCGCCGAGATTACTAACTGAAGCCTAGCTCCTTGAGTCAGGAAGATAGAAGTGGAAGTGAGTCTTCTCTCCATACATTCGACTAAAGGGAGCATGTCCTGCATCGTCGGCTTTGATGTGCCCAGTGGTAACCCTAGGTATGTAAAGGGCATAAGCCCAACTTGACAACCCAATTCAGCAGCAAGTTCTTCAGTCAATGCAGCATCCACATTAATGGGTACGAGTGAGGACTTGCTATAATTAACTCTCAGGCCAGTGGATATTGCAAACTTATGCAGTAGATCTTTAAGCACTCGTACTTGCTCCACAGATGCCTCCATAACTAAGATGGTGTCGTCAGCATATTGAATCACCGGGAAATCAAGGTCATGAGTGGCAATTGGTAGGCTAAACAACCCCAATCTCAGGTACTCATTTACCACAGACTGAAACAAATCAGCACCTTGGACATAAAGCAAAGGAGAGAGAGGATCACCCTGCCTTACTCCTCTCTTGCAAATGAACTGCTTGCCTGAAACCCCATTTAGCATAACAGATGAAGTTCCAGTGGATAGAACAGCTGAGACCAACTTCAGCCACTTAATATCATACCCCTTGTGTCTCATTATCTCAATGATTGGCTAATAGTTTAGTGAGAAATTTCAAACAGACATTAGTGAGGGATATTGGTCTGAAATCATTCACCCCCTCTGGGTTCTGAACTTTGGGCACAAGAGTAATGTAAGACCCATTAATGCTCTCCAAATTAGTACTACCCTCATAGAACTCCTTGGCCAATTTATAAAAATCCTCTTTAACAAAAGACCAGCACCTTTTAAGGAATAAACCATTAAATCCATCTGGGCCTGGGCTTTTATTTGCAGGCATATACTTGATGATGTCGTCCATTTCCTTTTCTTCAAAAGGCCTTGAGAGAGTTTCAAGCCCATCAACTCTTGCCAACAGATGGGCCAGATCAAACTGCATCTGAGTGGGTTCAGAGGTGCCCATCCGGCCTTTATAAGCAGACCAGAGCATTCCAGCCATCTCCTCATGATTTGAAAATTCCCTTCCCTCTTCATCTTTCAGAACAGCAATACAGTTCCTTCTATATCTAGTTGTGGCCATTGAGTGGAAAATTTTAGTGTTATCTTCTCCCATTTTGATCCATCTAATGGTGCATCTCTTTCTCCAATACTTACACTCAATCAACAAGAATTCCTCTAAATGTAGCTTCACAAGATTCCTGAAATTAAATTCAGTTCACAGAGGTCTATTCTCCTCCAAAGTGTCAAGCATACCAATAACATGGTTACACTTCTGGATAATGATCTTTATTTTGGATATGCTAGTTTTCCATTTCTTAAGGCCCTGCCTCACATATTTAAACTTCTGAGTGATAACAGAGGCCATAGAGCACTGCCTTGTTGGCCTTCCCCAAGCAGTTTTAACACAATCCAAAAAACCTGGCATGTCTACCCAAAAGCTCTCAAAACGAAAAATTGTTGACTTTGGGATAACAGTATCTATATTAACCACACAAGGGATGTGATCAGAAGCTGGTCTCGCCAGGGGAAGAACTAGAGAATTTGGAAAATCCATTATCCAATTGGAGCTTGTAAAAAACCAGTCTAACTGCTCCATTAAAGGTTCTGCCTGCATATTCGACCACGTGTAGGATCTTCCTTTCAGTGGCAGTTCAACAAGATCAAGGTGGCCAATAATTTCATTGAAAAGGAACATATCGCCCACATTGCCCCAGGTCTGTTTCTGTTATCTTGTGCACGGATAAAATTAAAATCACCCAGCAGCAGCCAATTATCATTAGGTGGAATTTGTAAATTATAAAGCCACTGCACAAAACTGTCCCTTTTGGGCCCCTGACAAGGCCCATAAACTGTTACCAATGTCCATGCAGAGTTATCGTGAACTGACGTAAATCGAATCACAATGCCAAACTCCTGCAGTTCCACAAGCTTTCCCACAAAAACTGACGAACACTAGGCCACAAGAATGCCCCCAGAGGCACCAACCGACGGAACATAGACAAAGTTATCGAACCGTTTGGGGCAGAATTTACGAATAAATCGTCTATCCATTGTTTCACATTTAGTCTCCTGAAGGCACAAAATAGAACATTCGCTCTCATCGATTTTTGAACGAACAACTAGCTGTCTTGCTTCAGAATTTAGGCCCCTAACATTCCAACACAACACCTTCCATTTTCTAGTACGGGTTAAACACATTTCCAAACCAGTTGAGAGTAGCAAAAGACACCATGCATAACACTTAGTCTTACAGAACTGAAAGGTAAAAGGAAGTCTGACGCAGCAACAAAAGACCACACACTGATACTAAAGGCCTAGCACAGCACTGACTAGCACATCATAGGTATCTACTCATTTGGAACTTTTTGTGACAGGGGCCTTGCTAGGATCAGCTTCAAGCTTCTCCTTGGTGAGCTTAACTGGATCAATGCCAAGGGCAATCCCCACCGCCTGCATGGATTGAATTGGTGTCTCTGGAATTAGGCCACCATCATCATCAGTACTTGAACTTGTAGAATCGTCAGCCCTTTTCTTCTGCTTTGGGGTGACCCTTGCTTTCTTCCTAGTCTGGGTCGAAAGGGACTGAGTAGCCACTGTCTTCTGAGGGTGGTGGCCATCATTCTTCTGCTTGTTTCTGGTCGAGCGACGCAGTCCCACTTCAGTGCTGGGGGTAGCTGCCTTGGGAGGATGTCCCCTCTTCTTCTTGATCACAGGAGTGCTAGGAGTGCCAGTGAAAAGTGGCATCTGAAGATGCTCATCAGGACTTCCTTCATGCTCAAAGGATAGCATTCTTGCCACCTGCCTTCTAGGGGGAGAAGAACGCTGACGGACTGAGGTGTTCATGTTAATCTCTTCTTCCAGGCCATCTGAAAGCCATCACTTGGATCAAAAGCCATTGACCAGCTCCTTTTGACAGAACAATTGGTTCAGACAGGTTAGAGCGTAGAGAGAGGGGCACTGCATCAGTTAACAGCTCTGGCAGCAATGATTGAAAGATTTTCTCCCAAATCATCTCAGGGGTTAGCTCTGGCCCAAAAACTGGTCCTCTGTCCTGGGTGTGCTCCTTTACTAGGGACTCCTGTCCCGAAGCAGACATGTGTGGAAAAGGCAGGGGAATAAAAGGCACAATTGCCCAACTGTTGTTGTGCACCTGGGAGCCAGCCACTGTCCCTTGCTCAGCAACATTACCAGCAGCCACCTCCTGTCCTATTGCAGCATCAGCTACTGCAACATCCTACTGCAACTCTTGCTGCAACACTGGCCCTGGGTTGATCATAAAATCAGCTAGCTCAATGTATTCATCACCCTCTGCAGCTTCCTGCTGAATCACAGGCTCAGGTCCAAGCATATTGACAGAGGAAGAGGAAGTGTCCAGAGATGAATTCAGCACAATCGAGCCCTGCACCACTTCCTCCACAGCTGGCTCCATCATCTCCTCCACCTCCTCCATCTCTTCCATCTGCTAATCAAGACCAGCTCCTTGGTTCTGTACATTTACTGCAGGAACATCATTCCATCCTATTTCAGGGAACTGAGGTGCAGCCCACATGTTCCCATTGTGCTGCAGATTTCCTGGCATGGGGTGAGGGTTACCATCAACTGGCATCTGGTCCTCATCTGCAGGAAGTACTTCAGCAAACTCTGCAGTGAGAATATAACAGGGTGCAGTCCAAGATTGTCTAACACCACCAACATGAGCATAATCACCAAAAACAACATCCCTCGGAACTAGCTGAGGAGACGGGAACTCGGCCAAAACCATTGCCCGTGCTTGCATTGGATCTTCATGATGCCAGCTCAGAAATTTGCCAAAGGTACCGACTGCATTAGCTAAATCAAACTCATTGCGGTAATCGAGGGGTACCCCAAGGAACATAATCCACCCCCTACGAAAACCCTGGACAGCACGTCTGTTATCACAGTCATCATGCGCAACAAATCGCACGAACACATCCGGCTCAAGGGGAAAGGAGCTTGCTGCGGAAGAATCTGTCTAGAAGCCCGGCTCCTCATCCTAAAAAGCCCTACTCCAAAGATATACGACTGGTCTCTCACAATGTCAAGCTCGTGGTGCCCGATGATGTGGTTTCTGACCTGTTCTCTCCAGAAGGCTGCATCCTCCGCAGGTTGGGATGGTTCGATGATGGCGATGCAATACGCATCATGCCGGCGCAGCGGCGCCTGTGCCGGCGTGTAGAAGGTGCGGGGAAGTCTCATCGGCCCGCCATTCAAGATCTGGTGCCCAGCAGGAATCCATCTCGTCGGATCGAGCTCGAAAACCGCCATTGGCGGCGGCGGCGATTGTTGAGGCGGTGTGGATTGAGGCGAGATCAGGGGCGGAGAGCTCTCTGCTCGCGGCGTGGCTATTTGGGAGGAGTTAGAAGGCGAAACGGCCAGGGGAAGAACTTTTGTCTGTATCCCGTTGTTTGCTCTTGCCTTATTAGGATACCTTTTAGGAATCCACTGCATAGATTTTTTGGCCAATTTGAAGCAATTCCGGGCAATGTGACCATCATAGTAGCAGTATTTGCATCGTATACTATTAGTGCAATCCTTTGCAGCGTGTCCAATACGTAAACACTTGCCACATTCCAAAAAACCCGATACAAATTTATCAGCAATTTCCTCCGGCCCAAGACCCTCTTGGTCCGGCCCAGATGGCCCACCGCTCTCCTTACTACCAGACGGCCCAGCTGAGGTGGGAACTTCTTCTGCAAATTCTGAATTTTCTGAATTTTCCAGTAAAACACTAGGCTGAGCAGAACTCATGGCTTCAGAAAGGATTTCCTTCCCCTTGGACTCTATAGGAGTCTTAAGCATAGATGGGTAGAGACCAATCGTTCCAAAAATGATGGGAGGGGAGGTCTCAGTCAAGTACATGGCTGAGGGCGTGGGGGTTTTAGCCACATTGGGTACAGAGTAACCTTTGCATGCAGTGTAGCTAATTTCATCAGAAAAAACCAGTTTCCTACGGGGCCTGTCTTTTGATTTGATGATTGACTTTGGAGTATCCTTCGCAAGTGCTAACAGTCCGAGTTGCACTCTCCTTTTGGATGGACTGACTAGAGTCCATTCTTCATTGCATTCACGTTGCCAAAGTGTGAACTCCTTCTGCCAATTGGGTCCCCCTCGGCCCCAGAGATGAAAGAAACAAAGGAACTGCTTGCATGCATAGGATCTTAAACTATAGACCAGAAAACCCACATGCTTGCTAGACACATTGAAGGAGAAAGACCGATCTCTGAGGTGGGAAACCTTCAGGCTATTACAGTAGCCACCAATGGCTGCCTCTAGGGCAATTCCCACAGAATCATTGTCTAGTTTGAAAGTCGCACGGCCAAAAGAAACAACCATTGTGAAATGGCCAGATTCTTCCGTGGGGTGAACAGGGGTGAAGAAACGTCTCTTAATACTGGCAGCAAATTTGGTTCCTTGAGAGAAATCCAGGCCCATCGAGATGGAGGCAAGTACTGCCGAACCAACTCCATCTACAGACTCCGAAACCTTGCTCAACAGATCCAAACGGGGAGTAGGATTTGGGAGCGGTGGGAGGGTCACCATGGCTAACGGCGAGGACTTGGTGCAAAGCCCTACCGTGATCACATGTGACAGGAACTTTACCTTGGATCCCGTGTCGATGCGTTCACCCGGATGCAAGCGCCTTCCCACGATCGGTGCACCCTTGGCGTTCATCAGCGCCATGTAGTCCTTGGTCTCCCATAGGTGCAGCTTTCCATCGTACTTCTTCAGGCGTCCTTGATCCAGATCCTTGTAGGTCTCGTACGTGACCTTCCAGATCCAACCAGGGGGGAGTGTGGGGGGCATGGGGGGAATGAGGTGAGGGGAGTGCGATGATCGGAGAGGAAAAGGGTTTAGGCGGCCGGAGATGTGAGATCGCCGGTGGCTAGGTCAAGGTGTCGGTGGGGGTGGAGGTGGAGACGCCATGATATCGTCGAACATGCATGTTTAGTTGTTTCCTCACGACCATCTCCAAGATTTTTACCAAGTGTTTGTTGGAAATTTCGCATTTATTATAAATGTCCAGACTACAGATGTGGAGAAAGAACACACCAATGCATGCACTTCTATGAGAAAGTTATTATACTAAAATAGTATGGAAACATGTACGTATGTAAATTGCAAAAGGAGAGACTCACTCATATCCTCAAAAAATTTCGCAGGACCCCATAATAATTCCCAGCTGCTACGGTAGGCATCAAGTTCCTCGACCTCAATCCTGGTTCCTCCCTTGCTGCTCATCTCGAGCTCAATCTCGGCTCCTCCATCGCTGCTCATCTCCTCCTCATCAACCAATTTGCGTAAAGATGGTTCCATACCACGGAGCGTATCAATACATGCGGAGATTGATAGCAAATTGGACAAACAGATCAGGTTGCTGCGCTCATTAGTAAAGTTGGATATCGCTGAATCATCGGCCCCATCTTTCACTGTAGTTGACAAGGAATTTAGTATCTTCTTCATCTCTTCGCACAGATGTTCGATCTGATCGGTGTTCAATAGAAAAGATGATATGAATCTCGGATCTGTTTGTTCCCGTGTCAACATCTCCACCATCAAACTCGACATCTCTCTCGAGATAGTGCCGACCAGATCGTATGATTTCTCCACTCTTCGATTTTTTCGCTCTTAGGGCTATGCTTGAAGATCCACCTCTGAAGTCTGACAGCTCCTCGATCCTTTTGCCTTCGTCCTCGATCTTATTCAGCTAACTCTTCTGCGAGGATCGGCTTCACCAACATTGTTTCGTAGTCGAACACCTCCCGTGTCCTTGCGCATCTCGGATTCGTCACTCTCCATCGCACGGGGGGCTGGTAGATCGCGATGGCCCGGAAATTTCCTTCTGATCAGCCAGGTCACTCTCCATCGCACGGGGGCCCGGTAGATCGAGACGGGTCGAAAATTTCCTTCTGATCAGCCGAGTCACTCTCCATCGCACGGGGGCCCGGTAGATCGAGACGGGCCGGAAATTTCCTTGTGATCAGGCGGTTCCGTTCGCGTCCTTGAGCTCGTCTCCCACCCACGTGTCTGCTTGCGCGCATCTCCATAGCTGTTTCTCCTCTCAGGTTGGTGGCCACCGATGCAGGGCCATAGGCCCATAGACGCTGCCGCTGCTCCAGCCGCCGCCCCCACAGCCTCTCTTCGCACGTGCTGATGTTGCTCGCTGGTCCTCACACGCGCGACACAGCTAGCGAGCTCGCCTCAGCTCAACCTGCGCAGCCGTCCTGCACCAGCAACGTGCGGCCCTGGGTCCGGAAGCCCCGCCACCTGCACCATGAGCTCGCCGTCCCCCACATGCCACCAGCCGGACTTGTTGAAGACCACGACTCGCGAGTGGATTGGTCGGTCCTGCCTTCATTCGATCTGGCTCCGACGGCATCGAGGAGCTCGAACTGGTCATGGCAGTGCCAGTGCGGCGCGGATTCTCTAACTTGGTGAATCAAAGTCATCCCGTGGCTGCCATCATTGCTCATCCCGTGGCTGCTGCTTTATAGAAAAAGTGTTCTCAGAAACTTGCTATCACGAACGCACATTCATAGCTTTCAAGACAAAGAAAATGTTTTGGGAACACTTTTTCAATATAATTGCCATATTCCAAGTTTTTTTTAATGGATACTAGGACACATATAATGACACAATACGAAGGTTTTCCATTTTTAGATTTTTTTTTGAATTTCATATGTCGATTTCAAAATACGGTCAAAACGGTGGACATGACCATTCATAGATAGGGGTTGAATCTGGTGAAACTATTGTTCTTTCTCTGATGAAATAGGTACTTGTGTACATAAACATTATTTTTTCAAAAAATCATGAGCAAACTAGTATTATTGGATAAAAATTGGTCCAATTTTGAAACAAATATTTCTAGGTTCTTCACAAAACAAATGTATTTTTGGCAATCGGAAAATGGAATCTGCCATAGTTATTCTGTCGAACTGGGCCGAATCTGGCCCAGGTTCTGATCTCCTCCTGGGTCTTAGGCCCGTGACAGGTGCTAGAGCACCGCGAGCCGTCCGATGCCAATCCGATGGCCTGTATCGCGCGCTTCCGGTATATAAGCAACGGGCTGCTGTAAACCCTAACTCCTCTCTTCTCTCTCCGCGTCCCCGCCTCCATCCCCTTCCTCTCTCCGATCCGAGACCCAACACGGTTACATCGACCCGCCGCCGTGGGCAGCGCCCCGCGCGCGCGTCCCTCTCCTGCTCCCATCTTGCTCGCTCTCTCCCGCCTCGCCGCCAAGCTCCGCTCCAAGCCGCAACTCTCCTCCACGACTCTATGAGCTCGCCTCCGATGTCCGCCGCCAGGAGCTCCTGCTTCCGTTTGACGCCCAGCGACCACGACGTCGCGGCTGGCTTGCTCGCCGGCGCGCGCGTGCGTGCTTCGATGCGCGGCGCTCCGTCGAGCTGGCCGGACCGTGGCGCGCGCCTGGCCTGCCTAGGGTTTGCGGCTGCAGGTCGGAATCGGCGTATTCGCGAGGTCGCCCCACGGCAGGCAGGCCGTGGACGCGCCGGATGTGAAGGCCGGGTGTGCTGCACTGCTGCTGCCGGCGTCTTCCACGTAACTGAGCCGCGACCCTTGCTGCGACAGATGGAGGTGAGCCATCAGCCATCTCTTCCACGTCCCTGAGCCGCGACCCTCGCTGCGACAGATGGAGGTGAGCCATCAGCCATGGAGATGGATCATATCGTTTGCGGTTGGTAGATTTAGACAATGCTTCGTAGCAAGTCTTCTTGCCATTAAACTTTTATACCGGAAGGATGTGCTCTTTGATCTTTTGTACCTGATATGCTTGTGGTACTTAAGCACTGAACGTAGTATATAAAATCATTGCATGATAGAACCCATCAGTTTTTTAGTACATTAACTGTTTCGTCTCTTGTCTTGCAAACTGGAAGCGTAGTTGTTATATATATTATTTTTCATAGGATTCGATTATCTCTGATGCACAAATGTGTATGAATTGCCACTAGTGTTTCTGCTGTTCAATCAATGCTATTAAAGGTCAACGAAATGCTGTATGCTTAGTTGATCATTGTCTCGTTACTCTACTCTGTTTTCTTTATAAAACTGATGTTTAGTGCACATGCAAAATTGTTGCTTGCAGTTAAATGCTCTGCTTTTTTAACAAATAAAACTGGAGTTCTAAGAGTATATGATATATTGTTTTATGATCTATATACAATTCATGTTTATGTGAACAATTGTGTTATGGACCATTAGCTAATATAATGTTCCAACTTGTTTTTCACATGCAGTTTTATTTTACTTAATCATACCAGTCCATAATTAAAACATGACCTGCCATTAGTAAATATTAATTCATCAAAGTTGTTTTATGCATATGCCATTAGTAATTGTATACTCTCTCATAACAGTTCTATTACTTGTTGTATGCAGGCTGATTGCAGCCTATTTTTTTGGTATCGGGTGCTCATTGAGGTGTCAAAGAACAAGCAGATCATCCTTTTACCATCTACGGCCGCCCCATGGTATGTCATCTCTTTGTTGATAGCTATGCCTCCTTTTGCTTGTTCTGAGCACCTTTTTTTAGTATTGTTTGCTACTAATAGTATTATAGATCCCCTCTGTCTAGGTCTTCCTCACCGATGCTTGCAGGAGCTCGTCAGATGAGATGTTCAGCTGCCGCACCATCCAGCTGTTTGACATGAAGTCAGGTATTTACCTTGTTGAACAGATATGGCCCTGATGCTTGATTCCCTAATGCTTGATCCATGTATCATGTCGCACACACATTCAAGAGAGCGACCTTGTATATGTTATAGGGTGCTTGTATGTTTGAGCTGATCTTCTCCTTAATGCGTATGACATGAACAATTTTTGCCAGTTTGGCACCTTAACTTGATAGTGAGTTTCTGTTGGTTTGCATTTGTTGGGTAAATCTGAATAACTTTGTCTTAGTTGCTCTCTTATCTTGTACTGGGATGGTACTTCATCATTTGCATAATATATCTCAGTTTTCGCTGTTATTCTACACCATTTTTTCATTGTTATGTGAATGTATGCATGGTTTCATTATGTTAACTTTGTTCTTTATTATTTTGCAGTTGCTGTCCTTGATTCTGTAAAAGTTGTGCGTACAAGAGCTCCAGGAAGAAGAATCCCGAGGAAAACCCCCACCCAGAAACGTGTTCTAGCTAACTGGCGCTAGTTATGTGTATATATAGTTGTATTTTTGAATCTGAATGCCAGATTTTGTACTGTGAATGATTGTAAAGTGCTTTGTTTGGCTGTTGTATGAATTATTATGCATTATTGGCTATGTTCGAATCAAATTATATGTATCTGCCCAAATTGATACCTGACGTGTGGGACCTAAACAGAACACCTTACAACTGGATCCCACTTTACTTGTATCTGCCTTCTTAAATATAGGAAAAAGAAAAAAAAACTGACAGGTGGGAGTAACATGTGGGACCAAAAATCGATAGTAAATAAAAATGGTTGGCCCATCAAAATTAACAGGTTAAAAATAAATGGACTAAATTGTTGGGCTTGGCCCATCTGGATGACCACCATGGACTGGGCTGAATCTGTTCTATGACCTTTTGATTTGGTCACAATCTTGTCACGTAGGATTGACCATGTAGGATCTGACGTGGCTACGCCAAACAGCGCGTGACCAAATAAATTGGTCATAAGAGTTATGACCCTCCGATTTGGTCATAGATGGTTATGACCAATTCAAAAAAAAGGTCACATATGACCGTTTGAGACGCTCGGTATGTGACCTTCAGATTTTGGTCACAAAAAGGTCATAAATGAAAAACTATGACCTTTTAGTGACCAAATTTGAGGGTCATGAGTCAGCATATTTCTTGTAGTGCATTGTCATGAGCTACGCCATTGCAGCTCATGTCTATTTTCTGAAAAACACTTGCAAGCATGGCACAACCCTTTAATCGGAGCAACCACCATAAATGAAAAGGAAAGATTTTCCTTTTGGGAGTTTAATGCTTTGATGGCCATTTGGCAGTCAAGCTCCATCACCAAGTTTCTGCAGCCAAACTCGATGCTAAGGCGGAGGCCTTTCAAGATCGCCTCAGTTTCAGCTTCTTCGGTACTGCTGCAAGCCTGCAATCTCTCAGCTTGCAAGCAGCAGCAGAGAGGACGGCACCCAGGTGGTTATGGGCAACAATACCAGCAGTTGTAGCATTTGAATCTGCTAGATAGGAGGCATCAATATTAATCTTTGCAGTACCCATAAAATATTATCTATCATGCACATGAGCTACCTATATATTTATCGATTAACAAAAAGCTTGTAAAGCAATTTAAGAGCATCTTTCAATAAGTGCTAATCATCCTTTTCTGAAGGGAGTCCTCGGTGGTAAAGTACTAACTCCACTCTGCTAACATTAATCTCAAGTACCATCTAAAAATCTATTCTCAAGTCGAGAGGATTTTGAAACTGATTTACATAAACAAATAGTAAAAAACAAGACATACCTCTATTTGACAATTCTACAACTTGTTCAAAAACTAAATTCATGAGTGTTATATTATAGGCTTTGTATCCAAAAAGAATTACTCCCTCCAATTCAAAATATAAGGTGCCCCTAAATTTCGCTGGTCAAGATCATTATTTGTACTTATAATATGTCCACAAAATTAGTATAATGATACACGAAATGAAAGAATTTTCTAAGACGAATTCAATGGTACCATTTATACATTTTCAATCCATATAATTTAGTATATATTAGTGGTCAAAATGGGGCATAAAAACAAGCACAAAAATAGCACGCCATTATATTTTGGGACGGAGGGAGTATTACATATGCTGGTGATACAAACAACAGCACTAAAGAAACAAGAAGCTGAATGCAGTAGCATTTGGGTGAGGAAAAGGGTGCTCTCTTGAGCGAATGCAGTAGAATTTGTCGTGCAAGAAAGGATCCTGCAAGCATTATCGTTTGCAATAAGCTAAACAACAATGACAAAGATAATAAGAAAAATAGTACAAAAAATGGTACGTACCTGTAGAGTGAGCATTTGACGGTTATGTGTTGGACGAAGAAAGATTGTGTTGCGACTGTTGTCCACAGTGTCCCTGGCAGCAACTACACTATATACCTCCAGGGTCAAGCTTAAGTCTGCTCCGTCGACCTCCATGATTCTAACAGAGTAGATCTGCAAAGTGCTCCCAACGACAGCATTCCTTGGGACGAGTCCTGGTGTGTAGTGCGTGAAGACCATCGGGCTCAATAAAGCTACATGTCATGTGAAGTAGTTGTTAGGAATTTAACGTGAACTACAAAGTGACCAGGTGATCCTCTTTTACATAGAATGGTCGGTTTGGCTATATATTAAAGAAATCACTTCAGTTATAGACCGGACAATATAAGGTTTGCTTGCACATATTGCAGTGATAGCAAGTAGAAAACAAAACTGACTAAAGAAAATAAAGAGATAAAGTAACATATGTTTTAGTTGTTTCCTCACGACCATCTCCAAGATTTTTACCAAGTTAAGTGTTTGTTGGAAATTTAGCATTTATCATACTATGTCCTGACTACAGATGTGGAGAAAGAACACACCAATGCACTTCCATGAGAAAGTTATACTAAAATAGTATGGAAACATGTACGTGTGAAAATTGCAGAAGGATAGACTCACTCATATCCTCAATAAACTTCGCAGGACCCGTAATAATTCCCAGCTGCTACGGTAGGCATCAAATTCTTCGACATTTTTTTTTTGAACTGCAACTACGGCAGACTCTTAGAGCCGGCTGAACTATAGATAAAGATGATCACCGCATGGGTAGCGGCAAGAGTACAGGGTACACAAACAGAATTAAGATTACATCAAGGTGGTGTTCTAAGGGGGATCAAAAAGAAATACACCAAATATTAATGAGGTGAGCAGTCAAGGTGTTAGGGCACCGGTGTGCCCACAGCCTAAGGTCATCGATGCATCTCCGGCGGGCGACAGCTAGCGGTTCGTCGATGCCGTTGAAGGAGAGAGCATTGCGCCGCTTCCAAATGCACCAAGAGATAGCTGTGCAAATTGTGGCTTCCGCTTGAGACCTGCAGCGAGTGTCCCAAAGCTCAAGGACGGTGGCAACAGGAGCATTATCAGCTGGCGGAAAGAACGAGTCCCAAACTTCGCGGGCTCTAGGACAGGAGAGCAGCAAATGATCAACGTCTTCGTCTTCATCGCAAGAAAGGCAGCTTGGGGATGCAGCAAGGTGATGTCGGTGGCGACGTTCGTTGGTGGAGAGGCGGCGACGGTGGGTGAGCCAGTTGAAGATTTTGCACTTGAGAGGCGCCGAGCTTCTCCAAACTTTTACAGCAAGTTCATCAACGGGCATGTGCCTGAAAGAGTTAGCATAGAAAATATGATTCGAGAAAGTTTTCATTGTGTACCGACAAATCTGGGTATCCGGCGCATCAGGGTTCAGAGTAATGGAAGAAATATCCTCGTCCAATCTAGCTAACTCAGTCACAGCTCGGGGGGAAAGGCGAGGGACAAGCGAGAGGCCAGACTCCAACGCAAAGAGAACCTGGGCGTGAGGGCGAGTGGTGTGAGAGAAAAGGGCCAGGAATTTTTGGGAGAGAGGAGTAGGGCCTAGCCAACGGTCAGCCCAGAAGGCCGTAGTAGCACCATCCCCTATCTTAACAAGGGAGTGATCACGAAAGGCAGAAAGACCGGCAGAGATGCTTTTCCAAACAGGGGTATGTAGGTGATGAGAGGCCCCTAAATCTTTGTTGTCCGACCAACCATATTGTCGCTTGAACCAAAGGACCCAGGGAGAGTTTTGTTGGAGTGGATTTTAAGGAGGAATTTGGAGAGCAGGGAGGCGTTTTGTTAAGCAAGGGAGATAACGCCAAGCCTGCCAAGCTTCTTTGGAGAGCAGACCTCATCCCACAATACCGGTAAGTAAATGGTTCAAAGTGCGTACCCAATGGGTATTGTGGGTGTGGGTTATGTTAATGTAGTACCCATACCCGCATACCCACATACCCAGCTATTTTAGTTTTGACATATAGGTTCATGGTACATAGGATTATTCCGGGGGAAAAATCTCGAAATACTAACCGGCTACATAATTCTCGCTTGTTTCCCATAAGCGCGGCCACTAAGTTTTGCCTCATCCACAATTTCCGAACAGTTCTCGTCCACGTCGTTTCCTCTCCCATCTCCACTACTTTTAGATCGATATGGTCATCTCCCTCCCAGCTCCTCGTCACCGCCCTGCCCTTCCCCCAACCAGGCAGCCACCAGCCTCCGCCCTCGGCCAGTCTGCCATCACGCCCTCTCCGTACACCCTCCCCTAGACACGGTAGACGGCTCGGCCACACCCGCAGCCACTCACCATGGACACCGAGTGGATGAATGAGTTGTTTTGTTGTTCATTTTCATATTATATATATATATATAGTGTTATTTTATGATTTTTTTTCACATCTGTGTGTCGTTTGCCAAATCAGTGATGAATGAGCATACAAGTCGATGGTTCTGCTATATAGTGCCGATGAATGACTTTTTTCGTGAGTTTGTCCGCGGTTTAATACCCACGCGGGTGCGGGTATGATACAAAATCTGTAACCAGACGCGGGTGCGGGTGCGGGTGTATGTGTGGTCAAGATAGGAGAACGCGGGTGTGGGTTCAGTTAACCTCTACCCACACCCAATGGGTGCGGGTGCCATCAGGGCCTATGGGGGGTTTTGCTGGACTTGCCATAAAAAGATAGAAACCATTATGGATATGTCTTCCACGCTCCCGATTTCGTTTCTGAACGAAACTGACAAACGACAACAGCACAGGTTCAGGTTTGCAGGTAGAAAAAGACAAAACAAAGGAAATATGGCACTTTTTTGTATGCTTGCTTTGTAATCACTTCCGCGTCTTACTGAATCTTTTGACGACAAATATCGTGACGCCTTCGTGAAAAGGAAAAAACAGAACGTTCACAACCCCAACGAAAGCATCAACAAAAAACAAGAACATAAAACCAATTCTAATCTCTACTATATAATATAGCTAGAGGTGATGGTTGGTACGTTTTTTAAATTTTCAATTTTACCCTCGCATCGTCAGGTTGAATTAGACAATATTACACACTATGCCACCGCCAAGTTATCGTGGTTGTTTTCCACAAAACCCCCTATGAAATCCAAAACTCAACCCGCCGTCCAGGAAAGCCCCGCAATGAAACGTTATTTTGCGTGAGGGGCTGACCGCACGACGAAGAACTTGGCGAGGAGGTCGCATCCTCTCTCTCGCTCACGACGGGAGAAGGCGGCGACGCTGGGATTGTGTTGCGGCGAACGGCGTCAACCTTCCAGCCACCACCAATCGATCTCCGGCGAGCAGATTCCGCTCCCTCATCCGGTGGGACGAACGGAACCCTCCGCTACCGATCCCTCAGCCACCGAGATCCGGGCCATAATCTCCGTCTTCGTCCACGAGTAGCACCACGCAGCGGTAGCCCCACGACCACCATGGCCCTTCGTCACTAATACTGCTCCTCCGCGTCGCTCTCCAAGACTCCAACGGAGGATGCCGCCGCGTCGCTCCCCTACGGAGGATACCGCCGCGCTTACGCCTTGCCCCCGGCCATCCGCCATGGACTCCCTAGGCGTCGCGCTGGCGCAGCAGCCGCAGCTCTCCGTCGCCGATGCCACCGGAGCGGACGACGCAGGGTCCGGACTCCGGACTCTCTAGACGACATGCCCGCGCTCGCCCCAAGTCCAACCCTGCCTGCAGGAGAATCTTCGCCCTGACTCCCTGGCGCTGACGTTAGGCAGGCTGCCGACTGGAATTGGTTGCTCTGTTGAACCGCATGCAGGACAGGATGCTGGGCTCAAATTTGATTCGATGGCATTTGTTAATCTGATCTCAGCCGATGTTCTGTTAGGGAACATGTTGGTGGCCAAGGTCATTCTCTTTCAGATCAAGAGTGGTTTCCAATCTGAGCTACATCTCATGTCGTCAGATCAAGAGTGGTTTCCAATCTGAGCTACATCTCATGTCGTCATTGGTTAACTTGTATGCCAAGTGTGGGGATCTGGAGGCTGCTCAAGAAGTTCACTGGAAGAATGCAGTGTTGTGGACTTCAATGATAAGTGGATATGCTGAAGGAGTGAAGGTGTTCGTTCAGACAAGGCACTGGCGATTTTGATAGCATGTTGCGCACAAGTGTAGAGCCGAATGAGGCAACAGTTTCATGATTCATCAGTTCTTTCAGGGACTTGAGGAGGACTGCGCTACCAACAAGGACCACCGGCAAGGTACATCACTACAACCTCGTCCCTCTTCTCTTGAGGACGGCCTGATCCATGTTCTTTAAAACAATTCGTCATTGTTCATTAGTTGCATGGTGTTCTTCTAATATGATAATTGGGTGCCTTGTGTACTGTGTTCCCGTTAGTATTTTTCTGCCGTGGCAGCTCGTTTACACTCCCATGATAGTGTTTTAATAGTGTATATCCCTGTTGACAACGAGGTGTAGGTTATGGACGATTTTCTGTTGATCTGTCAATGATGATTTTTAAATAATATTAAAAGTTCACAACCTGCTTTCGATTGCATGTTTTTTATAACTTTTCTAAGGGAGTATAACTTTTATTCATGACTTCTGAGTTAATTAAAGCTCACTTGGTTGTTCTAACTAAATTCTTGAAAAATTAGACCATCACCTAAAGATAGATAGAGGTTCAGAGGCAAAGTGAAAGCATGCACCTACAGTTTGCATATGCAACCTGGGGACTTAATGGTCACCACTGAGTTTATTACTTCGTAACTGAATTTATTACTACTTATCCAAGTACTGAATTTATTACTTCGTAACTGAATATACTACTACTTGATTATATGGTGTGAATGCCAATCATACCCTAAAAGGTTTGTCTTCGCTCAGAGGATCATGTATGCCCGTTCAAATATGGTCATATGCTGTCATGTTGCCCGTGGAATAAAATGCGGTAAAATATAGTTTACTACTCATGAACCATCTCATTTTGTATAGCTTTCACTATTCTTCCACTCCAAATGGATCAAGGTGACCGCCTCACACAACTAATGTCATTTGTTCGGTCGAATGGATGCAGAGAACCAAACAAGTTTTTCGCTCTCAACCAAAAGATTTTATGGATCCACGTAATATGCCGGTTTTGTGTCACGAAACGACAAACTAAGTGGGTCTTAATTTATCTCGCCCGTTGCAACGCACGGGCACGTTTGCTAGTTATGGGTAGTGTAAGGTGTAAATCAAGACAATAAAATTGTGGATCATATGACTGCATCTTGAAAGGCAAACTATCGTGATCTGAAATTTTGCTTCATAGTATAAACAGTACTTTAGAAGCACACAGTAGACTAATTAACTAAAACTGTCGACCTTCCCAATCAGAAAACAAAACTATAAAACTATGAAGAACATCTGCCAATCCTGAGAGTCTTACACGCTACCTCCCACTACTGCTGTAGTCTACTACCACGTGTACGTACCATGCATGCATCTATGCATGCGCCTGCCCGCTCGTCGACGAGGTCGCGGCGTCCATGATCCTCCTCGCCCCTTGCTCAGCAGCGCCGCTGCGGGCCAGCAATCTCTGTACAACCTCTAGATTCGGCAGCAGAGCCACTCCCCTGCGCTCCGCGAAGTTCTTGCACGCCTGCTCGAGCTCCTTGCACGAGAACGCCTCGGCGTACTCCGCGATCGTCTCTACCGTGGACTCGCTGATGAAGTCGCCGAGTCTAATCGCGCACATCATCTTCAGCCTGTCCAGGAGGTAGTAGTCGGCGGCCTCGAACAGCCGCAGCGCCGCCTCGTACCGCCTCTTTCTCCGATTCTTGGCGGTCACGTTGGCCGGGAGCTCGTCATTGTAGATGAAGTGGAGCACGCCGCGAAACGCGTCGGCACCGACCACGCCGCCACCGACGTCGACGAGGTCCGACTGTCCGGCCTCGCGGCCGTGACCGTAGAGGAGGCCCTCGAACCACGGCGACTGCGCGGCCACCACCATCCTGTGCGCCTCGAAGATCTCGCCGTCCACGTCGAACCGCACGTCGAAGGGGGCCTTCCCGGATGCGAGGAACCGGATTGCGTTCTCCGCGTGAGTAGACGGCGGCGCGTCCGGCATCTGGACGAGCCCCGGGCGGGGGGCCGGAAGGCTCCGGCGCCGCGCCTGGTGGATCGTGACGGTGCAGCGCACGGTGATGGAGTCGTTGTGCACGGCGGCCGTCGCGGCGGACTCGAGCTCGTTCCGAGCGATGTAGCGGCGGATGCCCCAGCTGTTGCAGAAGGTGTCGTACTTGCAGGCGCGATCGGATCGGCGCGTGTAGCGGACGTCGCCGTTGGGGCCGAGGAGCTGGAAGGTGAACTCGGCGCGCACGGCGCGGAACTGCGGCTTGTAGAACGTCTGCGCGTAGAAGGCGACCCAGGCGCTGTCCGCCGCGCTGTAGCCGTCCGGGTAGAAGCGGATGTACCACCGGCGGCCGTCGATGGAGAAGTACTGCGAGAGGATCGACTTGCCGACGCCCATGCCCTTGGTGCGGCTATACTCCCGGATCGTGAACTCGTGCGTGCCGGTCACCTTCGGCACGTCGCTCACGGATCCCGTAACAGCGCTGGCATCGCCGCCGTCGGGCACGGAAGGAGCGGCACCCATGGTCGAATTGGTTATAAGTTAGGGTTTATTCGGTAGGTTTATATATATTTTTTTTGAGCTCAATTCGGTAGGTTTATATAAGAGGGGTTTGTTGGGATTAAATAACAATCTACTCATAACCAGTTTCTTTGTTAAGTTCGGATCTCCGAGTTGACCTTCTCCTAATCCGCTTAGACACCAATACATGTCCTCGTCAATCACGATTTTTTTTTGGGGAAATCTACGTTTAGAACGGTCTGAACTATACCTTATCCGGCGGACTCGTATGGATCGTCCGATCAAGTACGCGCAGAACGTCCCGAACACCGTCCGATCCTTATCCACCTCTCGATCTCGTTCCCCGTCTCTACCGGTCGCTCATGCCGACGACTAACAGCTCCTCCTGTCCAGCCTCTCCGAGACGTGGAGCACGCCCGATCCGCGGCCATGGCGGCGCGAAGCTCGCTTCCCGAGCGACGGAAGCGGCGTCGACCTCATCTCACTGAGCTGCGGCGACAGGGAGCTTGCTCCCTGAGCGATTGAGGTGCGTGCTTCGTCTCTCTGAGTAGCGGCGGCGTCGAATTCCTCCCCGAGTTGCGGCGTGGAGATCATCGGGCGGAGCTTAGCAAGGAAGCATGGAGCTCTCTTCCCGAGTGTCGGCGGCGTGGACTTCATACAGCAGCGGCGGCGTTGATTTCGTCTCTCGCCATGGATGAGTTTTGAAACGTTACGTTAGCTGAGCTAGTGGTATATTCGGTGGTCTCTAGGTCGCCCAGGGTAAACGGCCCGCCTGTGCCGCAGCTCTGGATGTAACCTTCAGTTCAGTCTAGCATGTCTTTGCCTCGTCCAATACAGATTCAGCTAAGCTAGTGTACGTTAGAGCAACAAAATTGGACAGAGCTGTAGTTTCTGAACTTCTGTTGCGATCTCAAATGCAATTTTTTAACTTCATGTTGGAGTTTTTGCCTGTGCACAACTCCATGTTGGAGTTGGATGCGTGAGTGCTGCTGGATATGGAGCTGTGTTCGGGTGTGTGCTATGGCCAGCAAGTTTGCTCCTTGGTCTTCGTCATCCGCTTAGTTGCAGTCGGCGCATTCAAGTTCATCGCATGTCTGTATCTTCGGCGGCGTCCTGTGAGAGCGTGTCTACCACGGCTTGGACCCGATGCTGTTGCCGCCTGCGGGCGGCGTCCTGTTACTACATCTCCGTGGAGCAGCTGAATTATGCATCACGCACTCAATATGCATCATGTGCAAAATTAGCTAGCTCTCGGTTGTGATCTTTTTTTCTTGGAGCTAGTGCTACACAAAGTAGCAGCAGTAGGAATATGACAATGCAAAATTGCGATGGAACACTGTAAAATTTGGTTACAATTGCTTGTGTATACTCATTTGAGATAAGAAAAATTAGAGTGTATGCCATGTCGATCCTATTTATCATTGTATGGAAAAATTGGATATGTACATACCATTTTGAAAGACAGTACGCAAGCATATGTCCACCACCTCTAAACGGATAAAAGTGGACAAAAAAGGACATAATTTTTGGGGGCGTCCCTTGGAGATGCCCTTTAGACTAGTCACAATGTGGAGTAACATAGAGTAATAACATGATGATGTTACTAATCTATGTTACCAACTTCACAGTGGGGAGTAACATCATTGTGGTGTCATATAAGATCTTATTTATTGCACTATAGACTCATTTTGTCTTGATAAGTGTGATGTTACGGTAACTAGCTAAGTTACTCCAAACACCTCTCTTCTCATTAACTACATGCCACATAAGCAAAATGGTCTTGAGATGTGTGATGTTACTAGCTAAGTTACTCCCATTGTGACTAGTCTTAAGGCATGATAGCTTGCCCATTTTTTCATGCCAATTTGAGGCGTTGATATCTTGTGCTTGTGCATGTTTCATACCATGTAATTCATATAATATTAGCTCACACAGTTACTCACCTGATACTGATTGAGTTACTTTAGGTATAGTTATCACCACCAAATCGATATGGTTACCCTATCTCTAGCTAATAGTTACCCTCCTAACACTTATGTAGTTATCCATGTGTTTATAATATATTTATCATCAGGAAATCGACATAGTTACCCTACTCCTTAGATAATAGTTACCTAGCCAGTAGTGAGTGAGTTATCCATGTGTTTGGGTATAGTTATCATCACAATATCGATTTATTTATCCCATTCTCTAGGTACAAGTTACCCACTCAATGCTGAAAGAGTTACCCTTGTGTTATTCATATAGTTATCAGCACAAAATCGATGTAGTTACACTATGATGTAGATAATAGTTACCCATCCAGTACCAATTGAGTTACCCATATGTTTAGTATATAGTTGTCACCACGAAATCGATATAGTTACCATGCTCTATAGATAATATTTACGAAAAAAAATACTTATTGGAGCTTTCGAGGTGGATACAATTATCACAAAGAAATTCATATAGTTATGACCCTAATACTTATGGAGTTACTAAGATGTTTTAGGGTGTATTTACCACCTGTTCACGGTACAATTACTATCACCCAAACGACAACTCATGTATGAATCTATGTGGTAACATCTATACTCAATTTTTTTTTGAAAAGAATTACCCAAGTTACATAAGTTTCAAGTCAAAGCTCGTTATGACATGGTATCGATGTAGTAACCATGCTCTTTCGGTTAATACTTACCAACCTAGTACTGATGTAGTTACTCAGGTGTTCACTGTATAGTTATTTTCATCAAATCAATGTAGTTATCTTGTACTCTAGACGATAGTTATGCACATAGTACTGATGGAATTAAGCAGGTGTTTAAGCTATAGTTACCAATCAATTACTTATAGAGTTATCCGGGTGTTCAGGGTATAGTTACCAACCAATTACACCTGGTGTTCTCGGTAGAGGTTACCCAGATGTTTACGGTACAACTATCATCACCAAAACGATTTAGTTATCATGCTTCCTAGGTAATACTTATTCATTCATTACTTATGGAGTTACCCATATGCTTATGGTTTGGCTATTATTGAGAATTCGACATCATCACAATGGTGAAAACGTATCCTAAATCTGAGAAATGGTTTGAATTATATTTTCTTTTTGAACTTTCAGATTTAACATTTACTATCACATCAACAGTTTTGTCTTTTTTGCATTCACGCAAAAGTCTCCATGCAGATTGTTTATAGGGTGGGTAATTTACATACTACAGTGTGGATAACTCACGTGTTACATGTGGGTAACTTTTAGGTCTGAAAAAAAAGGCGCCGAAACATATCAACATGGGATCTAGTTTTGAAGATCTCGTCGCGACTAGCCCAACGGTGAAAACGGATTCTAAATCGGATAAACGGTTTGAGTTATAAAACTTTTTGAATTTTCGGATTTCCCCATTTAATGTGGTGACGTAAGCAGATTTGTCCGTAGTCTCTCTCTGCGCTACGCAATGGTTTTTTTAGAGTCTAATCTGTATGCATGCGGGACGGATTGCTAGTTAAATTCGGATTAGCTGTCGGAATGGTCATTGTCCAACGTTCTACGCTTAACGTTAATCTAAAACCGTTCTAAATGTAGTCCTGTCCTTTTTTTTCTTGAGCGTTCTCACGATCTCTTCCGAATCAACACATCTGTACGCCACCTTGTGTAGGCCCGTTCGTGCCGGTCCTGGGCTGCGCAAAATATTACCATGGTCGTAAGTCACGATAACTGTTTCTCTTTCGGTACAACGTATGAAAGCAGTACCAACTATAACTATTAAACCCATGAGCACATACTTTTTACAAATGAACCAACAAATGAACAATGCCAACACGGCACACCTGTAGATATCTCGTATATACTCACTCCGTTCCAATTTAAATGACTTATACTTGTCAACATGTGGATGTATCTAGACATGTTACAAGTATAAATACATCCACATTTTGACAAAGTGAAGTCATTTAATTTGGAACGGAGGGAGTATATCATAACGTTCTCCAAAGTTTTCTATAAACTTCTACGTAACATAAACCACCATATGCTATACAAAAAAGTTTATAAGATGCTCGCTCCGTTTCATGATTTTTGTCGTATTTTTAGTTCAAATTTAAACTAAAACCACGATAAAAATTATTGAACGGTGGTAGTATTTGTTAGGCACAAACAATCTAGAGCTCTCTACGTACCATTATATTTAGTAACACTGAAATCTACACCAACACATGCAAGTCAAATGACACACATTAATCCACCGAGGAAGAAAATTTTATCTTTATATTACTAGATCAAACAAAACATATGTTTTTTAAAGTGATGTATCAACTAAATTTAAGGAAATATTACATAAAATTTGCTGTGAAATACAATTTTAGTTTAAATATGTATGAATTAGGAGAAAGCTAAAAAAAACCTAAAAGGCTTATATTTAGAATCAGAGTGTCATATTTAGTTGCACGGACATGTGAATAACTATTCAAAGTATAATTAAATTGTACTTTTCAAGATTTTGTTCCGCAGAATAATTTATAAGCAAATAAGTTATAAAAAAGTAAAAACTAATGGCGCTCACATATCCTCACAACAATAGTGTCGCCGCAACCGGGGCACACCGGGGGTGGCTGTACTCCCGGATGGTAAATTCGTGCTTGTGCGTCACCTTGGGCATTGCGTCGTTGCATGATCCTGCTCGGTCGGTTGTAGACTAGATAGGGTTTAATTGGTAGTCTGTTATGAAAATACATCTGGATTAAAATAGGGGCACACTTGGGATGAAATCTAATTAGAACTCGTCTCATTGTTAGTTTCGGATATGTGGCTTGCTATATCTATAAGTACATACTTATTCCGAGTTGACTATGATTATTTTCTCATCCGCTTAAACGGGACGTCACGTGTCCTCGTGAATCACGATCTCTTCGTCACAATTTTCCAATATGGATGTCTCTAGTGACTTCAAACACAAATCTCACGTTCTCGTTTGTGATCTCTACGCTGCCTTGGCTGGCCACCCCGCAGGCCCGTTCGTACCACAACGTTGTCGAAGCACAATCACGTTCCTACGAGTCACAACAACCTAGTGATGTACGACTAACACAATGTTCCGTGTGTTGCAACGGAAAGATAAAATAATAGAGTATAATTATATTTATCACAATTCCTGCTATGCGACTTGCGCTTCCGACACAGCTTGCGATCGAGTGCGCTGACACCTTTCCTATTTCCTTCCTCCTGTTGTACATCTGTCTCATTTGCCTTTCTTTGAAGGAAGGCAATATGTGGTTCACTCTTATTACGTCATCGAAATATCTTCCGTACAGACATTTTTTGTACAAAAACAACACGGTCTGAGGTAACCCTTGCGTTGACGGACTCATATATGCGCACGGAAAAATGAAATATTAGAGGGGATAGGCGATGCCAACATTAGAGTTGATAGCAATATTCAAATGTATTTTGAATTTTTCTCAAGTCATGTCTAGGCCCCTATGGTTATTTAAGAACGTTAACGGAAAAGGTCAACTGAAAAGTTAACCATAAGAAATGGAGAACAATTTTTTTTTTCAAAATTCTAAAACCCGATTTCTACAACAAAAAACCTTAAAAATTCAATGGAAAAGGTCAACTGAAAAGTTAACCACAAAAATGGAGAACATTTTTTTTTTGAAATTCTGAAACCTGTTTTGCACAACAAAAATCTGTTCTCTACTAGGAAAACAAGCTAAAACGGGTATATATGGTTTACATCGCCGTATATTGCTATGGTGTGTAGGTACCACCTTGACTAGTAAATCGGCTCTCGGTTTGAGAAAGGAGACCAATTACCGAATTCGATCACTAGGCCATGTTTATCCAATCATACTTACCTCTCATATATTCAGTGAATATGTAGTGGACGGAACTTGTTGGTCGATCGGGAAGTGGAAATGGAGGCCGAACTACATGTAGCTAGGTTTTCCAAAAAAAATTGTGGGGGGGGGGGGGGGGGGGGGGGGGATGGCCTGGGCTGGAAATGTAAAACAGCTAAACGACCCGTCACTACGCAAATCAGAGACTGCTGGTGTGGTAAAGGATATGAAGGACCTACTAGATTACCTAGCTTCAAAGTTTGCAAGATCAACAAATTTTGCAAGGGAACTCTAAGAACTCAGTACCGAGCATGTATAATGTGCTGATGTTTCCAAATCATTGATCCAAAATATGTTTTTTCATTTGTGAATGCTAGAATACACAACCGAGGATGCAGCTACTTAGCGACGACATGTTTGACGGTATGAAGAAGTGTCATACCCAATTAAAAACATGAAAACATGTTTATTTTGGTATGAAGTTTGAAATATAAAAAGGGTAGATTTGTGCCTCCGGCCGAAAACAAGTGCAAGCACGCATCGCAAATTGCAAATGTTGAAAAAGTAAGTAAACGAATGACATGACAAAATGCATGACAAATTTGAAAGATTGTGGACGGTGATCCATCCTCGATCTTGTGGAAGGATCAAGTTAATTGCGATTCTTCTCGAAGGATCCTACAAGCCCATGTTCCCTCACGTGAAAAGAAAAGAGCCCCTCGTCCTCGCACGGCACCGCCTGATGCGACATGAGCCCGAGAGCAAGAAAGCAATTACGCGATACCCCGAGGGCCTAGCCGCGAAAAAGCCGACGACGGGGCGAGACGAGAGCACGGCAGGAAGGCGGAGGAGCTTTCCACTATAGAAATGGACCAATCCCCTCTCCGCTCCCCCCAAATCCCTCAAATTTAACTCGCTCCACGGCCAATTCGTTTCTCCCCTGCTGCTTCGATTCGAGCGAGCTGGTGATCTAGCCCACGGGCGGGGATGGGGTACCTGAGCACGGTGATCGGCCACCCCACCGACGGCTCGCCGGTCAGCGGCGGCGGCCTCAGGTGGGACAGACTCCCGAGACGTTTTCCTCCCCATCCCTCGTTTGCCCGTGCTTGTCTTGCTCTGTTCGTGCCTGATCTGTTAGAGCTTCCGTATGTGGCGCTTCAATTCGTTTTAATTCGTAGCCTCTGCCGTGTAAATTCGGCATACGTTGCCTCGCGCATCACAGAAATTCCTACATCCCACAGCCAGGATTCCGTTGCTGTGAGTGAGCAATGATTCTATTAGCTTAAACTCATAAGTCGATCCTAGTTGGCCACCCCATTTTCTGTGTGTACGGTGAACTAAAGGCATTTAAGGGAAAATCCTATGGTTTAGATCGCCGAAATGTTGTATCCACACTATGAACCTGACCTACCTAGGTAGCTGCATAATCTGTGACGGTTGTTCTGAATCTGTACTAGATGAACCCTTGAGAGTACAAGTTGGTGACTGGGTGCAGAATGTCTTTTAAGTACATGTTGCATCTAAGAATCTAGTCATGTTGCATCATGCATGCAACGGCAGCTCCGAAAGCAATCGTGGCACGGTGGCAGCATTTCATCCTGCTGGGGCTCGGTAACCTGAATACATGGCATGGTTTCTATCAGCTGTGGCATTTGAAAGTTGAAACTAGTGTAACTATAACTATTAGTGTGGAGTAATCCAGATACATGCAGTGATGTGTTTCTATCTACTCTCTACTATTATAGTAGCTTCATATATCCATGACATTATTATTGGCCAAAAGACCAGTTAATTCGGATTGTCGCTTTGTAGTTAAAATACCTATAAATTTGCTTAACATTTCTCATTTCGTTTTCTGCCAGCCAGAATGGTAAATTTAGCTATGGTTATGCGAGCTCCCTTGGTAAAAGGGCTTCCATGGAAGACTTTTATGAGACCAGAATTGAAAGTGTCGATGGACAGCTTATTGGTTTATTCGGAGTTTTTGATGGTATGTATCATCTCTCTTGAGCGTAATTTTTGTTCATGTTCTGTTTTTTCTTTAAGACTATACCTTCTCTAAGAGTGCGTTTTTTCAATTTAGCATGCCCTGACGTGCCAAAAGATATTTCTTATGTTGGACTTGAACCTGTGTAATATAATTTAGCTACCACCATACAGTTATTTTCTCTTGAAGTGTACTCCTACATTGTTTTTGTGGCTAAAGCAACCATTGTTGTGAGGGGTTAATGGATAAAAAAACTTATAAACTACTCGCAGCCTCGCAGGTGGCATAGTGCTTAGAAATTAAAGTTGAATGAGCGGAACAAAGTTGCCATTTTCTTCCGAATTGGATTATTAAATGTATGGCTCATTTTTTTAGGTCATGGTGGTGCTAAAGTAGCTGAGTATGTCAAAGAGAACCTCTTCAGCCATCTTCTTAGGCATCCAAAGTTCATGAGTGAAACAAAAGTGGCTATAGGTATCGCCTTGTTCTTTTATTAAGTTGCTGGAACACTGGGTTGTGTAAATACATCTAACAGAGTTGCTGCATGGTTATCTGCAGATGATTCTTATAAAAGTACCGACAGTGACTTCTTGGAATCTGACAGTACTCAAAACCAGTGTGGGTCAACTGCATCAACTGCTGTACTTGTCGGCAATCGTCTCTTTGTCGCAAATGTTGGAGACTCCAGGGCTATCATATGCAGGGGAGGAGATGGTAAGCAGCAGTTAACACTTAACTACTTCGGTGCCCCATCTATAGCTTGTTTTATTGCTTCTGCTCTATACTTTCTGATAATTTGATTTCGTTTTAGTATTACTAAACGAACATATCAGGACAGACCAGATCGTTATAATTTCCATTGATTCTCCGTCAACATACTAAAGCTTATATCAGATTTCGATACTTGTCATTGGTAACTAGACTGCCAGACTTTTAGTGGATTAAAGAAACATACTAAAGGGATGCATTGGAAATAGTTTGCTGCGGATGTGTGTTATGAGGTTGACAACTCATGATGGGCATCTACTGTTCAACTTAACCGTATGTTTTTATGCATGCTTGTAAAAGTTGAGAACATGTTTCATGGTTGTTTTGTTATCAATAGACCTTTTCTAAGGTTGTTAGAAGTTTGTCTTTGTTTTCTGAAGATGCTGTATTTACCCCGTACAGGCCAGTATTGTTATTTCATGCTAAACTAGGCAATAGCCTAATAGAGAGTCGACATATTTGATGGTAAACTAATGCACTAGGAACTAGGAAGTATATTAGAGGAAATACTGTGTAGCCGTTATTCACTTAATCTGGTTTACCTGTTTTTGCAGCTGTACCTGTTTCGAAAGATCACAAGCCTGATCAGACAGATGAACGGCAACGCATTGAAGAAGCGGGAGGATTCGTGATGTGGGCAGGTAGTATGCGCTGCATTCTCTCCAAATTTTCGGGATGTAATACGATTGGTCCCTAACTGTGGTACTTTGTTCCCATAGGAACATGGCGCGTTGGTGGTGTGCTCGCTGTTTCTCGCGCTTTTGGCGACAAGCTCTTAAAGCAGTTTGTGGTTGTGGATCCAGAGATCCGGGTATGAAGTCTTGGAGAGTTTAGTATTTGCCATTTTACTTCTCTATCTAAATGCATGTGCATGCAAGTAGGCGTCCATGTTCATGACTCTTGTGTGAGTCACTGCCCAGTGAAAGAACTACTTAATTTCCTTTTTGGCTATGCCCTCTTATGGGGCTTAAGAATATTAATTTTCTTTAACTTCACCTTTACCATATGATGATCGTGTTTAGTAACACTTTGCTGGGTCATAGGAAGAAATCGTTGATGAAAGTCTGGAGTTTCTCATCCTTGCAAGTGACGGGCTATGGGACGTGGTCTCTAACGAGGTAACTCATGAAAACAGAACGATTTCAAGATCCACATTATCTTCGTCATATTCCGCGTGTTTGATCTTCCCCCTCGGCGCAAATGTTTCCAATGTAGGAGGCTGTCGACATGACCCGGTCGATACAAGACCCAGAGGAAGCGGCGAAGAGGCTCCTGCAGGAGGCCTACGTGCAGGAGAGCAGCGACAACATAACCTGTGTCGTTGTGCGCTTCTTCCACGGGCAAGGCAGCAGCGGGCCTGCTTAAACCCTGGCGCGAAGATATTACTCTTGTGTGGTTGTTGTGCTACGATGACACAAATACATACATACACGCCTTAATTGATTGATACTCTCCAAGGTTTAAAACGGAGAGCAGCTGGAAGTAGTAGGAAACGTGTACTTCTGATGTGAGAACATGACTGAGAGTTGAGTAGCCTTTAGGTTAACAATAAATTTGCTGGTGATCGCTCACCGTAGCTCCGTCGCAGATGTTGTTTGGATCTGACTATGGTGTTGTATCTGTTGTGGATTACGCTAAGTGACTGTTGTTGTACTGGAGTTTAGCAAGTGATATAATTGTAATTGAGTTTGTTGGATGTAACTTAATTTTCAATCCCTCAATTTTGTGCGTGTTTGGAGGCCTGACTGATTCTAGTGTAAGGAAAAAGTGAAGTGCTCTACTGGCCTTGTATAAATGGTAGTGAGCCAAACTTGAATTGAATCTTGAAATCTCCAATTCCATGACTGTAAAAATTACAGAAAAATGCCACAACCCAATATAATGGCTCCAAAATGACAAGAAAGACACATTTTCACCAGATTTCCGTCAAATTTACCATATAAAACTTGAATAGTACTTTTTTTCTTGCCTGCTTGCGCCACCTCACTGACATGTGGTCCTGACCCCACAGCCCAGCCTCTCTCTCGGGGAACTCTTCTCTCTTTTCCGGGCTGATGCCACCACCCCCGGCGCGCGCTCCCGGCCGGCACTGAGACTGAGGCGACGCCGGCACGCTTGCCCCCGCCGCGCATTTTTCATGCTGATTCCGCCGCGGTCTCGCATTGATCCAGCCGGACCCTCTCATCGAGAATCGAATGGAGCGGCGGAAGATGCTCGCCGACCTCCTCCGGGCGAGCGCGAGGAGCGCGGCCATCCGCGGCGGCGTGCAGCTCCACGGCGCCCTCACGAAGCTCGGCTTCGGCTCCGACACCATGCTGGGCAACAACCTGGTCGACATGTACGCCAAGTGCGGGAGGCTCAACATGGCCCGCGAGGCGTTCGACGGAATGGCCGACAGGAACGTGGTGTCGTGGACGGCCCTCATGGTGGGCTTCCTGCGGCACGGGCGCGCCGGGGAGTGCCTCGCGCTGTTTGGGGCGATGCGCCGGCTCTCGGAGGCTGCGCCGAACGAATTCACGCTCTCGGCGACCTTGAAGGCGTGCGGCGTCACTGTCGACACGGGCGCCGGGGTCCAGGTCCACGGGGCCTGCGTGAGGATGGGGTTCGAGGGCCACGGCGTCGTCGCCAATTCGCTCGTGCTGCTGTACTCCAAGGGCGGGAGGATCATCGACGCACGGCGGGTGTTTGATGGCGCTGTATCCAGGGACCTCGTGGCCTGGAACGCCATGATCTCCGGCTACGCGCATGCTGGGCACGGCCGGGACGCGCTGGGCATCTTCCGGGAGATGCAACGGCGCCGGGACGAGGAGGATGGTCAACCCGACCAGTTCACCTTCGCCAGCTTGCTGAAGGCCTGCAGTGCCCTTGGCGCGGCTCGCGAGGGCGCACAGGTTCATGCGGCCATGGCGGTTAGAGGGGTCTCCACGGCGTCCAACGCCATCCTCGCTGGCGCACTGCTTGATGTGTACGTCAAATGCCGGTGCCTGCCTGTCGCAGTGCAGGTGTTTGATCGGCTGGATACTAAGAATGCCATCCAGTGGACGACGGTGATCATCGGTCACACACAGGAGGGGCAGGTGAAGGAAGCATTGAAGCTGTTCCGGCGGTTCTGGCGCTCCGGAGTCCGAGCCGACGGGCATGTCCTGTCCAGCGTGATCGGCGTGTTTGCAGATTTCTCCCTCGTGGAGCAAGGGAGGCAGGTGCACTGCTACACGGTCAAGGACCCGGCTGGGCAGGACGTGTCAGTGGCCAACTCCCTGGTCGACATGTACCTCAAGTGCGGGCTCACCGACGAGGCGGAGCAGCGGTTTCGGGAGACGCCGGCGAGGAATGTCGTCTCATGGACCACGATGATCAATGGGCTCGGGAAGCACGGCCACGGCCGTGAAGCCATCGGCATGTTTGAGGAGATGCGAGCGGAAGGCGTCGAGCCTGACGAGGTGGCCTACCTCGCCCTACTGTCGGCGTGCAGCCACTCCGGCCTCGTCGAAGAGTGCCGGCAGTACTTCTTGGCGATCCACCACGACCGTCGGTTGAGGCCGAGAGCGGAGCACTATGCATGCATGGTCGATCTCCTCGGCGCGTGGGAGAACTCACCGAGGCCAAGGACCTGATCACATCCATGCCAATGGTTCCCACCGTCGGCGTGTGGCAGACGCTACTTGGCGCCTGCAGGGTGCACAAGGACGCCGTCATGGGCCGGGAGGTAGGAGAGACCCTCCTTTCAATCGATGGTGACAACCCAGCAAACTACGTGATGCTGTCAAACATCTTCGCTGAGGCCGGCGAGTGGCGTGAGTGCCAGCGGGTGCGTGATGCATGCGGAGCAGGGGCCTCAGGAAGCAGGGCGGGTGCAGCTGGGTGGAGGTCGGGAAGGAGGCACACTTCTTTTATGGTGGCGGCGACGACACGCACCCACGCATTGCTGACATCCGCCGCGTGCTCTGCGACGTGGAGAGGAAGATGAGGGAGCAGCTCGGGTACATTCCCGGTGCCGTCACCAGTGACGGCGCGTGGCTTCACGATGTGGACGAGGAGTCCCGCGCCGAGGGCCTGAGGGCACACAGCGAGAGGCTGGCCGTTGGGCTGTGGCTGCTGCACCACCATGAGCATGATCATGGGAGGGGGAGGGCAAGGAGGAGGTGATCAGGGTGTTCAAAACTTGCGGGTGTGCAGCGACTGCCACGAGTTTTTCAAGGGGCTGTCGCGGGTGGTTGGTAGGGCACTGGTGGTCAGGGACGCCAACAGGTTCCACAGGTTCCAGGACGGCGCCTGCTCCTGTAAAGACTACTGGTGATTGGCTAGCAAACTCGTGATGAAACATGATTTATAGGAGTCTGACTTGACAGAAAAGGCGCAGGTACTATCGACATGCCAAGCAAGATGGCTACAAATGTGTATTAAGCATCAAGATATTCGTTCTGTTCGGAGTTGCACAAGCTCCAGCAACATAAAATCTGATCTGATGAGGGTCACTTGTTTTTCCATTGCGATACTCGGATGTTTGGAGATAGATTTGCGCAGAGTAGTCTGCCAGCTCGTATGAATGTTAGGAGAAGAGGGGTGGAGGCACATCCCAGATATGGTGTGGGAAGACTAAATGAGGATGGCCGCTTGTTTTGGTTGACTGGTGTGCTGTGCTCCTGAAGGAAGAAAAGTTACTTCTAGCTTGCTTTTGAATTGTTGGTCACCTAGAACGCATCTATAAAAGCAGTAGTACCTCGTATGGGCCAGAATTTGTTATCTTCTTTGAGATTTGGTGGTCTTGAGCAAGTTCAGTGTAGATTACCCAAGTACGTTGCTGAAAAAGGAGAATGTTGAATGCTTGACAGGCTCCAGTTCTTGGAGACCACCTGATGTGCATTGGTTGAAGGTAAATTTTGATGCCCTTGCTTGCCGCTGAAGATTGGGCTATGCTAGTGTACATCATGGACAGAGTTATCCTGGAAGCCGACCGATCGCATCCCTCTTAAACAAGCTGTGAACCAGCAAACCTTTTGACTGATCTTTTATTAGAGCAAAGCTGGGATTGTACACATTTGTTGGAGGCCAGCGATTATTAGTTGTATGCCAAGGACTAAACTCACATGTTTGGCTGAATCGCTCTCCAGTTACTGTTACAATCCTCGTAACTCCAGCGTGATGTTCAGAGGAAATAAGCAAGTGTTACCTGGATGGCATTCCTGGAATTTCATGGAGGACAATTTATGGGAAGTAGAAAAGATGTCCACGTGCATAGAAAGGGTTGACGCCCTCGTGCAGCTTCTGAAATTCAGATTTCCCAACCGGACTCGAGGGTAAGTTCGGCACCACACGACAAGGGTAAATCAATCTTGGTAGCTGAAGCCTGAAAATGGATCTTTATGCGGCTATGAAAATTGGTTTCAAATAACTACTTGGTGCAGGAAGTTGGGCATGCAATTGTGGAGGCCTGCTCAAGGGTTCTTGTCGGGTCGGGGTCGCGTTCGGCATACTGTCCTCCTGGGTAGCAGAGATCATTGCTGGAGGATGATGTGATGACCAAGAAGCCCAACACACCCATTGCCATGCTGAATTTCGACCTCTCATCCGACGTCGTGTGTACCTGGCGGGCATAACCGAGACGAAGCCGGGGTGGCACTTCGAGGCGATCGTCAAGAAGAAAGGGGCGAAGCAGCTGGGGTGGTAATGTGGTATTGCAAAGGGTGATGGCAGAGGCTTGGTGCCGGCGACACAAGTTGCATCGACCTTACTACTAATAGTGCACTGCGTTTTGGGGGCGAACTGATATTGTAAGAGCAGCATTTGGCCTGAGTCTTGCCGATGGCAACCCGGCCAGATGCTGCTATTGCAACAAGCTTCAAGCGATACATTTGGACACAGAAAAATCAGCCGATTTTCTGGCTAATGGAGGCTGACTACAAAATATGCTTTACTTTGTGCGTGTGTCTGGATGGCTAATTATCCGTGTACATAAAGGATGAATTGTTTTGTTGGCCTTGTACAGTGAAGGCATGCAAAGCCACACGCAGAATATGGTATGTTCTAAGCTTCACCAGACAACAGGATCACTGACGACGCCATGCTGCTAGGCTCCACCAGCACACAGCAGTGCTCCCAGCATTGTACCATGGCTGTCTCCTTCACCTTGATGACTACTAGTTTCTGCGCTAGCTGCTCCCTTGGACCTCGAAGACTCACTTCCTAAATCCTGATCATGGTGTTTGTTCGAAGAAACCTGCATCGAGAATAGATTATCTGATATCCGGTCACTTAACTATATTGTTATGGTCATGGTTAGCCATCTTTTCTTAAAATTGACCACTGTAAAGCCAACAGCAAGTAGATTTTCCTATTAGATTGATGCACTAGCCAATTATCCCAAAAGTCCGAACTGATGGATAAGGCTGTGCAATATATTATATTTTTGACACTCCCCCTCATGTCTAGGCTGTGGACATTTTTTTTCACGAGTCTAGGATGTGGATTAGGGTGTCCGCAGATATTTATTTTAATACTGCGTTGGCCAGGACTTGAACTCCAGACCTCTGTCTCTGATACCATATTAGATTGATGCACTAGCCAATTATATCAAAAGTCCGAACTGATGAATAAGGTTGTGCAATATATTATATTTCTGACATTTCCAACATAGTTTTATTTAATTTATGCGATCCCTACGAAATTCCGAAATGGTGAACTTAAGGTTGACTTCAAATTTTCTGTCATGGCGTCGTCATAGAGATGCATAGATTTCACAAAGAACAAAAAAGAATCTCAAATTTCTTAGCAGAAACAAGAAGAAAAGGAAAGGATACATCATGGAGAACTCAGTACACTTCACGATTTCTGGTCATCAAGGAATCCAAGAAGATGCCATGTTTAGGTTCGGCGAGCGAGCCTTCGCTTGTTTCCATCATCGTCCTCCAAATCAAACCAAAACAGAAACCACACGAAATGACACCAACAACAACTGAACTCAACAGTTAACACCAGCAAAACTACCAGGTCAAAACACGAAAGCAGAAGAGGATGAAGATGATGAAGAAGAAGATCGAGCTTGAAAGAAAGCACGGGAGAGGCTGCTGCATAAGCTACAAAGGCATCATCGGCAGGGTATTGTTGCACTGCTCCTGGTCAGAACTAGCTAACTAGTGAACTTTTCTTTTTTTGAGATTAACTAACTAGTGAACTTGCAAGTGCAAAGCACAGGCACAAGTGGCGGTTTTTTTTATAGAAGAGGGTTCTTGGCTCCCAAGGCGTCGCCGCGGTAGGTGGTGTGGTGCTGAATGACGTGATTGGTTTTCTGTGGAAAAGAAAACCATAGAAAACGTGCTGGTGGATGGCGAGAGTAAGTTAATAACGAACGTACTAGTCTATGTCACCGTGATTTGGAAATGTTGAGTTTTAGAGACTGCAGTCTCGGCGAAGGATATCCCGTTTCGCCTCCGATTTAAAATTCCCTTTCTATCCCGGACTTTGTTAGAGGATTTTTAACTGGATTAGGTAAATTTGCGCACCCCCCACCCCCATATGTTCACGAAAGCGTCCAGACCAAGGGCGATGGCATAAAAATAATATAAAGGGGGGCAGTGAAAAAAAAATCACCTCTTGCCAATTTAAAGGGAGGGCCAAAGTACAATAAAGTAACAATTTGAGATGTTTTTAGCAAATAAATTAGGGGGTCTGTTGGAATTTTTCGCATGTTGTTGGGGGCGGGAGGGGCAGGGCACCTGCTGTCCCCTGTCTCCGTCACTAGTCTGTATTAGATCCACATGAGCTGCCCATCATGATTGTGGACATATTTGTAATCCTTTTTGTGGTGTATCTCTTTTCTATGAGTTGATATTTGAGATTTGTATCCTCTTTTGTTTAAGATGTATGAGTAGATGCATATGTCGATCCCATCTTGAAGTACTTGTCTTGATCCAACTTGTATGGAGAGATCTATGTGGGAGATGTGTGTATTAGATGGAGTAACATGGGGGTAGTGATTGGATAGTGACAGCAAATTCAAGATCTACTTTGGTTTTTACCTTTCTTTTGTTACCTCACTAGGGATTAAGTGGATACATGTGCTATGCCATTAGTTGACAGCTATGATGGTCTTGATTGTTATCAAAGTATGCGTATTTGAGATCCAAACACTATTTCATTGTTCTTAAGGCTATACTCTTTTGATTATTAAATCTAGATTGCATGGAGTTTTCCCTTTCTAGAGGAGTATAAGTGGGATGTGTTGCATCATCTCTAATCTAGGACGTAGTGCCCATACACATATTTATCTTAAACTTGAGAATTTCTATCAATATGATGTCTATGAGAATTCTAGAGTCCATTGAAATGTTATGAGAGTAGTCAAGTGAAACTATGAACCCCGGTCCAATTTTATTCCATAGAAACACCAAACAACTATCTTAGATTGCTTTTTATTTTTCAGCTCTATTTAATTCCGAAAATACAAAAAATATATTTACCTTTTGCAATTCCAATATAAAATCCAAAAAGACATTTACCTTATTGTTTTTACTTTATTGCCTAGCATAGATTGCATCTTTATTTTATTTTATATTATATCTTCTATTTACTTAAACGAAACCTTGTGTTTGACAACCACTTGGTGGAGTTGGGGACACAAGGAGATTTATTTTGTTTTGTAGATTGCAAGAAGAGAAGGAGTGGATCAATCCTTTGCCAATTCCCTGAGAGTTCGATATAAACCCTCGAGTCACCCTTGTGGTGAAAAGAAGCTTGCTACAGCACTCTGCACTTGGAGTCCCAACGTGGTAACAGAGTTGTTGCCATCAGAGGCCCATGAGGGAGGCACCTATTGGGCGCCTAGGGTTTTGAAGTGGAGGGGGGCCAGCCGCACCCCTCCCCTTGGCCGCCGCCTCACCCCACCGACCTAGGGTTGGAGGGCGTGGGGGCTGGGCCCCACCTAGCCGCCGGCCCCCCTCTCTTCTTGGAGGAGGGGCAAGCCTTGCCCCTTGACCCCCCTATATAAAGAGAGCCTCCCAGGAGGAGAAGACACAATCCACCTCCAAGAAAAGGAGGAGAGCCTCCATGTTGGAGCTCCCCCTCTCCTCCTGCGCCTCTCTCCCCCCTCTCCTTGTGTGGGCTCCCGGCGGTGCCTCGACTGAGCGAGAGACTTCTTCGTAAGCCGCACGCCGTCGTGTTGCTGGATCTTTGAGTCCGGCACATCTACTTCCGCAACTCCGCTGGATCGGGGAAGAGGAAGAAGTCGTCTTCCACCGTACGTGTGCGAAACTTTCGAGGTACTGCACGTGTGGCACTCATTGTCGCGCCGTTTTCGTCAACATCAAGTTCGTCGTCGAGATTTGGGATCGTCGAGACCTTGAGGTCACAACCAGTTCGACTACATCGATAACGCTCTTTGAGCGTAACACTTTTCGGTCTTCAAAGGTATGATACCGAAACCTCCTCCTTTAACCGTTACGCATTTACTAATAGATAGATTTTGGGCATCAGTGTTTCACGCTTAGAGAATTTTTTTTATTGTTTTCTGCCGCGGTTCCCTTCAAAGGGGATGTGGATGAACTGGGAGAAGCCACAAACATGACCGTTTTGTGGCGAAAGGAATTCATTGTGCTTCCAAATTGGATGCCAAGGCCTCCTCAGAGCGATCCAGCTCTATCTCCGCCGCCTTCGCCGTCCCCGCAGCCTCAGGCATCTCCGCCGCCTCAGCCGTCTCAGCCGCCTCAACAGACTCAGTCCTGGAAGCGGAAGAGCGGGAGAGAAAAAGTTTTGGATATATTGATTAGGATTGAATTGCAAATACATCAAAGATAGAATCAATTCAATGCTGAATTGCAATAAGCAAGCGGTGGCGCTCCGGAGGCTAGTACTGCAGCTCCGAAGAAATCCTCAACAGGTAGTATAAGCAGGAAGAAAGCCAAGGAGCCTAAAAAGTTACCATACGAAAGGACTGATGAGGAAAACATGGCAAACTCACAAGCCGAAGTGAAAGCCTTCTTTGCATGGAAACAGCCCGAGCCAAAGGAGTATGTAGATCTGGAAAAAGTGGACAAAATGCTGAAGAGCCTTCATCAACTCGAGCCAAGGCTATCATCAGACTATGACCGCTCCATTATCAAGTCAACTAACGCAATGGTGTCGAGAGGTACTGCGGCAACCGGGAAAACAGTTCCCCAGCTCAGAGAACAGAAAAACCAATCGTGCCCCTGCTCAACGTGTTTTCCGATACCCAGTATGATCCAAATTTCATAAAACTATATAAAGAAGCGGCCGATGCTCATGGTATGACCGTTGCTCAATACTTAAACCAGTTAGAGTTCCCCACGGCTGATATAGCAACCACGGGGAACCTCTCGTCAGACCTGAGGAGGTGAAGAATCTACCAACAAAAATGCGAAGATTGCATAAGTGGTACATGAAAGCCTCAAAGAGAGCGATAGAGTGGATCATTGCGAGAATTAAACATGAGCATTACTTCCGTGGAAACGATGAGATGCACATTAAATCAAGTGAGTTATTTCAGTTATACAATCAAGACGACATCGACAAATCTATTGTCAGTTCCTATTGTTAGTAAGTATTACTTCTCTAATTAAGTCTAGCTCAGCACGTTCATTGCATCGATAATTATCCTCACTATATATGTTATGCAGATTGAAGATTATCGAAATCAAAAAAGGACGAATCAAGGACACTGGGTTCGTTGACCCATATGTCAATCATGAACGTACGGTACAAGAAAAACCCTAGGAAATAGAGGATAACTTGTTAAGGGCGTTAATGAAACAACATCACAAAAGAGAAATATTGTTTCCTTACAACTTCCAGTGAGTGTTACTGTCTTGTACACATTATATTCCGCTTACTCCAAGTTAACTATATCATTGATGAGTTATGCGTGCGCAGGTACAGTTTATTCTGCTAATCATTCAGGTTGACGTCAGAATAGTACAATTCATGGACTCGAAACGTAAAGACCCTGAGACGTGGGCGGGCATTAGTGAAATGCTCCAGAGGTAATTTCTATCATTATCACGCTATATCGGCAACTTTCGTTTATTTCCTGATATCAAGTAGTTAATAACTCCTTTATTCATTTCCTTTGTCGGGCAGGGTTTGGAAACAATTCATCAAGATAGTTCCAGGTGAATTCGAATTGAAAGAGAAGCTGCAATTTAGAGAACTCGATGTAAGTAGTACTACCTAGGTACGCACATATCTTTGATTATAGTTTCAATACCATTATCATGCTTGATTTTGATTTTGATTGAACTCTATTCTCGTAAAGTGTTGGAAGCAGGCAGACATGAATGATTTATGTGGATACTATGTTTCGAGTTCATTCGCGAGATGACCTCTCAGAATGGCAAAATCTTAGAACAATTACGAGTACATAAACAATAATATTCACAATCTTATTTCATTACCATCAATTGTGTTGAGTTTCATTCATATATAGTGACCCCCTTCTTTAAATTAGATCAAACAGATGCATAATTGGCTCCTACCAACGGATCGCGTGCAAGCAATTCAAGAGGAATTGACGGGATTCTTAATTGACGACGTCATATCTAAAGACGGAGAATACTATCCCTTCAAAAAATGAAGAGGCCATATATTGGTAGTTAGACATTATGGATTGTTAGAGATATTATATTGTATATATGCATGAATGTGTACTATATTCATGATGTTGTTCCGTAATGGTTCCTTCATTGGTGTATGTAGTGCCGACGAATTGAATGCAAAACACAAAATAAAAATGAAAACACTAAATGAAAAAGAATTGAATGGTAAATACAAATTGAAAAGGAAAAAACACAAAAGAAAGAGCTCCTGCCGCGGTAGAGAAATGGATGTTTTCTCTGCCGCGGCAAAGAAATGGGGGCACCTCACGCTCAACACGTGTAGCTCTTTAGTCCCAGTTCGTGTTACGAACCGGGACTAAAGGTCCTCCCGCTCGGGCGCCCGAGCGAGGCCACGTGTAGCCCTTTTAGTCCGGTTCGTAACACAACCGGGACTAATGGGTGGGGGCTTTAGTCCTGATTGCTTATTCCCGGTTGCGCAACCGGGACTAAAGCCCCGTTTTCCACTAGTGTAGGTTCAAGTTCGTCTTGGCACATCTGCTCATATTTATCTAGATTTACACTATAGAGACACCTTTGATAAGATAGACAATCTCCCCACACAAAAATAAATAAGATAGGCAGTCGTAAACTCTAGTAATAATTTACAGCAAGATATTTGTTCAGTACATTGGTAAAAATGTTTTTTCCTACATCAGAACAAAGAAACTTGACCGAGTGTCGGGGGGCTACCCCGGGTAGGGTCATGATGTGGTAAAAGCTATGCCCAGGTGTGGGCCAAGTTACAGTAAAAGCCGACATAACTGGACCTCTGAGGTGACCAGGGTGAGAAGTTGGTGTAAACCGACATATGAGAACCGAGGTAACCCGGGCTAGAAGGGACCGAGGTACCATGTTGGTGCCCACCGGCATGTGTTGACCGAGACTTGGGATCCGAGATAAGGTATCCGAGACATCATGACCGACATATGTATGTCGGTATTCTGGTATCTTCTCTTATGTGCAGGGGAAGCTCGAGGAAGAAGAATCCGGCATATCCATGCCGGGTTAAAGCAACAAGGTGGCTTGTGTCGGTTGAAGTCAATGCTCCTGTCACATCCCGTCTGGCACGGAAGCGCATGACACGGAAGCGCCTGACACGGGAGCGTGCAGGGGGAGCGAGGTGACAGGTCTCGCCTAGTCGCTGACCACGGGAGATCCGGGATAAAGGCTACGAGCTAGGCGTGGGCGTGCCCTGTCCTGTCCCTGGCAGAGGGTACATTCTAGCTGTGCTGTAGCGCTGCAGGGGATGGCCCTGTCACGTCCTGTCTCTGACAGGAGTAACATCATGACATACCTGTGGCATGGCTACAGTGCTTCGGGAGGGGTGTTCCCGTAACCCGGTTCAGCCTATAAATAGGGCTTCACCCCCTCCTGCGTGAGGAACGGCGAGAGGCGTTGCATTGAGACTTATTTTCCCCATAGCTTCATCTTCTTCCCTGGGCTTTTCACCATTGTTGAGATATACAGCTCAAGGAGCAGCTTGTACACTTGATATCGAGATATAGAGAGAAAGACAGGCAGGAGTAGGGGCTTTACTCCTCACGAGGGCCCTGAACCTGGGTAAATCTTGGTGTGCTTGTGTGTTCTTCGTGTGTGCTTCTTAGCACGCTAGCCCTCTCCCGGATCCACCAGCGTCCATCGGCCCCACACTTAAGCCATCCTATGGCATCTGCCGTGATACCTGTAAATCACTAATGACTCGAAACTTAAGCCATCCGGTTGCAGAGAAAAAAAAAACAATAAATTCAGTCAAATGATATTGAGAAAAATCTATTATGGAAATTTGAGGATGGTTTTGATAATAAATTGAATATTTTCCCATATTTGAGTCATCCCAACAATTGTCAAAAAAATTTTATGTAATTACTGCACTCATGTAAATTTTAGTATTTATTTTTATAAACATTTGAATAGAAATAAGGGAGATGGAAATGTCTAGACATATTAAGAATTACTCATAGTTTGAGTGAATATACTTGACGTGTGTCACTTCTTCAACGATGCTAGACATGTTTGTGTTGATTCTCGTTCATGAATTTAACTAAGTTATATCGATTCAAATGAGTTGATCTTATGAATTTAGATTGATTTATACTTTTGTTAGATTATGTGTATGGAATTCCCAATGTATTAGTAGTTGTTTTAAATGAAACGCAAGATAACATAATTTTGCAAAAACAAAAAATGGTACGGGAAGGTTTCCCCCCATACCGACATGTCACCAAGACGTCAGCATGAGCGCACCCCCTGCGGGGTGTACGCCCACACTACCGAGGCGTGGGTCATCGTACCAGGACCTGTGGGGTTGCCTGACTCTTGGAGGCATATTTATACCCATGGGTCTCCGCAACCTTTGGCCGAATGGGCGGCCATTCGAGATGCCAAGGAGGCGTTGTTTTCAACCTCGAGAGAGGACGCCCAGTATAGAACTTCTCGTCGAAATTCCCTCTTTCTCACCGCCAAGTGGTTCATCCCGGCGGAGTCAATGAGGCCAGCGATGGAAGCTCAACTCCGGTGGAGAGGACGAGGGATCTGGGTGCTTTTCCTGTCTTATTTTCAAGATCCTTTTTGTAATTTTCCAGGACTATGTTGTAACTTCTTTATCTGTTCAAGGTCCTGCTGGAAGATGTACCACTGCTTATTATATAAAGTGAAGCTCGGGGTCTTTCTAGACACCTTACTTGTTCAAAAAAATAATCATGGACCCGTTTTGAAAAAAAAACATGGACTAAGGGCTCCTTTGATTTATAGGATTGGTATAGAAATTGCTAGAATTTAGATCCTATTTAAATCTTCCACTGGTTGTTTAATCCATAGGAATGTATCGTATAGAAAATTATTCCACAAAAATAATGTAGTATAAATCCTATAGGAAAAAAAACATTAAACCATACCTCATCATAAATTCCTTTGGTACGATCAAAGAAAACTCATCTAGGATCAGGGGCGGATCCAGGATTTGACCATAGGGGGGCCGACGAAGACATGGACGGGATTATACGACACAAAATATATGTCGTCCATCCGTCTTTAGCTTGGCCTGGGATTTGGACTGATGACTCGATATTTTCATTGAAAAAATCATATCAACTAGATCAGGATTGAAATCAATATGTAGGCTAACTTCACTACGGTAGAACTGATTTTTACCGTGTGCCTCGGACACAGGGCAAAGCCAGAAAAACACACGACAAAGGCTTTGCCGTATGCGGCACACGGCAAAGAGCACATGGCGAAAAAAGGCATGACAATGGCTTTATCGTGTGCATTTTGTTTTATGTACCGTGTGCCCCACGTTGTCGTGTGTTTTCTGTGCTACTTCATCGTGCATCGTTCTTTGCCGTGTGCCGCACGCGGTAAAGATCTCCTTTCTCTGTGCGCGATATTTGACACACGGCAAAGAACGCCGGCACACGGTAAAGAATCGCTCTCCGTAGTACTTGCTTGGTAACCTCTGCCTTCTCGATTAGATTTGTATATTTGGCAGTAGAATTGGAGGTTGGGCCGACGGGATAATTACTAGATAAACAGATAGTAGTCTTCACGACTTAAGAATTTCTATATATTAACACATAACAATCAACAGCAAATCAAATTAGCAAGTAGCAATTCTTATCAACTGCAATATGTACACATAATACCTTCGAGATATCAATTTAGGAATTGAGCGTGGGGCGCGGCTCAGCGGAAGGTCGTCAATTCATGGAGATGCATACACCAGGAAGTGTGTGTGGCTCTCTAGCTCCGCTGCTTACGCTCGAGTCATGTGTCCCGGCCGAGGCCCGAGGCTGCGGCGGCGGCGACAATGATCAATCAGAACCGCTATGCTGCTGGACTGGCGGCGCACCCAGAAATACGAGTAGATGAGATCGTGTAACCTATTACGATGCACGATCGATGGATTTCTGTTTTCCCTATGATGGCACTACGTACGTGACAAATAGGCCTTGGCCCTTGGCTAATTGCTTGGGCTTGGCCCGTGGAAGTCAGCAAACTTTGGCAGGATTAAGCCCTTTTTTCGTTAATGGCTGGATTATCGGCAGTAATACTACATTAGCCACGGCTGCATATTGTTGGAGGGGGCCAAACCATAGGGGGGGGCCTGGCCACCGCTCGCCCCCCCCCCTGAATCCGCCACTGTCTAGGATTCAACTAGGGTCCAATCTTATGACTTACCCTTTTCCTATCATATGTTGCATGGTGCCGTTTGGGGGAGGCAGGGCGTGGCGGTGCTCCTGGACGGCGTCATGCAAAAGTTACGGATTATGATTTTGTTTTTCAAAGCTCGTTCCTTTTGTGTTAAAGTTTCAAAAAAAAATCACTTGGATCATTTCTCGTACCCATGCACGTGCCTCCGTGTACGTTCAGTATGACATGGTCACTGTAACCTGTGGAGGGATAGATGCACAAAAGGAAGTCGATACCGACATGGTCACTGTAACCTCTGGAGGGATAGATGCACAAAACCAGCCTAGGTGGATCTAGCTCGCAGAAATCTGGAATACGCGGAGACCGACCCGGCCGGCCGGGGGAGACCTGTGCCTCAATCTCCAAGCGGTTAGCGGGCCGCAGAATCACAACGCGACGGTTTGCGGCAAACCGCAAAATCCTTGCAATAAGGAAAAAGTTCACAAAACAAACCTTGAATTTGTAGGGATTTGCTAAATCAAACCCTGAACTTCAAATCCTGGGAATCGGCACACTGAACTATATTAGATCCCGGTCTATTTCCAACCCTAGATATGTTTTCAGGCAAAAAGTAAAAAAAACATTAATAAAATAATTCATTGCTCTCACGACAAAGCGGGCCTACGTGTCATCTTCATCTTCCCACCTCCAGTCTATCTCTCGCCGTCAACCGCCGTGAACTGATAGTTCAGAGTGCCCAAGAATGTGGCACGGGGATCCCGTCGAGGTTTATCGCGGCGTGGACGGCGACAGTGAGGACGGAGAGCAGAGCGGCGCGGGGACCTCTCCTCGCGGGTCGCAGCGCCGGAGGCGAGAAGCAGCCACACGACAGCGCACGCGCGCGGCATCAGCCTGGTCCGCCCCCACGTCGAGCGCGTAGTAGGCGTACGCGGTGAGGAGGGGATCGAACGCCGCTAGATCCCACGTGGTGCGGTCCGCCACCGCGTAGCACCAGAACCCGCCCACGCCGTAGGTTCCACTCGCTGCACCTGCAGCCCCTTCTCACGGCGGGCAAATTGCTGCCTCCCCGGGACGGCGAGCACGAGGAGGAGGTCGGGCCCATAGCTCACGGCATGGAGGAAGAGCAGTGTAGGCTCGCCCGCTCGACGCTATCGCTGCCGCGGCGGGTATGCACGCGCCAGATTCTTAGCTCGATTTGGGGAAAGAGAAGGATATGACACGCGGGCCCAAATCATCAGTGAGACTGGCAAGCAATCCCGGCCAGGATTACTGAATTCCCGGTGTGCCAAACAGGCGTAAGGTTGAAAATAGATCGGGATCTGATAGTTTAGAGTGCCAATTCCCAGGATTCGAAGTTCAGGGTTTGATTTAGCAAACGCCTACGAATTTAAGGTTTAATTTGAACTTTTTCCTTGCGATAATGTGCGGCTCAAACGCGGGAGAGCCTGCAGCGTGACCTGTGCCGGCCGGCTGCCACACCGACCGACCCTAAACTTTTGTTTAGACGATCAATACCACATACATCCATATAACAAATCGTACAGGGTAGAGATATACCAGGTGTCTTCTCGATTAAAAAAGTCTAAAGGATACTTGTAAATATTCGAGGTATTCAAACTCTTTCTTTTTTCATGACACAATCTTGTACTTTTTTTAATGCAGCTAAAGATAGATATCTAATTATAGACCTGTAAATACCAACGAAGATTCTCCCATAATTTTAATTTAAGCCGCAATGCCAAAGCCGCGTGCACACACAACCATTAAAGTAGTCAGTCCACATTGGCAAGAGTACCAACACCAGTATGTCAGGGAATAAGAACAGAACAACATTGTCGATGTCGCTGCAGAGCCGAGACTACGAATCACGATTAACGAGGACGTAGCCGGTGAGACAAAAACTGCGAAGACAATCCTCCTCGCGGCAACCATGAGAAATTAAAAGATCCAAAATCGATCTGGCGAAGCAAGATCTGAAGGCTCATGCCTAGAGAATTGTAATCTTTCAATGCCATCATTGACGTCGGGAAGAAGATCTCGTCGTCGTCGAAGTAAGGGCAAATATCACTTATTGCAGACGATGCCATCTCCATTGTGACGGCAAAAGCTGAGATCAGACTAGGTATAAATGGCATTTCCCTTTATTTAGCACTAGTACTTGTTGATTGTGCTCGTTTTAACATAGAATGCTATCTCACGTATTGCACTAGTACCTTCTTTATTTATTGCAGATGATGACATCTCACTTATATCATGAGAGGAAGAAGGAGGCATCAGCTGCCAGCTGATTCTGGGACAGACTTAGCGGCCGGGCTTGGCCAGCTATCCCGTGAGTCGGGCCCATTTGAGTGAACAAATTCGGTGCACTGAATCATCGCAACAAAATCATTTCGAACGTAACAAATTTCCATTGCAATGGTTTTTCCGTATTCAATAAAAGTCGTGTAAAATGATTGCAAACATTTCAAATGCGTCTGTGTAGCAAAAAGAAAAACATATTCAACAAATCCCCATTTGATTGCAGCAAAATGTTAATAATGTGTATCACTATTTGCCACATTTTGAACACACCCATGCAGCAAAAAGCAGCAATTGTATGCAAGAAATGTCATGGTTGCAGCAAAAATGTTCCAAAAGTGTGTCATTATTTGCAGCTAAAAACAGCAAGGCATGCCTAACAGAAACAACATCATAGAAAGATGGTTTGCAATATTGGAGAAATACTTTTATATCGTAAGACAGAAATCATTGTGTTCTTCTGCTTACACAACAAAAACAATAGACACTCGTAACATCTTGAAATACCCTTCGCAACATAGTTTTCTTCCAAAAACATTGACATCCACCATCACGGAGCTCGTCGTTCCCAACCTCGTCGATGACCGGCTCATGGGATCCTTGTTGGAGCTAGATCTGGCTAACCTGGAGCCATCCTTCTAGGCCATTCCATCTTCTTGAGTTCAGAGCACGCAAAGAATTCAGAGTTTCGACCTCCTGTGAGCGCAAGCATGGCGGCGGGCTCTTTGCCTACTGGAACACGTAGTGGCGGCCAGCTAGCAGCGGCAGTCAGAAGCAGTCGTCGGTCGACGAACAAGGAAGGTGGTTGGAGTAGCTCACGTAATAAGGTACAATATTTATGTATTTCTTGGAGTAAAAAAAGGAGCATCAAGGTCATCGTGATGTGTCATGTCCATGGATCATTTTGTGACATACTCATTTCTCTTTGCAGACCATACAAGTCAAAGCAAGCCAGATGCAGGGAAATAGCAAAGTTATTTTTTTCGTTGGCATATTTCGTTGGTGCATAATGGAGCAGATACATTCATAAAAATACATTAACTGACCCAGCATATATATATATCCCCCTATATATAAAAGTTTGACAGATTCGCATCCCGTTTCACTGTCCATAACACAACATAACCCAAAACACTGTCCATAACACAACATAACCCAAAACACTGTAGCGATACACTGTAGCACGGGAGTTTCTACCAATCGCGCGCTGACACGTCGCCCCGCACGAACTTTGGCGCATATTTTTGCAGAAAGCCCCCGCCAGCTTACAAAAACACCCGCAAAGGACTGATACGCAAATTCTCGAAAATCCAGGGTCCTCCGTGCAAAACGTCCTTCACTTCCCCCAAATCGAGCTCTGCTCGCGCAGGAGAGAGCTCAGGGCATCAGCTAGGGTTCCGGAGGCGCCCGCGGCCGCCGCCGTCCGCACCGTCGCCGCTCCCTCTGCTACCGGGCGCCTCCGTCCGTGCCGTCGCCGCTCCCTCTGCTGTCCCCAGTCCGTTCCATCTCGAGGTCGCCGTCGCCGCTCCCTTTGCTGCCCGGATTGGAGTCGACCTCGAGGTCGCCGCCCGTCGCTCCGCTGCGGCCAGCCACCGGCGGTCCGCCTTCGGCCGACCTTCGCCACCGGCTTCCCCGCGACGGGACTTACGGGAGGCACTCGACGAAAGAACGCCAGGTGGACTCCACGGCGGTGCGCAGGTGAGTGATCTCCGGCCATCCTCCTCCCTATGCCCTCTTCCACCTCTCCAGCCATCCTCCTCAGCTCTTCTCTCTCCGGCTGGCTCTGCCCACGGCCAGCGCTAACCCAAATCCCCTCCAAGCCATGAATCCCGATTCAAGATTTTATCTTTTTATTATCTGATGTATTAGTGCAGCTTTTGTAGAATTTATGTAGAGCTCGACCTCTTGCAGATTGATGATTTCCATAAAAAAATTGCTACACTCTTGGGTAAATTGAAATAGGGTGGTATAGTGGATGCTCAGCCTGCTACAAAAATAGTGCTTCATGACTGCAATGAAGGTACAATTGACAATTTATAAATTCCCTATGATTTAACATACCACAAGTACCATGTGTTTCGTTTTTGCTGCAGCTTACAGATCACAAACACAGATACAAGCTCTCTGTCGATGACAGACCAAAGTAAGACATTAATTGGTCGCCTCATGTCTTACGGTCACGATGCCGGTGCAATCATCAGTAAAGATATAACCTTACTCCGGGTTGAAATTGTTTTGGAAAGAGGACCAGTTGAAATTGACGAGCATATATTTTGTCTAATTTTTTTAGCCATCCATATATTTCAGCATGCAAGCAAAATATTTTCCCCTCTAATTGTTTCTGTTTTCGTATTGATAGGTATTGCAGCCAGGTTCAGATCTTCTGCTCAGAGTTGATGTGATTACAGCTAGAAGAGGAATAAGAAGCCCGTTAAGCCGGTTCACATTGAAGTACTGAGCCGTGTGAGGAGTTTGGATCACTCCCCTCGCGAGCTATTTTTGAATATCAAGGTGACTATATGACTAGCTACGTACATGTTGAATAATACACTCCTTTTGCAACAGACACTAAATTGTTGGCCCCAAATGTTTTATTTATTGGAAGAAATAATATTTGTTCTTAATATATAAGAAATCATCTTATTTGTACCCATGAGTGATGATATGACTTCTATTTATTTGATCACACATAACTGATTCATATAAATCAGAGCACAGAGTTATTCTACTGATTTTTATTTTCCCATGTTAAAAGTGTAGCCTGTTTATTTGGAACTGCACCACACACATCAGTTTTAGGATATTCTATATTTCCTTCTCTATCATGTAATCCCCATTTGATAAAATTCATCTCTTCTGTAAAAGGAAAGACCGTGCTTGCAGCGGTAAAAGTCTTGAGCGCCGCTGCCGCTGCTACACTCCTCCCCTATATCCAGACACGACATGCCACACCAGATACAGGTACCTTCGATAAATTGTATCATTTCTCTTTTCTTGACTTCATTATGCTTTGGATGGCTCGAACCTTCGAGTAATTATATCATTCTTTCCGTATTTGATTTGTACCTACATTGTATCCTGATTATTTTTCTGGACTTGCTACGCCTATGCCTTTGAGTAACTACAGTTCTTGGTCATTTTAGATCATTATTTCTCTTTTACAGCTCAATTGGTTGGGCTTTATTATGTCTGTGACAATGTCAGCTAGGGTCTCTTTGACCATTTGGTCTACGTTTGTCCACAAAAGCATTGATCTTACTTATACAGGTCATTAAGAGATCACTACTTAAACCATGTTAAGTAAAGACTGTTTCTTGCTATACTACAATTATCTAAAAGATGTCAAAGATGCGATCCAGTAGTCTATAGACTTATGTTTCCAGTTTTATCTCATGAAAGATCTACAAGTATAAATGTATAATATACTCTTTTGCTACAAATTCAGATTACTTATTGTGTATTCCGTGTAATTATGCTTACCTGATGAAATCGAAAATGAATTGCAACAGTTTGTACCCCTACTTTTCAGTTTTATCTCATGGCAATTGAAATCCAAGTACAGTACGTTTTAGTAAATGTGATGCCTCAACTGTTTCTCCTGTGATATAAATACCCACATTGTCTTTGCATTTCAGGGAAACACAATTGATTGAAGATTTTCTGTCAGCTAAACATATAGAACAATTCAAGGAACAGCTTGAGGAGGGCTCCATATACACAATTGAGATGTTCACCGTTACATATGCATATAAGAAATATAGAACTGCAAATAACCAGTTCAAAATCAAGTTTGAACAATGTACAGAGACACTGAAAAATATATGACTACAAATCACCCGTTCAGAACCAAGTTTGAGAAACATACAATTATTGCGGAAGTGCTTCTACGGCATGACAACTTTCCTTTCTTTGCATATGATGTGCAACAGTTTAGTATCTTGGAGACATGCTTGCGAAATAATATATTCTTCTATCGGGTGCTTCGTTTTCTTTCCTCCTTAGCTATTTCTTACACTTTTTCGTGCACCCACAGATGTTCTCGGATTGGACATAATTACACCAAAGACAAGCCAAGAACCAAGGAGACACATTCACTTGACTGATGGAAGGTACAGTTTATAGCACAAACACTTGAACTTACAAATGTTGTACAATTCTTAACCACTGATACTAAATTGTCATTTTAGGTGGCATGCGAGCAATTTTCAACCTTTGGCTGTGCATGTAGAAAACTACAACGCGGTTGGTCTAGATAAAGTTCTTTCTAAAGATTTTATTATTCATATTCAGTTATAGCAATGTTAAGCGAACATCAATATGTTGCTGAATATGCTATTCATTAGTTCATATACTATATATGTTTTACAAGAACGTCGGCATTCAATTGTACATCTCTCATGTATTGGCTTCTTCCTTTTCCCTACTACAAAGGGTGTATATGTTGATTCAGCAAGGTTGTAATTTTAGATATCTCCATATTATGAAGGGTGTTTCTCTTAACTTTTTTGTCGTATCTGCTAGACTTTAGTACCAACAATGTGCCCTTTAATCTAAGGACCGACTACATATATCAAATTAGGTAGGCTATACGTTTAGGTATAGGAATATAGCTTCATTTCACCTCTTTTAGCCCTCCACATTTGGACCACACGGGTGCGGTGTCTCGCCGCGCCATGTTGCCTATACTACTATATATAAAGGCTGGAAGAAATCACCCCCAATCCCGCGCTCCACGTCGTCTGCAGTTCTCGACCGTTCGATCCGCGCTTTCAACGTCCAGGATTATAAAGGCTGGAAGAAATCACCCCCAATCCCGCGCTCCACGTCGTCTGCAGTTCTTGACCGTTCGATCCGCGCTTTCAACGTCCAGGATGCGCCCACGCCGCTCCTCTCCGTCGATCACTGTTCATCCACGAATTTTGTCCAATAGCGTGGCGCCACGTCACCCGGTCACCCGCCCGCGCCCACCCGGTCGTCCCCGTGCTCTCCTTTCTGTTCTGACCGGTCGCCCCCGTTTGGTTCGCGCTGGAGCGTGAAGGAATCCCCTCCCTGGATCCGGTGCCGCCCGACGACCTGCAGCTGCCATGCTTGAGAGCCCTGCCGCTGGCGCTGGAGTTCAAACCCACGGCGGCCGAGTTCGCCGAGCCCGTCGCCTACATCCTCAAGATCGAGCCCGGCGCGGGGCCCCACGGCATCTGCAAGCTTGTGCCTCCCTGCGTGCAGCCGCCCCGAAAGACCAACCTCGCCTGATCCTTCGCTGCGCTACGGAGCGCCGGCGCCACCCCATCCTTCCCCACCCGCCACCAGTACGTCGGCTTCTGCCCGCGCCGCGCGCGCCCGGCCATCCAGACCGTTTGGCTCTCTTCGCGTTGCTGCACGGTCCCGCAGTTCGAGTCCACGGCCGCCGCCACGCGCATGCCACTCCTCTCCCTCCTCGCCGTCCCGGACTCCAAGCACCACGCCGACCTCTCCCCGCTCGACCACGAAGCGCTCACCGGCAGAGGCTCGGAAGGGGCGGCCGCGGCGGACCAATAAGTGGCGGGCTTCCTCTCCTTTCTCCCCCAGGTATCTCTTCTCTCTCTTCTGTCAGCCTCTCTTTCCTTTCCTTTGTCAATGGCGGCACCAACCACAAGAGCTCCATCTCTCTCTTAGGGACCCCTCTCTTATGATCCGCTCTCGCTGGATCCGCCCTACACGGGACGCCATCCTTGCCGGTTCTGACCTCTCCTCCGGCCGCAATGCCTTCATTCTTCTTTGTTCTTCCCCAAAAATTTCTGGTCAGATTGATTTGTTTGCTTTGACCCACCAGATCTGACGCAGCCGGCAGCCGGATTGATTGTATTTGTTCCCATCTTTTTTTGGCTTGGGGTTCGTGTTTGTATAGTTCCCAAAATTCTGGACGGATTTTGTTTGCTTCCATCTTTCTTGCTTGTGGTTCGTGTACGTATGGTCCCCTAAAATTCAGAATATATGGTTTTGTACTTGCCCTTCATGTTCATGGATTAGAGCTACTTTGTGGAGCAAACAGATGAATTGATGTTACAATTTTCTCTCACACTAAATTATGTGCTCCTGATTTTATCTCATGAGGCGGTACATATTCTTTGGCATGTTGGTATCAAGCGAGACATAATCTTTGGCCTGCTAATTCTTGGAACACGCTAATAGTGCAGGGAATTTTTGGTGGCATGCACAAGCCTTTGCTGGACCATGGTAGCCACCTCTACTACAGGCTGGACACACAACTTTGTTCTTGGCCTTCTCCTTCTGCTGCCCTTTGAGCCCCTTGGCGTCATTGCTGAAGAGGACTGAGAGGTATAGCTAGAGCTCTGCTCTGTATGCACATTTTTGGTCAGTATACTTGTTTGAGGGCCCATCAAATTGTGTGACTGTGGGCTAATGAAATGATCCTTGGATTTCAGGATGTTAATTAGTTGGCTCATTGCATCATAGCAAGAGCTTCGTGTTTTATCACTGGTCTTCGTTTAAGCTTGAGCCACATTTACAGTGTGTGTTGGAGCTATTATTTAGGTTATAGAAATGTTCTGGTTGCTTCTTCACCGTTCTGTTTTTTATTGTCTTTGTGCAACTTGCTATTCTTCTGCTTATAATTATATATTTTGACTCATTTTTACCTTGAATGCAGTCCTAGTGTTCGATTACTTGCTGTCAAGATTCAGTATTTATGCATGTGTTGTTGGTGACCAGATCTTCAATACTTGCTTGAGTGCATTAGTGGGGTTGTTCAAGTCAAGATATTCTCAGCCAATAGCTCATTTCTTGCTGGTTATTCTGTTGTGTGTCGATTCTTCCCTGGTTTACCACTGACCGACATGGATAGGAGACCGGAGCAACGATGAAGGCGTGGCTACTCCGTACACAGGGCTTCCATGCTGGCGGCAGTCAGTTCGAGGGTAGTATTGATCCTTAAATTTTTTGATCTGCAGGTTGTGTCATGAACACTTTGGTGCAGGAGGATTTGTAGCGCATTGTGAAAACAACGTATTTTTCCTATGGGCTGCAGTTCAGGTACATAAATTCAACTGGCCAACCTGATTTACTTCCTTGGTTCTCCATGTGATGCTGCTGAAGTAATAGTCATCCATTTGTTTTTCCTTCTTCTCTGAATCATATGCTCTTTTTACTGACGTGAGAGCAATGCCAGTTCTCAGTATATCGTATTTCTGAATATACTGTTGTATATGTCGGTAAGAAATATATCATAATTTAGAGTGCTCATAAGATCCATATTTTCTGCATAGCCATCTTTAAGTATAGCTTTGAATATCTGTTTTGTCCAATAGTTGTCAATTGAAATACATAAGAATAACATAATTATGCAAAACACACGTCTCCCCAACCGGCCGTCTCCAGCAATGAGAGGCGAGTTTGCGGGATGAGAGGGCTCGGAAGGACTGACCGCCTGCTTCAGATATGTGAGTGTGGAGGGTCGCGGAAGCAGAGGAAACCTACAACAGGGCCATGGCAGCTGGACAGAAGCGACGCATGTAGGGAGGGTTTTCTGGTGGTGGCAGCCCACATGCCTGGTTCTATATGAGTGGCTGCTCGATGCCATGCCATGGGTAAGGAGCAGCAGCGCTTGACGACGAGTACATAAGTACATATTTAACAAAATGCAGCACAACTTCCACGGGGGTGTGTTGCCTGTGTTTACATTTTGCACTTTCGTGGTGTGTATAGTTCATACTTTGCCATGCTCATGTGTTGAAGCGCAAACCTAGGGTGTGGGTGAGTTTGTGTTTTGTAAGACCTTGTGCTAAATAAATTGAGGGTCATGGGAGCTCCTTCTTTTCGAAAAAAATATTCAGATGATAAATCAATTGCTTACTCCTATTGTTCCTCAGTTATTTTCCGCATGATCACTTCCTTTTCAAGATTGCCTATTTCTCTATTTTAAATTTATAGACCTGTTTATCTGTGAATTCAATTTATACTATGGCATATTTGTGAGATTTAGATGTCGGTGCCTGGGACATGTTTTATTGTTTAGTATTATGATGATTTCAAATATGATTAGTTATAAATTTGTTTCTTGGCTTGACGTACTGAGGACACACTATTCGTTTTAATCTCTGCACATTTGTTGACATAAACGTTTCTATGGCACTTCCGTTACTAGCGAGCTGACATGCGATGAGTTTGCTGAACAACAGGTGTACAGGTAAATGGAGGACAAACCTAAAACAAGGAGGTCTTTATAAAGGGAACATCCAAATCAAATATACTGAGCTGATTTGGATTACATCTTCCATGTGTACTGAATGTTTCGGGATTTACCATGCTACAATGTTTTGTAACTGATAGATTGGATTGCCAACAGTCTGTACTGAAATCTGCCTCTTCAGTGGGGTTTGATGGTCATTTTTTGTTCTTCACAAGATGCTTACAAGTTCGAATTCAGATCAGCGAAGTATTTGCTTAATGTGATTAAAAAGGAAGAGTATTTAATAAGATCAAGGAACTGATCATGTGTGTGTCTCCCCCAGTTTTCTTAAACACTTTTTCCGTTATTTTCCGCTACAATTTCCCAAATGTAGTCCTCTACGGTAAATTCGATGTCATTTTCTCGGTATTCTAGATGTCTACGACAGTATTATTTTGAGATTCTTTTCTCTTAATCTTTGGCCACATTTCCAGACGTCTTTCTCCATGGTATATCGAACATTAATTTAATAATTTTTAGTCAATGTTTTCCTTGCTCGGCAGTTGCAACTCAACAGTAATTTTCATCGACGCTCTTTCACGGTAGTTATTCAATGCAGTTTTTGGTCTTGCCAGTAAATTCTCCACGGTAGTCGTTTCTGAATAACTTTTTTGCGAATTCTTGGACGGAATTTCCACCAGTATTTTCCTAACGATATATGAACAATATTATTTTCCGAAGGGCGCGGCGTGTCGCTGCGCCGAGTTACCTAGTATAACAAAGAGGCTACAACCTCACAGACTGGAGACATGAGTTCTATGAATTCTAACACAATTGCATCTTCCTTACTTCATGTTCTTGCTTTTTCTAATAGAGGGGTTGACAATTTTGGTATGCGCAATTTTACTGCAGTTCCTACTTGGTTCCTCTATTCAGAACTACCATAAGAATTTCACTGAACATTTGACAAGACGAATAAATTATACTAAGATATAAGGCCGATGAAATCGCTGGACTCTCGTGCGTTTGCCGCGCCAAGTACTTCTGATCTGTCCGATCCGAGATCGATGGCTGAGGTTGACTCTCGCTGAGACATGCCGCGCCATGTAGTTCTGATCCGTTTGATGCCAGATCGACGAACGAGGTTGACCCTAGCTGAGACAAAACGACACCCCAAACCAGACACCTACCTCCTTCCCCTCTGCCCCTCCCCCTTTTGCCGTTCGCTGCTCCCTCGACGACTCCGTCGATCTCGCCCGCCCGCGTGTAGCCGAGGGTGGCTGCCGCTGTGCTCCGGCGAGCCGGCCACCACGAGGCTCCGGCGGCGACGCATGCCATGGAGGGCTATGGGCTATGGCTGTCGTCGTCCTCCATGCACATGCTCTCTCCATGAAGAGCCCTCCTTCCCGGTGTCCTCCATGGGCCGCCCCGCAACCGCAGGCCTCCGACCACCTCGCCGGGAACAACTCCACCGATGCGTGGCCAGTGAGGCGCCTCTCCTCTTCTCTCTCTCTCTCTCTCTCTCTCCCTCTCCTCTCTCTCTAGGGTTCCTCCTGTTACTGAGCACGTGCGTTTCACCCGGAGGTGCGGCTGGATGCTTGTGGTGGCGTTGGATCTGGAAAGTGGTGGAGGGGCATGGCTGTCTTCTGCAAGGCGGAGTGGCGTTGTCTCTAGGCTACTCACGCGGCTTGAAGAAAGAGGCGGCTGGGAGAGAGGCCGCCGCGTTGCCGTCTGCAATCGGTCGTCGGGGAGAACCAATATCCGTCTGTTGTGTGTGTGGGGGGGGGGGGGGGGGCGTGTATAGTCCTTCATTGTTTATTGTTCTTTTCTTCATTGTTGCTAAAACGGATAATAGTCTAGTAAGAAGTGGCATTGTATTCTCAGCAGTCAGCACGGCAATAATAACATCATAACCAAATATATATCAGGTGAAGGCTCACTCAGAAGCCACATAAGAGCATCTCTAGAAGAGACTGAACTCGCCGAAACTGAAAACGACGAGTTCAGTCTCCCAAACTTGATCGTTTCGCTGAATTTGGCGACGGCGCAGAATAGAAACTGAAAAGAGAAACTGAATAATTGAAAATCAAAATTTCGCGGGAACTGAAGTCGATGAAATTGCGAAATTAAAGAGTTCATGCTACGATTCAACATCCATACAACCATAATTTACATATAAAACATTAATTAAACTACTAATCCTCCGCCGCGCGACTATTTTGACCAAAATTCGGCCCGGGATAGTCATCAGGGCCTCTACGCGCGGCGGAGGATGGCTAGGAGGCGGTCGACGCGGCGGAGGAGATCTACTCGTCGTCGAGGGCGACGACCTCGAGCCTGACGCGGCGGGCGCGCGCCTCCTTCTCCGCCGCCTCGTACTCCATGACACGGCGGGTGTTTGCTTGCTCCTCGCGGTGGAAGCGCGCGCGCCTCAGCCTCCGAAATGACGGTTATTTGTTGGATCACCGCCGCCTCCTCCGCGTCGTCGTGGACATAGTCGCCGCTGCTGAGCTGCAACGGCGGCGCGTCGTCCTCCTCATCGCTGCTATCGGTGAGCGGCGGAAGCAGCGGGCGGCAGCCGCCGGAGGAAGACCCCTCGACGGAGTACGCGGCGTAGCGAGCCAGCTTTCCCGGGCGCGTGAGCCCCCAGTTGCTCCACCGCCGCGCCGCCCGCTTGCGGGCGCCCTCCGAGCGCACCCATTTCGCGTGTTCCTCCGCCGAGCGGAAATGGGGCGGACGCGGCAGCGAGTCGCCGCCTCCGATACGGCCTCCACCCCTCCCTGATCTTCCGATGCCGTCCATCGGAGCGGAGCGGCGGTCGCGGTGGAGCGAGGGGAGCAGAGGATCTAAGGGAATTTCTCGCCGGAGTTACTTCGATTTGGCGGCAGAGCGGAGTAGGGTTTGGAAACTGAACTCGCGTCCGTGAACTGGTTAAATAGGGGGCGGACGCGGAGGAGATCGGGCCCCCGAACTCGTTTTACGGGCCAGGCCTCGAGTTCAGGCTCTGGTCTGGGGCACTTTCGGCCCGAACCCATAAAATGGCCGGAATAGTTCAGTTCCGGCGAGTTATTCAGTCTCTGCTAGAGATGCTCTGCTAGAGATGCTCTAAGGCTCAATATTCTATGGTACTACAGAATTATCCTACCATAACCTCATGAGTGACACACGATGTTCAGTCTGTAAACCATTCCACATAGCCACGAATCTACTACTACAAGTGTAGGTAGGCAGGTATCTCTGTATGCAATTTGAAGCGCGCGGGAACATCCCCTTCAAGTTGGTTTCTCGTAGCTGTTCTGGTCTCTGAACTCGGCTATCTTGCTTCTGATGAATTCTCCCATATGAGGCTGGATAAACATGCGCGTAGGGTCAAGAATGTGCACGATGAACCTCTCCGATGCGGGCATTGAAGCATTCAGATTAACAATGAACTGTGCCATCGGTACATCGCTGGAAACAAAGCGATAAACCAGTGGATCAAATGAAACTGCAAAGTGATGGTTAACGGAATATAATGGTGGATCCTTTTGTGATTTAAGAACTTACCAGGAGATGAACAACCCCTTGATTGCATTAACCATCTTTTGTGTGCTCAGACTGTAGAATATTACCTGTATCGCAAACAGCACTACAATGTCATTTGGACAACTTGTTAGTGCCATACGTGTAACTAAACCTAGTATGCTTCATGTATGGTAATATGTATACTTGTTGCTATTACCGCTGCAGGTCCTCAGAGAATTAATACTTGGTCGTGGGTTAACTGGAGAAGAAGGAAAGCCTGGATATGTCAGACCAGGTACTGATATCTAAAGCCAAGTTGCCGCCGACGGCAGAACTAACGAGAAGAAGACCAACAACAAGAAGAACACCAACAATATTTCATCCTCTCCTTGGCAAAACCAACACCACAAGCTGTATGTTGCCCTGCTATCCCTCTACGTGACGGCATGTGAGAAGTTACACCTTTATAATGACGCAATTTCGCCGGGAGAAGGAGACGAAGGAGAAGGTGTCGTGTTCAGGTTTAAGATGTAGATGGTGCAGTCAAACAGGGATCGCGTCACCGCCAACAGCCTGACAGTGGTAAAGCTTAGTACATGATGGTCATAGCAATGATGATGAAACTCCAGGGGACCAACTGCTGTGCCGTCAAATCAGCTGAACTGGAAAGCCTCATGGACTCGCTCGCCAGAATTTCGGAGACCATGCTGGATCTCGAGGGCAGCATGGTTTCGCCGTCGGGACAACAACATCAGTGCCAACACCCTCGATTCCCTCGTGAACAACAAGCACGGCAACTCCACAGCAAAATAAAGAACCAAGATTCAGAAATAAATGTTAGTTAGCTAGCTCTCTCAATCTCAGGGCAAAACAAGCTAGATTATTTGCTACATTTGCGTCTTACTATTTTATTGAGATAGGATTTCGTCGTCTATTTATTCAACTACACTGTAGTTGTAATATTTCGTCTATTTATTCAACTGTACTGTACTTGTAATAATTCGTCTATTTATTCTACTGTACTGTAGTCGTGACATACAGCACTGTACTACCATATTCCAAGCCTGTCATGCGTGGGGGCATTAACACTTTCGAGTTTCTAGTCTTGGTCCTTTTCGTGGACCATTTTATTGAGTTCACTATCATTAAGAATGAACTTGGTGTTACAATTTCAGTAGTGCTATGAACTAGGAACAGATTCTAACAAAATGACATCACACGCAGCATATAACATACCAAACAGAAAACATGATCAGGTGAAGTGAGAAGCGAACAAGATATCGAGAGCAATATCAGGCAACTCCACAACAAAATAAAGAACCAAGATTCAGAAATAAATGTCAGTTAGCTAGCTCTCTCAGGGCAAACAAGCTAGATTATTTGCTACATTTGTGTCTCACTATTTTACTGAGATAGGATTTCGTCGTCTACTTATTCAACTGCAATATCTAAAACTCTAAAACCATAATAGATTTCACTGCTCCTCCGAACAACATATTGATGGAATTACTCTATCAGAGTAGCTTAAACATGCCGAGCCAATTCCGGTGTTATTATCTCGTACAGACAAGTATATTTATATCCATCATCATTTACTACCCCCACTAACGCTGCTATTCCACACGTTCCAGCAAAGACAGCATCGTCGCGGTTTATGTAAACGAAGAAACAGGGTGTCGATTATGGTTATGGATGTACTGTGCAAATCCATGTTTTCAAATTAATCACAAAAGCCAATTTGGTCCACGTGTTGAGGAGCCAGAATCTACTTTAAACATATCCCAATTACTCACCCCTTGAAATGCAGGGCGTGCCTCCAAGACCTACCGAACTAGAACAAATCTCCAAGACAGAGTGGCGAGGGATTGCAGGATGAACGTCGGGAAGGGGTGGCACCTGCGTAGGACGGAGGGCGGCGGAAGCTTCGAGGAAGGGGATGGGAGTGCCTGCTGCCGGAAGGAGAGCCGCCGCCGGCGTCTGGGCGGAGACAGCGACCGATTGCCGTGAGAGGAGCCGCTGTTGATCCTGATGGGACAAGGCAGAATTTTATGTCCGTTTTTGAGGGAGTCCGATGGTAGAAGGAGAAGACTAGAAGATGGACTCTTAGTTGGGCCCTGAATAAACCCAGTGCTCTCAAGGCCTATGAGTGAGCCCAGCCTGACCAAGGCCCGGCGGTGAGTCACCTCCACATCCTGTTGCTATTCAAGGCAGACACGGAGAGTGCGGGTAAGGTGGGAATGCCTTTGGATGTGGGGCGATCCAGAGCGGATGCGTTTAAATACATCAAAGACAGGATCTGGAAAAAGATCCAAGGATGGATGGAGAGGTTGCTATCGGCGGGGGGGCAAGGACATTCTCATCAAGTCTGTTGCCCAAGCAGTGCCTATATTTTCTATGGCGTGTTTTCTGCTGCCTAGGGGTTTATGCCAACACATCAATGCTTTGTTGCGTAAGTTTTGGTGGGGCAGTCGAGAAGGTGAAAGAAAACCAAGTTGGGTTTCGTGGCGTGATATGTGCAAGCCGAAACACTTGAGGGGTCTGGGCTTTAAGGATATGGAACTCTTCAACCTTGCCCTCCTGGCTCAGGAAGGATGGCGCATGCTACAGGCTCCAACGTCGCTCGGTGCTAGGATCCTGAAGGAAAAATACCACCCCTCCTCGGATCTCCTGCAGGCCGAACTGGGGGCAGCCCCGTCGCAGATCTGGAGGGCAATTCATGCGGGGATACAGGTCTTGAAACAAGGTCTGATCAAACGAGTGGGATTGGGTGCATCTATCGATCCATGCAATCATAACTGGATTCCTAGAGACGGGATGCTCCGTCCGATGGTGTGTCTAGTGAGAGATCCGCCACCTTATGTCGCTGAATTGATCAATACTGCTATAGCGACCTGGAATGAGGAAAAAGTTCGGCAGTGCTTCTTGCCGATGGACGTTGATCTGATCCTACAGATACCGATCAGCAGCAGGAGATATGATGACTGCTGGGCTTGGCACTTTGATCGGAAGGGGGTGTTCTCGGTGAAATCAGCATACCGCATGCTGGTATGCACCAGGGATAGAAGGGAGGCGTGGTTGGAGCAAAGAACCACGGGATCGCACGAGGATAGAATAGCCAGGGAGTGGGCTTCGTTGTGGCGGATGGAAGTGCCATCCAAGATCAAGGTTTTTCTCTGGAGACTTGCAAAACAATCAATTCCGACTAATGAGTTGAGATACAGAAGGAAAATGGCTGACGATGACAAATGCCAACTGTGTGGAGCCTGCGATTCCTGGCATCACGCACTGTTGGATTGTTCTATGTCCAGGTGCGTCTGGGCACTAGTCGACGAGGACATTACCGAGCATCTTTGTGCCCCGGAAGAGGGCGATGCTAGGGCTTGGATAGCGGGGCTGATCTCTACTCTTTCGCGTGCGGATCAAACAAAGGTGTTCGTTACCTTGTGGGCGATTTGGCACGCTAGAAGGAAGGCCATCCACGAGCAGTTATTCCAGAGCCCTTTGTCCGTTCATCATTTTGTGGAGAACTTCATCACTGATCTCCGACAGAGTGTGGATGGAAAGAAGAAGAAGGAGGGCGCCGCTTCCTGCCATGATGGACCTACCTGGTTACCTCCACCCCAAGGGATGGTTAAAATAAACGTCGATGCAGCTATCGGAAAGAACAGTGGACGCGGGACTGTGGCTGCTATTGCCCGTGATGAGGGAGGTGTGTTCCTGGGAGCATCGACGTTGGTACTTACTGTAAGTTTGGATCCGGAGACGTTGGAGATACTTGCGTGCCGCGAGGGGTGTACTCTCGCGCGTGACCTCAATGAGCGCCAGGTCATGATGGCCAGTGATTGTCGGAACGCTATTACCAGCATTGAGCAAGGCACCCTGGGAAGCTATGCCATGATTGTCCGTGAGATTCTGGAATCAAGGCGGGAGTTTGATCAGCTGCTCTTCAGGCATGAAGGCAGGAGAATGAACATAGAGGCACACATCTTAGTGAGGAGTGCTGTCTACGATGATCTAGGCCGCCAAGTGTGGCTGAATGGGCCCCCGTTGGGCTTTTCTATGAACCTGTCTGCTTGATAAAGACGCCCCCCCCCCCTCAAAAAAAAAAGCTGACTGCACCAGTGATCTGAAATACTACCTCCGTCCAAAAAGAGCTTCTCAACTTTATCTAAATACGAATGTATATAGACATATTTTGGTTATAGATATATCTGTATCTAGAAAAAGTGGTGAAACTCTTTTTGGGACGGAGGTAGTAGTTTTTTTTTCCAGGATGGCTCTCCTCTAGGGCGACTCCTACGGTGACTTCCTGGACTTCCATGGCGATCTCTAGATCTAGCAGTGGTCTCTCAAGATCTGATTGTGATCATGGCGCCCTATGATCCCTTTGCGGATCCGGACTACATCGCCCACGTCTTAGATTTCTCCCAGACAATCTGCTACGTTCAAAGGTTCATGACATCTACTCAACCCCGGTGAACCCTATCTCTGCTTCCTCATGTTTCTTCCTCGTGGTGTTCTTTGTTCTTGCATCTTACCGATTGTCTAAGATCAATCTCAGCCTGGCTTTATCCTCATGCATGGGAGGATCATATGATGCTTTGGATGTTCACCACATTTATGGCAAAGATGTTGTGGCACCACCGTCTAGGTCATGTTGGAAATAAACTCATGCAAAAGCTCCATAAAGATGGAATTTTGGTGTCATTTGATTCTGAATCATCTGACACATGTGAAGCTTATGTAATGGAAAAAATGACCAAGACATCGTTGACCAGATCTTCTGAACGAGTGAATGACTTACTGGAGATCATACATACCGATGTATGTGACCCCAATGAGTATTCCAACACGTGGTGGTTTCTTATACTTTGTACTTTTTTCTGATGAGTTGAGTACATACGGTGCGAAGAGGCAGCGGTTCGGTGCGAAGCATGGATGGGGTGGGTAGTCGGTGGGCGCTAGGGGAGGTCAGGGGAGTAGGGGTTGCCGGGGCGGTAAGTAAGGCTCCACGTACTCCCTTCCTAATCATGTACGGCACGGGCTCAAAGTAGATTTGGTTGTCCGGGAGCCGGGGGGGAGGGGTTGCCTGGGAGGATGGCGGGCAAGAGGGGGTTGATGCTCCAGCAACCAGGATTGATCGACGACTCTTGGTTTGGGTTGGATCGACCGTTGATTGTCTCTTTTCATGAGTGGTATTTCTCCCTGATAAAATTCTAGAATCCATGTGAGCTTTTCAATTTTACGCATTTTCCCTGGTTTTGAGAAAAAAGAAGTATTCCCCCTAGTTTTGTTAGATAAATAGAAATATATAATGGCTAAATTAAATAAAGAGAAGTAGTAACATGTTCAACTTAAACAAAAAATGGACTACTCCACATTAAATACCTGCAGCTAGCGAATAAATTGACGAATAAAGATAAAGTAGTTTCATGTTAATTGGGTTGATGAACCCTAGTTGTGTAGGCCTTGGTCTTTTCTGATGTAACCATTATGTGATTCCGGAGCAGCAAGTTTCTTACGCACTATTTTCCTTATCAGGGTACCGAAGGGGACATTAAGGTTTTTAATGTGACGGCCTGCTTGCGTAATATATTATGGTTCATCTTCAAAAAAAAAAAGTTTCATGTAAAAAATAAGAAGAGGTGAAATTCACTATGTCTGGTATAGTCTCTCTCACTTATTTCCTCCATTTGTTTGTAAAAGAGAGATTACTAAAATTTTCCAAGACCCAAACTTATCGATAACTACCAACTTCTCATACCGGAGAAGTTTCAACGCAGTATTCTCTAAACAGTGGGCGGAAGTTCCAAACATGGCAACTTGTTTTCCTGGTTCAGGTAAACGTGCAATTACGTGTCACAGCTAGCGTACTTTGAAAATCCAACATGGAGTCAACACATGAATTGGTTCCCGTGTGAGGACGTGCAGTTCTGGAAAACAAAAAAACTGAGAGAGCGGACTTGGAAATAATAATACTAGGGATATGTACAAGGGATCTGGCAATTCTAATAAAGAAATGTCAGCGTGTTGCAACTTGCAAGTTCTCAGTTGTGAGATGTTGAATCGATCCTTCTTCCTCGGGGTTCAAAAGGGGGTTGCCAAGCTAAACTATGCATGCTACCAAATCAGAATCAAATCTGCACCCATATCTCCCAAGTCCCGAATTAGGAAACTTCATCTGCAAACCTCCTGCTGCGGTCCTTCAAGTTCGGAAGATGGGAGAAAATGCTGTTGCTCTCAAGGACATTGCAGCTCAGCTCGCTGCCACGCTCCGAGTGCAGGGAGAGAAAGGGAGGGAGGCGTGGAGCCAACTCCATGAGGATCTTGCGAAAGTGGCCGCCGTCGCCTGCGACAACACAACAACGGCCCTCCAAGCTCTGCTGAAAGTAGCCAAGGATGCGGCATCATCGGAGGCTTTAGAGAAAAGAGTTTCAGTGGTCAACCCTGGCCAGCTTAAGGAGCTCGTTCGCCTGGTTGCTGATGAATTACAGTTACTCAACTACCCCGTACAGATGGTGGATGGGGATAGGAACTTCTGTGAAGCAAACGTGGACAGTATCATCAAGTGGTCACCCGAGCTCTCCGTTCCCAACGCTCCCTATTCCGTCGTCTCCATTGTCGGAGCCCGGAGCAGCGGTAAGCTACTAGTACTACTAGATGTGAGGTGCATAAGCTTCTGTGCTTCTACTAAACATGCAGATCCATACTAATAGTTGTCAGTTTGTCACCCTCTTTCCGAAAAAATAATATGCATAGTCAGTTCATTTATATATCTGATTCTCATAACAAGGAATTTGGAATTGATGTCATTCATTGCTTCTATGCATATTACAGGGAAAAGCTATTTACTGAATCGTCTCTTCGGAACCAGGTTTCCAGAGATGGATGCCACACTTGGATGGTAAACTCAATTAACCTGGCAACCAAGTTATTTTCACACGATTTTGCAATATATATACGCTACTTTGTATTGACATACTCAATAGTATTTCCTTACTCCAACATTGCATAATATATTGGATTTTAACACGGTCTCACGAATAGTAGTTACCAGAGAACTACTTTATGTCAAAAAAAAGAACTACTTTATGTCGATATAGTATACTTTCGAATGAGCAGCACTACCAGGCTCTCACGGTGCAAATTATAATAAGATATCAAATCGATGAGCACAAGTTTGGCTCGTCCAAGTATAGAGTTGTGTGTGGATATTTGCAAGGGTTGTGGTAGTGTTATCTAATTAATACACACGTCACTAAAACAAGATTGACTCGTCCTTTTATTTATCCTATCTCGCCAACCATTTAAAAGGAGGAGCTCCAAATGTAAATCGTAATATTCCATACACATTCATCCTCCCCACCAAAAAAACATAAACCTCTTTGTACGTATAATAAATAGAGATATTTTAAATCTAAGGCGTCAGAACATGCACAATCTTGAGGCACGCATATTCAAAAGTATGGCCAGTAATATTCATACGATTTTGCTAGAAATCAGGAGCCTGAGACTTAGTGATGTATAAGTCGTCTCTCTCACCATTGGATTTACCTCGTGATTCCTGCAATGTGGGAGTTACGCATGAGTTGCAACTATGTTGTAACTGAGAATTTATTGAGTTGCAACTAGGTTGCAACTAAGAATTAGTGGAAATTTCATAAGTTGCAACAAGCTTGCAACAGTTTGCAACTTAGAATTAGCACGCGCCGTCAGTCGACTGAGATATAACTAAGTCTCAGGCGCCTGAGATCTAGGTGCTCCCATATTCATATGTCTACCATTCTTTTCAATCTACTCCAAAAATAACCCTCCTAAAAACATTCTTGGATTTACAAACAGAAAAATACACCTTACTTACTGAGGGAATACGATACGTTTACACATGCAAACTTACTGCACCTGAGAACGTAAACAATGAAAGTAACACACATAAGAGATAGTATATGTATAGACTAACTATTATTTAACATTAATTTTAGAAGCATAAAATGAAAGGCATATTTGGAATGTGCAGGAGTCAAACTACGAGGGGAATAATGATGTCAAGATGCATTGAGCCTCCGTTGTTACTGTTGGATCTTGAAGGTTTCCGTGAAAGAGAAGACGAGGTATTTGATATCTTCTTCACGCCATATCTTTTTGGTTTTGATAATGTATTATATAAGTAATACCCTGTCCCATGATACTGAAGTTCTACATGGCCTATTATTGTCGTGTGGTGTGATTAGTCTTGGATGAAAACTTAGTTTGTGCTAGTCTAGAATTTCAGATATTACATTTTCTGTTAATGTCCATCAAAGCAAAGAAAAGCTCATAAGGTTTCTATGAACACGTGAAATTAGTCCATAAGTGAGCCGGGGATATTGTTCACGTCATCACGAACGACAAAGATCTATCTAGGGACCTGCAGGCTACAGCACATAGACATGCGTGCTGATCGAAGCCAGCCACCTTCCGTTCGCTGCAGTAATTCCTGGAGATCGCAATCTACACGAGACGACCAAGATGAAATCACCAACCGGCCTTGCGGAAGAAGAACGTGGTGAAGATGATGATCTCGACGATTTTCGCAGATCCTTCCCGTGTGAGGATCACACACGTGAGCCCTCCGCCGGTATCCACACATACGGCCTTGAAATCACCAGCTCTCTGTTGTCCAGAATGACACGCTTGTGATGAGAGTCGTGCAGCCTTGAAGCGTATATGGTTGTGCCACACGTGGAGAAGGTTGCGGTGTCTCTCCAATGGGGCACCCCTTTCTTTATAGCGATTTTTTTTCAAATAATACGATTTTTTTAATGATTTATGAGAATATTGCGCAGGAATTCCAAAAATCTGATCCAGTCGCAGCAAACTGCCACAACTAGACCTTATCACGCTTCATGTACCTTATCGCAGCACTTTGGCGTGATAAGGTCTAGTTGCGGCAGTTTGCTGCGACTGGATCACATTTTTAGAATTCCTCAAAAACGCGCAATATTACTGAAAAATATTAAAAAATTCGTATTATTAAAAAAATCGATTTCTTTATATAGGGGGAGAGGGGAAGGCTTGGCTTGGAGGAGGGGCTCCCTCCTTGGCCGCCGCCCCATCCCATACATGGCAGGTGAGGCGGTCGGCAACACCTCCCTCAATGTAGGGGTGCGGTGGCTGATCCCCTTCAGCCATCTATAAAAGATATGCATCCCATAATTTTGGGAAGATCTTGGACATTTCAAAGTCAAGTATATCACCAATAAGGAAGGTTTTGGGACAGCATTGGAAGGTTCATGAGCGAGCCATGTGTGGGCCTGCGAGAGGCCATGCGCCTAGTCCCTCTTGGGACTTTAGCTCTGGCACCTCTCCGGTATCACCCGATAAAATTCGGAACGCATATTTCCACTTCGATAAATATTTTGAAATCACTATGTAACCTTTCGACACATTCAAAAAGAATCTGATACATCTTAATGTATCCTTATATCAACCTGCTAACACCAAAACAGTTCCGTTAACTCTCTGAAATTATTTCGGTAACTCCAGAACTATTATTTTGGTTATTCTCAACCACATAGCAGAAATAGAACTCTCATAACAATTTGAAGAACATTAAGTGTGTGACCCAGCAGGTTTGGTAATACTAGGACACGACTCCAAAACTCCTTTTGGATCAATAACCAACAACGGGACCATGGACGTCCGTAATCGGAACATACACGAATAATAGATCAAGCGTTATGAAAGTGCTAGTCTCTTTATTCGTGATACTAATGAAAACCCAAGATGATATTTATGGTGTTCTTATGAAGCAAATACTTGATATGACATTGTAATAGCGAGAGGGCCCATAGTGTATCTCTCCATCGTTAGGAGTAGCAATATCCCACTCTTGAACTATCCAAGTACCCAAAATGAAACACCCGTGTACCCAAGAATCACCTTTGTTGCCACCGTGCTACGGGTAACGTTTGATGACAAATAAAGCACACCTTCCAATATGAGTGCATTCTCAGGGTCTAAGGATGTGTGAAAATTGCATGAAGTTCATTTTATTTTCTGCCGGCGTTAGCTTCATCTTTAAAAGAAAATTAAAGTTCACACCGCTAACTACTGATGGTTAGCTTTAAAAACAAGAAAAAATTCACTCTATAATAAACTTAAGTTCACTAGGTGTAAAAAAAATGAAGTTCTCTTTGAAAATTGATAAAATTCTATAAAAATATATAAACAGTTCATTCTCTAAACAACATAGGTTCACTATATAAAAGCCTCCAAATTAGCTCTTCAGGCGACGCCCGCACGCTCCTCCCCATGTCGGCGGCGCCCGCGTGCTCCTCCCCCACTGACGGCGCCCGCACACCCCTCCCCCAACGGCGGCGCCCCCGCACTCCTCCCCCACCGGGTGCCTCCAAGCTCGACGTTGTAAGGTTCTTCGCGCCCCCCAGTCCCTTCTAAACTCTAGCGTGCATCGTTCTAAACTCAGGGCCAAAATGAAGTTCAATGTTTATTTTGGGGGTTGCGTGGAAACATAGACAATAAACTAGTTCATGTGATACACAATAAAAAAAGTTCATTTTTCCGACTGTTAAAGTTTATAGTATAAAACCTCAAAGTTTAGTCAGAAAAAACACAGTTCACGTTAAATATAGACAAATAAACAAGTTCATGTGATACAAAATAAAAAGAAAGTTCACATTTCTCACTGTTAAAATTCATAGTATAAAACTCAAAGTTCAGCCGGAAAAAACATAGTTCACGTTAAACATAGACAATAAACTAGTTCACGTGATACAAAATAAAAGAAAGTTCACTTTTCCGACTGTTAAAGTTCATAGTATAAAACCTTAAAGTTCAGCCAAAAAAACAAAGTTCACGTTAATTAAACATAGACAATAAACTAATTCACGTGATAAAAATAAAAAGAAAGTTCACTTTTCCGACTGTTAAAGTTCGTAGTATAAAACCTCAAAGTTCAGCTGAAAAAAAATTCACGTGAACAAAACAGAAGTTTACTCTTCATCGCATATACAAGGTCCAAATAGGTACTCCGATAACACTTGAAAAATAAAGTTCACTCGAAACAAAACGGAAGTTCACTCTTCGCCGCATATACATGGCTCAAACAGGTACCCGATAACACTCTAAAAATAGAGTTCACTTGGAACAAAACGAAAGTTCACACGCGTATGAGAGTTAGTTCATTTACTCTGTTTTTTTCGAGCGGAAATTCTACACATTTAAATCATCCCTACATATTATGCTTGTCCAAGTTGATCATTGACATGTCTTATATGCAACCATATAAGTCAAATTTCACTTTAACATGTCGCCATGCCCCACAAAATCATCATAGCCTTGCCATATTAAAATCAATCTCGCGTAGGACGCTGTCTTCATATTTGTATTTTTTAAATTAATCTCAAACCATTTCGAATTTGAAAAAACTTTCAACACGAAAAAGGTGCGCAATTTGAATACCTTTCGAATGGTATATGATTTGCTTTATTCGGAGGAGCCGTTTAGAAATAATTGAGAAAATACCGTGGGTGAAATCGAGAACGTAGGAAATCCGAATCATGTATTTTTGAAACTGCTCTTAAACCGTAAATAATTTTGAAAAATAATCTACATGAAAAAGTTTCGCCTTGATCATAGATTTCCAACGCTATATCATTTACATCATTTGGATAAGTAGTTTGAAAATAAATCACGAAATACTGTACGAAAATCGTCAAATCCGAAAAAACTTATTTTAATATATTCAAAATTCATTAAAAACCGTAAAGAATTTGGATAAGCTACCAAAACGAAAAAGTTGCGCAATTTCTGTAGCTATCCAACGGTATGTTATATGCTTGATTCCGATAAGCGGTTCAAAAACCACGCCAGAAACATGGTGCACGCGGACAAAAAAGCTAGTTGTCCGTAAAAAAGTTCAGTACCATATAAAAACAAAGTTCACTCTTCGTTGCGTCAAGGTTCAGAAGGTTCCTGTTTAGTTAAACAGGAACCGGTTTCTGTTTAGGTGGTGTATCGGAAATAGTGGGCTACGTAGCTACGCACGTGGATCTCACCATTGGATCATCTATCAGGAGCACACGGTGTTAGTATTTGACATTAACCCAGCCCACGGCATGCCCGACGCCGTCACACCAGGAGCCAGAATGGCCACACCATAGTTTGGTTGTCTTTTTAGAGTCATATGCATAGTCTTATTCGGCTACGGTAGGTTCCACCACAATGACAGTCACACTCGGCCAAAGTGTTTTCCAGTTTGGACGTAACGTGCCCCTCCTCTTCTCACGCATCACGCCAGACTAGAATAGAGATTCAAAATTCCTCACCCCACTCTCCCTCACAGATCTACAACCAAATTTCATCTCTCTGAACATTTTCAAAAATGCTGTCAAGCTTGCATCTATCAGTTTCTCTGCCCCATATCTTACCGAGATTTGACTAGTAGTCATAAACCAGGTAAGCATATTCTTGTTGTTTGTGTCATGGAATCTCGCCGGCCATCCGTTTTGGGTTATTGCATCTCCGGGACAGTTCTATCTTTTTGATATTTGAGCATGTTTTTGGTGATTTTTCGTGTTCTTCCATATGCACTCTAGTGAGATGGAGGGAGTGAATCTGTCCATTTGATACAACACCAGTTAATGGGTGCAATGATCCAGGATACTGACTCTAATGGTTATCATGTGGATTTTTGAAGCAGATTTTTTTCCCGGTGTTTCTTGTGTGCTGACGATCTGAGTTTCCCAGGTCTGGACATCGGTTAGTTTGAATGGGCCAGCAGGGATTGGATGCATATTTTTAAGTCTATTTTGTGGCTCCAGTTCCTTCCTTCTTCGATGATGTTCTTCGTCCTCATCTCTTGCATCCAGGAGGACTGGTCTTGGTCCTTCCTCTTGTCAATATGCTGCTTTTCTCCTCTTCAACCTCCTTCAATGGAGGCCCTTCGGGTAGAGGAAGCAGCAGTACGGAGAAGGGATCGGTGTTCTTCTTCCACAAGCTGTTGTCCACGGCCCATTGAAGGGGCTTTTGTTTGGCAGCCAGAGCATAGGCTCCTCAAAAATCCATGGCGTCGGTGGCCCTTTCTTCCTCTGAATTTGTTTCCAAAGAATGGTCTACTGCAGTTGCTTTCCGTTCGCCAGAGTTACTCGAGTAGTATCCTGTGATGTCTTTTACCTCCTGGCTTGTATGTAAAGAAAAGAAAAAAGCAGAATTCTTCTATCTGAAGCAATCAAAGAAGGCATGGTGCTGGAGCCGATAAAAGATTTTGATTCCCGTTTTAGTCACTGTTTCTTCTGTCCTTGACATGATGAGCCATCACTATACAGATCTAGTTGCTAATCTAAACCACTGAACCATTACTTCCATAGTTAATTAAGCGCCTAGGTTAGGGATATTCTGGGGATAAAGCCATTGGTATGTGCACGAGTGTAGTACCCCAAATCGATTTTTACCAAACGTCTTGCAAGGAAGATTTTTTCACTGCTACTTTACTTGTTGTTTTCATTCACGTCTTGAAAAGTCACGTCCTAGTTGTTTCAGGACTTAATGTTTCGGAAGACATCCGCCCTAGTTGAGAAGACAACTACCCTTTTTACGTTGATGGTATCCGACCTTATGATTGTTAACGTGTACGTTTCTCATTCTACGTTATTCTTCTACAATTGTAATATGTTGATGTGTCGAAATTTTATTATAATGAATGGATCTGCTTTCATCATTTTTTGTATCTTTTGCCTAGTACAGGAATATAGTCGATATTTTTCAAGAGGAAGGAGGTGGCTCGCAATTCTTCAGAACAATATTTCAGGTAGTCTCAAATGTCCAATTTTCATACTACTTAGTGGAGTACATGAACAAATGTTTGGCTTTTATTATTTTGATAGAATAGACATGTGTCACATATTGGAGCTTAGTTTACTTCAAAGAATTGTTCTAGAGGCTATTGATTATAGAGAACTTGTGAGAATATACACCCAGACACATACAAATAAACACTGTTTGTGTAATCATTAGTCCCTTAATATGCGGACATATGTAAACAAAAAATGGAAGGAAGAGATGTTCTTTCATACACAAAGGCGCATACTCATGTCTGCACGCACACACTCACACTCACACGCACATGCCTTGGATGACCTAATAAGACACTTCCCATTTGACGAGATTTTACAGAACTGTGATTGCACATGGTGTATCATATTTTCTATTTTATTGGTATGGGTCCAACATATTTTCATCGATTTCAGGAGATTTTTTAGAACCATGAATGCACATTTTATGTACATTAGTGAAAAGTAAATAATGGCTGAGTTAAAAGATGAGATTATCCATGTGTGAAGTGTAGATGTATTTTAAAAGGTGAAGGTAGAATCGAGTTTAACCATTGGTTAGGGAAGTGGATGTACAACCCAACCACCTAGGTTCATGTCCCAAGGGACGCAGATTTGTGTTCTTATTATTTCAATAAAAAATCACTGTAAGAGCTTCCGCTACCGTATTCCTTTCAATAACCGAACTCCAGGGAGTAGATTTAATTACGTTCTTGACTAGGCTCTAGCTTTGTGGCCATGACAATTGGTCCATGTGGCGGGAAAATTTTGCTTCCTCGATGGGTTGCTTTGTTTTATATGGTGCATAAGGAAGAAATAAAGGGACATCAATTAAGATTTTTTTTTTGACAAAAGACGCTATATTACTTTAATAGTTTAAGCATTACACATGGCATCTGCCTAACTAAGATGCACACAACTGCAACACATGCGGTCAAAGGGGGAAAATAAAAAAAGGAGAAATATATGGAATCATGTAGATATAATAGATCGCCTAAGGTGATGTAGGACGAATCCAGAGATCACGCTGCCATGCATATTGGGTAAAAATATCCCTCGCCTTCTCCTCTAAGCGTGTAGATGCCTCCATAAACATGCCTCGATTCTCCACACATTGTAGAGATGGCCATAAATGGAGCGTACTGGTGCACCAGTAGATAACATGCATGAGAGAAGTATTCTAATCATTAATTAAAAACCTTATCATTTGTACATAGCCAAAGCAGCCGAATAAGAGCAAACGGTGCCCACCCAAATAAATAATTTTAAACATGTGATCAATATCATGTAACCAGTTGCAAAACACATTGGTAACACTACATCACTACATGGCGGATACACGTCAGAAGCTACTTGGATTACTATATAACATGTGTAAATTTACACAGGAAGAACAAGTGTTTGATTTTCTAATCGTGATGATAAACTAAACACTTTGTACTCAATGCCAATGGCATTTTACAATGTTGTCTTTGGTGTGTGGATTACTCCTCTACATGGATACCAAGCAAAAACAATACCTGTTAGCGGTATCTTTATGGTCCAAATAATTTATTGTTATGAATACCTCATGCTTGATCAGAGCTCTGTAAATGGTGCAAATTCGTCAGCCCCTTGCATTAGTTGGACCATTGGCAATTGATGTAGAAAAAACGTTCTATCATGCAAGACTTGAGCCTATAAAATCTCTTATGAACGTCACATTTTGTGGAGAGGACCCTAAAACTGCGGAGATGGTATCGCTCTTGTGATGGACAATAATGTCTAGAGCTGATTTTTTTTAAGCTCGTGACCGTAGAGCTGGATATTGTTCTTCAAGTATGGCGTTAGAGCAACTTCATCAGACAGCAGTCGCTGTATAAGTGCGCGGGCGCTGTAAAAACGGCAATTTAGCACGTGAGAGGCTTTAAACCGCGCCCAAAAATCTTTTCAGCGGGCGTTATATTTTGCTATCCTAGGCTGCAAATATAGTGCGTTCCCTACCGCGCGCTGCAAAATCCGTACGAGACGCGAAAGCTCCAACTGCTAATGTGAAATTCACCCGCCCTATGCAACCCGCTCATGTCCCTCCGGCGACCGCTCGAGCCATCTCCCTGGCCGCCGGAATCGCGCCACCCGTCGCTGCCGCACACGCGCAGCCGCCCCTGGCCGCTGCAGGCGAGTTCCCTGGCCAAAATTGCTCCTCCGACGGTCCAAAGGCGCAGCGACGGGGAGCCGCCAAGCAGGCGGAGCAGGGCATGACGAGGCGGTGAGGTCGACGGGGTCGCTCGGCCGAGGGCGCGCTAAGGGGAGCAGGTCGAGGTCGAGCTGGGAAAGGTCGAGTTCGAGGTGGAGCCGCTGGCCGGGCGTGACGCAGGTCGAGCTGGGCGAGGTCGAACAGGGCGCGGGTGAGTACGTACGTACTAGCCAAGAGCAGCGGAATCGATTGCAAAAGCTAGAAGACTAGCAGAATCTGCAATTTCGTGGTTGATTTTTGGTCTATTTGTTTGATCTTCTTCTGAAGCACAAACGGTATTTTAGCGCTTCCCGTGAAGCTGTTGAAGTGCTGTTTTATGCGCTACTAGTTGAATGCCCGTGCGTTGCTACGGTCATATTCATATTAATTGTTTTCTTAATACAACGAACGTGGAAAGTTCATAGTATTTTAAAAAACAAAATTATATTCTGCTTAAAACGCATTTTGATAAATATGTTTTAGCAACACACAGGAAGCAACAACCCAATAATTATCATTTGTTGACTATGATTTCAATTTCCCCGTATCAAAGCAATAGTTTCCATATGCATCTCCCATGCTATGTACTCGTACAAGCTTTTTTTTATATGAAAAATAAATAAATTTGTAAGGTTGTTAGGTCTTGGGAGTTGGCTTCGCCTAGGTCATGTCGATCGCTTGTACCGTTATCCGTCAGATTAGCCAAATGTACCGAAGACGGCTACTATGTGATTATCTTGACACCTGTCTGTGACACTTCTCCAAAATGAATACCTACAAGTAGCAATTCTCACTTGTAATGAAATAAATAAATAGGACAAGTGATTAATAATCAGAGACAAATAGAGTGGGAAATTTCTGTAACTATGCCCACCTCTTATTAAGGGCATTTCTATACAATCACAGTAATGCATATTTAACACTTTAGTCCTAGATGCAGGTCTTTAGTTTGATTTTACAAACTAATGAACTCGATCATGCTAGAGTTGTTGTGAGGCATGTCGTTTGATATCTTTGGGTGTGGTGCACGTTGCAAAATACAGACCGTAAGTACAATAAGACCAAACAGTAACCAAACACTAAACGTAGACATTATCAGATATGTACGAGAGGCTCGTAGCCATTTTACAGGAGCAATAAGGGGGTATAGTCACAACCAACAATAAGCTACAATAAGCAGGAAACCATGATCTACAGACCGCTCAAAGGATGACATTTCTCTACCCTTGTTCTTCCAAATGTGCTCTGACCAAAAACATGTGTGTATATGGATCGAAGATGTTTAGAAAATATTAGAGCCATCCACTCCCTCCATGGTCTCCCCATTTTTTCTGCACGGCAACAACATGAATGCCACAAATGAGTTCAAACTAACGGATCAGTATCTTAATAAGCTAACCAACTTGAAGTAGTACATGTAAACTGTCCCAGATGAAAAGCTTACAAGAGTGGACAAAATTAACAAATTCATGGTCATGTTGGATCCAAGAAAGGTGACACAGAAAATCTGGGCATGTACAAAAAGACTTACCAAATCTGGAGTAATCAAATAACACAGCTGTTTAGGAAAACAGCAGGCAGGCAGTCATTTCATCACGCACTTACCTAACATATGACCCTCATACCATGGCAAAACTAATGTGCTTCTTGCCCTGGCAGTGTTTACCTCTATGATTTCACAAACTCGCTATCAAGAATTTACCATATTATATGGATAAGGTGACAACATCTTAATGAATGTACCAAGAAGGTGAAATTGTTGTTTGGTACTAATAACTAAATTAGATTGTACTGCAATAATTTTTTTCCCTAGCTAAAACCATCTATAAGGTATAAAATGAAAATATAAATAAGATCAGTCAAGTTATAATACAGTCCCGGTATCAATAGTTTCTGCTAGAAATTATAGTACATGAAACTAAATAGTAAATGTATGACAATATTCTACATCAATAATCATTGGGAATTACCTTTGCTAATACCCACACGGACGCAAAGGAAGCTCTTCATTGGGAATTAACTTTGCAATGAGATGTAAAACAGAACAATAACTTGTCATATATATGAAACCAGGACAAAGGAAATGAGCTTGACTGCATGAAGAAAAAGTAGGTGCTACATTAGCCAAACAACGAATGAATAAATACAATTCAGAAATACATATATGGTCAAACAGCCAAACAGGATACTGCAACAAACCTGAATGACAACAACGCTGGTCCATGGATGCATTTCCATTGTACTGCCTCCTCATAGTAGCACCAACATTTTCAGCAAGGCCAACTATCTCACCGATGGTCGATGGATGCGACACCAGGCGATCCCACTCCATGATGATGGCTCGGATGGCGGATGTGACACCCAATGTTTTCCGGCCGTACTGAGCCACAAAAAAAGTTAGAAAGTTAAAAGAGAGAAAGAGACGGCCTGGGATTTTTCAAGCGGAGCGCAATCTTATCGACAAAAGAACTGTAGGAAACTAAACTTTAAGTTTTAATTAAGAGATTTGTGAACACTCAAACTAATTAAACAAAAAAAACCCAATTGCCCCAACACTTTTGGATAGTGATACATCATGGTTTGATAGCATTTAGAAACCCATTGACGATATAAATTTAAGTGACTTTACAAAGCTTCAAATATTTACCACCACAAGACATCCAAGGTGAGATCTCATGAAACATCTTGATATCCATGGTTCTTATATTGTTGGAATTTTTGCTTAACTTAGCACAAAACTGGAAATAAGAAAGGCAAGCAGTCACAATAAACAGACCTACCTATATCAAGGAAAGCAAAATAAAGAGTACTCTCGAACAGCGGTTTGGAAATAGTTATATCTTTCATGCAAGAAAGCAACCAAATGAAATTTAGAAACCAATGATTTTCAGTCAAGGATAGCAGAAACAAGTAGAGCTACGAAATACAATAACGTAAATAATGATATAAACTCATTTTGGCTCAATGTAATCAAATTGCAACAAAATAGTGAATACATTACCTCGGCAGCAAATTTATGTTTGCAAAATAAACAATACAGCATATTACAATGTGAAATTGTCGTTGTCCACCATATCAGTTGACCTCAGTTTGAACCCGATCATGTAAGTAACAAAAGTGTAGCCATAAGTTGACTTCAGCTTGCAAATATCCAACACAGTATGGATGTCATACTCCACCGCAGAGTTGCCGTTTACTCTAAAAACTATAAACGATGCAGTTAAATCCTGAGACTGGGATAGACATGCAAGATTTAAGAAAGCAATCTTAGCATTCTAAGTACCAATTAGCCATCTCCAGCCATAGCTTTTTTCTCCTCTTACTCGATGGCAGGTAGCGGTGAACTGGAGAAAGGCGAGCATAATTAATATTCCACTGCAGAATAGACAACCAATAAATCGAATGTTTCCTTTGTCCTTTTCGAAGGAACTAAGTTGAATGGAAGGAATAAAGAAATCAAGGATGTCTGGCCCTGGGGGTTAAATTGACACGCTCCGGCTGCGGCCGTGCTGCTGAAGATGGATCGATCCTATCCTCCACCCATGCCATGTTCGGGCGCCGGTTAGGTCCTGCTCGGTGCACTCCATGCCCAGTTGCAGCAACCCCATGATCTCGTCCTCCACGTGTTGCTCGTTCCACGGCCAGCACGGCCTCCCGGATCTCGGTGGTCGTCGCCTTAGCGCTGCCGTTCCACGCGCCTAAGAGGAGAGGAGCAGGTGGAGGTGGATAGGAGAGATGAGCAGCTGGCGGAGCAGGGCACCGAGGGCTCGGTTGTAAGAGCGGAGCGCCACCAGGATCGAGAGAGCGAACCGCAGCCTGGATCGGATGAGAAGGGGAAAAGGAAGAAGAGGCACATGTTCGCTAGGTGGCGGCGCACACGCCACGAGCGAAGGGGACATTGGCAGAAGATGGAGCTATGGGATGATGATGGCTGGTGTCCGGTTGGATGCAGGGTGGCGGTGAGCCAGAGGTCCGCGGCGGCGCAGGCGATAACCCTAGCCGCGTCGCGAGAGCAGGGAAGGACGGGATAGAAAGGGGAAGGGAATGGAGGTCGGCTCGGTTCCGCCTTCCGCGCCTGTGGGGCCCACGCTGCGCGCACGAGCGAGGAAACGAGAGAGCGACGCGCGGCCAGAAAATTCTGGCGGAAAATGGAGGCGGAAAACGGAGGATTCATTAACGTAGGTCCAACTCCCATTTAATAGTAAAGATATTTTAGCGTTTTTGTGGAGCGAAACACATCCGCACACGCTAAAAGTGGATCCAATGTGCTGCAAAACGATTTTATAGTGCCAAAATATAGAACGGTTGCTGGAGTTGCTCTTACCCAGCCATTTATGCCACTAGAATCTTATTTCGGAGCCATCCCAAAGGATCCCAATTGGAAATAGTATTTGTTCGTCAATACTTTTTTTCTCACTATCGCCTTCCGAATCCAATGATACCAATTACAAACAATATAATTAAGATTGTGTCTCTCAATTTTTCTGGTCAAATTTCGTATTGGAATGCGAGTGCGCCTTATTCCTTGAAACGGAGGTAGTAGATCAGAAATAATCCAACATATTCAAGACTCCTTTAGGTAGCCGGAAGAACAAAGTCATATACAATACCATTTTGCTTAGCACCAAATTAATGAGAATTAATATTCTGTGAAGTGATAGTAATTTTACTTTCCAACTACTTAGTTTTTTTGTAGTACTCTTTTCCTTACATGTTTTCGTTCAGCGTTAGCGAGTCTATGATAGTGTATAGGAAAACCCAAAAACAAACTACGAAACTTGCCTTGCCCACAGCCTAATTTTTTGGCACAGAGCAGCCTCTTCTTGAGGCTCGCCGAAATAAGACAATTCAGTATTGTGGAATCCTATTTTGAGACATGAAAGTTGCTCGGAAGCTGATAATATTAATTTCACATTTCTTACATTTTCGAGACCATGTTCCATAATGAGAATCGTATCATAATCATATTGAAGGATTGAATGTCCTAAATCTACAAAATGTGGAACCACTCCCTCAACTGGCAATAGTTTTTTGCATTCTCAATTATGATAGGTAAGATATCTTCTATTATATTAAATAGTATTAGTAATAATGGGTCACCTTGTCAGGCTTGTCTTAGTACTTTTTAGTTTCCAAGTATCTTCCAATGTCATCAATTACTTTGATGGTCACACTACATCCAAACACAAAACTATGGATCAAAGCGGGCCACTCCTTAGAAAAACCTTTCATTCTGAGAGTTTGTTGATGGAAAAAACACTTTACTTTGTCATTAGCTTTTTAAATGGAGTTCATGGACTGTTTCATGTAGGATTACCATCCCATGTAGGATATTCATACATATGGGGAAGAGGGGATTTTTTTTCTATAGGTAGGGAATTGGCGAACGGTATATATGAAAGTAGGTTGGTGAGTGTATTGTTTTGGACCAGTGAAAAGTGGAAAAAAAAAACAAGACTTCTGCACCATGGACCGCACTAAATGCATCAATGTGACCCGGTGATATATTGATATCAGTACTTGCATTTCATGTGTAGCAAGCCGCCACACTAATAGCTGTCAATTCAAAACGGGTGACATGTACTCGAATACTTTTGTGTTTCTATAATAATATCAGCCGTAAGATTTCTAAACCTGACAATGTTTCTTCAAATGGTTTTGCAGAACAGAACTAAAATTGATAGTGCAGGCGTGACAAAATTTCTAGTTGTTCTCCGCTGCTACAACGGAGAGGTTTGATTTATCACTGCAAAAGATTAGTTATGCAGTAGTTTAGGTATGTTCCTAATTTTTTTGTTATTCACTTGTAGACACCAGTTGAAATTTTGAGACGCGATGTCCTGATAATGTTGCAAAAGGTATTACATTATTTTCATGCACATATTAGTCGATCTATTACAAAATATATAACATGATATTATATATTACCAATAGAGCTGGGAAAGTGTGAACGGCAAGAAATCTATGAAATTCGAGGACTACATTGAGGTTTCTCATCAATACACTTCTTTTTTACAAGAATTAATCACCGAGAATTAAAAATCAAGTGTTTGCAGAAGGTACTAACATTCTGCTGTTATATGATACTAAGGTAAATATATTTGGAATTCCGGATAAAGAATCACCAGAGTTCCCAAAAGAGGTCAGTCACACAAAACTTGCATTCTTATTATTCAAATGCCATATATTTTATAAAACCATGCCAATACACCGGTCTATTTATTTTATAGGAAGGGGCACTTATTAAGGTATTGATTCACTAGGGTTCAAAAAGGTATATTAATTCATTTACATCATTTCCATTCAGGTTACAGTATTAAGGCAACTACTTTCGGAAAATAGAAGTGCTAAAGTTCCAGCATCAAGCTTCACGGCCACTTCAAAAAAAATCTGGGAGGTATTGTACATGAATGATTAATAGTGAAATATTATTCTTCATATATGTCAAGTTCACTATCTAATTTTTAAATTTAACCACGAACTCCATATTAGTTCATACTGTCAACGACTAGATAAGCTTGGTGATCTAACATAACAAATAGGGATGTAATTATTCACAACTATTTCTTAGAATCTGTTATTCTTTTACGCTTCACAAAAAAACCATTCTAGTATGAAAATGTCAACATCCATAGCGTATTAAAACATCTACAAATGACATTTTTATTAAGAGGTTTTGAATCTTTAATGTGATTTTATTTTTCAAAAAATATAAAAAATCCACTAGAACAGGGAGCATAAATTAGTTATTGGGGTGGTTCCCTGCATTTGTATTAGGAGGGATGAAGGACTTCGTTGTATTCTACCAATCCATATTGTCGATCTCCTCCAGAAAAATGAGTTTGAGTAGAAACACCAGTCTCCCATACACAACCTAGTTCAGAGAAATACGATTGATTCCTGAATATTAGGAGGAAGAGTTGAAGAGCTCTAGAGAACAACTAGAAATGATGGTTGGCAGGTGAAACTAAGTAGTTCTATTAAAGAACATATGGATGTAGGCATGGCCTAGGCTAGTAAGCACAACAAAATAGATCGACACTAAAGTTCGATACTATTAGGTAAATAGTTAATAAAACGTCACCTGGTTACTAAGGCTCACTTCTTGGAAAGATTACGAGGGTCCATAGAAGCTTAAGTTATATTTTGAAATAGCCTTACAAAATTCAAAGGCGAGAGATTCCCCTAAAAATATGCAAGTAATTCACATGGTAAATAGAAAAAGATAGAAGCAAGTTAAATCTTAACCTAAAAAATACTTCCTAAGTTTAGGAACTCGTTAGTGTACCACAGATGTGTGGGAGTAGTCAAGCTTGCTTATGTACATGTGGTTCTTGCTTGTATGGTTTATCCTCACATGCATCCCTATATGATATATTTTATAAATAAAAAGAATACCATACTATCATAGATTGTAATTTATCAATATGTTATAAAAACAAGCCTTATTTCTTCACTAAAAAGTGTCAAGACAATAGCAGTTGGTAAACACATAGTATCTTTAAATTAATAGTACTACCTTCAAAGTGATACCGTTGTTGTCGATTATTTATCCTAAGTAATTATTGTTTATCAGCATCACATTCACCGTAAAAGACCATATGAAGCATGAGTTGTAAAGTGGTTGTTACTTATGTAGTCTTTGTGATACCTAAGTTCGGTAAGACTTCCATCATTCGCAATAAATAGGTCAACATCATCGTTCAATACAGATGTCACATGTGCACCTTCTTCTTTGAAAATGGTAATAATAGTAATGAGTTGGTATTTTTCATTATCTATATTTTGAACTTTATTTTATAATGTTAGGAGGAGCATGGGAGGCAAACAGGTAAAAGAGTACTAAAAGGTGTGACAAGCGTGCTTAAAATAAGCAAAGTTGTTGCACTAAAGATTGTGGGGCTTAACTGAGCTATTTCTGAAAGATGATTTGGAGATGGTCGTTGCACTAAGTTATGAAATTATGGAATGCGCGTGTGTACACTGAATATTATGTGCATGTTCTGAATTAAGTATGATTTGTATGTATTCTCTATGTTGAGCATAAGTGATATGGTTAACATAAGTAACTTGTATTTTTCACTATAACACCACACCTTTCCCTGCCGTGCATGTGTGGCTAGTTAGGGTTTTTTCAAATGTGGTGGAACAAAACTTTTTTGTGTGATGCTTGTTAATGCCATGATATGCTTGTTGACTTGCATGTATAGCATTTTCCTTTATGACCTTGCTTGTTGATTTGGAGTTGTGACTTGTGTGCTAAGTAATAATTCAAACTCACAACACAAATATCTAGAAAACACATTTATGCTTTGACCATTCTCATATCTATTGAGCCCTCTTGTTTTCAAAAACTATGTTGAGAACCATTTACCAGATCATAGAAAACATTTTGGCTTCCTCTATGATCCCAAAACCCTTAAAATACCCTGTTCCTAAACCCTCAATATTTCTGAATGATGATGGTCACTTTTGATCATACAATTTCTTTTATGTTTTTTAACTCTTTGTAAAACCTTATATATGCATTTCTTGTTTCCTTTTATAAAAAAGAATGGTTAATTATTTCTCCAACTACGAATCATTCAAAGATCAAAAATCTGTAACAGCCCAAAGTTGAGAACCTAAAAACCTGTGTAATTTTTCCACTTTTGGTTCATTGCATCATGGCATCCTTGCATCAATGTGTACAACTTGGAACCTTTAACTTTTGGTTAGGGAATTGTTGCTAGGGAATTGTTGTTGGGTTAGGGAAATTGTGGTGGTTTGGCACCACCTAAAAACAAAATGCCAAACTTTCTTTAACCAATCTCAAAACAATGAAAGCACTCAAAGTTGCAAAACAAAATACTTTGACATCTTATAATTGTCAAGGAAGTTCCAAGAGTTCAAAATTGATATTTTGCACTTGCTTCAAAATTCTAAAGAAATATCATTTTAGAAATTAACAAAATTGCTATAAACAAACCCTATGAACAAATGTTGTCCAAACTATTTTATTTTGAGACACCAGAATTTGTGGAGCTTCTACAGGCTAAGGGGAGCCTCCCCAAATTTTGTCATATTTTTCTAAAATGTCTAAATGCCTTAATTAAATCACTGAAATGCTACTGGGTTTTAAAAGGATTTAGAAAAGGACCTAGTTGCGATAGGGAAAAGTAGCCCAGGGGGTTCTTCGTAAACAGTCATCTTCTTCTCTGTAGCGACCGAGCGAGCTGCTCGAGCCGCGCCCGCTCGTCGCCGTGCCCCGCGCCACTGTGTCGCGCCCTCCTGCCGCGCGAGAGGATAAGGAGAGCCCACGAGGCCGCTCTGCCCTCCCCACCCCGCACTCGCTCACCTGCCCCCTCCCCTCTCCATTTCTTCCCCACACACGAACCCTGTCTGCCGTCTCCGCCGAGCTCGCCGCCGACGTTCGAAGTGTCCCCGGGCGAATCGAAGAACACCGGGAGCTCCGCCGTGTCATCTTCTCCATCTCCGCCGAAGGAATCAAAGAGGGAAGCTCGCAATCGCCGTCGCCGCCCCGTTCTTCTCCGACCGCCGCCGCAGCTTCGCCGGGCGATTCCCGCCGTCTCCGTCCACCCCGAGCCTTGCCGAGCACGCAGGACTCGTCGTCGGCCTCTCCTCTGCCTCCCCGTCAACTCGTGCAAGCTGGGAAGGCCGGGAGCCGCCGAATTGCGCCGTCGTCTTCATCGCCGGCCGCCGCCCCTTTCGCACGCCGCCGTCGATTCGGACCTCCCCGCGCCTCGCCGTTTGCTCGTACGTGTTCCTGGTGAGCTGCTGCTCCTCCCCATGCCCTCCTCCCCTCCCCCCCCCCCCCCCACGCGCGTGACCCGTAGCTCCAATTCGACGAAGCTCGCCGTCGCGTCGCCTGTTTGCGTCTGCGTCGGATATTCCGAGTCGACGCCGATCAGATAATCCGTTTTGTTCCAGTACGTAGAAACCGTAATTTCTTCTCCAATCGGATATTCCGAGACAGAAGCAAATCGGATATTCCGATTTCGTCCAGTACTTAAATACTTCATTTTCCTCACCTTTTCCCAAACCTGTATAAATACTCTGATTGTTGTTTAAAATAACTTATTAAAAGGACATATTTAAAAGAGGAGTTTATAAATACACTAACTTTTATTTGGTTAATCAGAAAATTGTGTGTAAAATACCAAAATGCCCAGAAAAGCGTGAACTATCTAAAATCATCAATATCATGCATACTTGATCACAATTACAATACGGTACTTTCAGAAGTATTAGATCATTAAGTTAAATATGGGGTGTTCTCCTTTCTCGTTGAAGTATTATTCTCGCACCCCATTTAAAATTGCTAGAAAGCTTATAAGAGGTTCAGCACCTTAAAAATGTCATGTCATCATGTTTGTGCATTGCACCTTTGTGTTCGTGTTATTTATTTGTTCCTTTCCGATGTTGTTTGTGCATCGGTAGATCAAGGAGTGGAAGTGCCCCCCCCCCCCGTATCGTGACGATCCGTATTACCAGCCGTATCAACAAGGCAAGCGTAATTCCCCCTCTAAGCATGTCTTATCCTATATTTCCGCAAATATTTTCTCCACTATAATATTGCATGCGGTTCCAAATGTCAATTTTAATGGATTAGAGTATCCTATAGTTGCATTAAGTTTCCGATGCCATTACCTGTTCTCCCTCCTATTATCCATAGGTTTGTATTGTTGGCCTGTGATACTTAACTATGCAATGTTGATGCTTAGCTATGCTTAGTTAAATGTTTATTCGTCCGATGGATATGTCATGTTGGAAACAGATGTTGAGATGTTCAGATGATGGTGGAGAATTGTGGTAACATGTAATAAGATGTGTAAAGGTGGGGATGAGGGGCCATTGTGGTTGTGGTGCTTTGTCTCGTTCCCGCCGCCTAGGTGCGAGTTCTCCCCTTCGAGACAAGACCGAGCGTGCACCCATGCGTGAGGCCTATGCAATTGCAGGAAGCCTCATAGACTAAATAACTCGGGCGGGGCTAGCCAGGGTCCTCTAGTTTGAGCTTCCATTTGCGCGTGCGTGAAGATGGTGGCCGAGACTGAGATGAGGATGGTGGTGTTTAGGAAAATGAGTGGCCGCGGGGCAGGGTGTTGGAGGCACTGGACTGCCCTACCGCCACTGATGATCCTGGATAGTCTCAAGCGAGGGAGAAGTCTACACCGCTCCCACCCAGCCGGCTTTCCATGGAAGAGAGCTAATGCGCAGGCAATGGGCCGGACGGTACGCGTGGTAAACATTGTACACCCCTGCAGGGTAAATCTTTTCGAAAAGCCGTGTCCACGGTTATGGACGACTTGGTGACGGATTCAGAGATCATAGAACAACTTGAACGGAATGATTAAAAACTGGGTACTAAAGGTACTACTCCAGAATGTAAGGTTAGCTTCCTCGAGGGTGATTCGGGGAGGTGCCTTTGTAGAACAGGTATAGTGGTTGATGATGGTTGATGATGAGAATGGTGTTTAGAAGAAAAGAGTTACTTCTTACCCCTTTTAAAAAATAATCTGATTAGTCGATGCCATGGAGTTATGTTTTCATAAATAAAATCAGCTTTATGCAAAACAGCCATAAAACTTTGAAAGCCTCATCGAGCTAAAGCTCTATATATAATCTTGCGAGTTCGTCGAACTCAACATCGTTTGTTTTGTTTTAGAGGAGGACTTCACCGACCTCGAAGGTGGGTTCTTTGTGGACATCGACGAGTAGTCTGGAGTTCCCAGGTGGCAGCTTGGGACATCCCGGAACAGCTGGCGCTTGAATGTTTATCCGTAGGCCTCTTAGGCCGTAATTTGGATCTTGTTGTTTAGAACAACTTAATTCGCTTCCGCATGTTGTAATGTTGGGTCTGTGACCTCTGGTTGTAATTTGCTATCTTTCTCTATTATAAGAGTTGAACTATAATGCTTTGTGTCGTAGAGTCCGTGATGTGCCAGTTGTTCCACAAGTCTTGATCTTTCTATTATGCATTGATAGTTGTGCCTGTGTTAAGGCATCAATCGGGTTGTTGCGTTGCCGATGATCAATTCCGAGCAACGCCTGCCAAAGGTTTTGGCCGGGGATTGGTAAACCCGTAATCTCCAGTTGTATCGCTTAACCGGTGACACACAGCATCACTGTATAGTAGTCGGGTCGGGGCGCCACAAAATCACAACCTTCTCTTGGTTTAAAAATATTTCTATTTGAGTCTTGTAATTATTTTTCAAAACCAAGTATGGTCATTAACATCCAAAAATAATTCACTAAGTGTGGATCCATGAACAAACACATATGGAATTTTCATTCCATTAAAACGAATACTAATCTCTCTATGAAAAATCACCAATGCATGATCTCCGAAGATCATCATTTTGGATAAAATGACCACCCCATAATTATTTACCCATTCATCCAAAAATCAGTCTACAAAATTCCTAGCAATCTCATGTACTTGCTAATCACTGTATTAACCTTGGATCATTAGTGCTGCATCGTTAAGATCCCAAATAAAAAATCAGAAAATGGAGGAAGGGAAGAGAATGGCTATGCCAGCCATGTCGATCACCACTTCCCCTCCTTCCCATTTCTTTATTTGGCCCAAAAAACCAGCTGTTGTACCTGTCAATCGTCACGGTAGGCCCCCTCTTGACCACCTCAAGCAGTGCCACCCAATCTCCCTCCCTACTTTTTGCCGGAGCCGATGTGGGAAGACGATATGAGGAGGGCAACAAGCCACTCCCCTCTCTTCCCCTCTGCAGCACCACGACAACCGAGCCTCTGCTCCGCCTCGTCCCAAGACCACTGCCACACCCCTCCATCTCTCACGCACGCGCCCGACCTACCCAAAACCAGAGACGGACACGAGGTGCTCGACACAGCATGAATGGTCGGGGTGAAATCCCTAGTCGCTAGTGGGTGATGCTTATCACTATGATGCTTGTGGTGGGTGCCTTCTTCCCCTGGAGGCATGGACATGGCCTTCAACATGCCTTCCTCTCCTCACATGCCGGGGAAAACCCTAGGTCTGCTATGCCGGCCCAAATGGCAGCAGAACTACAACGTCACTCTCTTACTCAAGACACTGTCTAGGCTGCATGCGGAGGGATGTTACATTTGTAGGTTTGGTCGCAATGTGATGAGATGCCGATGTTGGTTGCTGGCTAGGGCTCGGGCCTCCGGGGCGCAATATATGTACGACATAGTGAAATTATCTTAGTCGACGTCTTCACCAAGTCTGCCCGGATCCCGCCTTACTCTCACTGACTCCTCTAGGCATAAGAGGAGAGTCACGTTGATCCGGGTTTCCTTGAAGTATGGTCGTGTGATGATGTACTTTCTTGGTTCGTGATGCTGTCCTGAAGCTATGTGCTTCATCTCCTCAACATTCATGGTTGGATATTGGGCAAGAAGAGTCGTTGTTCAGGTTTTTTTTTGTAGAGGGTGCATTGTAAGCCGATTGGCAGGTTGAGTCTGTAGACATATGGCAATGTATCGGTCGTCTTGGCCTTTCTTCAATGACACGTCTTCCAAGGAATATTCTAAAAAATGTTCATTTTACTAACACATAAATGGATCTCAGACTTCTTTATATATTTCAATTTGTCACATAAAGTTTATTATATCATGGATGAGTCTTGTCAAGAACGAATCATATACATCAACTCCTATATTAGAAAATTAAGAGAAGACACTTCGTACCATGATCCAAGTGGGGCCAGTTGCACACATGGGGTCATAATTGTGGGAGGTGCTGAAGGTAAATGGCAGGCAATTCCGTTCTATATGTTGTATTTCAACTGTGAAGCTCAATTGGGTCTAAGAAACTATGAAGCTCAATTATAGTACACATCAATGGAGGTCTGACTCCCTCAATTTTGAATATTTCAATCCGTCACATAAACATAGGTGTGGTGCTGAGTCACAAACCAGACAAGTTTTGCCGGAGAAGATTCGTCTCCTCTGCTCGCCTCAAGCAGTATTATCAAATCTGTTGGCGGTAGTTCCAACATGTCAACTTTGTAGTAATTAGCCTATATTCCGTGTCACAAAATCACGCAAGTTTCGTGCTGGGATGATTTACGACAAGTACACTCCACCTTAGTTTTACATGTCCGAGAGACAGAGTTGACCTTACATGTTTCGTCCAGCTAGGGTCCAGCATAAATGAGTAACCGAACAGGAAAAGACAACAAGTAGGTGGTGCCACTGGTGCGGCCAACTAGTCCCATCATAGTGTTCTTGTGCCATGTTTCATGAGCGGTATTTCTCCTTGGGAAAATTCTGGACTCCATGGGAGTTATTCAATTTTACGCATTTTCTCGCGAGAAGGGGGGGGGGGGGGGGGGGGGGGGGGGGGAGAGGGAGTACACCATCTCAGGTTTGTAAGATACATAGTAATAATGGCTAAAATAAATAAACAGGAGTAGTAACGTGTTCAATTGAAATAACAAATATACTACTCCGTATGTCTTAAATTACCATGCGTTCTGGGTTTCGTCAAAGTTAAACTTGGTAAACTTTGACTAACCATGTAGCAAAAAATATCAACATCCACAATATGAAATAAATATTTTTAGAATCTTCAAAACATATACTTTTATATTATATGTATTCACTGTTACGAATTTTGATATTTTTATGTATATATTTGGTCAAATTTTACAAAGTTTGAATTTGACCAAACTTAGAACACGGGTAATTCGGGACAGATGTAGTACTCCACATGTAAAAACCTGCACCGATCAATAACATAAATTGACAAATAAATAAAGAGAAAGTAGTTAAATGTTCAATACCAAGAGGCGAGAATCACTATGTCTTATATAGTCTCTCTTACTTAATTTGTCCCTGACTTGGAGGATTCCGTTTCAATATATCTGTTTATATAGGATATAAAAGAGAGTGAACTAAATTTTCCAGTTCCTTAATTCATCAACATTTTTTCTGATAAAGGGCGTTTTATTACTCAAAAAAGTTTAAGTATTACACCGGCCTCTGCATAGATAGGATGCACACAACCGCACAGAAAGTATAAAAACAAAGAGCAATACAAAAGCCATGAGGACCATAATCTCCCAAACTAGACATGAGGTGGGGCAATCCTGAGACTATGCAGCCACCCATGTCGGGTAATAAATCCCTTGCCGTATCCTCCAACCGTGTAGACACCTCCATAAAGAGATCGCGATTCTCCATGCGCTGAAGAGACTGAAGGGAATATGCCCGAGAGGCAATAATAAAGTGGTTATTATCTTATTCCATGTTTATAATAGATGTTTATTCCTCGTGCTATAATTGTATTAACCGGAAACGTTGATACATGTGTGTTTAATAAACAAGCAAAGGGTTCCTAGTAATGCCTCTCATCATACTAGCTTGTTGATTAACAGATGGTCAAGGTTTCCTGGTCATGAACATTGGATGTTGTTAATAACAAGGTCATATCATTAGAAGAATGATGTGATGAACAAACACCCACAGTAGGTATAGCAATAACGATCATGTCATCAAGTTTACATTGCCATATCAAGCTCATGCGAAGTAACCCTAATCCTCAGACCATGAGATCACGTCAAACACTGACACTAATAGAGTGCTTTGATTCCACCAAACGTCAGACTGTAACTGGGTGACTATAAAGGTGTCGTTGGGTACTCGGAAAGTGTTAGTTGGGGCTCGTGGATCACGAGTGGGATTTGTCCATCCAGATGACGGAGAGATATACTCTGGGCCCTCTCGGTGATATCAAATTGACATCGCTTGCAAGCACGTGACTGGCTCACGAGGATGTTATATCACAGGAACGAGTAAAGAGTACTTGTCAGTAACGATATCGAACGAGTTATGGTTGATACCAATGATCGGATCTCAGACAAGTAAAATATGGAGAGACAAAAGGAATTGGTTGCAACGTAAAAGGTTCACGCGATCACTAGTTCATCGTTGAGTAAGTGGGAGTTATTATGGATCTCCAGATCCCGCTAATAATTATTGATTGGAGAAGTGTCTCGATCATGTCCACTTCATTCACGAACCGTAGGGTGACACACTTAAGGTTCGTCGACGCGTTTGAGTGGATACGGAACGCCGGAGAAAAGAATGGACATCACAGGAATTATTTTGACATACTGCCGAAATAGGTTTCGGTATATCAAAATTATTGCAAGGAGAAAATTATTAATGTATGTTCATCGAATGAAGTATTCATTATTGAAGTATTCATTGAATGAAGTATTCATTAATTGAAGTGACATTAAATCAAGAGAATTAAAATTGTTTTAATGGGAAAACTCTTGGATTTTTAGTGGAAAGTCCACTAAAATTATGAGGCTTGAGTGGAGGTGAGTGGGAGCTCCACCCACATGATGAGGGGAGAGGTGGGGGCACCTATTGGGGCGTGATCACCTTGGGGCTGGCTGCCTCCCCTCCTCCTATATATAGTGGTGCTCTCACACCTTGTCAAGGTTGCTCTCTGACATGCCCTTTGGTTGCATCTTCCTCCCTTACTTAGCTGATCCACCTCACGAGCGGTTGCTTAGGCGAAGCCCTGCTCAAGAGTAGTCTCCACCCCCACCACCATGTCGTAGTGCTGCTAGAGTTCCCGAGGATCCACTACTTCCGCTGCCCAACTGGAGCAAGGGACAGAGGTCGTCGTCAAGCTGTACGTGTGACCGATCACGGAGGCGCTGCCTGTTTGTGGCGCTGATCTTCGCGACCTTGAGGTCGGGCGTGTACATTCTACACCAACCACGTTTGTTTGCGGGAACGTTATCCCGCTACCGGTCTTCAAGGGTGAGACCTTGTGAAACCGTTACAAGTATCTCCTAGATTCGATCTTGGTGTGTTGCAAACCGTAGGAAATTTTTTGTTTTCCATGCAACGAACCCCATCAGTGGTATCAGAGCGATGTCTATGCATAGATGCTTTGTACGGTTAGAACATATATGGATGTGGGCGTTGATGATCATGTTATTGCATCTTTTTGTGTATATATGATCTTAGTGGCATAGTGGGATGAAGCGACCCATACTAGCCTTACATGTCCTTTGACTTGAGACTTGTCCCACGCTTGACATGCAACTCGTATTGCATAAGTGGCTTTGCGGGTGGAAGTATCTCCCACTATAGTTAAGATCTTATATACAATGGGTTGCTAATAAAAAAATTATCACCGTTGTGGTTACATGTTCATAGGTAAGAACGGTTCTATCTTTGAAAGCCCTAAACCGCGTAAAATATGCAAAAATAAATTAGAGGCGTCTAACTTGTTTTTGCAGGGCTTGTGATGTGATATGGTCAATGTTACAAATTTTATATATGACATGTTTGATGTATGAAATGATCTTCTTTGTAAAATTATAACAACCGGCAGGAGCCAAATGGTTGTTTTCTTATTCCTTTATGGCCTGCGTGCTGTAAGTATATCCGAGTGATATATTGTAATATTGGATGACAACCAAGATGGAGGCGCCATGGACCTTGGCACCATGGCCGGTGGAATGATGGAGATCATGCCAAGATGCACAAGATGGAGATCAAGTGCAAGAAGGACCATATCATATCACATTATTTATGCATGTGATGTTAATCCTTTTATGCATCTTATTTTGCTTAGATATGATCACTGCGGTAGCATTATAAGATGATCCCTCCCACTTAATATGAAGATAATAATATGTTCTTCCTTAGTATGCACCGTTAAGAAAGTTCGTCGTTTCGAAGCACCACGTGATGGTCGGGTGTGATAGACTCTACGTTCGCATACAACGGGTAGTCGCAGTAGCGCCTGGGTATTTGATACCAGTTCGGTTGCTAACATATGTAACTCGAAACAGGGGCTATGGAATAGTCGACCATTGGAGAAGGATGAGGTGACGATGCGCGTCGGCAATGGATCAAAAGTTGATGTGATCGTCGTCGGGACGCTGCCTCTTCATTTACCATCGGGATTAGTGATAAACTTGAATAAATGTTATTTGGTGCCTGCGTTGAGCATGAACATTATGTCTGGATCTTGTTTGATGCAAAACGGTTATTCATTTAAATCTGAGAACAATGGTTGTTCATTTTATATGAATGATATCTTTTATGGTCATGCGCCTGATGCATGTAAAATGCATACATGAACTTTGTAGTTTATTGCCACTTATTCCTCTGTATTTGCATCATATATAATGATTTATCCATGTATTTAGATGTTTTTGGGGATTTTCCAAAGGATCCCCTTATTTTGGTTATAACTCTGCAGGACAGGAAAACCCTGTTTTGTGTATTTTTTTTCGTTTCAGGGACCTATACGGACTCAAATTGACCGGGGATTTTTCGAGGATCCATATTTTCCAAGATATGACGATACGAAGCTTTGAAACCACGCAAACGGAGTCGCGAGGAAGGAAAGAGGGGGGCTCGCGCGCCCACCCCCGTGGGCGCACCACCACCACTCTTTTGCCCTTTGGAGCATCGCAGCCGTCCAGTAAAAGCTCCAGAAGGTTCCCTTGACCTAAAAACCCCATATATAAAGGTCTCCGACGCATCTCATGAGGAGGCGGCGCGTAGATCAAGAAACACCGAAATTCAGCCAGAACCAGCCACCATAGGAGGGGAACTCTCCTCCGGAGCCGCCACCGGAGAGATCTCCTACCCCTCCAAGATCAAGAGCCTCATCACCATGATGAGGAGGGAGTAGTCCACCTCTGGACTATGGGTTTGTAGAAGTAGCTTTATGTATCTCTCTCTTGATCTTCATTGTATTAGATCCACATGAGCAGCTATCATTATTGTGGACATATTTGTAATCCTTTTTGTGGTGGATCTCTTTTCTATGAGTTGATATTTGAGATTTGAATCATCTTTTGTTTAAGATGTATGAGTAGATGCATATGTTGATCCCATCTTGAAGTACTTGTCTTGATCCCACTTGTATGGATGGATCTATATGGGAGATGTGTGTATTAGATGGAGTAACATGGGGGTAGTAATTGGATAGTGACAACAAATTCAAGATCTACTTTGGTTTTTTACCTTTCTTTTGTTACCGCACTAGGTATTAAGTGGATTCATGTGCTTGTGCCATTAGTTGACAGCTATGATGGTATTTTATGCATATTTCATCCAAACTCTATGTCATTGTTCTTAAGGCTACACTCTTTTTTCAATTAAATCTGGATTGATTGGAGTTTTCCCTTTCTAGAGGAGTATAAGTGAGATGTGTTGCATCATCTTTAATCTAGGACGTAGTGCCCATACCTATATTTATCTTAAACATGAGAATTCTAGAGTCCATTGCAATGTTATGAGAGAGTAGTCAAGTAAAACTATGAACCCCGGTCCAATTTTAATCCATAGAAACACCAAACAACTATCTTAGATTGCTTTTTATTTTTCAGATCTATTTAATTCCTAAAATACAAAAATATTTTTACCTTTTGCAATTCCAATATAAAATCCAAAAATACATTTGCCTTGTTATTTTATTTACCACGCCTAGCATAGATTGCATCTTTATTTTTATTTTATATTACATCTTCTATTTACTTACACGAAACCTTGTGCTTGACAACCACTTGGTGGAGTTGGGGACACAAGGAGATTTAATTTGTTTTGTAGGTTGCTTGAAGAGAAGGAAGGAGCAATCCTTTGCCAATTCCCGAGAGTTCGATATAAACGCCCTCGAGTCACCCTTGTGGGGAAAAGAAGCTTGCTACAACACTCTGCACTTGGAGTCCCAACGTGGTAACAGAGTTGTCTTGTCTTTACTTTATTTGGATTTGCCTTTGGTTTTCCTTCTCCCCTTGCTTTAGTTTTCAGCATTGTCTTTACTTTCTTTTAGTTTTCAGTTTTGTGTGTTTACTTTCTTTTAGTTTTCAGTTTTGCATTCATTCATACACCCAAAAACACATAAAAATTAGTGTAGTATTTTATCTTTTGCAATCATGGGGAAAGGAATAGAAAATTGTGTGATTTTACCAACACTCCTAATGATCAATTCATTGCTAGTCCCATTACTAATCCTGAAATTAAAGGTGATAGTTTTGAGGTTAGTCATGGGTTATTAAATCTTATTGCTAAGGAACAATTTGGGGGTAGTGCTAGTGAGGACGCCTCAATGCATCTTCATGATTTTTGTCAAATTTGTGACATGCAAAAATTTAAGGATGTGGAAAATAACATTGTCAAATTAAAATTGTTCCCATTCTCATTTAGAGGAAAGGCTAAAGAATGGCTTTTATCATTACCTAATGCTAGCATTAATTCTTGGGATGATTTGAAAGAATCTTACATTAAGAAGTACTATCCTCCTGTCAAAATTTTGAAAAAAATAGAAATAGCATCCTATCCTTCAAACAATTCGATAATGAACATGTAGCAATTGCTTGGGAAAGAATTAAAAATATGCTTAGAACTTGCCCATCACATGGAGTAAATGAATGGACCATCCTACACTCTTTTTACAATGGGTTAAATTATATGTCTAGGAGCATATTAGATTCAGCTGATGGGGGTGCATTCATGAGTAAAATTGTTCCTGAAGCCAAAGCTATTTTAGAAAACATGTTGCTAAATCCTAGTCAATGGCATACTGAAAGAGCACCCAATCCTTCATCTTGGAAAGTTAATTCCATAGAAGAAGTAGATTCTTTATCCTCTAAAATTGACACCATATTCTCCTACATATCAAAACAAAATATTGATAATGTTGCATTGCAAGATCTTGTAGGAAACAATTCTGAAAACATAGATGTCAATTACATTAGAAACTTTGGAAATAATGGGTATGGGAATAATAACTATGGGAATTCTTATGGGAGGTTTCCTAATAACTATCCTAGTCGCCCCTATATACCATACCCCAATGCCAATGAACCACAAAACAAGTGGAAATTTGCTAGTGAAAATATTGAGAAGCAAGTAGAGCCAAATAAAAATTTAATGGAGCAAGTAGATAACCACAAAGCTATGATTGAAGAGCTAAACAAATCTGTCACATCCATAAGTGCTGATATTAAAGGGTTACTACATCAAACTACAAGTCTAGATAAAGCTCTCTCTCAATTAGCTAGTAATCAAGCCACTTTGTTAAACATGTCTGCAGGAAAGCCACAAACACCAAATGTTGTAGGCATGAATTCTATTGTTCTTACTAAAAAAGATCCCCCTACTTTAGATGAGATTTTTGTTGAACTAATGGATTACACTGATTTTCTAGAACCTATCATGTCGAAATTGACCTCTGAATTTTCCATTAAAGAAGAAATAGGGGAAGAAAATAAAATTGGTAGTAGTGAAAAATTGCTAGAAAAAGATATACCTACTACTAGTAATGAAAAACAAGTAGAGGAAATTAAAATGCTTAGTGAAGTGCATGATCCGCTAATCAATCTTGAGAAGTGTAGCTTGCATGAACTCATTAATGTCTTACAAAAATTTGCTAGTGATCCTTCTTGTAATGTTCATCAAGCTGGTTTTGGTTCTTACATAGCTAATCATGTGCTTAAAGAGAAAATTGCTTGATATAATAATAAAGATATGATACCACCTAAGCTTGGGGATGCATGACTCCCCAAGATTTTAATCACTATTGGCAAAGAAACTCATCATGCTATCTAAGATCTAGGATCTAGTGTTTCAGCTTTGTCAAAAGAATTTTATGATTTGCTAGAACTCACCAATATGGAAAAATGCACCATTGAACTTTCCCTTGCAGATCACTGCGCTAAAAAAGCATTGGGTATAGTAAAAGATGTAATGGTTGAGTTGCATATGACATTTGTGCCTGTTAATTTTATTATCATGGATATGGGTAGTAATACATCTAGTCCTATAATTTTAGGAAGACCCTTTCTAAGAACTTCAGGTGCTGTGATTGATTGTAAAGAGGGTAATGTTAAATTTCAGTTCCCTCACAAGAAACCCATGGAACATTTTCCTAGGAAAAAGGAAGCATTTGTGTATGATCTACCTCATGCTTTCCACATCACTTAAAAATCCAACGAGAGAAGCCTAGCTATATGGCTTTAAAGAAAGCGCTTTGTGGGAGCCAACCCATCTATTTTTGCTTTTGTTTTGGTTTTGTTATTGCATCATAGTGTTTAATAGAGTCTAAATAAATTGCTAAGTTTGACCCATTTTGGATGCCTTGAAATTCGTGACCATAGATGAAGTTGCAGTTTTCTGCAGAACACTTTTTACCATAAAAATCACTGACCGAGTTCTGTACGTCGGATTGCACTCATTTTTATGCCTAGATTTTCTGAATTTCATCCTCTAAAATCACGTAAATTGGAAAAAAAATCCTGACATGTCTAGGTGGTCGAATAATTCGCGAAAAGTTGCTCTTAGTTTTCTGTCAGAATCTGTCCTAGTTTGTTTAATGCATTCTTTTGTGTTTCAACTTGATTCTTTTGGATTGTTTGGAGATCATAGGGATGTATATCACGAAATTTGATTAATGGACAACTCAAATAAAAATTTGTTTAAGGATTCTACTGCAACTGAATTATCTTGTGCCACTAATGTCACCCATAGAAAAGAAATGGGAAGAGAGTTTTGTGTTTAAGTTATTTGACAGGGAATAGAGGAACATCACACTAGAATTATTATTGAATGGTGAAAAACATAAGCTTGGGGATGTTACCCTATTGGATTTAGCAAGTCTCTGGTTTGCAAACCTCTAAACTTTGTTTTATGAGCAACATAAGATTTTCATTTGAACTTGTAGCATCATCATATAGATTTGCATTAGTTTTTTGCTTTGTTTTTGTTTTAATAATGAGGCCACCACTCTATTTTCGTATTTGAGAGTATTGAAAAGCTACTGGTATTATGAAGTATTGAATAAAATTGGATGCTATATAAAAAGGGGAAGGGAAATAAAATTGCAACAAAAGTAGTGCAAATTGTGTATGATCCATGTGCTTTGTTGATTGATCATTTGCACGTGCCATATTTAGTACTAGCTCTTATTTTCATGCATAGGTGGACAATGATATGTTATGTTGTTTAATAGAAAATGATTAGCACTATGGACACTATTGCATTTTTACCATCTCCCAAAGCCAAAAGAAATAAAGCACTCAAGCAAAGACTTGTTGCATCCAATTACCATTAGCCAAACTTTCTCCACCAAAGGCCACCATATCTACCTATATAGCAAATTCTATTCCAAGTATAGTTTATGTGTCATGCCATTGAATTCAAAATTACTTCCCAATTTGTGTAACTCATAGCTCATGGCAAAGTAGTCCTAAAAAAACTATTGTGATAAGCTTTATGTAAGTTTAGGTGTATTACTTGTTATAAGTTGCATTGCTATGTGATAACCATGATGTCATGGGGAACACTTTATCAACATGTCTTTGTTGAAATCATGTTTAAACCATGCTATGAATGCTCATCTTGGACGAAATAAATGGGATTATCATGTTTAGATTGGAGTATGCATAGATGTTAGAGAAGAACATTGGGCCGCCAACTGAACCCATGCACACAAAAGTGACACATGGTGAACATTTCAGCATGGACAAAAATCCTCAAATCTCTTATGAGAATTACTGTTGTTGAATTGCTTAAAGCATTATAAGAGGAGTCCATATATCTGTTTTCCTTGTCTTCCCGGTATGGATGTCCTATTGTTGAGATTAAACAGTCTCCATAGGTCCTTTGTACAGGTGGCATGGAGGTACCCCTTTGTGATACTTGGTAAAAACAATATGCATATGAAGAAGGTCTATGGTAATCATTAGCTGAGTAAGACAAGGTGTGGGTACTAGTAGTATATGGGCATGAGGCATTCAACTTGTAGGAATTATTACACATAAAACCATACTTATTATTGTCGAGGTGTGGTCTCGGACATCGGGGATATCTGATACCCCCTTTTAGAGATTCGGCCAGGGGGTGAACAGCGCGCCGCAGGGCTTCACCGGTGTGGTTCTTCTTGCTCGATCTGTTCTTGAGATTCCTGGAGAGATCTCGGGGAAGGCTTCTCGAGGATCTTCCCGGATAGGAAAGGTAGTCAACACACGATATACCCAGGTCCAGGCCGCCCGGAGGCTAACAGCCCTACTCCTGCCTGTCTGCTCTTCCTTGTGATCTTGGATACAGATTACAAGGGGATCTAGTAGAGGAAGGCCTCCTTGCCGGGAAATCCCACCAAGGCAAGGAGGAGCTTCCCGGGTATGTCTAAGCTACCACTCACTACTGAGATGCTCGCCGTTACATGGCGGTGGCATCTCCTAACCTACTAAGGAAGAAGAGGGAGAGGTCATGCTCTCCTCTGTTCTCTTCAGCCTAGCTACTTGTTGCCGGAAGGCTCTCCGGGGTGAAGGAGTTTTCTCCCCGGGAGGAGGCCTCCTCTCTTCTCTTCTGGAGTCTATCTAATCTCTTCTCCGATCGGATCTCGTCTCCTTGGGAGGGCCTCTCCTTATCCTTAGGCCAAGGTCCTCCTCTTATAGCATGAGGGGATACCACAGGTGGCCTAGGATGCTCTGAAGGCTTGCCAGCTATCACCTTGTTCTGGAGCCTTCGGGCGGTCCTACGCGCACTGCCTTTTGACCGGTGACTTGTCCTTATCCTGATGTCGCGGAGCTCTGAACCTGGTGCCGGGGAGCTCCAAGCCTGGCCCCGGGTAACTCCGAACCTGGTCCTGGGCAACCTCGAGCCTCTTGCCGGGGGACCCGTGCCAGTCCTTACCTCGGGATGCCAGCGCAGGCCTTGTCCCCTTCTTCGTCCTTTATTCCCTGTAAAGTGGGTTCTCCCGTGGCTGGGCCATACCGGTCAGCTGGCTTTTACCTGCATGGTCCCTTTCCTTCCTTGGAGAAGAAGGGAGACATCCTTCCCGGGTTTCATAACCTTGGCGGGGAATGTGAGTGGGCCGCGCCGTCGAGCCCTGGGTACCCTGGTTCCCAGGGTACCAACAGAAGCCCCCGGGCGTAGTCCCAAATGGGCCGGACCCTTTGGGGCTACACCCAAAAGCGTGGGCCGCTTCCGGCACTCTCCTTTTAATATCCCAAACTGCTTCGTCTTCTTCCTTCATTCGAAACTACCGTTGTGGCAGTTCCAAAGAGGCGGAACCTTAATTCTTCATCTTCCTTCCGAGGGCTCCCAAGGGAGGATCCTCCTCCTCATGAGTGGCGTCGAGGTGTCGCGTTTGGGGAGAGCCCGAACTTCCTGCTACAGGGCCACGCGGTGCCTGGAGGAGGCCTTTTTCGGTGTCGGCCTTCGCGACCCATCGCGGTTGGAGGAGCTCCGATGCAGGGTTGCCGACAGTGGCCATGAGGGCGGAGCCACCTCCTCCGGCACCGGTGGTGGTCCACGGATGCCGATCTTTTCTTCCTTTATCGAAGCCGGAGCAGTGCCTCCCTTTTCCAGGTTCTTCCTGGCGGCGCTGGACTCCTACGGGATCCTTCTCCCTCAGCTGACTCCAGCAGCTGTGGCCGTGATGTCCTCATTCCAACACCACTGCGAGAACTACGTCGGGGTAATGCCCTCAGTATCTCTTTTCCGCCACTTCTTCTATCCGATGGCCTCTTGCCTCCGCTTTGTGTCGGGGAGGATCTCTTGGGCCCTCAGGTCGGAGAGGACCGCGGAATACCCAGAGGGGCAACCGTCGAATCCTCCTCTGGAGTGGCGGGATCAGTGGTGCTTTGTGGAGACTTCGTCCCCTCGCGTCTGCCTTTCCACCCTGTTGGATTCCTCCGTGGATGAGAGTCGATGGGGAGAGGAGTTCCCCATGGATTCTCAGCTGGAGCCCGTGGTGGAGCGCATTCGCCTTCTTCGCTCCCAGGGTCTGACCACTAGGGAGGTGATGAGGGACTTCTTTCTCAAGCGTTTGGCACCCCTGCAGGAGCGCTCTCACCTGGCCTGGGAGTACCAGGGCGAGTACGATGCTACCCGGCTGCAACAGGGCGGTGACTCGTTCATCGCTGATGTGGAGGTGGAGCTTCTTACTTCCAAATTCGTGGGTTCCGGGAAGCCGGGAGGCATTCCCGGGAGAATCCCGTCCTTGTGGGAGAGGGAAGATTCGGGCGAGATCCTCCTCCGCATGCCGAGCTGTGATGAGCACAGTGTGACGGGGCACGTATCTCGCTCTGCCTTCGATCTTCCTGAGAGCAGGAGGTCGATGAAGGACCCTTCCCGGGTTACCCCGAGAAGCTATGTGCCTGACCCTTCCGGGTCTTCGGGGTCTGCTGAGGATAGTTCAAGCCAAACGCCCGTAGTTTTTTTTTTTTGCGAACACGCAAAAGCTTTGCGTGTTACTTGCAATAGAAAGAAAGGAGGGAGAGTTACAGCGATTCCGGCATCGTAATGATGCGGTTACAAAGGGGTGGGGATGATGATTGGGCTAACACCAGAAGTTCCACACCATAGCAAAAACAGCGCCCAAGCACCCAAGCCTATGCCTATGCCCAGATTAAGCCCAGCCTTACAGCGCCGGAGAGCTTCCAGAGCTCCACCTCCTCGGCAATTCTTCTGCAGATCTCGCGGCTCGTGGCGGCAGTGCGTTGGAACACCCGGGCATTACGCTCCTTCCACAGCATCCAAACGGTGAGGAGCACCATGGAGTCAAAACCCTTCCGCTGCAGCCTAGGAACCCTCAAACGCGCCTCAGGCCACCACCCGATTAGGGTTGCGTCGACATCCGGCGTGAGGTGCTGGAGATTGCAACGACTAAGCGTGCTGTGCCAAATCTCACGGGCAAGCACACAGCGGACCGAGATGTGGTCTGCGGTCTCGTCCTCCTGGTCACAGAGCGGGCACCTGGTGTGAGAGTTCATGCCTCGACGGCGCATCCGATCCGCCGTCCAAATGCGGCGCTGCATCGCTAGCCACAGGTGCACCTTGCACTTCGCCGGCGCCCAAGCTTGCCAGATTGCTTTGCCGCATGGGAAGAACTCCAACCCACGAAGAACGCCCGGTATGCCGAGCTAGCAGAGTACGAGGCCGAAGGCGTCCACTTCCACAGCAGGCGATCAGGAGTCTCAGGTTGCAGCGCCACGCCCTGGAGAGCGTCCACCAGCTGGATGAACTGCACCAAAACGGGCACGGTTAGAGGTCCAGTGATGTCGTGAATCCACCGGCGATCCGTGAGCGCCTCATGCACCGTGCGGGTGCGGCGGGCCTGGGGGTCAACCGCCGCGAACAGCGCCGGCGCACGCAGCTTGACGGAGAGGGCGTCGAGCCAAGCGTCCGTCCAGAACAGCGCGAGGTTGCCGTCCCCGACCTCCACCCTGACAGACGCGTCAAACATGGCCTGAACTTCAGGTTCCACCTCCAATTGCAGACCTGTCCAACAGCCAATCTGCAGCTTTTGCAGCCATAACCATCTGATCCGCAACGCATACCCAAGCAGCTTCAGGTTGAGGATCCCGAGCCCACCAAATTCCACGGGCCGGCACACCTTGTCCCAGGCGACGAGGCACTGTCCACCATGCACTGTATCTGTCCCCTTCCAGAAGAAGGCGCGAATTCTCTTCTCTAGGAATGTAAGCAGCCACGGCGGAAGAGACAAAGCAATGGACAGGTATATCGGGATGGATGTGATGACCGATTTGATGAGCACGAGGCGGCCGGCGGTGGTGTAGAAACAAGCCTGTCCAGGAGTGAGCCGGCGACACACCTTATCAACGATAGGCTGCAGGCTTGCCTTGGACAACCGCTTGTAGGACAGCGGGAGTCCCAAATAGGTGCACGGGAACTCCTTAACGGCGCACGGGAAGTGCTGGGCGGCAACAGCAAGATGGTCATCCGTGCAGCGGATCGGCGAGACGGAGCACTTGGCCATGTTGGTGCGAAGGCCGGAGGCGCCGCCAAAGCAGTCCAGCACACCACGCACAAGCTCGAAGTCACGCGCTGTTGGAGAGACGAAGATGACGACGTCGTCTGCGTACATAGAAGCCCGAAAACGCACTCCACGGCAAGGCAGTGGAGATAGTATCTCAAGGGCCTCAGCTCGCCGGAGCGCGGCGTTGAGCACCTCCATGACGAAGAGGAACAACGTCGGAGATAGCGGGTCGCCTTGTCGTAGCCCACGCCGATGGTGGATCACCCTTCCCGGCACCCCATTAAGCAAGATTCTCGAGGATGCCGAGGAGAGGATGATGCAGACCCATCCGATGAACTTGAGACCAAACCCCATATGCCGCAACACCCGGATCAAGAACGGCCAAGATACCGAGTCGAACGCCTTTGAGATGTCCACCTTGAGGAGCATGGCGGGTGTGCGACCAACGTGCAGCGCCCTGGTCGTAAGCTGTACCATCTTGAAGTTGTCGTGGATGGACCGCCCCTTCACAAATGCCGATTGATTCTCCGCGACCAACGCCGACAGCCGGGGGGCGAGGCGATTCGCAAGCAGCTTAGAGAAGAGCTTGCCGAAGCTGTGCGTGAGACTAATCGGCCTGAAATCCTTGACCTCAGAGGCGCCGTCCATCTTGGGCAGCAGCACTACCACAGCATTGTTCAGCTTCGACATGCCGCGAGATTGCAACGCATATAGGTGCTGCACCGCGCGGAGGACGTCGGACTTGATGATGGGCCATGCGGCTTGGAAGAATCGGCCCGAGAAACCGTCGGGCCCAGGGGCCTTGTCCACCGGCATCTCTTTGACGGCGGCCCAAACTTCTTCCAGCGAGAAAGGCCTGTCAAGCTCGGCAAGGTCCAGCGACGGTAGACCCAGGAATTCCAGGTCGATGTCGTGCTCTCTCGCGAAGTCTGAACCAATGAGCCCTGAGTAGAAATTGTACAGCATATCTTCCTTGTCATCATGATTTACAGCCACGTTTCCGTCCTGAGCAAGGGCTACGATGTGGTTGTTGCGTCGCCGTTGCCTAGCCCTCATGTGGAAGTACCGCGTATTGGCGTCACCCTCGGCGAGCCAGAGCACACGGGAGCGATGCCGCGCAATGGTCCGCTCAAGGGAAGCCAGGCCAAGGGCTTTCAGCTTCAGTTCGGCACGGAACGCAAATTCAGCATCCGAGAGCACCCGAGACTCCTGCGCCACATCAAACCGGAAGACAAGTTCCTTGGCGATGAGAAGTTGCCGGCGGACACTGCCAATGTGTCGATCACTCCAGGATTGCAGGGCTCTCGCCGTACGGCCCAACAGCAGGTTTAAGCGAGCAAGGGGGTCCAGATGCTCGGGCGCAGCCCAAGCCTGAGCGACAGCGTCCAGGAACCCGTCGTACTTGATCCAAAAAGGCTCGAACCTGAACCTGAAACAGCGCGGTGTCTGGAGATCCGTGTGCAGGACGATGGGGCAGTGATCCGAGGCCAAAGATGCCCCAGCCCTCAGCAGACAATTTGGGAACCTTTCCTCCCAATCAGCCGTGTGGAACCAACGATCCAATCTAACCAGCGTAGGCACCCGGCGCTCGTTGCTCCACGTGTACCGACGCCCATGCAGGTTCAACTCGGACAGCTCAAGATCGTCCAGGAACCTTCGAAACCGAGCCATCCAGCGCCTATCGAGGTTCGCAGTGTTCTTGTCGGCCGCCTGGTAGATGAGGTTGAAGTCTCCCGTCAAAGACCACGGCCCTGGATGCAAGGCACGGAAGGTGCGCAACTCCTGGAAGAACAGCAGTCGATCGGCGGTGGCGAAGGGGCCGTAGACAACCGTCAGCCACCAAGGTGGTGAGGGGTCACATCGCTGCCTAAGCCGCACCGAGAGAGCGAAGGAATGAAACGCAACCCCGGACACCTCCCAAACGGACGTACGCCACGCGATGAGGATCCCGCCCCTCGTGCCAACAGCCGGTATCGAGAAGTGCTCGAAGCCAGACCCAAATAGCCGGAGGATGAACTGAGCATCAATGGCCTCCAATTTTGTCTCCTCGATGCAGATCAAGGAGGCGTGCTCATCCCTGACCGTGTCTCTCAGCAAATCACAGCGCGCGGTGGAATTGAGACCACGGAAATTCCACCCGAAAATATTCTCATTTGGTGTAGACATAGGGAAACATGTGCAACAGCCAAAGAGAAACGGCGGCCTAGCAGGCCGGCTCAACCTGCGCACTGTGCGCAGCGACATCGACACCCGAGGCTGAACCACGCGAGAATAGCTCGCGAAGGGCTTGCAACCGATGCTCAAGGACCTCGTCGGTGAAGAAATTCCTGTAGCGCTCGAGGGTGCCATCGTCGATCTGCTCCGGGCGATCCGCAAGGCCAAGCTTGCAGATGATGGCCTTTTGAGCCCAGGACACCGTGCCGGGCACCTCATTGCCACAAACCAAAGCAATCCGGCCACTCCTACGCGGAAGCAGGGGAAGCGGGGTCACGTTCGGAGGCGGTTTTAGAAGCGGCTTGGGCAACGGCTGTTGGCAGGACTGCAAGTACGTCGTCACGGCCAGCGGTAGATCATCGCTGGGGGACGGAGAGATGGGCACCTCAAACCATTCGGCGGCTGTCCCGTCAGAGCGTGTGCCGATGGCATCGGGGTGCAGCCAGGATGAATCACTCGTGGAGAACAGGCTGCAAGGCTCGCGTGGGCTAGCGACGGAAATTGGCGACTTGGGTGAAGGAGAGCCAAATGCAGCCTCCACCATCAGCTGCGTGCCATGGACGCAAGATCCGCTGGACCCCGCAGGCGAGCACGGCGGCACGGGAGTGGCCGGTCCACGCTCCAAAGTTGGATCCAAGGCAGCCTCAGGCAGCGGCGACAGACAAGGATGCATCTGATTGGCCAGCTCATCCCGCTTTTTCAGCACCAAAGTGGTCTGGTCTTCTTCCACCACGGATGGCGCCAAAACTGCAGCAGCCGCAGGCGACAGGTCTCGGCTTTCGCTTTGCACGGCAGCTCCAAGCTGTAGGTCCTTGTCCTGACCTGCAGATGGCGACGAAGCGTCCACTGCCTCCGCTGACACCGGCAAAGCGGCGTTATCGGCCAGCTCCAACGGGCCGGAAGGCACCACATCGCACACATTGGTAGTGGCAATGGGGCCCTCAACGGCCTCCACAGGGGCACGTGGTACCCAGCGAGTGGACGCCTGTACAGGGCCCACCTCCCTCCGGTTCCGAGCGCGGCGGCGGCGGCGGCGCGCGGCGCGTGAAGAAGCGTCGTTCGCACCAGCCGGAGCAGCAGGAGTAGCAGCGTCGTCAAGTGGCTGGCCAGCAGCAGGTGGGCCATCTGTCCTTCGGCGGCGGCGACGCCGACGACGGTGGCGCGGCGCGGCGGCGGAGGAGGGGGATCGGGTGGGCCGCCGTGCCCAGCTTCAGAGCCCGAGCCACGGCCATCACCTGAGCCGCCATCATCAGGGCCAGGGGAACGAGGCCGCGCCACCCGACGAAGCTTGATGCCGATATCATAATGCAGCAGGTTGCGTGCGGTCGCGTCGGCCGGAGCCGGTCCTGGCGGCGCCTCGTCCGGTATGGCCAAGATCCGCTTTTCCGGGATAAGGCCCGGGTTCGCAGTCCAAGCAGACAGCCGGAAACGCCGGAGGTCGTGGCGCAGAGTGGTCTCGTCAGCGATGGAGTCGATGCAGCACGAAGAGGACAGCAGGGAGGCGGCGGTGGACCGGAGCCATGCGTGCGCCGGGATGCCCTCGACGTCAAGGTCGACCTTGTACCGCATGGTGGCGCACGTTGCCTGGGCCTGGGGCGTCCAAGGCTTGAGCCGCAGCTCGAACGAAACCGCGGGGATGACAGGGTTGGCGATGGCGCGGTCACGGTCCTCCAACCTGTCGAACAGCACGAGGCACGCCTCCGGCGCGATGGTGTGCACGGAGAAGTCCGAGATCGAAATCGTCAGAACCTCGGCAAGCAGCGCGGCGATGACGGAGTGGCTGGCGCTCCCACGAGCCACCGAGACCAGAACGGCGCGCTGGAGGCGCAGCACCTCCGCGTCAATGACGGGGGAGCGGTCGATGATGCACAACTCCGGGATACGGTCCACTGCGTCAGGCTGCGCACACGGCGGCGACGGGGCGACGAGGAGCGACCTGGGCGGAGGGATTGGCGGTGTAGGCTCCCTGGACGCCGAGGACGTGTCCTCACTTGGCTGCCGCGACGCGCGCTGACGCACGGCGGGCGGCGCCCGGCGCTGCCCATCCCCATCGCTGTGAGGGGTGCGCGGGCGCTTGCAGTCCCGAGCGAGGTGGAGCGTGCTTTTGCAGCGGAGACAGCGAGTGGGCTGGGTACAGTCCTTACGCCGGTGCTCCTCGGACATGCAGTTCAGGCACTTGCCGTCCAGCTCGATGACGAGAGAGCGCCGAGGCGGGGGGGACGGCGGGGCGGGTAGAGAGGTGCGGCGACGGCGCCGGGGACCCGCCACCAGCCATCCCTCGGCGTCCGGCACGGGGCGCGGGCGCGGCGCCTCGCGGCGAGGAGGGGCGCGGGCCGCAGGGCAGCGCGACGGCGTCGCAGCGGCGGAGGATGGACGGCGCGACGACTGCCGAGTGGCCAAGGGGCGCGCCCTGGGCTCCATGGCTGCGACGCCCGCGTAGGAGGGGCGCGGACCCGCCGGAGGGGAAGCTGCGGCGGAGGAGCATGAGCTAGAGCTCGGGCTCGACTCCATCCAGCGGCGCTCCCGCTCGGAGATCTGACGCGGCTCCACTACCACCGAGCGCAGGAGAGACGGCGCGGCCATGGAAAGGGGAGGGGAGGTGAGGTGGGCTAGCAGGAAGGGGCTGGGGAAGGTGGGCGCGGCGGCCGGAGTGGCTAGGCGCGGCGGCGGAAGGTGGTGGGCACGGTGGCTAGGCGCGCGGAGAGGAGAGCCATCTTTTCACGTGAAACCCTGGTCTTTTCACACGCTGTTCTGTTGTCAAGGGCGCGCAGGGATTGGCGCTCAAACGCCCGTAGTTATCTCCGACACAAGCGAAGATGAGGAGGATCAGCACCCCTTGGCTCCCTTTGGCCCCGCTTCTTCAGGCGCTGCCGTGTGGAACCAAAGGGTTCAGCTTCTCCTAGCCGGGATCTGCCGTCGGATCCGGGGGGCCCGCCGAGGTACAACAGGGACAATTTTCTCCTCTTTGTTAACTGCTTGTTTATCATGGCTGACACTCGGTTTTTGGCAGGCCTTCGGAGAGGCAGCTGCCGCAGCCCCCGGGCTCGCAGCCTGGTATCGCCACGGGGGAGCGACACTTCCCGGGAAGCCAACCGTTCTTCCCGGGGCACTTCCACGATCTGCTCCCCCTGCCGCGGCGGAGGGTCCGGTGGGACCCCTGGGCTCCGACCCAGCTCCTTCTCCTCAGTCGTAAAGGAGCTGAAGGAGCTGGAGCGCGAGACGCGCGTCCGGGCTTCGGTGCTACTGACGCGCGAAGCAGTCGTCCGGCACCGGGAGGAGGCTTCAGCAAAGCGAGAGTCTTTGCTCCAGGATCGCCCCTCTCCTTCCCGGGGCGCTTCCCGGAAGCTTCTATCACTCGGGCCGCCTGCCCGGGGGTGAGCGTCCGGATAGCAGACGCGCATCGGGAGCTCGCCGCGCTCTCCGACATGCTCACCATGGAGACGCTCAAAGCTCGCGAGCTGGAGGCGCACCGCTCCATGCTTCAGGAGAAGGTTCGAGAACGGCGCGCTGACCAGCTCATGGCGGATAGACAGCTGGCCTAGTCCCGCCAACAAGTAGTTGCTGCGAACACAACGCTGGCCGTCGCTCGCGAGCGGCTGTCTGTAGCCGAGGAGCAACGGGAGCGTGGCGTCTCATATCTCTGCCGGCTGGCTGAGAGTCTTTCTCAGTCGCTGGTAGACTCCAGTAATAGCCCCCTGCTTCCTGTCCCTGTTTCACAGGCCACTCCGACGCATGCGCTCAGGGAAAGGATCACCAGGGTGTCGGGAGAGCTGGTGGCCATCCTTCGGGCGCCAGGGAGCCAAACGGACCACCTGTCCGAGGCTCACACCCGGGAAGCCGCTCAGTTTTTGCTGTCACGGTTTCATCGGGTGGATCCGAGCCTTCAACTGAGCCAGCTGGTTAGTGAAGAGTCCTCCCGACCCCAGGGGACGATCCCGTCGACCGTGCCTCCCGCGGTCGAGGAGGTCTTGGCACTCCTTTTGTCTAGGCCGGAGCGAGAGGAAACCGGGGCTCCAAGTCGCTCCGCCGACGTACTTTAACTCTGTCTGTAATGTTGATGTATCCACTTACTTGATCGATTGTTCATATCTCATGCCACACAAATACTCGCCTAAATCAAGCTGGTCGATTTGTTGCTTTGTATTTCGGGCCGGATGTTTCCCGGGAAGAGCGCACGCTTGGCGCTCCTCCTCCTTTTTCTTGTTACCATTTTTCTTTCTCTCTTTTTGTTTTGGAAAATCTACTCCCGGGTTCCTTCGGAAATGAAATAGATGCATGTCAGCCCCCGATGCGACTTTGAAAGGATTCCCGACACGCATACCACCTCGTCACGAACGACATAACTGATCTCTCGAACGCTTAAGATGCGCACCGTTGTAGCCAGGAACCAGGCGGTCAAAGGATCAGGAAACCTATCCGGCTCTCTCGAATGGCGTCCTAAGCGCGCAGTAACACCAGTCTGAGGTGGGCAAGGGGACCGGCCCCCCTGCTCCTTGGGGTGCACCGCCTATTAGTCGCCGTGCGCAGTCGAGAGAGACACGTTAGCCCGCCCATGTTTCTTGACGGGCCCTCCAAGCCCGCGCACCCTCCGGACCGTGTGCCTCAGAATGGATCCGAGATCCTCCACGGGGGATTCGCCTATTGAGAGGGCCTTGCGCAATCAAGAACCATGTTGATGGTGGATGAAACCCGCGTGTGTGGGGGTCTCCATAGGAAATGAATACCTAACCACGAGCCCACTGGACGAATCCTATGGGCCGGCATGGGGATCCACTCCTGTTGAAACCGTCCAGCCCCGGGGATGTGTCCTTTTGCCACAAGATTACCGGGATTACCCATGCCCTCTCCCGTATGCGAGATTACCGGGTTGACCCATGCTCTCTCCCGCATACGAGATTACCGGGTTGACCCATGCTCTCTCCCGCATACGAGATTACCGGGATTACCCATGCTCTCTCTTGCGAAGCCACAATCTCCCAGGGAGCCCGTCACGCCAGTTGCCCCATCTAGTTTTTCCCGAAGAGACCCTTTTTGCGCGTGTGACGGGATGAGCCGAGACTACCAGCAAGCGAACACGATCCAGTCGTCCTCCCCGGGGAGGAGGTACAAAAAGGACCGAGGGGGACTCCCACGTCGACCAGAGCAGCGCCAGCCGCCAGGCTCGGTAGCCAGTCGAGCGGGCACAGAGCCAACACTGATGGTGCGAGTAGTGAGAGTCAGCCCGGGCTTTCACCCGACCCGCTTACACGGCAGTCTAGACTTCCTGGCCTATGCCTCGCGCAAAAAGTGAGAGTAGCGATCTTTACCTTAACGGATTCGCTGTCCTTCCTATCATCCTGCCGGGAAGGCGCCCCTTGGCCTTCCCGGGCTTCTCGACCTTCCCGGGCCTCTTGACCTTCCCGGAGAAGATCTCTCCATCCTTCTGTCGCACTTCTAACTTCCACTCCGCTTCGCAACCGCCGGGGCAGCCATTGATTTCCCCAACGGCATTTCTCCTTGACTGCTCGCTTCCTCTGGGTCTGGATGCCACCTGGATGGTTTCCCGGTTACCGAGGTGTCACGCACCCGTTGCAACGGCGCCTCGAGGCGCGGGCCGTGTTACTGCGCCGGCTGGGGGCTATATAGCGGGGGACGCATGGAGGTACTAGTCGAAGGCTACGGGCGCGGCTTTCTCACGACCGGGTGGTCAGACTTCGCCACCCGCTATCAGCTGCGTGCCGGTTCGGCCTTCGCTTCCGCTACGAGGGCCACCATTGCCTCCAGGTGACGGTCTTCGACGAGTCCGGTCGCCGCCGCTATCACCTGGCTCCGTACAGTGATGACGACCCCGAGTGGCAGGGGTACTGGGAGCGCTACGAAAAGCGGATCAGGCGCCGCCGGTGAAGTTCCCCTCCGGGCGGCGAGGCGGAGGCTAGGCCAGCTCCGCCTGGGCCGCTGCCAACCTGGCCCGGGCCCCCTTATCTTCGCGGGGACGCCCTTTAGTATCTTAGATCTAGAGCTTACTGTAAACTCTCTTTTGATCTGCATGATTGTAATCTGGGTCTGACGACCTGGGGACGAGAAGTCACCCGTCTTCGCCATTTTATTGCTAAGTGCGCCTTGGATGCCCGTGAGGGTCGAGCGCCCTCACCGTGGCTCCCTTTTCTCCCCGGGGACGCCTTTATCCGGAGGTACCTTACACGGCAGTGGCCCAGCGCGAGGACGTGGGCCGCGTCGTGAAAGGCGTCGACAGGGGCAACCCCCCGTCAGATCTGTGGCCACGCCTAGGGTGATGACTTGCCCTGCGGCCTACAGGCGGTATTGCCGTCGACGCGGGTGGCTCTCATCATGTCGCAGGGGGCGCGCTCGAGCGGGCGTCCCCAGAGCGAAGCAGACGGCTTGCGCGTAGACGACGTGGGTGTCGACGTAGGCGACGCGTTCGGCGCCAGAGGCGACATAGGCAGCGTGCGCGACGCCGGAGACGATGTAGGCAGCGTGTGCGACGCTGGAGATGAGGTAGACAGCGTGAGCGATGCTAGAGACGATAGACGGCGTGCGCGACGCCGGTGACGATGTAGATGATGTGCCCGATGCCGGAGACGATGGCGCGACCTGGTGAAGTCTTGCAACGGCTTCACCCCCCTACCTAGCACGTCAGATGTCGAGGTGTGGTCTCGGACATCGGGGATATCTGATACCCCCTTTTAGAGATTCGGCTAGGGGGCGAACAGCGCGCCGCAGGGCTTCACCGTGCGGTTCTTCTTGCTCGATCTGTTCTTGAGATTCCCGGAGAGATCTCGGGGAAGGCTTCCCGAGGATCTTCCCGGATAGGAAACGTAGTCAACACACGATATACCCAGGTTCAGGCCGCCCGGAGGCTAAAAGCCCTACTCCTGCCTGTCTGCTCTTCCTTATGATCTTGGATACAGATTACAAGGGGATATAGTAGAGGAAGGCCTCCTTGCCGGGAAATCCCACCAAGGCAAGGAGGAGCCTCCCAGGTAGGTCTAAGCTACAACTCACTACTGAGATGCTCACCGTTACATGGTGGTGGCATCTCCTAAGCTACTGAGGAAGAAGAGGGAGAGCTCATGCTCTCCTCTGTTCTCTTCAGCCTAGCTACTTGTTGCCGGAAGGCTCTCTGGGGTGAAGGGGTTTTCTCCCCGGGAGGCCTCCTCTCTTCTCTTCTGGAGTCTATCTAATCTCTTCTCCGATCAGATCTCGTCTCCTTGGGAGGGCCTCTCCTTATCGTTAGGCCAAGGTCCTCCTCTTATAGCATGAGGGGATACCACAGGTGGCCTAGGATGCTCTGAAGGCTTGCCAGCTATCACCTTGTTCTGGAGCCTTCGGGCGGTCCTACGCGCACCGCCTTTTGACCGGTGACTTGTCCTTATCCTGATGTCGCGGAGCCCTGAACCTGGTGCCGGGGAGCTCCAAGCCTGGCCCCGGGTAACTCCGAACCTGGCCCTAGGCAACCCCGAGCCTCCTGCCGGGGGTCCCGTGCCAGTCCTTACCTCGGGATGCCAGCGCAGGCCTTGTCCCCTTCTTCATCTTTTATTCCCGGTAAAGTGGGTTCTCCCGTGGCTGGGCCATACCGGTCAGCTGGCTTTTACCTGCATGGTCCCTTTCCTTCCTCGGAGAAGAAGGGAGACATCCTTCCCGGGTTTCATAACCTTGGCGGGGAATGTGAGTGGGCCGCGCAGTCGAGCCCTGGGTACCCTGGTTCCCGGGGTACCGACAATTATCACTACCATTGACATGAGTGACACCTTCCCAAAATCATTTTATTCTTATTAGTATTATCAATGTGCTGCATGTATACTCCATGCTTAGTTTCAATATCCACCTCCACTTAGAAAAAGAAAAACAAAGAATAAAAATTCCACTTAATGCTTTATTGTCCATGGAGCTTTTTATTTGCTCTTGAACATTATGATCTATTGTTGGACATGTATGAAGTGAATGGGAACTATCACTTGATCTCTCATTTGCTTGTTGTTGAGGGACGACCTCGGCAATGCCCTCACGTTGAGGACTTGAGTTCGGGGAAAGTGACATGCTGGTGGTTTCGAACGGCGTACAAGCAAACAGGCGGCACAAAGACGAGGATTTACCCAGCTTCAGGCCCTCGATAGAGGAAACCCTACGTGTTGTTTTGCTTATAATTATGATGGAGGTTACAATCTCACCGAGATGGCAGCGAGGTGCTTGGCTATGGTGGCTAGGGTTGCTAGATTGCGATGTGTCCTTCCTGGAGGCCTCTCCCAGCCTTTATATACTAGGCTAGGTCTCGAGTTACCGTCCAGGTCGGTTACAATTCGATGTTTACTTGGCGTGGAAGTATATTCCTGCCTTTTAAATGACATTCTATCTTTATCGGAGTCCACCTTCCCAACGGGAGTCGAGTTTCCATAAGGTGCGCCTGTCTTCGGGCTTCTATTCTTTGAGCCCAGCCCATATCGCCATGGGCTAAGACCTTCTTCATGTCCTTTATCGAATACAGGGTAGATCATACGATAGAGTCATATCACTACAACCCCATCAGTAGCCCCGAGTTTCTAGGGGAGTTGTAAACTCGCGTAGAAACCCAAGCATTTGATTACCAGTTGAACCTTCGACATTATAAATCATAGCCTGAATGACTCAGGATATAGTTGATTAAAATATTCATCAAGTCGTAGGGATATGATTATGTGCCCGGCTGCAGAATGAACGCGACCAGTAAACCTATTGGAAACATCATAATCTACAGTCAAACTCGAGTCCCCGGGCTCGAATCCGGAAGCTAGGTGTAACTCGACCTGTGCCGCTTGAGGCCTTACCGAGGTTCGAGCTCTTGCGAATTGTTCATAGCCTGACGCGTCCGTCAGGGATTTCTCGCGAGTGTTTACGCGGTATAAGCTGGTAGAGCGTTGCTTCTATACCAGTGCCTTCAGAGTGGATCATGAGGTCTTACCTATGCGAGTGTTTATGCGACTTCGGGTTCAATCGCGTTGCGAGACCCGAAAAACGAGGGGTCCCACCACCTAATCATCCGAGGGGGATTTGACCCAGTCACTCGGCGAGGCTGGCCATCTCTCGTGATATGAAATTCATACAAGGTGCTCGCCTTCCTTAAGGTCACCATCAAAGCATTTAATAAGGCGGCAGCTCATAAACCAATCTTCGGAATAGGATGTCCAACCTCCCCTTCACGCATCTTTCCCGGAGAAGCCCCGAGTCTACGAGCAATCACCTGCGCGAAGCACCAGACTCGGGTTGTACCTCCAGGCTTCAGCCATTATAAGGTGACAGATTAAACCGATGTCCGACCTTCGATGAGGCCTTGGATTCTTGCTTCTTATCTCCTTTGGTACTGCTGACGTCAGGGATGACCACCCATCCACTGAACCAGGCTACTGCAGCGCTTGACATGACCTGACGGCCCGGCCCCACCAGTAATCATAATGGTGGAAGAGATTTGACCCGCTCAGTCTGCACGGGAATCGAGGCGTCTTCCTCGGTTACTTCCCTTCTTTTCGCCCGTAGTAAATAGTCGCTGTTATTCTTTTAACTAGCCATTCCGAAAAACGCGTGGATTTCTCCACGTGGCACGTTAGGTTTCACATCAACGGTGAGAAAGGGGCCGTGTCCTCTGGCTTTCACCCTTAACAGGTTTTCCCCTATCTCACCACTCAGTCGTTCTCGCATTGCAGTCTCATCTCCCCATCGCCGCCGTGCACTAGTCTCTCATACACCCATCTTCTTCCTCTAGCCACCTCTCCCAAGCGCCATGGGGAAGAACTCCGGGAAAGCAGATGCCACCGAGGGCACCGCCGCGAAGGGTAAGAGGGCTAGGACCGCCTCCGAGGCCGTCACGATGGAGATACCAATGATCGGACAAGGTATGGTTGATACCAATGATCGGATCTCGGACAAGTAAAATATCGCGAAACAAAAGGAATTGGTTGCAACGTAAAAGGTTCACGCGATCACTAGTTCATCGTTGAGTAAGTGGGAGTTATTATGGATCTCCAGATCCCGCTAATAATTATTGATTGGAGAAGTGTCTCGATCATGTCCACTTCATTCAGGAACCGTAGGGTGACACACTTAAAGTTCGTCGACGCGGTTGAGTGGATACGGAACGCTGGAGAAAAGAATGGACAACACAGGAATTATTTTGACATACTGCCGAAATAAGTTTTGGTATATCAAAATTATTGCAAGGAGAAAATTATTAATGTATGTTCATTGAATGAAGTATTCATTAATGAAGTGTTCATTGAATGAAGTATTCATTAATTGAAGTGACATTAAATCAAGAGAATTAAAATTGTTTTAATGGGAAAACTCTTGGATTTTGAGTGGAAAGTCCACTAAAATTATGAGGCTTGAGTGGAGGTGAGTGGGAGCTCCACCCACATGATGAGGGGAGAGGTGGGGGCACCTCTTGGGGCGTGATCCCCTTGGGGCTGGCTGCCTCCCCTCTTCCTATATATAGTGGTGCTCTCACACCTTGTCAAGGTTGCTCTCCGACATGCCCTTTGGTTGGCATCTTCCTCCCTTGCTTAGCTGATCCACCTCACGTGCGGTTGCTTAGGCGAAGCCCTCCTCAAGAGTAGTCTCCACCCCCACCATCATGCCGTAGTGCTGCTGGAGTTCCCGAGGATCCACTACTTCCGCTGCCCAACTGGAGCAAGGGACGGAGGTCGTCGTCAACCTGTACGTGTGACCGATCACGGAGGCGCTGCCCGTTTGTGGCGCTGATCTTCACAACCTTGAGGTCGGGCGTGTACATTCTACACCAACCACGTTCGTTTGCGGGAACGTTATCCCGCTACCGGTCTTCGAGGGTGAGTCCTTCTGAAACCGTTACAAGTATCTCCTAGATTCGATCTTGATGTGTTGCAAACCGTAGGAATTTTTTTGTTTTCCATGCAACGAACCCCATCAGAGACAACCATGAACCGAGCAAAGCCATGCACCGGTAGATGAACTGCATAAGATAAGAATTTTTATCGTTAGAAACCTTGTCATTCCTACATAGCCAAAGCGACCAAATAATGGCAATCGCTCCCACCCTGATAATAATTTTAAACCTATGATCCACATCATTAAGCCAGTTGCCAAAAATATTTGCAACTCTACGTGGCGGGTATAAGGAAGTCCCTATCTGAATGATTGACCATATAGATCTCGCAAACTGACAATGGAACAATAAGTGCTTAATTGTCCCGTCCTGCTGACAAAAGACACATTTCTTACATCCAGGCAGTTGCGTTTGGTAAGGTTATCTTTCGTAAGAATAACGCCATGGCGAAGCTACCACGCAAAAACCTTAGTTTTCAGCGGTATCTTCATCTTCCAGATGGACTTATTATTAAGTATCAGATCAACTGGTTGGATCATTGCTTTGTACATGGAACTTACCAAGAATTTACCATTTTCGGTAAGGTTCCACATGAACTCGTATACCCCCGGAGCCAGATGGACTGACACTACTAGGAAAACGCCTATCAGTGGCGCACCATTTTGCAATTCTGTGGCGCATGGGGGGTGCGCCACAGAAGTCACGCCACTAAAATGTGATTTATGTGGCGCACGGCCCCATGCGCACCAAGCTGTGATGCGCCACAGAAATATTTCTGTGGCGCACCAAGCTGTGGTGCGCCACAGTTTTTTTTGAATTAAAATAAGGCGGTCAGATCTGGATCTAGGGCCGCCGGAATTTCGCCGGATTTTTTTTAAAAAAGGGTGGAGGAGGGGGGTCGAGGTGGGTGGGTGGAGGAGGAGGCCGTCGGAGGCAGTCGAGGAGGGGGTCACCGGAGGTGGTGGAGGAGGGGTTCACCGGAGGATGAGGTCGTCGGGGTGGTGGAGGAGGAGGTCGTTGGAGGAGGAGGTCGCCGGAGTTGGTGGATGAGGAGGTCACCGGAGTTGGTGGAGGAGGAGGAGGTCGCCGGAGTTGATGGAGGAGTAGGAGGAGGAGGTCGCCGGAGTTAGTGGTGGAGGAGGAGGAGATCACCGGAGAGGAGGAGGAGGGATGAGGGATGAGAAGAGGAGAGGAGAAGTGGAGGGGAGGAGAGGAGAAGTGGAGGAGAGGAGGAGGAGGGAGGAGGGATGAGAAGAGGAGAGGAGAGGAGAAGTGGAAGAGAGGAGGAGGAAAAGGAGAGGAGGAGGAAGAGGAGAGAAGGATGGAGGAGAAGGGAAGTGGAGGAGAATGGAAAGTGGTGGAGAGGAGGAGGAGAAAAGAGAGGGAAAAGGAGGCCAGGGCGCCGGATTTTGAATCGTATAGAACAATTCTGTGGCGCACCTAGGGTGGTGCGCCACAGAAAAAATTGCCAATTTTTTTGCAGGATATTTTTTTGACTTTGCCGTAACTTTTTACTCTTTTTGAATTTGTGTATTCTGTGAATTTCAAAATGGCCAAAGGCCGTCGAATTCGTTTGTAGAATTTCCCCCGGTCATTTTGATATATTACACATTTTTTCCGACATCGTATGCAGAAACAGCGGCCATTTGAATTTTTCATGACGATTTTTTGCATAATACATCGAAATTCATGTTTTTCATTTTTTCCCTACAAGTATATCACTTAATGTAAGTACAGTTCAAAATATTTTATTTTTTGAAGTTTTTATAATTTTCTGTGATTTTTTTGAACACTAAAAATGGCGATCCACGAGAGGGGGTGTGGACGGTTGGAAAAAATTCTGTGGCGCACCAAACTCCATGCGCGCACCAAGCTTCATGCGCCACAAAAATTTGCAGAAATGGCCAACCCAATGATTGGATGCGGCCCCACCACATTTCTGTGACGTACTAGCCTAGGTGCGCCACAGAAATACTACTTTTAGTGACGCACGGCCTCAAGGTGCCCCAAAGAAAGGCCACACTTTAGTGGCGCATGGCTGAGAGTGCGCCACAAAAAAAAATTAGTGGCGCATGCAATCTTGGTGCGCCACAGAATGGCCACCTATAGCTGTTTTCCTAGTAGTGTGATGCTAATCTCTGTAGCAAATCGTTCCAAGATGCCAACTGGGGTCCAACAAGATCACGCCTTAACGTCATTGTCAGTGGGACCAATTCCATCACCTTGGCTAAGGTATCACCCTTATGACGAGGGTGGTATTTGCTAACCACTTATCCTCCTAGAACTTTATCTCAGATCCATCCTTAATGGAGAAAGAGCTATAAGGGAAAAGATATTTCTTTTTCGCCATGAGACCAGCCCAAAAATAAATTTTCAACAACTACAAACTTTTCATGCCGAAGAAGTTTCGCCCTCTGCTCGCCCGAAGCAGTATGATCAAATCAGTGGGCGGCATTTCCAACATGTCAATCTGTAGTAATTAGTCTATACTGCCATGACACAAAACCAGGCAAGCTTTCAAATCCAACATCAATCGATCTCAAAAGAAGAAGAAAAAATCAATCGGTCGCCGTGTGAGGACGTGCAATGTGTTTTTAAATCCGGAAAGTAGAAAAATAGAGACGGTACTTTTATTAAGCAATAATACGAAGAAGGGTTCTGGCAATTTGAGTAAACAAAAATAAAAACAAATGACAGTGTGTTGCAACTTGCAAGGTCTGAGATGCTGTATCTATCGTTCTTGCTCCCATGTAAAAAGGTATTCTCCAATCAGTTTATATATATAGGATATAAAAGAGAGATAAGTTTCAGTTCCTAAACTTATGAACAACTACGAATTTGGTACTTAGTCACAAACAAGTTCCAATATATCTGTTTATATAGGATACAAATAAAAGAGAGATAACTAAATCTTCCATACTGGATAAGTTCCGTTCCTCTGCTCGCAGTATTCTTAAATCAGTGTGGTGGGGGGGGGGGGGGGGGGGGGGGGGGGGTTCAACATGGCAACTTGTAGGAGTTTGTCTGTACTCCGTGTCAATGGTTCCAACATGTCACAAAATTAACCAGGCAAGTTTGTTTTTGTTGTTCTGGTAAACGTGCAATAACGTGTCACAGCTAAGCCTAGTTTGAAAATCCAACATGGAATCAAAACATGAATTGGTTCCCGTGTGAGGACCTGCAGTTCTCGAAAACAAAACAAACCAGAGAGAGCAGACTTGGAAATAATAATACGAGGGACATGTACTTCCCATGGTCCCAAATAAGTGATGCAGTTTTATCTAGATACACATGTATCTAGGTTCGTTTTTAGTCTAGATACATGTGTATCTAGAAAAAACTGAGTGACTTATTTTGGGATGGAGGGAATAGAAGGGATCTGACAATTTGAATAAATAAACTAAAATAAAAAAATGTCAGAGTGTTGCAACTTGCAAGGTCTAAGTTCTGAGATGTTGAATCAATCCTTCTTCCTATGGGTTTAAAAGGGTTGCCAAGCTAACTGCATGCTACCAAATCAGACTCAAATCTCCATCCATAACTCCCAAATTAGGTAGCTTCATCTGCAAACCTCCTGCTTCAGTGCTTCAAGTTCGGAAGATGGAGAAAATGCTCTTGCTCTCAAGGACATGGCAGCTCAGCTGGCTGCCATGCTCCGATTGCAGGGAGAAAAAGGAAGGGAGGCGTGGAGCCAACTCCACGAGGATCTTGCGAAAGTTGCCGCCGTCGCCTGCAACGACACAACAACGGCCCTCCAAGCTCTGCTGAAAGTAGCCAAGGATGCGTCATCGTCCGAGGCTTTACAGAATAGAGTCTCAAAGGTCGACCCTGGTCAGCTCAAGGACCTCGTTCACCTGGTTGCTGATGAGTTACAGTTACTCAACTACCCCGTACACATGGTGGATGAGATAGAAACTTCTGTGAAGCAAACGTGGACAGTATCTTCAAGTGGTCACCCGAGCTCTTCGCTCCCAACGCTCCCTATGCCGTCGTCTCCATTCTTGGAGCCCAGAGCAGCGGTAAGCTACTAATACTACTAGATGTGAGGTGCATAAGCTTCTGTGCTTCTACTGAACATGTAGATCCATACTAATAGTATGTTACCCTTTATCCTCAGTTCATTCAAGTATCTGATTTTCTTAACAATGAATTTGGAATTGATGTCATTCATCGCTTCTATGCATATTTCAGGAAAAGCTATTTACTGAATCGTCTCTTCGGAACAAGGTTTCCAGAGATGGACGCCAGACTTGGATGGTATACCCAATTAACCAGTAGTTTCCCATGTCTAGCAAGTTATTTTCACACGATTTTGCAATATATCTACGCTACTTGGTATTGACATAATAGTATTTCCTTACTCCAACACCACAAATGTATTGGATTTTAACACGGTCTGCCGAGTAGTAGTAACCATAACTACTTTCACTGAATAGTATATTTTCTAATGATCAAGACGTGCAGAACTAAAGGGCTCTCACGGTCCAGATTGCAATAAGATATCAAACGATGAGCGTGAAGTTTGGCTCGTCCAAGTATAGAGTTCTGTGTGCTGTTCTGCAAGGGTTGTGATAGTGTTATCTAACTAATACACACAGCACTCAAACAAGATCGTTCGTCCTATTATTCATACTATCCCACCAACCAATTAAAGGAGAAGCTACAAATGTATGCATATCAATATCATAATATTCCATCACATTCATCCTGTTAAACCCGTAGGATCACTAGTCTAGATCATTACCGATAGAATAGATCGATGGAGAGGAAAAACAGTACCTTCTCCTGCTGCGGAGGAGCTTGAGGCTCCGGCCATGGTGGAGGACGGAAGGGTGCAAAGTGTAGTGGCGGCGGTGATGGAGCTTCCCGTGGTACTGCGCTAAACCCTAGATCGGAAGGGGTATCGGTGGGGTTGTGGCATACCCGGTGAACCTTGCAAGACGTGCTGCCGGGCCCCCCACCTCTCTTTATAGCGCAGCCACAGGGGCCCACCAACCATTGGTTCCGGTTGGGCGTCCCCGATCAGGACGCGGTCAAGGGGACCGATCGACCCGTTGGGTTCGACCGGATGAGATCAACCTAACATTCTCCCCCTTGATCTCAACTTTTACTTTTAACTTTATACTTTTACTTTACTCGTTTCATCACGGATCAGTACATAGAGCATGTTTCATCGTCACAGCTCAATTGCCGATAGAATCAGACAGCTACAATATACGTCTCTGTTTTGAAACAAATCTTTACTTTTGGGCCTCTTTATTGTCCGGAAATCATATAGACTATACCATAAACCCATGTCGACTATGTGTTCTCCAAAACACACTGGGCGGTAAGCCTTTAATTAGCAGATCTGCAAACACTTGTGTGTTTCTTTTATCTATTCCTCTTATGCTCCAAGCATTTCAACATAATTCCGGACTTTCTCCTTTACAACGTATAACTCTGTGTCAATGTGTTTGGCACCACACTTGACTCGTTGTCTTAGGAGTGAATTACTTAATGGTTATTGCTGTTGTCAACCATTATCAATTCCGGGTACAGGTTTCCTTAACCATTTTGCCTATCCCTCAGCCTCATATGATGCTATAACATATCTTTACATCACACTGATGTCAAACTTTAATTCTTTGGAGATTTTCCACACAAAAACTCCAAATGTGAAATTTAGCGACAATTGTGGATTTCGCTATACATTTCACAAATTCTTTCAGAGTACTCACAACCTTTTGAGAGCACTTTATAGATCTATCTTTGTACTCACAACCTTTTGAGAGCACTTGTTTCTTTTAGCATGAGGCCGATATCTTTGATTCCATTCCAGTGATCTATATCTGGATTGGACATTGCCAAAACAACCCGGATACGTGAATTGTCAGGGTAATATTGAGAACCAACAGCTGAAGCATATGGTACCATATCCATTTGATCCGTTCTATGTTATCTCTTGGAACACTAAAGTTCCCAATTCCATTACCCTTGACAATAAGAACAGGCGTAGGTTTTCTCGACATGCATGCTTTAGAGACTTCTTCTCAGCATGTCCATGCGATATTTCTAATACCCCTTTTCTTCTTTTCTTAGTAAATCTCGATACTTAACGAGAGACACTCTACCGAGAATACTCTTTTGAGGACAAGAACTTCTTTTCTCTGCCGGTAGTAGATTGACATCACCACTAGCAAGTAGGATATCATCCACATACACAGGATTAGGAATGAATTTCCCATTCTATAAGTTTGAAAAAGCGATTGTCCTCTCATTTCTTTAACCCAAAATAACTTTGATTCTAGAGACTTGCTCTAGTCCGTAAGATCCCTTGTGTTCTTTACTTTCATCTGATGTAACTCAGATCATTATGTGCCATTATCACTCATTATAATCTGTTTATTCTCTTAGCGCAAATCTTTCGATTTAAAATCGCTTTTTACATATTTCCTTTGGAGTCACATTGGCGTTGTAGACCCTTTATAGCCTACTGTTTTGGCTCCATTGGAAATTACTTATGAGTCCCAAACATCGTCGGGATTCACATAGTCTCTAATCATTAAGACAAGTAGACACTTGTCAAAATCGATTGAGCGCTGCTTATAATTTCTGTAAATGAGGTGGGATCAACCTTCATTTAAATTTCTCTGATATAGACTTTATAGTCATCTGTTTTTCTCATATGGGGATGTTGTTGTTCTGTCATTGCCTAGAGGCAATTAATTCTGTAGTCTTCTATTGCTATAGCTCTTACAAGGACCTAAATCACAAGATCCATGTTTGCTTGTTCATCTCTATTATAAAGCAACAAGCTCCCCCAGATAAAATCTATTCGAGCCTTAGGTATGTTCATACCATGCTCCCCCAGATTACTCCATTTTCTCCAAAATGGTGTATCCTTAATCCTTTTTATTTGGGTTTATTCTGTTAACCTGTCAATCTGTCTTCTTTATGGCACTTTGAGTACCGTCCTTAGTCTCCTTTCGGAGCTGTAAAATATCCAAGAATACATCTATCTTTTACTTTAGGGGTATCATTATTATGACCGTCGTACTCCCCAGACGATCACAATTCATCATAGATCACTTAGATGCATAATATGCATCACATTATCTGAAGTATAGGGGAGTTGTATTCTCTATCTCCCCCTCGAAATGTGGCAAGAACCTTTTTGCCACAATTTCGAAACTTTGATTATCTGCTTTATTCAATATGAAGTTATCTTTTAACGTATGGGAGTACTTTTTCCTCATTCCCTTTTCAAAACTCACAAGAGTTCTTTCTCAATGGTACTGCAAGTCACACTTGCATAACATTCTTATCTTTAGGTTCATTTGTAACTTTATTCTCTTTTGACTCATTAAGTGCTTTATAACTATGATACACAAGGTGTGCGGTCGATATAAAAACACATGAGTCATCACATCTTTCTCCTGTCATACAGATAAGTCCTTTGTCAAAATTTTCTCCCGCCATGCGGGTATTTTCCCAGACTTTTCCCACCACGTGGGTATTATTATCGTCTTTTCCCGTCATGCGGGTAATTAAGAGACATAGATGCCACAATTGGCTCTTTAGACTGCATATTCAATCATCAAATTCAGAAATAAATCTGAATACTCTTTTATACACATGCTTAATCCAACGTTAGTCAAATTAAGCATTCATGTTGCTCGTTTAAAAAATTTCTTCATAGAGTACATGAAAGAAATTCGTTAAACAAAACTCTGAATGATTTATTTGTTTTCTGCATGGAGAGTACATGAAAGACATTTGTCAAACAAGACTCTCGATGATCTATTTGTATTCTTGGATTAACATCCAAGAATTCTTTTTCTTTTGCAGTCATTCTTTAGAGAGAACATACTCTCTCACTTTATGACCTTTCTTGGTCATCTTTCGGGTCACAAGTACCCATTCTTTTGCTTTCACGAATGAAAACATGAGAATCTTTGTCTGAGAAAATATTCAATAATAATAAACAATAATGAGCATAAAAATAACCCTACGTTGGTCTGGTTAAAGATATGCACATTAAATCTTTAAAACTTTCTTCTATATTCTAAATCACCGTTGGGCAGAATTAGAATGAAACATCATCTTTCTACACTAATTCTACATCACCGTTGGGCAGAAATAGAATCAATGCATAAAACTCATAAACAATATGATGATAATATTTCTATTGCAATAAAGAACTCTGTTTGGAAAAACATTATCATCAACTCTATTTCAGCGGAAACATGAAATATACATATTTCTATAGTTCAAGAGCATTTCTTGATCTTTTATCTTTTCTCTGAAAATTGATCACTTTCATGCAAAATTATCAGAGATCTAGCCCTTTGACTATAGAACTCATATAATTATAGTACTGCTATCATCAACGTTGGTCAGAAAATAACAATACCATAATTAATCTGTTAAACAAGTATTTCTCTTTTTCCTCCTCTCTAATTAAATTTTCCCGTTGGTTCCAATTTAATTAGAGGAGAGTCCTTTTACTTTACAGCAGAAACTATAATGTATTCTGTATTTCACAAACATTGCACTGTTCAACATTTAACAAATCATGATTATGTTATTAACAACGTTGGTCGTAAAATAACAGATCATAATTGTTTCAATAATTTCTTTAACATTCTCTTTAAAATTAATTCTCACTTTAATTCTATTTTATCCTTCACTTTTCTTTATTTGCAGCGGAAAAACATGAATAAAATTCATGAACTTTATACTTTTCACAACTATTTCTGTCACTGTTTGTGCAATTAAAACTATATACCGTTGGGCAATAAAAGAAATAAATGCACCTTTTAACACATAATAAACAAATCATGATCATGCTATTAACAACGTTGGTCATTAATAACAGAATCATAATCATCATTAATATCACTTTATCAGCTTTTAATTATCACTTTATTGCTTTTATGCAATTACTTTTAACTATTTCGCAGCGGAAATAATTCTATAAAAAACTTTATACTTTCCAGAAACATTTCTGTCACTTTTCTGTTTTCTAAAACAAAATTTCGTTGGATAATTTTGAATTAGAAAAAACTGTATGAAATTTGCCCAAAAATTGGACAAAAAACAACCAAAACATACTTCTGGAAAAAATTAACAGTAGAAAAAAATTAACAGGCAGCGCAGCGACCTCGGCCCGGCTGCGGCCTGTCTGACTTTCGGCCCACGGCCTGCTAGCGCAGCCGTTTCCTTATCTGTCGCCCAAGGCGACGCGGACGCCAGGGACGTGGCCCACGGCCCACTTACTTTCGGCCCAAGGCCCGCTAGCAGGCTAGGGTTTTGGCGCCGGTCGATCCTGGCCGTCGGATTTCATCCGACGGTCGTCCGCATTCCTAGCTCGAACAAAACGTCCCGCCCGACCCCGACGGAAAAACCCTAGCCGCATTCATTCTTTTCTCTCTTCTCTGCTCCTCCTGCGATGCGGCGGTGCGCTGGCGGCCGGCCGCCGGAGACGGCGACGAACAGCTCCGCGCGCGACCCTTCTCTTTCCCTCTCCCTTCCTTTTTCCTCTTTCTTTCTATCCACCCCCACGACCCGCACGTTCCCGGCGAGTGCAGCGAGGAGAAGACGGTCGGTGGCGGCGCCCCCGCTGGCCCTCTTGCCGGCGCGTGCGTGCACCCGAGGGTAGGCGCACCGCCGTCAAGCGGCTCAGCTGGCGGCGCCCTTTTCCGGCGCGCGGCCGTGGTGCTCTTTGCCTTTGCCCCGAGGGGTTCTCCCTTTTTCTCCGGTTGTTCTTCCTCCGGGTGACTCGCAAGGCGATGCTCACCTGGATGGAGAGGAACTACGCGGCCACGGTGGCGGCGTCCGACTCCGGTAAGCCGCTTTTCCCCTCTCCCTCTTTGCTGTTAGGGTTTGGGGATCCTTCGGGAGGGGAATTTCCTTTTGCTTTTCTTTTCGATTTTCTTTTCGATTCAATCTACACGGGTAAGATCTAGATACTAGTGGCTCTGATACCAATGTTAAACCCGTAGGATCACTAGTCTAGATCATTACCGATAGAATAGATCGATGGAGAGGAAAAACAGTACCTTCTCCTGCTGCGGAGGAGCTCGAGGCTCCGGCCATGGTGGAGGACGGAAGGGTGGCAGAGTGTAGTGGCGGCGGTGATGGAGCTTCCCGTGGTACTGCGCTAAACCCTAGATCGGAAGGGGTATCGGTGGGGTTGTGGCATACCTGGTGAACCTTGCAAGACGTGCTGCCGGCCCCCCACCTCTCTTTATAGCGCAGCCACAGGGGCCCACCAACCATTGGTTGCGGTTGGGCGTCCCTGATCAGGACGCGGTCAAAAGGGGACCGATCGACCCGTTGGGGTTCGACCGGATGAGATCAACCTAACACATCCTCCGCACCAAACAAACCATAAGCCTTTTTGCACACATAGATTCGCAAGATAAGTGGAGTTAGTTCAAATCTAAGGCATTCAGAGCCTGCACAATAATGACGCATATGCGATGTATGGTCAGTAGTATTTTTCTCCTTTACAAATGTCTACCATTCTTTTCAATCTGCTTGTATACTCCAAATATAACACTTCTCAAAACATCCTTGGTCACACAAAAGAAAATACCTATTACTTACGGAGGGAATACCACACATTTACACATGCAAACTTAATGGCCTGAGAAAGTAAACAATTAAAGTAGCACATTAAGAGATAACTAGTTGAATGTCCGTGCTTCGCCACACGGCTCCTCTAATTTTAATCCTTCCTGTGTATGAAAACATAGCTATATAACATTACAAAAACTTAAGATCCAACTTTGCTTGAATTATGTTCACTAAATACAAATATTTAACACATAAAGGAACCCCAATTATAAGAAAATTACAACAGCATCATCTACTCCCTCGCTGGAGACTACACCACTTAGAAACGGGCAGGCGATGATCACCGATGACATCGACCATGGTCTGGATGACATGGTCACGGTCAGTGAAACCACCACAACGGCCAGTGGCGGCCTACGGATGCTCCTCACCCAGAAGCGGTACCGACCACAGCTGGTGATAGCCATGGTGACGCCCTTCTTCTAGCAAGTTACGGGGATCAACATGATCGCCTTTCACGCTCCGGTGTTGCGTACGATCGGTATGGGTGAGGGCATGTCTCTTCTATCCACGGTGGTCATGAGCATCATCAGCGCGGCATTCACACTGGTCTCCCGTGTTCCTGGAATACTTTCCAATATACATCTTACCGGCCATCACAAACGGTTGGACATAAGAGCTAGAGAAAACATCTCAAAATAAATGGAGGATCAAGTAGACTGAAACTTCAAATTTTCCTTCCTGTTAGAAAAACTCTGATTTTTTATCCGGTGCCAGTGACTAGGCAACAACATCTTTATCTTTGGCTCAAATTCTCTGTCATCAACATCAAATCTTCGTTCAGCACCTTGGAATCCCAAGCACACTATAAAGATCCAAGTAGGAGTTAGAACAGTTCTCAGAGCTTAGCTAACAATTGAGAAAAGGAGGGAGTAGCACAGATTGGCTACCTATTTTCGAACCAAGCACTGATTGGCTATTTGCTGCCCATCACAACGTCAGGCGCTAGAGGCCGAAGGGCGAAGAGCTATTTTCTTCGAATTAAGGAGCATAGCTCCCGATTTCATTACTGAAATGAAACTAGAGATAAATAGTAGTACAGGTTCAGCTTTTTTTTCACAACACTCCACCCCACAAACCTTTAATAAACTACCACTCTTTACCACATATAACAGCTATTACAACACTTACCACTCCTTGCAGCTATTACAACAACTATCTCTCTTGTTTTTGCTTCTTCTACTCCTCTACCCTGCTACTCTTCTACCATCTTGTCTTCTTCTTCTACCCTTCTACTCTCCTACGATCTTGTCTTCTTCTTCTACTTCTACCCTTCTACCATCTTGTCTTCTTCTTCTACTTCTACCCTTCAACTTTAAGAGCGAAGAGCTATTGGACAACAGATTCATGCATGTCACTTTCTGTTGGCGCAAGTCAGCAAGGCAGCAGGGAGCACTAAGCCGCTCAGTCTGAGCACCCGGTTCATCGGTCGTCCACGGGAGACCTTGCGCGAGCGGGTTGCGCAGCCTCTCCTCCTCCATAACCATCCTCTCATCCTCTCCACAAAATTGCCTTCTTTCATCTTTCCCCTTTGTTGAACAGAGGAACAGAAATACAGTAGGTTTTTCAGTCATCATGTGACATCCACGAGATAGAAGAACAATTTCCGTTTGTTCTTGTGGATACCTGTCCTCAGATCGAACTGATGCTGCCTAGTCACCTTCCTGCTCCAGCTCCTCTCTGATTACCCGATGCTCTGCGATCCACGACGCCAGCAACGACGACGACACCGAGGCCGCCTTCCTCATCAGACGCCGCCTCTGCTCTGTGCCTCGTGGTTGCCACCGCGGGACAGGGACAGGAGCCTCTCGAACGTGTCCACGAGGTACCTAACGCGGACCTCGCTCAGCTCCGGGAGGCCGGCCATGGCCTCCTCGAGCGTCACGCCCCATGCCCCACGCGGCCCTCTTCCGCGGTTCCTCCGCCGCGACGATAGCCTTGCCCTCACCTTCTTCTCGCACAGCTCCTCGGAGAAGTCCCACAGCGGTGCGCGCGGCGCCTCGTACGCCGCCGCCGAGACCTTCCTGCGCGAGGCGGAGGAATCGGGCCTCTTCCTGCTCGCCGTCCTCGGCGTCCTAGGAGCCGCTGTCTTCCTGGAATCGGGCGTCACGGAGAACCTCTTATTCATGACGACCGCGGCCTTTCCGCCCACGGGGAAGGCGGGCTTCGTCCCCGCCGCCTCGCCCGAGAACTTCCTGAACCGGCGGAGGCACTGCTCGAACGACGTCGTCGTCCCGTCCGACGGCTCGACGTTCTCCGATCCTGGCGTAGTATTCGCCGGCATCACCCGCCTCCTCGCCACCGCCGCGCCCTGGGCCTCTTCGCTACCACCGCCTGCGTGGCCATCGTCAGTACGTACGTCTGCGTCCCAACAATAACGACAACGATCAATGCGGACGGCAGTTGATGGCGAGTAATGCAGGCCAGTAAACCGAGGGGGGCCTATGCATGCGCGAGGACGTGAGCACGGATGGGCGCTGCATACGGGAAAGACGTTCATTGATTTCAACTAGATTGCTACGTTGTGCAAACCGCACATGCACGAGCAGGTCGTGTGTTGGGATGTGCCTTCTTGTTGGCACTACGGGAAAGACGTTCAATTCATTGCGGTGGCATTCTTGTAATTAGGCAAACGTGTGACACCAGATATTCACTGCATTTTTGCTTTTAATAGTTAAGATATATGTATACCCGCAAAAAAATGTATATACTAAGTATTTTTTTTATTACACACTAATTTTCAAAGCATGGAATTAAATCCATATTTGGAATGCACGCAGGAGTCAAACGACGAGAGGAATAATGATTTCAAGATGCATTGAGCCTTCGTTGTTACTATTGGATGTTGAAGGTTTCGGTGGAAGAGAAAACGAGCTGGTATTTGATTTCTTCTTCACGCCATATCTTTCTTGTTTTAATGACGTATTATATATGTAATACCCACGGAAGGCCTATGTTACCCAATTACTGTCGTGTGATGGGATTAGTCTTGAAATGAAAACTTAGTTTGTGCTGATCTAAAATTTCATATACTCTCCCGTCCATAAAAAGATGTCAAATATTTGTCTAAATTTGGATGTATCTATACACTAAGGTGTGTCTAGATACATTCAAATTTAGACAAATCTTTGACATCTATTTATGGACGGAGTGAGTACGTAGTATTACATTTTGTGTTACAGACCGTTAAAGAAATTTAAAAAATATGGTTTCTATAAACATGTGAAATAGGTCCATTAGTGAGCTCGTCATTGCCCAATTGGCTCGATATGTTCGTTGCATGGGCAGCATATGTACTTTTTTTATGAATACTAAGCACGAAAGTGTATATCTATAAAAACAAAATACCTACCCATATACTTAAGCCTACTTTTTTACTATAGAAGGATTAGAAGATTTATTGGATGATCCAATTGTTAGGATTTTTGTATAACGTGTTAGATCATCGAACCAAGACTAACAAATTTCAATGGATATATGTATGTTTGGTGGTTTCATTGATACCTTAACATGCACATTAAGGTATATTTTTCACCCAAATGCATACGATCGAGTCACTTATCCTATGTTCAATCAAAATGCCCGTTTCTTACGTTATTATGCAATCCATCACGTCATTCACCTAATGACATCACCTCATTGTCAACTGACATAACATGATTAGAAAACATTAATCATTAATTGCTCAATGAGCTAGTTAATAGAGGCTACTAGGGGCCTGGTTGTTATTATACCACATGTGTATTAATGTTTCCGCTTAATACAATTATAACATGATATAATATGTATTATAAACAAAGGAGATATGAAGAAGAGCCACTTTATTATTTGCCTCTAGGGCATATCTCCAACAGTTTTTTGCCTTTTTGTCGTGTTTTGGGTGTATGCCCTGTAGTGGAGATGGATCTCTGGGTGGCCGCCACCGGATCCAAGGCGTGGTAGGGCTGCTCCTGGCTCTGCTTGTGCTCCTCTGGTCGGAGTAAAGCGGGGGCGCGAGTGACACCATCTTCTTCAATAATCAGGTGGCCGTGGATCTCCATTGTCTGCATCGACGCCAAGATGTGGAGGCTCTCCTGTCCGGCCGTGGTGGCGAGGGGGAGGACCAAGACTATATGGCAAGATGTGCTGCGACCCTTCTCCCAACCGGCCTTGGTGGCAAGGGGGAGAGTTGTGGTAGCATGTCGCTTCGAGCTCCAGTGACGAGATCCAAGTTCGGCTGGTGCTGTTTGGAGTGGTGGATCTCATGGTCATGTTCTTCCCTAGCCTGCCGTGGAGGCGAGGAGGGAGGACATGCTGGAGCTGTTGTCTTCTCCATTCGACGCCGGCATCTGCCTCAAGGGTGCTATCGTGACGAGCGCAATCACGCAGTTGGCACCTAGCCACTGCGATCCTCGGTCGTCATGGCGGCCTTTGTTCAACCTGCTCTGTGGAGGCCCTTCTTCAAATCCTGCACCGGAGCTCGCGTCTCTTCGCCGACAAGTGGTTCATCCCCGGAGGTGCAGAGATGGCCGGCGGCAGCGATTCATCGTCGGAAGAGGGCTAGCGAGCATTCTGCCCTCATACCTCGGTGGAAACACCTCGAGGTCACCGGCGATCTGTGGCGGAGATGCCAAAGCACCCGATCGCTTTTCTTTTATTTGTGATAGGGTGTTTTTCGCAATTAGGGAGGCCTTATCTTAAAATTTTAGGTTCCTTAGGGGAGTCTTGTAAAGGACCTCTCTGCATATTGTACCTGCCATGTATTAATCAATCCGGTCTCACTGGGGTATTTCTAGACCACGTTCCCTGTTCAGAGAGAGAGAGAGAGAGAGAGAGAGAGAGAGAGAGAGAGAGAGAGAGAGTGAGAGTCTTCTCAGTATTGTGTATTCTCCCCTATATTTTGTACTAAGATGTAAGTGCTATATATGGTTTCAGGACACATTATTTGAGAAGCAAGCTACATTTTTTGCATTGGCGGCCTCCGACCTTATCATTGTTAACATGTATGTTTCTCGTGTTATGTTATTCTTCTACTTTTCTAATATATTGATGTACAAAACTTTTATTTATAGTGAATGCAACAGTTTTCATCATTTATTGTACCTTTCCCTTGTACAGGAAAATATCCGATATTGTTCGAGAGGAAGGAGGTGCCTCACAGGTCTTCAGAACTATATTTCTGGTATTCTCATTTTTTTCACAATACTTAGTGGAGTACAGGAATAAATGTTTGGTTTCAATTATTTTGAAAGAATAGACAAAACCAAATGTTTGTAAAACCACTGGGCAAGCATAAATGCTGGCTGCACGTGTACGATTAGGTGAAATTGATTTGCTGCTTGCAGCTTGCATGGGATAGGAGTACATGAAGAAATGTTTGGTTACCTGCAACGCCCCTTGTACCTAGGTGCCTGTGCTCAGGGAGTAGATTTAATTATGCTCTTAACTAGGCTCTAACTTTGGGGCCATGACAGTTGGTCCATCTGGTGTGCGCAAGGGAAGACGATATGTGTTTGATAGATAGAGCGTTGGGAGTAAGTTGGTGGGTGTGCGTTTTTTGGAACAGTAAAAAAATACTTCTCGACCTGTGATATATTGCTGTCGCTACTTGCATATTATGTATAACCGGCACGCTGAAAGCTATCAATCATATTCGGGTGACATGTACTCGTATGCTGTTATGTTTCAATAATAATTTCAGCACTAAGAATTGTAGACCTGACTATATTTTTTCAAATGGTTTTGCAGGATAACAGTAAATTTATTAGAGGAGACTTGATAAAAATACTAGTTGTTCTCCGTAACTACAATGGAGAGGTTTGATTTATCTCTGCAAGAAGTTTAGCTACCTAATAGTTTAGGAATGTTCCTAATTTTGTGGGATTCACTTGTAGACACCGCTGGAAATTCTGAGAAGTGATGTCCTGATAATGTTGGAAAAGGTATTTCGTTATTTTCATGCACTCGTATTATTCGATCTATTGCAAAATATATAACATATATTATCTACAGGCCTGGGATAGTGTGAATATGCAGTTTATGAAATTCAAGGACTATGTTGAGGTTGGGTCGTCAATTCCCTTCTTTTTTTCTACAAGAATTAATGACCGAGTGCTAAAAATAAGTGTATGAAGAAGGAACTAACTTGCTGTGGTTATATGATACTTAGGTAAATACATTTGCAATGCCAGATAAAGAATCGCCGAATTTCCCAAAAGAGGTCAGTTGCCCAAAATTTGCATCTCGTTGTTCAAATCATTTGGTTGTAATTCCATATATTTGTAAACCCATGCCAATAAACTGGTTTATTTGTTTTATGGGATAAGGTATTAATTCGCTATGGTTCTAAAAAGGTATATTAATTCAATTATTTTCTTGCCATTCAGGTTACAGTATTAAGGCAACTACTTTCAGAAAATATAAGTGCTAAAGTTCCAGCATCGATCTTCACAGCGTTTTCAAAAAGAATCTGTGAGAAAATGAAGGTATTAATATTGTAATATTGTTCTACATAAATCACGTTTTAACTATCTAATTTTTATAAATAACCGGGAATCGTTGCTAGTACGTACTGTCAACGTCAAGATTAGCTTGCTGGCCTAATATAGCAATTAGGGATAGCAAAATTTACAATTATTGCGTAGAATCTGTTTTTCTTTTGTGGCTAACAAAAAAGTCCACTCTAGTCTGATAAGGTCAACATCCATAGCGTATTCTTACATCTACACATGATATTTTTTTTAAGATCTTTTGAAACTGTAATGCGATTTTATCTTTTGAAAAGAAAACTTATAGAACCCACTAGAGGAAGGGAAAAATAATAATTATAGGAGTAATTCCCTACAATAATATTAGGAGGGATGAAGGACATCAATATATTCTAGCCATCCATATTGTCGATCTCCTCAAATTAAATGAGTTCTAGAAGAAACACTAGTCTCCACAGACGAACTACACCCTACTTCAGAGAGGAATGATTGAATCTGGGATCTTAAGGGTTGAAGAGCTCAAGAGAATGTTCGGAAAGGATAACCGGCAGATGAAACTAAGTAGTGCTATTAAATTTGATATTGATGTAGGCATGGCCTAGGCTATTAAGCAGACCGGAAGAGATCGACACCAATCTTGGACACTATCAAGTAAATAGCTAATAAAACTCCACCTAATTGCTAAGGCACAGTTTTTGGCAATATTAGGTGGTTGCAACCTAGAAGCTCGAGTAGAATTTGAAATACCCGGACGAAATAAAAGGGCAAGAACTTCCCCTAAAATAGGCAAGGAATTCACATGCAGCAGCAGCAGTAGTAATAAGTAGATATTTTTTATGAACTACATTTTGAACTTTCTTGTATAATGTTAGGGGAACGTGCGAGGCAAAGACGTGATAAATCAGTAACAAAGGGGCTACGTGGGCTCTTAAAGCTTGGAAAGGTTGCAGAACATACGGCGCAGGTGATGAATTAATATTTGAGCTGTTTCGGAAAGATGCTTTAACTGGAGATGACCGGTGGACCAAGTAACGAAAATATGGAATGGCCGTGTGTATAATGAATGTTATGCGCAGGTTCTGAATTAATAAGTCTGATTTGTGCGTATTCTCTTTGTGGACCATAAATGATATGCTTATAGTGTAAGTCGCTTGTATTTTTCATTTCCCGAAAACACCTTATATATACAACAAAAAATCATGTAAGACAGCCTATAATAAACTTGTATGTACAGCAAGGTGATATGGTTATTGTATCGTGGTTCCTTACTGCAATACAAAATTTGTGTAGGCAGGTCGGCTGATCTTGTTTCTGTGATGTTATTTGAGAGTTAGATGTTACTAGTACAATGCCCGTGCGCTGCTATGGCCTCTAACATCACGTCAGGGCTTAGTTGGTGGGTTTCTTTGAAGTGTCGAGAATATCTATTTTTATTGGACCAACCTTTATGATGTGAAAATTTAAATCGTACATACATGACTTGTATGGAGAAGTACGATAATTCCTTTGATCACGTAGGAACTATTTTCTACACAAGCGGTTCTGATCTTTAAAAGCAAACACTTATTTTTTTTCGGTCAAAATATTCTAAAAGAGTGCAAGTTTCTTCTCTTATCTCTCTGGTAAAAATGAGCACAGCCCACTGGTCTAGCCGGAGCTGGCTGTTTTGGCCCAAGTCAATTTGGCCCAAGTGTCCGGCCCAGTCTGGCTCGGTCACCCTGTCTCGACTAACTCTCTCTCTCACTTCACTTCTCTTCACTCACCCAGACACACAGAGGCTCCCGCGACACCCACCCACCCCCCAATGCTCTGTCGCGTCGCCGCCGACTCCCGGCCCTCCTCGACGCCGGCGAGGTGGGTTTCTTGCTCGCATAGACGTGATCCTCCTTTTGCCCCAACTCAATTTGATCCTCGAGGTCTCTCTCGTCCGTTCCCAGCCCTGGAACCCTAACTCTTCTGCCAGCCGATTTGGCCGTCTCCATTGCTGCCGCACGACGCCGCTGCTCCGCCTTGTGTCCTCAGTCGACTCCCCATCTGAGCCTCCTCTCTACGCCCTCTCACACGCACCCCGTAGAAAACCCAAGCCTCTTGGTCTGATTGTGATGCGCTGATGTACTCGTGGAGTCGTCGTGGTGCTGCTGTCCGTGTGTTGGTGATGGATGGTGCTGTGATGCTACCCGTGGTGGTGTGATTGTTGGTATGATGGTGCTGCTATAATGCTGCTCCTTGGCTGCAACGACTTCGACGTCTCCAACTCCGGTGCTCACGTTGAGACACCCACGGTGAGCTAATCCTCTCCCTATACTCTCTATGGCTCTGATTTGATGTCTCGCGAATTACTGCTGATTGAGTACATCAATTTGGATTATGTTCATGTGCTGCGATAAACTCTTGCTGGTTGTTGATTTAGGGGATTTTTTAACCTCTGTTGATTAATTTCATAAGATCACTTATCGTGAATGCATATTCAGTTACTCTCCTGTGTTGAACCATCTCTTACCTTTCGGGAGAACTTAATTGGGCTGGCAGTAATTGAGTAATGCGATGGTGAACCACCGGTGAGTTAATTAGGTGCTTGCTTTTATGCAATAATCACCAACCTAATTTGGTCTGGGCCTTTTCTTTGAACACGCGTCAAAATACAAGCTCGCTAATCTTTCTCTACACTTCCGTTCATTTGATGTTGTATAAAATTAATTGGATTAGTTTTCTAGGAAGAAGTTTACCTTGCGATCCTGATTTTGTTTTGACATAATGTTTTGATCTTTAGTTCACTTATAAGAAGTGATCACAGTATCTAAATAAGAATTCGGGTAGGTTAATATATTTTGTTCTCTATATTTAGGTAAAATTTATGTGTCATTCTTTATCGAGTGCAGGACACTCTCAGTTAGTATGGGCAATGCTATAAGGTTCTTGAAAAACAGGATTGCAAAGCTACCACTTACATTATTAGAGTCAGAAGCCGTCTGCAGTCTGATAGTCTTTTTGGGTGCGTCCTCAATATTATCAAGTGGAACAGTTTATTCCCGAGTGGGGACAGCATCTGTGGCTATGGTTGCACACGCATTGGGAATTCATGTTCTGGTTTGCTTTGAGGCATAAAAATTTAATGAGAGGGTCCAACTTGATTCTATATGTGCTAATGAGGTTGGTATGGATAATCTTTGTGTATGTATTATACGTGTATGTCTGGGTCATGCATAATAACTCATAGCATAGTTATTTTTACTCAGGTAATTCAGATGTCATTTCAAAAGTTCCTGGGAGGCATATTCGGTCCATCTTAAGAACTGGATAGACAGGGAAAATCTCCAACTGCTAAATTTCACATATGTTTCTGAATCCATAGCTGAAGTACTATTTCTTAGATCCATTTATATCACCTTTGATGCATATAGATCTTCAGTATTGTCCCGTATTTTTTACCTTAATTAGTACTGTCACGTATTATTTTCTGTTTGATAATCTGACTCAAGTATGTAATCACGTACCTTTGGACAGATATCCGGCCAAGTTCAGTTGTGATGATCGATTGGGACGAGAGCCAGTTGTGTTTGATCGGGACACGGTCAGCTGTGTTGATCGCGAATTTGAGTTGATCGATTGGGACAAGACCGGGGATCGCCTATGCTTCGACCTGGTCGACGCGTTCGGCGCGTCGCACAGCCCCCGCTACGACATGCACGCTATCGGGCCGGCCCACGTTAGGCTTCTGGCTTCCGCGCGCGTTCTGTTTTCTTTCTAAAAATACAAGTAGGATCCCTACTCAAATTATTAACACTCGAACCACTTTGAAAGTTGTGTACACGAAAATTATGCGGGTCCATGAGTAGGTTCCATTCCCATACTCAGTTTTGAGTTTCGTTGATTATAACTTCTCAATTTTGAATAGATGCTTGAAACCTGTTTAACCAAAATTTATCGATTTCGTCACGCTCGGCTAACCGTTTGAAATATTATTTGACGAGTAGGTTAACATCCACATTTCGCCCAACTTTCATGTTATAATTTTTTCGTTTCGACGATCATATACGAGATGTTCGAAACTATTTTTGAACACGGAATGTGTGTTTGAACGGGATCTGAGTTTGAACGATTTTTGAAAACGTCATTGAACGGAATTTTGTTTTTGAACGGAAATGGGAGAACGGTTGCACGGATTGTGTGTTTTGAAAAGGATCTGAGTTTGAACGATTTTTCTAAAACGTCGTTGAACGGAATTTAGTTTCGAACGGAAATGGGAAAATGGTTGCACGGATTGTGTGTTTGAACGGGATCTGAGTTTGAACGATTTTGAAAACGTCGTTGAACGGAATTCTATGAACGGAAATTATTTTTGAACGATTTTCAAAAAGTGAACAAAAAAGGTATTTGAACGGAAACTATTTTTGAACGATTTTAATAGGCGAACAGAAAAAGTCTGTGAACAGAAATTATTTTTGAACGATTTTTAAAAAAGTGAAAATATTTGAACAGAAATTATTTTTGAACGATTTTAAAAGGCGAACAGAAAAAGGCTATGAATGGAAATTATTTTTGAACGATTTTCAAAAAGTGAACAAAAAAGGTATTTGAACGGAAACTATTTTTGAACGATTTTAAAAGGCGAACAGAAAAAATCTGTGAATGAAAATTATTTTTGAACGATTTGAAAAGGCGACCAAAAAAGTCTGTGAACGGAAATTATTTTTGAACGATTTTCAAAAAAGTGAACAAAAAACTTATTTGAACGGAAATTATTTTTGAACGATTTTAAAAGGCGTATAGAAAAAGTCAGTGAACGGAAATTATTTTTGATCTATTTTCAAAAAGAGAACAAAAATAGGTATTTGAACGGAAATTGGTTTTGAACGATTTTAAAAGGCGAACAGAAAAAATATGTGACGAAAATTATTTTTGAACGATTTTCAAAAAAGTGAATTATTTTTGAATGATTTTAAAATATGAACATTTTTTAAATTTGAACATTTTCCAAAATAAAAATTCAAAATAATGAAATAATATCTAATAAGAAAACTGAAAAGAAGAAAGAAACAGCCAAAAAATAAAAAACGAAAAAAGAAACAGGAAAAAAACGAAAAAAGAAGAAAGAAAAAAGAAACAGAAAAAACAATAAAAAACGAAAAAGAAGAAAATAGAAAAGAAGAAGAAAAAGAAACATCCAAAAAAAGAAAATCGAAAAAGAAATAGAAACAAGAAAAAACGAAAAAGAAAAAGGTAGCAGCCGGGGCTGACGAAGGGAGGAAAAAAAAAGTAGCTGCAGCGTATGCGTGGAACGCTCTTGCGGGACGGCAAACACTATCTAACTGGGCCAGGCCCATTAACAACACGGGGGTGTGCGATCCCAGGTTAACCTCGATCTGGTCGATATATAGGAATTGCCCAAGAGCGAGTCGTGTTTGATCGGGACACGGTCAGGTGTGTTGCACTGGGCCATCCAGGCAATGGCCCAACAGCGCCGAGTGCATGTCCTGCATGGCGCCGATGGTGCCTCGCAGAGCTACGGAACGACCCAGAACAAAGCTTTAGTACCACCTCGTCTAAGAGCATCTCCAAAAGACGCGCTTCGGCGCCGCGCGCTATATTTTGTATCCAGCGTCAAAAAGGCGTTTTCGGGCGCGGCGCGCTGGTTTTGCTTTTCCAGCCGCGCTATAGTTTAGCGCGCCGAAACGCAGCGCTCCAGCGGACGCCCAAAAACTCCAGCGCCCGCCGGCGCTAGACAAAAATGAAACCAATATGATAGTTCAAATATAGATAAATACATTGCGTAGAATAAATATGCAAACCAACATGATAGTTCAAATATAGAATAAATACATGACATAGTTCAAATTCTACGCATAGTTCATCAAACCACAATCATCGATCATGCATCATCTTCTTCCTCTCCATTTTCTTTCTCCTCATCATCCTCCCCCGCATCTTCTTCAACCGCCCCATTCTCAACTTGGACGGTGTTCCCACTACCTTTAAATGCACCATCGGAAGGCACGTGAGGCATACCGGAAGCATTGCCTCCACCCATAGAAACCCCCAAGCCAACCGGAGGTGCACTCGGCCCTCCCATGTTACCCATGCCTCCATATCCTCCCATGCCAACCGGAGGTGCACTCATCCCTCCCATGCCACCCATGCCTCCATATCCTCCCATGAGAGACCCAAAACTCATGCCACCAACACCTCCCATGCCTCCATAGCCTCCCATGTTTGTACCCATGCTTCCGAAGCCACCCATTGTACCTCCCATGCCTCCAAAGCTTCCCATACCACCCATGGTGGCTCCAACACCTCCCAAGCCTACAAAGCTTCCCATGCCACCCATTGTACCTCCCATGCCACCCATGCCACCCATGGTAGCACCAACACCTCCCATGCCTCCCATGCCCATCATCTTTTTTCGAACCATGAGTTGATCACGGCATATGTTGAGGTACTCCTTTTGCCTCTCGTCAAAGTGTGACGTATCCATGAAGAAGAGGTACTTCTCATATTCCATAACCCGCGCTTGTTCATCCATTTGCAACTTCTTTTCCTCCAATGCCACCCTCCTCTCCTCCGCCGCCACCTTTCTTGCTTCGATTGCCGCCTCTTGTGTCCTAGCCGCCCCTCCGCTTGTTGCTTTTTTGCTTTCACCATTTCATCCATGGCATTCTTGAGGTCATCGTCCCCTCCCTTCTTCTTGCTCTCTTTTGCTTGTTTAGCTCTCGTTGGTCTTTTTGGCTTGGAGTAGGCAGCCGAGTTTGGTGTAGGGCTCCTCTTCCCCTCGAAACAAGGCTTGTGCAATGTTGAGCTACACATAGAACCATACAAGAGAACAAGTTAACACAGAAATGGCGAAAGTAAGAAAGCAACAATGAAATTGCCACACAAAGAAATGCCACTTACCCTATCCACATCATTTGTGCCGCTTGGGTTGATGGAGTCAACCGCCGTCAAACACGCCGACCACTTTTGACAATCGGAGTTTATCAACGACAACCGGGAACGAAGAGATCTATTGCTACGCTCAACGCCACTCTTGTTGCGTGCGTCAAAGTACACCTTCATCATATCCCAATATGTGTTATAAGTTTTGGCCGTCGCAATGGAGGCATCCAAGGACACATTCAACCACGCGTTGCATAGCAAAACATCTTCTTTTGTGCTATAGTTGCCCGCCCTTCCTTTCGGTGTCTCCACCAAACCCTCACCATCCTCATCCATATCCTCATATTCATGATCCTCATCATGAATTTCATTGTTTTGAGACCATTGAGAAGTGTTGGATCCAACACCCATGGTTGACAAGTATGCATCATCATCCAAACTACAAAGACGGTGAAAGTAACTATAATTTTGCTACACATATGCACATTTCATAGCAATCAACAACAAAAAAGAAAAGGAAAAAATTTCATACCTTGTGTGCATTTGATCAAACACCATGGGCGCGTCGGGTGGCAGCTCCGCTTCCGGTTGCGTCGGCGCTTGGAAGGGCGGAGGCGGGGGTGGCAGATGCGCTTCCGGTTGCGGCGGCGCTTGGAAGGGCGGTGGCGGCGGCGCTTGGTTGGGCGGAGGCGGGGCCGCCGCTTTCCTCACCCGCTTTGCAGCCGGTTCCCCCTTCTTCCCCTTTTGTGCCGCCGCCGACGCCGCCGGCCGCTTGGCGCCGACCTTGCGCGGCTGCGCTGCAGGCGCCCGCGCGACACCGTCGACGGAGTTCGCCCGGGGCGCCATGAAAAGGCCGCGCGCGAGACCAACGGGAGGAGCGGCGGCGCCGGTGGAGGTGGCAAATCCCGCGCTAGGGTTTGCGGCGGCGCCGGCGAGCGAGGGGTCGCGTAGGTAGGGAGGGGTTGGGGGGACGTCGGAGCGGCCGTCCATCGCCGGAATTTCGCCGGCGGCGGCGCGGGAGGGGCGAGGGCGGAGAGAGAGCGCGAGTGGCGGGAGATTTCACCGGCAGTTGGGGGATTCGTGCGCGTTTTTCATTTCCCCGCGCGCTGGACGGCAGGCCGCAAATAAACCGCCGACGGTACCGCTTCGTCCCGCGCGCTGGACGGTTATCGCGCGCGCGGTTCTTTTCGCGCGTCTGCTGGAGCATGCGAGACGGCCCCGCGCGCGTCAAACGACCGGTATATCCCGCGCGCGGCGTTTTTGCAGCGTCTGTTGGAGATGCTCTAACTCCTTCAATTTTTTAGCACGGAAAGAACGGTTTTTTCCTACGTAGGCTGAGTTCAACGGGTTTTTCATACGTCGAAGCAAAGCTGAGCGGTTTTCTTCTTACGAACGAAGCGGAACGAACGGTTTTTGTAGATCGAAGACTGGTTTTTTTTACGGATGAAGGTTTTTTACCACGGACACCACCGATTGCCGTATTATTAGTAGAGATATTACATTGTCTTTGAGTTAAGAGAGATATATAGGGTTTTTTATGTTTCTGTCATTAGTTCCTAGCGCAACTCAGCTTACCCCCTAGCGTTTTGGGTTCCTCACTTTTACTCTCACCTTTGCAAACCATCGTCACAAACACCCACACTTAGATTTTCCTTCAGTTGCCATTTGGCCATTCCTACCACATATCTTGTTGTTTGTGACGTCCGTTGTTACCTTATATGAGGGAACATGACATCTAGTGTCGTAGCATGAAAGGCTTGCAGTTTGACCACAACTGCAGTTTCAGCTAGCGAATAAACGACGGAAGCACGTTTCAAGCGAGCGAACGAACGAGGCCGGCTTTTATCAGCACAACAACCTCAGGCCCCGCATGTGCGCCTGCACAGTGTCAACCTGCTATCAGCAGGCGCTCCCGGTTTTCAACCCCTCCACCTCCGGCACCTTGGGTACCGTGTCGTGCACCAATAACAGCGTAATGTATACACCAAGTGTTGCAAACCACTAAAATGTGATCAATTCAGATACCACCCTGCACACCAATAACAGCAGACCGTATACACCAAGTGTTGCAAACCACTAAAATGAGAATCAATTCATACACCGCCCAATCCGATGGTGATGGATTGAAGTACGGATATAAAACAGACAAAAAACAGCAGCAAATTAAGTAAGAAAATAGGCATAAGGCATCAGAGAGTCGATTTTGCATCATCCATTTTGATGTCCTAAAGGGGAATCCGAGTAAAGCTCAACTTTTGCTAATCACCAACAACTCACAAAGGAGTTGCACACACAGTCAATTGTAAACAGTAATAACTGAGGTTGACTGTAAGCAAGACTACAAAAACATATCTTTATAATAGATATATACATGATCAGGTTGTGCAACATCTGAAAAGATAACATCAACCATGCCGACCAGCATCCGGTACTTTGCCGGGTGCCTAGCATCCTCATTGATGGGGATAACATTGCTCCTCTTCGTAGCCATGTTGACGAGATCCCTGCAACTCTGGTGAGAGAACTCAACGGCATACACCAACCCAATCTGCGAGTGGTCGCCTTTGTCAAGACAACTCAAGATAAAGCATAAGTCATTTAAAAACAAAATGGAAGTTGGGACGATATCTCACCGGTTGTTCCAGAGGCAGCACCAAGATACAACACACGAGTACCAGGGACCTAAAACAAAAGCTTAATGTCAACTACTGTAACAACAATGAAGTGAAATTACACCGCAGAACTGACCAGGCAGGTCTGCAAGAAATTAAGAACAATGCACAATGAACTTGCAATCCATATGTTGTCAACACCTCCAAGCACGGCCGCAGCCAACTTAGATCTGATGGGGTTCCACACCCTGTACTCAACCTTGGATTGGTCCTCGTTCTACATAATACCAAAACAGCAATGAACAATCATTTCACATGTGCATGACGCATAGTAGGGAAGCAGAAAGTAACATCAGAAGCTGAAACTAAAGTAAGACACAAGGAACTACTGTTCACACTGAAACTAAGCAGGTTTAACACTTGATTATCAATTCACATGCACAGTAAGCATAAAGCATAGCAGAATCTAACTCTGAATCGATCACTTCCATATCTATCTTACACCAGCAATGGCACTAAAAAGTGTGCATCGAACAGCACCAGTGCAAGCCAAACGAGATAGCTACCTGGAAGGAGACGCGCTTCTCGCTGTAAACGAACTTCCCGGGGACCATGTTCAGTGCAGAGCGCCTCCTCCTTGGCCTTCGCAATGAAGATGCCTTCGTGCTTGTGCAGCACCACGACCACTTTGCTCCCGCCCTTCGTGCTGGGGCCGCCCTGAAGCAAAACGATAACTGCCTAATTAAAAGAATGATTCCACGGTCAACTTAATCGTCCCCTCATGTAGGAGCACAAGTGGAATAAAGTACCAGCACAAGTGTGGGCATTAATTTGCATGTTTCTGTAAACATGGGCACAACTTGATAGAAACTTGTGGGTGTTCCTTCAATTTTGAATGGTCACAACACAACAGTCACATAGTTTTCGACATACGACCAATCTACTACACGAACTGCAGTGTAGTACGTAGTATAGACTATGAACATAGGAGTATGACGGGAGCACAAAAGGATTCTAGTCACCATATGTAGCAGCACCACGAACTCGCTTTTTTTTAGAAATGGGAGCCTAGCCCCAGACTCTGCATCGACTGATGCACACGGCCAACCACGAACTCGCTAGACCTCATAGATCTTCATTCGGATGTCTCCATCAAGCTTTGCTTTCCCAGACAAGACATACGTACTCCCGTTGTTTCAGCTGATTCCACATTTTTCTGTACAATTGACAAATTCAGCATCTGGTTAGCATGTATTTTTGTTTTGTTTGAAACACCGGGGCCACTATATGAATGAAACAGCACAAATAGTTGAATGCATGCTGCTGCTTTTGTCCCTATCATGGGATACATATCCACCTTAGTTTTATTTGCTCTAACATATAATTGGCATGCTGTTAGCTGTTTTCAACTACTGCAAAATTAAACATTGGAATCATCATTTATCAAATCATATACTGCATCTCCGGAAATATGCAGCGTAAAGAAAGCTTACAAGGCCGCAATTAGATAATAAAGCTTGGTAGAGCACTTACAATGTTTTTGATGTGGGCAAGTCTGATTCACGCAACAGCCTTAGTTCATTGGTGTCCACATCATATAACATCCGAGGATTTGTGAGTTCTTGTATACACAGTGGCAAAGACTTGGCCCTCTTGTATCCGTAACATTACCTTCTTACAATGATTTCCAGGTTTCCAATCGGGTTTCCAAGGCTCTTTGGAAGGGACTTTAGTTTGGTGCATTTTGAGAGGTCCAGTGTTTTAAGGTTTTTGAGGCTTCCAAGGCTCCCTGGAAGGGATTCTAATTCAGTGCATTTTGAGAGGTCCAGTGTTTCAAGGTTTTTTAGGTTTCCAAGGCTCTCTGGAAGGGACTTTAGTTTAGTGCATTTTGAGAGGTCCAATCTTTTAAGGTTTTTGAGGTTTCCAAGGCTCTCCGGAATGGATTTCAATGCCGAACACTCTGAGAGATCCAGGGTTTGAAGGTTTTTGAGGCCTCCAATGCTCTCTGGAAGAAGCTCTAGTTCAAAGTGGTCTGAGAGGTTCAGTGTTTGAAGGTTTTCTATGCTTCCAAGGCTCTCTGAGAGGGACTCTAGTCTATAGCACATTGAGAGGTCAAGTGTATGAAGGTTGTTTAGGCTTCCAAGGCTCTTTGGAAGGGACTTCAGTAAATAGCAATATGGGAGGTATAGCCTTTGAAGATTTTCGAGGCTTCCAAGGTTCTCAGGAAGGGATTTCAGTCCTTTGCACCGTGAGAGGACCAGTGTATGAAGGTTTTTTTAGGCTTCCTAGGCTCTCTGGAAGGGACTCCAGTTTTTGACACAGTGAGAGGTCCAAAGTTTGAAGGTTTTCAAGGCCTCCAAGGCTCTCTGGAAGGGACTTTAGTTTGTCACACCATTTGAGGTCCAAAGTTTGAAGGTTTTCAAGGCTTCCAAGGCTCTCTGGAAGGGACTTCAGTTTCCAGCACGATGAGAGGTCTAGTGCACGAAGGTTTTGTAGGCTTCCAAGGCTTTCTGGAAGGGACTTGAGACAATGACAGTTTGAGAGGTCCAATTTTTTAAGGTTTTTCAGGCTTCCAAGGCTCTCTGGAAGGGACTCTAGTTGTTCACACCTTGTGAGGTCCAAATTTTGAAGGTTTTCAAGGCTTCCAAGAGTCTCTGGCAAGACTTCGACACGGTTACAATAAGTTAAGTCAAGATGCACTAGACTCTCAAGTTTGCTAACTGAGCTTGGGATTACTGACATTTTACGCGAGTTATCGAGCCTCAGGTAACGTAATTTTGAGAGACGAGTGATACTCTCAGGAAATTTCCCATCGTGCAGCTCTGGAGCAATAAGAACCTCCAGTTGCTTCAGTTGTCCTAGAGAGCTTGGAAACTCTGTGATGGAGCATCTAGACAGATCCAAGACACGCAAGCACTTTGGCAATGAAAATGCACCACCACGGAATTCACAATCCGAAAAATGCATCGCCCTTAGCTTAGGTGGGAACATAGTTGACATCTTCCTTGCCTCGCTGTAATCTGAAATGTTGTAATTTGTAATAGACGCATAGCGGCAGTATTCATTACTTCTAGCAATGCTCGCTCTTTTAGCATCAAAGACAACCAATTCTTCAGTAATGATCGATCTTGCTAGATCATGTACCAGATCGTGCAAGATGAAGATTGTTTTCCCAGATTTCTGAAACAAAAAATAGCATTAATTCCACTAGAAAAATTGCCAAGCAAATAGTATTATTTTTATAAATGGTGCGACATGATCCCTCTAGATAAACATTAATATGCTCATTTTGGCAGGCTATAAAATTGTCTTAATTTGCACTTCTGCTCGAAGCGATTGACAGTGGCCCAACTGGCCATGCCGTAAAAGAACTCATCACACCTACACTTGGCCTTACGTGTTTAAAGCAAATCCAGCAGTCCAACTTAATTTCTCTACCTCAAAACACTTTTTAGGTAGAGTACCTACAATATGTAGAGCTCAAAAGGTGCTCTTCTCCAGCAACTTACCTATAATGCCCTACTTATATTTTATTTTGCTTCTATCCCTCATAAAGAATGTCGAGCACCTTGTAGGAATTTCGGAGAGCGCCTCATGTTCTCCCAACTCAAGGCCGGCGGGGCTGCTGCCGAGCTAGGTGTAGGCGTTTGGGAGGTCTGTGTGGAGCTGGTGGAGGACCTACAGGCGGAGGTAGCATACCGTTTGCCGACTGGGTCACCTCCATGACAGGGCGCACATGCCAAGTCGAGAGAGAAAGATAGAAAAGGTAGTATCCCAATGTCAAGCTGGCCTGGTGGTAGAACTGAACCGTCTTGCCACATGTGCCACCTCCTCTCACCTCATCAGCAAAACTGAAATACAGGTTCTTTTGGAGAGCAGGGGAAAGGTATTTACGAAGGGAATGGCATAACCTTAGGGTGCTCCAATGCAATTTACTGACACGTATTCAAGACCTTTAATTAAGTTCTTCCATCTTGTATGTGTAACATTTTTTCTAGAAAAACTGTTTAGCCAAAGATATAGACTACACTATTCGATAAGCAAAAAAAAAAATAGAATACTATGCATTAACTGTATGTGTAGTGATCCAATATCTTGACTGCTTTATTTGCCACGAGAGGAAAAACATATGCATGGATTGATATACCAAAAGTCAACATATATAACACGTATGCATTGCACAGAAACTGGTGCATGCCATTTGATAATTGAGTAAAAAAGAATGCCGTAGTAACTCACCTTGGGCAATTTTGAATGCTGGAGGAAAGACATCCCCAGGAATTGCCTAATATACTTCTCGCCAAGTTGTATGGCTGAAAAGTTATTAGATGGCTCGATGAAACCAAGAGAAATCCACCCATGGATAAGATCATCTTTACTTATATTGTGACCTTTTGGAAAGACGCCACAATAGGCAAAGCATAACCTCAAATATGGTGTCAAAGTATTGTAACTTAACTTCAAGGATGGCAACACTGAAGTATCAGAAAATGTTTCATCCCAAATATCACTATTGCACAATGCTTCCCAATCACTAAAATTCATTCCAGATAGCAAGAATCCAAGTGCTTGAGCTGCTAAGGGCAGACCTCCACATTTCTTTGCAATTGTCTGTCCAACTGGTTCAACTTGCTCTTTATCAGCTCTAGATTCAAAGCCACTATGTTGCTTAATTATTCTCCAGCATATGTCATTGTCCAAGGGATCTAGCATGTATGGTTCAATTGTACAAATTTTTCTTGCAATGTCTGTGCTGCGTGTTGTGACTAAGACTCTCATCTTGGAGCTTACATTCAACATAAGCTTGAGTTGATTCAGGTGGTAGTTATCTGTCTCCCATAGGTCATCTAAAACAATCAGAGTCTTCTTATCTTGAAGTAGATGTTTAAGGCGTTGGTTTATCAGCTGCCTTGTGTCTAGATTCTGGTTTTCTTTTTCCAGTACTTGAGAAATTATTGAGTTCCCTATTTTTTTCAAGTCAAACACCTGGGATACATAGACCCATACCCGATGATCATAATCTTTGAATTGAGCATCATTGAAGACTAGCTGTGCTAAAGTAGTCTTTCCTATGCCTCCAAGCCCACAGATAGGAAGAACTGTGATATCTTCTTTGTTGCTATTGTTGCTTGTGGATAACAAAGAAATGACATTCATCCTTTCCCTGTCTCTCCCTAAGATGAGTGATTCAATCACATCTGATGTTGTTTCCCGTGGATCAGAGAACTGGTGCACATTAATTAGGCTGGAGTTATCATGTGCGAATTTGAAACTCTCGTGATCCTCTTTGATCTTCCTCAGCTGACCTCTCATCTTCTTCATCTTATAAGCCATGGTGATCTTGGGTGCAATAGCAAAACAGTCCAACTTCCCAATCATCTACAAGGAGTTCCAACAAGTGACTATATAATATAAAACCTAGGAGCAACTAGCTGATCCGGCATTAATAAGATGTACTTTCGATCCCTCTACCCGGAATTTAATGTATGTATGTAAAATATAGCTTCCCTTGTAGTACAATTTTTTTATTGTACACAAGTTTCACAGCCGGGATTTGTACACTAATGATTTAATTAGGCTAAGACCCTCTTGTACACCCATCGTCAGAAGGACACCAACAAATTTCAAGCTTCAAATGTTGCAGCACACTAGTTGCTTATACTGGAAAGTACTTTTTCAGATGATAATGGTTTTGTGGACAATAATAAATATAATAATCAAATTATTCAACCACAGCAACAAGCCATGTACGTGCTAGGAATATAATTAATTAAAGAAAAAAACTATCTAGAAAAGACAAGTATGCCATATATATACCTTTCCAGAGGCTGGTTCACTGTTAGATTGGAACTCATCGAGCATGTAAGAGATGTCGTAGGCAGCGTTCTTGAGCTGCTTCAGCCACAACCGCACCAACTCCTCCGTGACAGACCGTCTCTCAGCATCCTTGAGCGCTGCCTCCATGTACTCCAACGTTTCCTTCATGGCCTTGAGGTCATCCTTGAAGCTGCACAGCATCGTGACTTCATCCCCAATGGCAGAACCTAGCTTATTGCCCACCGCTGAGACCACAGCCGAGGCGAGCAAACCGGCTACATGTGACATGTTATTCTTCTTCACCTTTTCTCTCTCAAGTTGCTGTATGACAATTGGAGGAGGTGTGAACAATGATGATACTGCCAAAGTGCCAGAAATGACCAACTCATGCATGGCCATATGTATGACGCCATGCTCCACCGAGATGGAAAGGGATCGTCTACCTTGCTTAATTGTGATAATGCAAGCAGACAGCATTAGTTAGATTTAGCTTTACCAGCAGGCAAGGGTTAAGAAAAGAATCTCAACTCTTTCTCGCTGTAAAGGAAAAAGGAAAGGAACTAAGGAGAAGAAAAGAATGTGAACTCCCAGTGAAAAAAGAAGGAATTGAGAAGAAACATATTCCCTGATGCATGCATGCTTTGGTCTGAAACCAATCCAACACAAAACTAAGATCCACAGTGCGCATGGCAAGGTGACTCAACAAAGAGAGACGTGGTAACCATGCAAGATCCACTGTGTAAAGGCTATATATTCAGATCATGAAAATTCCAACCAACATCTAGGTACTTCAACTTGGAGAGATTGCAAGTTGGGAAGGTATGCTCCCACTGAATCCTGCCCACGAGAGCTTGAGATACCTTTAGGTTCTGGAGAGAAGCCAAGAAACACGGGGATACTATGCTGTTGAAGTCATGCCCGCTCAGATCAAGATACCTCAGCCCTCAGGTGTTGTGAAATAGCCAAAGAAGAGCTCATCTCGCCTGCCGACAAGCTCAATGGATCTGCTCATGTCCGGGTATTTTAGACGTCCATGTAGCAGTAGTAGTTCATGTCGATGCTGCGGAGATGAGCTTGATGACATGGCATGTTCTGTTGCTGCACCTGACTCCCTTCCCATTGACAACATGCAGCCGTCGCCCTGCCATGACGAGAGATGGCCAGCATGATACAGGATTCTTGCCTTCAAGAATAGAAGCTTATTTCGCTCACTGGTAGCTGATGCAGGCTCCTGATACACTCGCTTGACCATGGGAAGTGGATGCTGCTTGACCAGGTGTAGAGAGCCTGCTGTACCTGCTGCCGCTCATCCATTTCCTCGACAACGCTTCTACGCAAGGTGCCAGCCATCACAGAAGCACCCTGCACAGGATATTGAGGCGATGATGCCGACCCACCGAAGCCGCCACTCCCTGATGCAAGGGAACTGAGGATGCTCCGCCACGCCCACTCTGAAATATAAAAGAGGAAAAAATGTTTATCCATAGCACATAGCATCAATAGGAACATACCCAAATACTGTGTGCCCTGTTGCTATTTACAAATTTACCACCTCTTCCTCTGTATAATACATATAATCAATTCATGAAGCACTTTAATCAAAAATTCATGAAGCACTTGATGGGATCAAATCAGAAGTTAACATATAGTCAATCTATTCAAAAAAAGATGAGACAAGAAGGTAGCAACCCCATCAAAATATGAGAGAGGCAGCAATAATCACTCCTCTCTCATCACTATATTTTCCCTCGGTCAACCACACCCTCTACTTTAAATCTCAAGTCCGTTTAACATCCATGCACGCTGATCATAGTGTTATGAATGAGCAACTATATTTCCAGGAGGCCAGAGGCCAGTACTTATACAACATGTGTGTCATGAACAGTAATATACATCTAACACCCCCCCTCAAACTCATGGTGGGTCAACAACACTTAGTTTGGAGAGAAAGAACCCATGCTGCGCTCGAGTCTGTGCCTTCGTGAAGAAGTCCGCCAACTGTAACTCAGAGGGCACATAGTGAAGGGCAAGAAGGTGGTCCTGCACAGCAGCACGCACAAAGGAGGCATCCACACCGATATGCTTGGTGAGTTCATGCTTCACCGGATCACGCGCAATGCTGATGGCGCCTGTACTGTCAGACAATAGAGGAGTGGGTGCAGCAGCAGTAACACCAAAATCCTCTAGTAACCATCGCAACCAGGTCACCTCAGCCGTCAACATAGCCATCGCTCGCAACTCAGCCTCTGCACTAGAGCGGGAAACTGCAGTCTGCTTCTTCGTCTTCCAGGCAATGAGAGATCCTCCAAGAAAAACACAATAGGCAGACAGCGAGCGGCGATCAGAAGGATCACTAGCCCACGTAGCATCAGAGTAGGCCTGGAGCTGGAGAGAGCTGGAGCGAGGAAAGAAAAGGCGACGGGAGATCGTGCCACGAAGATATCGGAGAACACGAAGGAGGTGACTATAGTGGACAGAGCTGGGAGCAGAAACGAACTGACTCAGAATGTGGACAGGATATGATATATCTGGACGAGTGACAGCTAGGTAGACAAGGCTCCCAACAAGGTGGCGATAGCGTGTGGGGTCTGTGAGGGGATCACCATCAGTAGCACGAAGCTGAACATTGAGCTCCATAGGAGTCTCAGCAGTGCGCTCATCACCAAGAGCGCACGAGCAAGAAGATCCTGAATATATTTTTCTTGGGAGATGAAGAAGCCATCAGAAGTCGAAGAGACCTCAATCCCAAGAAAATAGCGAAGAGAACCAAGATCAGACATCAGGAACTGCTCACGGAGGCGGGCCTTAACAAAGGCAATATACTCAGGGTCATCGCCAGTAATGATCATGTCATCAACATATAAGAGGAGGAGCGTCCGACCACGAGGTGAGGTGTGGACAAACAGCGCGGGGTCATGGTCGCTAGGCGAGAAACCAGCGGCAGTCACCACAGAGGCGAAACGCTCAAACCAGGCGCGAGGGGCTTGTTTAAGGCCATAGAGGGAGCGCCGAAGACGGCAGACCATCCATCAGGAACAGAGTACCCCGGTGGTGGCTGCATATAAACCTCCTCACGCAACTCACCATTGAGAAAAGCATTCTGGACGTCAAGCTGAGACACAGACCAATGACGAACAGAAGCCACAGCGAGAAGAGTGCGAACAGTGGTCATGTGAGCGACGGGAGCGAACGTCTCATCATAATCGCGGCCGTGCTCCTGCTGAAAGCCACGAGCCACAAGCCGAGCTTTGTAACGCTCGAGAGAACCATCGGAGCGAGTCTTGATCTTATAGACCCACTTGCATGTGATGGGACGAACACCAGGAGGAGGGGAAACGAGATCCCACGTGCCAGTGCGCTCAAGTGCAGCAATCTCCTCAGCCATCGCAAGCTGCCATTCAGACTGAGCCATGGCATCCCGATAGGAAGAGGGCTCAACAACAGCCGAAAGACCAAACTGGGAAGGAGAATAGCGATCAGGAGACCGTAACGAAGGCCGAGACCGAAGGTTATGAACCGGTGTACACGGGGAAGGTGGCGCTCCGGAAGTAGAGGGCATGTCAGAGGGATCATCCTCAACACGAGGGCGACGAGTGTAGTGGAGAGGAAAGGGAGAGAGGGTAGGATGCACTGGAGAGGGAGGTGGCGAGGGAGGAGAAGATGATGGTGTCGGTGGTGTATCGGGAACAGTGGGACTCGGCGGAGGTGGAGGTGGAGGAGGAACATGAGGCACGGAGGGAGATGTGTCGGGAAGTATAAGAAAGGAGATATCCTCAACCGAAAAGGTCGAGGCAGTAGGACGCGGATAGTACGAACGAGACTCATCAAAGGTGACATCACGGGAAATACGGAGCCGACGAGTAACAGGATCCCAACATCGATAGCCCTTGTGCTCATCACTATAGCCAAGAAAGACACACTCAACCGACTGAGCGGTCAATTTGGTGCGTTCGCGGGGAGCTAAGAGAACATAGCACACACACCCAAACATGCGAAGAGATGAGTAGTCAGGAGAACGACCCGAGAGACGCTCCATGGGGATACCACCCTGCAAGGCAGCCGAAGGCTGGATGTTGATAAGATAGGTGGATGCGGAAACAGCCTCAGCCCAAAAGTGGGGAGGAAGAGAGGCAGCGATCATCATCGCACGAGCCGTCTCAAGGAGGTGGCGATGCTTGCGCTCAGCAACGCCATTCTGAGCATGGGCACCAGGACAAGAGAACTGGGCAAGAGTACCCTCCTGAGCAAGAAAACCACGCAACATCTGGGAGATATACTCACCAGCCGAGTCAGCACGAAAAACACGAATGGGTGTGGAAAACTGGGTGTGTACCATGGCAGCAAATCGCTTGTATATAGGGAGAACCTCGCTGCGAGATTTCATAAAATAGAGCCAAGTGTAGCGAGAGAAGTCATCAATAAAAAGAACATAGTAGCGATGACCACCTTTCGAATCGAAGGGAGCAGGACCCCATACATCAGAATGCACTAAGTCGAAAGGACGTGAGAGACTGACTCACTCGTAGGATAAGGTAATTGAGTCTGTTTGCCAAGTCTACAACCATTACAATGTAAAGATACATCGCCAGAGACAGACCCTAAGACACCTTGATGCACTAGCGAGGACAAGCGAGAGCCACATATATGACCAAGTCGATGATGCCACTGTTGGAAGGACGCAGAGGAGGAGGCAGCAAGAGCATGCGAACTGGCGGGTGTGGTGGCAGCGGAAGGAACACGAAGCCAGTCAACCTCCCAAAGGCCCTGAGCATCATGGCGCCGAGGGCCAGCTCCAACTAGAGCCTTGGTGCGACGATCCTGAACAGAGCAAGAGTCGGGATCAAGAATGACACGACAACCAGAATCAGCAAGTTGAGCGGCAGAGAAAAGATTCATGGTAAGACGAGGAACATGAGAAACACCAGGAACAGAGAAGGACGGAGTAGAAAGAGTGCCACGACTAGCAACAGGAAGCGGTGTGCCGTCGGCAGTAAGAACATTGACAGGAGAATCAAGAGGTCGAAGAGAAGACAGAGGAGAAGAATCAGAAGACATGTGAAAGGAAGCTCCAGAATCCAGAACCCACGGAGATGTACCTGACTGAGTAGGCGGTGGTGGCGGAGCAGCAGTAGTGGAAGCAGTCAGGGAGGCAGCAGTGCCTGTCGAGGAAGAACCCGAGGAAGCCAGTATACGCTTGAGCCGCACAATGTCCTGGTCTGTGAGTGATGCAGTAGAGGAGCGACTCAGGTCACGCTGCTTCTGGTGACAGTCAGACTCTGGGTGACCCGGCTTCTTGCAGTAGCCACAGAAGGTGTGAGAGCGCCGACCTGATCGTGCATAAGGCGGGCGCCCGCTCACCCCCCCTGAGGGAGTAGGGAGCAGCGGTGGAGCCGGGCAGACGACACAGGAGCCCGGGCAGAGAGCACAGTGGGAACCACAAGCAAACCAGCAGAACGGAGACGTGTCTCCTCAGCTCGAAGCTCTGCAAGTACCTCTGATATAGGAACACGACGACCACGGGCAAGCAGGTTAGCACGCCGAGGCTCAAACTCTGCACGGAGGCGAGACAGGAACTCATGTACACGCTGAAACTCCAAATCTGACCTCACTGTCTGACAGCAGCGACAAGTACCACAAACAACTGTCCTCAGAGAGTCAAGCTGACGCCAGATGGCAGAGCACTGTGTATAGAACTCATCAACAGTAGAGTCACCCTGCTGAAGATCATGCTCCTGACGCACAACAGATAGGTAGAGAGCATCACCAGAGGGCTGATAGCGCTGACAAAGATAAGTCCACATCGCAGCAGCAGTGCCCAAACCCATAAACTCAGAGGCAAACTGGGGTAGAACACTAGCAGTGAGCACGGCAGCAGCACGAGCATCATCATTGCACCACTGAGTGTAAACAGACAGAGCATCCCGATAGATGGAGAGAGACTCGGAGTAATCCGATACCTGCTGGTCATAGGCCTTAACTGCAAGATCATCAGCATTCTTGGCGGCATCCCGATCAGCCTGAGAAGCATCAGCAGCAAGAACGGGTGGAACCGGTGGGGTGGGAGCCACAGGAGCAACAGGGCACGGCTGACAGGAGACCTCGCCAGAGAGAACGCCCCACAGCAGGAGGCCACGCATGTGGATACGCATAAAGCCCACAAAGTCAGCGTAGTTGGTGCCATCAAAGATCACAGAGCACCGAGGAATAGCAACATAGCCCGAAGAAGACATCACGAGCTTTCTGCTGTTACCGGTTTCAGATCCGGTATGAAATCCGGTTTCAGATCCGGTATGAAATCCGGAAAAATCCGGGCCTGGTACCGGAATCAATCCGGAATGAATTCCGGGTCAGCACCGGGCGAAACTGAGAGAGTCCAGTACCGGTTTTTGGAATCCGGTATGAAATCCGGAAAATTCCGGGCCTGGTACCGGAATCAATCCGGAATGAATTCCGGGATCACCACCGGAAGCTCGACGCGATGCTCACCTCGTCCCCGTCAATGGTGGTGAACAAGCCGGCGGGGCAGCAGCCCGCAGCGGCGGCAGGCGAGCAGGCCGGAGGTGGCCGGAGGTCCGGCGGGGCGCGGGAGGCCGGAGGGAGCAGCCGGCGGCGGCCGAACGAGGCCGGGGCAGCGGCGGCGGCCGGGCAGCGGCGGGAGGACGGCGACCGGCAGGAGGAAGCGGCGGCGGCCGGGCGGCCACGGCAGGCACGCGTGCGGCCGGCGACGGCAGGCACGGGAGCGGCCGGAGTAGCGGCAGCAACGGCGGCGGAGGAGCACCCGGAGTTGCTACGGGTGGGGAGGAGAGCAAGAGCACCTGGGCTCTGATACCATGTTATGAATGAGCAACTATATTTCCAGGAGGCCAGAGGCCAGTACTTATACAACATGTGTGTCATGAACAGTAATATACATCTAACACATAGTACGCACCAAAAATATTTGAAGTCATCTCTATTTTTTCATTTGAAGTCACAAATAAATAGTTTAATCAGAAAATTACATAGTTCACACATAAAATTAAATGATTTTTATTGTGGGTCCAGTTATTTCCACGAGATCATTGAGTAGATGCACTTCTCCTTTTGATTTTGAAGTTGTCGATACATCTAAAAAAAATTCACAACAGGCTTTGCATCTTGTTTCGAGAGGCGGACATGTTGTCAGGGCTTTTCAAAATTCAGCGTTTTGCCTGCCCCTTCGCCCTCGTCTTCCACAATCATGTTGTTGAACAAAAGTTATCATCTGTCACAGTCTTTCCGGTTGCATCCTTCCAAAATCTGTCCCCTCGGAGCATTTAGGGCATCTTCCGGATGGGTATGCATGGTCGACAATGTTAAGAGGCCGGTACCCCTGCGAGCGCTTGGTCTTTTTGTAGTAGGTTATCAACGACCGACACTTTTCCATGCTTGCTGATGATGAGCTGAGGTTGAAAGCTATTCACTGTGGCAGGAAGATTACACACCATCAACCTTAAACACGGCTCGAGATATGGTTGATCCTTGTTGGAGGCGATGCTTCAGTTCCTGAGGCTCTAGCTACCTTTTCGTGATTTCCTGAGAGCAAAATTGATATTAATTTTTGAACAAATACCTATAGAGCACTTAATTATAGAGCGGATGGTTAAACTCTAACGAATTTGTGTTAGCTTTTTATGCAGTGACAATGCTACTAAATATCCAACAATAAAAAAAATCTTATAATTGAGATGTTTTATTACTAGTATGCACCTGAATTGAAGCAATGATGGGCCGAAGGATGAGCCATGTGCAATTCACGTCATCCCAGTCTTGAGGCGTACGCTCGACAATCTTAGCCTTCTCATCGTTGTAGTTGTACCTGAACACGCCGTAGTGCTTAGGCAGCAAGGCCTTACTGTTGCAGAAGGCAAAGTAGACACACCCACCGTCGGCGCCCAACACCGTGGAGTCGATGGCGAAGCTTTTGGGCGATCCCAGGAACAGCACGCGATCATTCAGGCTATGGCCATCCCTTTTCACCCACCGCGGCTTCTCCACGCCCGACGCCTCCTCCAATGAGTACACCAACACCTGGAGTTTAGGACCCGAAGTGTACAAATGGACCCAAATCGACGCCCATAGAATCTCGCCGCGGGACTCTAGGACGTAATTGAAGTGCTCCCTGTAGTCGCTGCGACCCTCCCACCGCATCCACTCCCTCGGCATCACCACGTCATCGGCGATGCTACCGTTCAGATTGAGGATGCACTGGAGGCTAGGCCCCACGGTGACCAGGATCTTGCCGTCGTGATAGGCGGCGCATAACGAGCCATACCACCAGGGTGATGCAAAGGTCCTCTCGACGATCGTCCACTCGGAATCACATGGGCGCACGAGCATTGCCCTGAACCTGGCCGGGTACTGATACTTCTTGGTGTGGGTGATGGTGTAGAGAAGTGTGGTGTCGTCGCCGTAGAGGATGCCATGGGGATCCTCCCCCTCCCACTGGCCATCAAGGAACATAGGCAGGTTGGTGACTTCCCCGGAGAGAGGGTCCTGGAGGCTTAGACGGAGGTGCTCCACGGTTAGGTACCGGACGGCGGTACCATTGGCGTTGCACACCCAGTTCCTCCGTTGCGTGGACGGCGCTGGCAGCGATGCTCGGTAGCTGGACTTGGAGAAGATGCACCTGAAGTTGAGGAGAGTGGAGTCTTGGTCAGCCTCCGCGAGGAGCCATGGCAGGAAAGACTGGGTCTTCATCGTCATCGGGTCGTGTGAGTCGAGCCATGATCTGCAGACGGCGTGGAAGCGGACGAAGTCACTGGCGTCATGCAACCGGCTGGCGATGCCACGGAGCACGTCCGGCAGGAGGTCCGGCCACTGCGTCCGGCCCGGTGGCGGGATCGAGCTAGATCGAGCCTCCTTTTTCCTTTTCGTTTCTCACGTCATGGATAAATCCAGATCCAAGTACACACGTGCACCATATACTAACACGACTAGTAGGACTCGTATTGCCAATGGCAACGCGCGTATTGAAACAGGAAACTAACCACCGGTCCCAATATGGACAAGGATCCACTAGATTTCAACGTTAATCATCGACCTAGTTTCATTCAGTTTCAGTCTTCTTCTTTTTTATAAAGTGAGCTTTATTATTTAAAAAGTTTAACCATTACACCTAGACTCTGCATGACAAAGATGCATATAGCCGATACGAGTTTAGAAGTTCCAAACATAGAAAAGGCAAATTACTAAATGAGCATGGGTGGTGGCCTTCTAGAATGAACGACATCTCGATTGTTTTCCATTGAGGATTTTGCCCCAGTGGTCAGCTCCTCTCTGCTCCCCTAATCGGTGTTGCAGCTTCTCCTCTGCTCGACCACTGCCTGCTGCTGGTACATGGAAGGGGAGCGTCGTCCACCTGGAAAAGAGAGGGGAGGTGAGTAGCAGAGGTGACATCAACCTGCAATGTCAACGATTTGCAAAAATCAGATGACTCACTGAATGGGATCAGACGGAATCATACTTTGTTTAGGTCTTCAGGGTCGATATCCAGTGTAGATCGTGCTGCAACTCCTCGTGAATCTCAGCGGGATGGGCATTCGGTGCGTGGTCAGAGGAATGATGGGACGATGTTCGAGGTCGGGGGAAGGGCTCCAATGATCGAAGTCTACCAAGCTCATCGCCGTCTCCTGTCTATCCCTTTTTGGACGCCATCTGTGACGCTTCTGCTGCCTCCAATAGGATCCGTTCAAGATCGACGCCATTTGCCATGCAAGCCGGTCGAGACGGGAGGTGAGGGTTGCGGCCACAACCCTAGATCGTGGGTCGAAGAGGAGCAGCATGGGAGAGGAATGACATCGCCCCCTCAGTCGCCGGCAGAGCGTCTCGCTCTCGCGAGAGCAACTTCTCTAATACGGTAGATGGGCTTTTGCGAGTTAAGGCCCAAATTAATCACAATAGGCCAATTTGATGTCGGGAGTAGCTTCCCCTAGGGATATTCGGTCCAGGTCGCAGTTTACAGCAAATAAACAGAAGTGATTGAGCAAGGACAGCGATCCGACGGTTTAAAGCGCTGATGGCCTGTGTGAGCTCCTGTTTGGTGCAGTTTTAATATCCCTAATGTACGCAGTAAAAGAAACCAACTCATGTGTGCCATTAAAGAGAAATATATTCAAATTTTATCGGCTAGCCAACCATTTGGATTTGGTACTTTATAGTAAGAATCAACATCATTTCTAAACGTTTCAAAAATATCATTTCTATCATCTAACTTACAATATCATCGGTGTATTGAACGCAACAAATTCAAAGCAGCTCTTATAGTGCGGAATTGCCAGCTAAAGTATGTCGTTTTAGCTAACATGTTTCATTATAACTAACCTCGCCAATCCATGCGTAGGAGATTGTTTTTGTGAAACTCCATGATTGTATTAATTTTTGCCTGCATCTGGAGATGTTTGGTTGTGTATTGTGTTTCATGTACTCTCACAACTTGGCTAAGTGTTGAACGTAGGTCACACCACCACACTTGAACAAATTTGTTTAGCTGGCAGTCACGCAGTGCGCCTAAGTGTGAAAAGACAGTGCAAGCAATTTAATAGTTACCGATGAAAGGAGTTCCCCTTCTCTTGGCCAATTGACGTTCTGCTTCAATAAGTCATGAGAGCAGCGAACGGAATAACGGCGCGGTGCGACGGCAGTGCAGCGGCTGGAGCTGCACGGGCATAGGTGAAGTTTACGGCAGCGCGTATGAAAGGACAAGGATGTCGCCTAAAGGGGGTGAATAGGCGATTAAAACTTTTCCGGTTTAGGCTTGATAATTGCGGAATAAAACTTAGGTGTTTAAATTAACAAGCCAACAACATAAATATACTAGGCTCACCTATGTGCACCAACAACTTATGCTAAGCAAGACAAGCAACAAGGTGATAGCAATATAGAATACTTCAAGCACGAAGGCTATCACAATGTAAACTGCATAAGTAAAGAGTTCGGGTATAGAAATAACCGAGACACACGGAGACGAGGATGTATTCCCGAGTTCCTCCTTTTTAGGGGAGTACGTCTCGTTGGAGAGGTGTGAGACCACCACAACAGGTTGGTCTCAACTCCATGACAGGCTCACCTTGTTCTCCGATGAACCGCACCACAAAGGATTGGTTCACCTTCAACTATCGGAATCCTTCAAGGCGGAGTCCGGAGCCTTTACAACAATAACCCGGGGCACAACCCACAACTGGATTGGGGGCTCCCGGATGGTTACAAGTGACCACAAAAGGTCTCAACCACCACCATTGCGTCTAGGGTCCAAAGACCCAAGAGTAACAAGCTCACAAACTTTCACTTTCACGAATCCTCGTGGAGAGAGCAAACCGATGCACAAAAGCAAAGGCAAGATCGAGCACTAGAAGTGCTCAAGTCCTTCACTACCAAATCCCACCAAAAGCAACTAATGCTTATGGGGAGAGAAGAGAGGAAGAACAAATAAGAACTCAACAGATGGAACTCCAGGATCTAGGTCAAGAGACTTCCCCTCACTTAGAGGAGAGATGGACTGGTGGAAATGTAGATCTAGATCTCCTCTCACTTTCCCTCAAAGATATGCAAGAATCATGGGAGGGATTGAGAGATAGGCAAGCTTTTCCAAAGATCAACAATGGAGGAGGGAGAGGGAAAAACGAGCTCAAGTTGTTAGCGAACCATTGGGGAAGAAAGCCACTTAAATAGGTCCCATGAAAAACTGCCTGTTTGAAGAGGTACGAGAGGCCGGCCTCTTCCCAGAAGCGCGTTGAATTGCAGAGAGGCCGGCCTGGAGGCCGGTCACCCACCCGAGCCGCCTGGCCATGGACCTGGCCTAGGCCGGCCAGGAGGGGCGGAGGCCGGCAGGGTACCCGAGGCGCCTGGCCTAGGGCCCGGCCTGGCCGGCCAACCAGAAACAGAAAGAGATCTTCATTGACCTCTAATTTTTGCAAGAAAACTCCAAATGGGATGAAACCAATTTTGTTGAAAATATTAAGAACCATAAATAGAGTAAAGTCACCACCCATGGGAAGGTGTGGAACTTTCCTCAAGGATAAACCGATAATATTTCCAAACCCGAAACATAACAAGTTTTTCATTCGGACTCTGTTTTCTATGATCTTGGGCTTGTTTTGAAGATAATCACAAGCTCTACAAGATCATGCATAAACACATCATAGTCCATCATGTGAGAAGGAGAACACAAGAGGAGAGTTTGACCTCTCTACAAAAGACGAACCGGTAAAACCTCCAACATAAAAAACATCACAAGATATTCAAATGAGATCCGTTATTTATGAACTAGAGCTTGGTATGGAGATGAACACAAGATCTAAATTCTCACATGGATAAAAGCCAAATAAGAACCAAGAAAGTTGATACACCCAATATGCAAAGATTTGAGCTCTCCACAAAGATACAATCAAATTACTCACTTGAGAGCCCCTCTTCATAGTACGTCGACTATCCTATAACCCGGTCTCCCACTAACACCACGAGACCGGTAAAATAGAAACCCTATCAAGATCATACCTTTGCCTTGAGCAATCCACTTGAGCTAGATGATGACGAACTTGACTCCCTCAAGTTAGAACACCTTTCTTGATTGTGCTTGCTAGCACATGCTTGATGAAGACTTCTCCAAATGCTCCCCCATACTCCATTATGGGAGAGAATCGCTAAGCTCCGTTTCACAAAGATGATGTCTTGAATCCTTCAAGACATGCTTGCAATATGCTCAACTCTACACATGATCATTCTTCATATAAACCCTTGAATAGAGCATTGATCATCATGTAATCTTCTAGAGTCCAACACATGAATTCCAATCTTTTTCTATGGACAAGATCTACAAGTATCTCAATACAAACATTAGTCCAAAATGATTATCATTAATTACCAAAACCACGCATGGGGGTAACATGCACTTTCAGCGTACATATAGTATATTATCTCTACGTATATGTCCGTCGAAATGGAAAAGTTACGGCACGAAAGTTGTGGGGAATAGCGAGATGGATCTACTTATCAAAGGAAATTTCAAACGGTTACGAGTGCGACAAATTTGATAAAATTTGTCTAAAAATTATTCAAACTTTAGTCCAAAATAAACAAGTTATAATTGACGAAATTCGAAACCGATCACGGTAATGGAAACTACTCGTCGACGTGCATATATTTCGTGTATATCTTTTCTAGAATCAAAATACGGTTGTCAATATTAGATGGGACCAGAAGACGGGTTGATTCGATGTTGTGCCTAGACATGTAGAGCTGCCATAAAATATTCACATGCATGCATAGGCCCATCTTAATTAAACCCTAAACGGAGGATGAGGTGGAGCAACCACAAGCTTGGAAATCTAGGGAGCTTAGGTGTTAGAGAGGATCTCTAATTGGATGCAGGCCAAGCTAAATGATATTTTCCATAGGCTCATGTATCTTGAAATGGAACCTAACGTTACATATGTTTTTATCTTGACTGCACGAACTTCTTTTGTATAGTAACTATCGCTTCATCATGTGCTTTTTCTTTTTTTTTCCAGTTGCCTGGCGCCGTATTCTGGAGCATTGGTCATTTATTCATATCAAATTCCACTGAGAAGATTCTGCATGCCTGATGTGAGCTCTGCCAAGGCAAGTCTGCTCTTATTTTTGTTCCCACTTACGCTTATTTCTGCTTGCTGAGCTATCGAACGTTGTTGACCAGGGCCCTTTTTTCCCTCTCTTTTTTTCTCACATGCCCCCCTTTAAGAACCTATCGGCTAGGTGTATACTGCTGTCATGAGAAAAATAATGATATTATCTGCCAAGACACCACATTAGCTTGACTAGATATGCTAAATGGAAGCCATGGGTCGTCGTTACCTAGAATTTTTTACATCTGAATTTGGTGTACTGCATGCTATACTTCCAAGTCCCAGAGTGATGGCATACCATGCACCACAAACCGTATCTGCATAAATAAATCTGGAAGGTACAGAATCATGAGATGCCCAGGTCAGATGACATGTTTACGTTTGTAGAGCATGAATATTGCAAGATCATGGCATCGTGATCTTAAACTTTGGTCCTGACTCTCCATGACAGAACCTGTTGTCCATGAAATTTGCGTATTATAATCATATACCTCTAAAGTAAAATTCCTGGTTATAAAAAATGCTAATGGTACCTTGTCCTGTAAATACATTCTGAAGTCTCACTCAACAAGGGCCTCCTTTAGTGTTCCTTTACCTTTTTCTACAGTTTCAGTGTACTGATTTTATGAAACAAGTCAATGAAACATGGTAATTGTATATTTGTATCGAGGGGAAATTCGGTCATTCACATTCCAAACACCCATATGTAGTCGGACTGAATGCCTGATTTGCTGCCAAGTAGTTCTAAAACGTCGCATCAATCATTTGCATCAGCCAAAATTTGCAGAAGACTGAATTGCCCTTATGCTCATCCTCCCTTGACTCCTCTTCCACTGCAGCTTCTCCGTAGCCATGGTGATGGCGGTGCGCCCCTGCCACTCCGAGACCGCCTACTACGTGAAGACTATGGAACAGCAGCCACCGTGCTGCCCACCGGGGTTCAGGGCCATGGCCATCAGCACATCACGCCACGCCACATTCTTGTGCTCGGAGGCTGGGATGGTCAAGCTACAGACACTAGGCCTGATGGTGCCAGGTGTGCTTTTGCCCTTCTCTAAAGTTGAGTTTCTTATTGTTTTAGGCCTGTAGTTAATAAATCAGATTTTTTGTTCTTCTGCTGTCCTTGCAAGGATGCAGCTGGATGGCGGGCAAATGAGATGGCGTTCTTCTCCAGTGAAGCCGAGGCAGTCCGACTAGGATGAGGGCGCCTCTGGTTGGAGGGAGGTGAGTGCTGCAGCTGCTCTCCCCTGATGCTCTTAACGAGTGTTGAGCTTGCGTGGATTGCTGTGGAGAAGGCCGAGAAAGAGAATGCCAGTTTGGTCCTCCTCAGCGTGCTTTTACTTTTGAGATTTTACCGGGCCAAAGCCCGCGGTTTAGACGCCAGACAACGAATTTCCTAAAGAGAAGAAAATTCTGTATTGTCTCGTCGAGCAAGGATAATAAGTAACATCTCTGAGCAAAGGAGTTTTTTTATCGGAAAATCTATCTAGCAGGCGCCTTATGTTTGTCTTAAGTCGAGACGCAACATGCGCCGTCGATTTCCGAAGCATCGTCATCGCGCGCCTCCTGCACGGCTGCACGCAAAGAACCCAGACACCCACACCGAGCCAAACCCGAGGCGCCTGCTATCTGGCCCGCACGTCGCGTACATGACGACTTGGTCAAACCACACGCCACACGCTTGCACCACCGACGCCTCCCCGTGCTCGTCTTCCCCGGCCAGCCTCTCCGCCGCCGCGCCCCGCGCCTCCTGCTCCGGCGCCGACGCCCTCTTCTCCTCCTCCTTCCCGCACCCGACGCCACCCGCATCCCTGCCCGTGCTCTCCTTCTTCCTCCAGCCGAGATCCTCCGCCGTGGGCACCGAGCCGTCGCCGCCCCCTTCCTCTCCGGCCCGGCCCCAGCCGCCCCTCACCGGACGCCGTCGCCCGGCCCTTCTCCCTGTTCCCTGCTCCTTCCCTTCCTCCCTTCCTCCACTCGTTCCCCAGCGGCAGCCCCGGCCGCCGGACCGTGCTCTCCTCCTCCATGCTCCGGCCGCCGCCGCCTCTCCCCAGCCGCACCCCGCAGCGCCTGCTCCTCTCCCCGAGCCACCCCGTGCTCCTCCCCGTGCTCCCCTTCTTCTCACCTCGGCCTCTTTCCTCTGCTCGCTCCCGTGGCCGCAGCACCATGGCCGCCGGCCGCAGCTCCTCCTTGGCCGCCGCCCGGCGCTCTCCTGCTGCTGTCCTTGCTCGCCTCTGCCCCTGGCTCGTCGAGTTCATCGCTTCCGCAGCGCCTCCGTTGACTTCCGACCCCATTGTCCGCAATGTGTTTGTTGAAATGCCCGCAAGGCATCCGACGTTCTCCGGCTCCGTGTCCATGTTGCCGTGCGCGTCCTTCCCGGTGTTCCCGTGCCCGTGTTGCCGTGTTGCCGTGCGCGCTTCTTCCCGGTGTCCGTGCCCGTGACCGTGTGCGCCGACAAGATCGACCGTGAACCCCGCCGCCCGTCGCCAAGACCGTCCGTGACGATCGCTGACCGTCGCCAAGTCCGCCGATGCCGTGAACCTCGCCCGTACCCGATTGTAACGGACCGATTTTTGGAGTTTTCAAAAACTTTTATCCAAAAATGAGGACGAGAAAACTTCGTTTAATAAAATAAAACTTAACTCAACTTTTCTTAAACATGAAGCTTTAAAATGAATTTAGCATCAACTTGTACAAATATTTTTCTTATTTGTCCTTCAAGTTGGATCGTATTTGTTCTTCGTTTTAGCATATTAAAATATCCTCTTTTGAAGTTGATTGTGTTTTCATAAATTCGTTTTGTATTTCTTGGAGCTTTATATCATTTGCTGGATTTTCCTAAAAAGGAAAATCTATTTCTTTTATCTCTTATTTCTTTCTATCTAAAATCCTGATTGGATTTGGTTCTTCAGCTAATCACACATAGCGATGCTTATATACGCCCGTCCTTAGCTAGTACATCATCGGTTGATTCCTTTCCTTCCTTGCTATTTCCTCATGTCCTTCTCTCTCTCTCTAAAATCCCATTGGGCAGCCATATGCATGTACGTGCAAGCTTTGGCTGTAAGCCAAGCCTTGGCAGTTGCTCCTCTTCTTGCTATTATGTTCTCCTGTACCATCACGTTACTAGCTTCATTTCTGGTGGCTTCCATCTATTTTTCATTCTTTCCTACCGACGCACTAGCACGTTCTTTTCTTTTCTTGCAATCACCGAAGCAAGCATGCATGCCCAGCCTTTCTTTTCCTTCTACTCCCTCCGTTCCATATTAATTGACTTGGTTTTGTCCAAATATGGATGTATCTATACTTGTATGGTGTCTAGATACATCCATGTGTAACAAAACGTGTGTCAATTAAATCCGAACGGAAGGAGTACCTAGTACCGATCCAACTCAGGCCAGCTCAAAGCCCATACGCACCAGCTCAAACGAGCAATCCCTCGACTCGCACGCACGCACGCACGGGACAGAGTCCCAGCACACGTCCCTGCTTCGTCTCCCTGCACGCACGAGTAGAAACTGCATGTCACACCAGAAACTGCGGCATCAAATTTTCTTTACTCGACCATTGATTTCCCTGTCTGCAACGTACGACGGTATGCCAAGCCTCGCTATGCCGCCTCGCCCCTGCCCATAGAAAGCACAGAGTCGACCTCTCCTTGATCTTCTTTTCCATCTCGAGCTGCCAACACAACCCATAGCTCGTCCCACGATCCAATCTCGCGAAGCTCCGGTCAGACCGTCAACGACGACGCCGCTCATGTTTCCTGGCGACTCCGTCTACCTCAGGCCGAACTGCTGCACCAACAAGGCCACTAGGAGGAGGAGAACCGATTTAGGCGACCAGAAGATCAAGCCGTTGATCGCAGCCGACGAATTCTGCAACTCGATATGTCTGCTCTGTTCCTCAACTTCGTCGGACGAGTTCGTCGCGTATGATGAGAATCAGATCGATTCCTTTGCATAGTAATCTCATATCATGTATCCATGCCTCCTAGTCATCCTTTTGCAACCAATCCATGTCACTGTACACGCCAACTCTTAACCATGCCATGGAATGTCGACATGGATATGCCATCCTCACTTTCAGCACAAACTCATGAGATCCTTTCGCGTCAGTTTGTGACATTCATCTTTAGGAGTCTAGAGGAGAAGACGGATCTTCAATCCAACCACCATTGGAGAAACAACGTTGATGCAAATTTATCAAAGACCAACATCATCTTGACATATCATGTTCAGTTGATCTTTAGTCTTTGACCACAACATGTGAAACTGTCTAGTTGACCTTAGAAACCATATGGTGGAATTCATGGGGTAGAGTTTACACTCGGATTTTATATATTTCAATTTAGGTCAAATTCAAATGTTATTTGAATTATGTGCGTGATTTTGTGTGTGGTTTATTTTTCTTAGTTAAATCACATGTGTATGAGTTCTCTGTAATTGCTTGTAGTATTCAGTGACATGTTTAGATGGCTATTTGTAGTTACACAGTAGTTATGGTTATTATTATTGTTAGATTTGCTTGTGTTACTTTGTAATTATCACTAGCATGATCACGTGATATTATGTGTTGTTGATCCATGTTTAATCATTTATTAAAGAATGACTTGTTACTACTAGTTTGTATATTTAATGTATCTTTAGCTATGAGTTTGTTTAGTACTCTATTACTTGTTCAGTACTATTGTGTGATAAGTTAATTAGTATTTTATAAGTAGATGACAATCGTGATTCATATTGTTTGCTTATTGGTCATGCATAGACTTAGTTGTTATATTCATGCTCTAGGCACCTCATCGTGATATTGCAAGTGCATGCGTTGTTGTATAGTTTATTATCCATGCTTTTATATATATATATATATATATATATATATATATATATCATTGATATCTCGCGTACCATGTGTTTCAGACGATGGTTAATTATATCAATTCTAGTAACATATCTTTGTGCTAGCATTTGTGTTAATGTCTTGTATGTGGGTCTATTTATCTACAGTCACGTATCACATGTCACATTCGACTGCTCAGTTCTTTATGTTATGTTTATAAATGTTTAGATCCTTTTCAAATTAGCATTACATGTTATACTGCTTGGTCTCTATGTATGCAAGGATAGTTTTCCTGGTTGAGTAGATGATAATATGCTCTGAGTGGTTGTTTGGTTCAAGAAGTATATAGTGTGTCTCTTACATGTATGTTTCCTTGCTAGTTGTGTGTTACTTGGTGTAGTATATCATCTCGTTCTTATGGTAGTTTGTATGTCACATTAGTATTGCTTGATTTAATCATATTATTGTATATACTTGTGAGCCTAAGTTTTCTTTTAAGTAGTCATTAGAATGACATGAGTGTGTTATGTATTATGTACTTGTATGATTTGTTCTCTCATGTTGGTAATGTTATGCTGGCTCGTAATTTGGTACTGTGTTATAGTATCTCTCAATTGTATAGTCTTCTATCGCCTTCGTGATTAGTCATATAGTGTTATGTCATGACCTTGCTTAGTATATACTATGCTTGTTTGTTATGTGCTTGTAATGATATTCTTTTGTTTAGTATATAATGTGCTTAGTACTTTGCGCATGTAATGTTATGCTTGTTATGAAAGGTAATTGAGTTGTTCATGTATAATGAACATATCCTAGTTTGATATCTTTCTATGACATGGTTAATATGTTTTATATATTGTTACACCATGTGTAGTGTTCTTGGTTTATTATCGTTGAATTATAGCTATGGAAGTAGTTGTTTATTGATTATGTTAACCTTATATTTTGTGGTGTTTAGCTATATGATTTGCTAGTGTAATGCATGTGTTCCTAGTATTAACTTTAGCTTGCATTGGATGTGGTTTTATGATGATGTTTAGCTTACCTTGTATTGTTATATGCTTGTGTCACCATGCTAGATAATCCTAGATATTGTTTACATCACTAGTATGGTAAATATTCTTTGATGATTGCAAACTAATATGATATTGTTCATTGTTATGTCTTGTTTACATGTTGCTAGTAATCTAGTTATGCTACATTATGTTATTTAATTTTCTGATGTTACAAGTGTTTGACCAACTATGTTATAACCCTATGTCGGGTTTGTAAGCAATTAGATATGCTGAGGTCCATCCATATGTCTTATGTCGACAATCTACTATGATAATCTATCCTATCATCCTATCCATTCCGATGACATTCTATTATTAATATCCTAGCACTACATCCAATTCTGATAATCTATTCGGGCATCCCGTATATGCCATTTGATTCATATATCCGAGTTCCCACAACTCACTTCCACAATTCTATCAAGTTGTCCTATCTTCTTCTTCAACTACTACTCCCTTCATTCACATTCGTATTTTATTTGAATTTGGTAATTATTGCTTTGGTATTTATTTGGTTGCCATTTGCTATCGTTACGACGAGTAGGGAGTGACGTGGTTGGACGTGGATATAATTAGCTTATGGAAGAACGTGGATATAATCAGCCTACTGAAGAAGAAGAAGACGATTCATCAACGAAGGCATGCCCCCCCCCCCCCTCTCATGTTTTATCCTATGTTTTTAAAAGGGGCATTATTTTATTGTTTTACAAATATGCATGCTATTTTATTTACTGGCGTGTCGATTGACACACCAGCCTGATCCGCTTGTCGCCTTATATACTTGATACCCTGAGTAGAAATTATATAGTAATCATGTAGAGTAGAAATGCTTAGCCATGCTTAATATCCAGTAGGATATCTTTATCTTGCCTCTTTGGAGGAATTGGTTGACCCTTGGGTCACAAACATCTTTCTGAACTTGATGAGCTCGTTGAGCTTGGCTGATAAGCCATTGTTGCTTCCTCTACTCTACCTTCTACTCTGGGTGAAACTTACCATCTAACACTGGCGCGGGCGACTGCTGGATCAACTGATGAAGGAGCGATTGGCTGCCCTTCACAAGCTGAAGGGGGCAATCCGTCGTCCGTGCCGCATAAGGGCCCTAATAAGTCTTGGATTTGAAGATTGTGACCACCGTACAACCACATGCTATATGGGCTCTGGCTGGGTCAAGTAAGTTAGTCAGCCTTTGATGTCGATGTCGCCGTACCGCAGATGGGGTGTCTGCCTACGGGAGAACCTTCGGCACAGATGGGGGACCGGTTTGGGGACGTGCTCTCAGTTCCGGCGCCATACCCGGTGGGCATGTCACATCTTTGGGGGATCTAGCTAAAAGACCTTGTCACGAATTCTCTATTGCTATGCTAGCGACGGCTGGTTGCAAGTAGGCGAGTTTGTGACGTGTGGTGAAAGTGTACCACCTCTGCAGAGTGTAAAACTATTCGAATAGCCGTGTCCACGATCATGGGCGACACATGAATCTTTCTTGACATACAGGAACCCTGTTTTGCTACTTCCCTCTACCCCTATTCTGGAATCTTATGGAGAACGTGAGGTGTCGAGGACACTCACAATGATGAGAAACATTACACTGAATACAAAACCTGTTTTCATCTAAAATCGTTTTTATCAAAACTACTACATATGGTATTGCAAACAAAATTAGCTTTTATGCAAAAGAACCATATAGCCTTTCTTTGAAGCCACATGTAGCTATTATAGGTTTTGCATGAGGGGGCACGCTGAGTACATTATTATGTACTCATCGCATTGCTTTTGTTGATTATTCAGATCACTACGAAGAAGAAGAAGACTACGACTACTACGACGATGCTTAAGAGTGAGGCCTCGTGGACTACATCGACTGCCTGTGGCTAGATGGAGTCACTTCGCATTTATATTTCCGCTGAGCTTTCTGATTGTAACAAATGTCACAAGACATTTCGCTATTGCTATTCAAACTATGTAACTGTACTTTTTGTACGTTCTGCAATGGTATCATTTCGCTGTGTTGTCAACATTGATCTTGGGATTGACATGATTACACAGGAGGTCTGGAAGTGTAATTCTGGTCCTCACACCGATGTCCGATGGCAAGACCGCCACCGCCGACAAGATCCCCGACCGATGACAAGATCCGCCCGACCGATGACAGGATCCGCCACAACGACGAACCGGGAACGACTACGACCGTGACAAGTTCTACGTACCCGTGTCCGTGAACCCCGTCGCCGCCGAAGACCGAACCCGACAAGAACTTCACCGAAGCCGGTGCCCCGTACAACGACGACCCGAGTACAACTACTTCGACTACTTCCACGACACCGACCAACGATGATGTTCCGGTTCGGCGACGACTACTTCCCCGACTTCGACTACTTCCTCTTCGACCCGAAGATTCCGGCTTTGACCCCCGGAGTTCCTCGACCCCTCTTTCCGACGTGTGAACCCAAACCCGAGCCTATACCTATATGCTTATTTTATAAAATATCATCTATGCATTCAACTGGAGATGTTCTAACCAGTGGCTTTGATTGTGGTGGTGCATTGGTTTTGTCCCTCAACAGATGATGTGCTTGTGGTGCCTCTCTCGGTCACTTGTGCTAACTGAAGAACTATTCAGTTGGGTCATATAGCACTTGCTTATTTCTGTCATCTCAACTCGGAGAGAGAGTTACCCCACCCTGTACCGGTAAAGTTACCCAACCAGTACTGATAAAGTTACCAACTCGTACTGATAAAGTTACCAACCTAATACTTATAAAGTTACCCACCCAATACTGATATAGTTACCCACCTAGTACTGATGGAGTTACCCACCCTGTACTGGTAAAGTTACCAACCTAGTACTAATAAATTTACCCACCATGTACTGATAAAGTTACCAACCAGTACTGATAAAGTTACCAACCTAATACTTATAAAGTTACCCACCCAAATACTGATAAAGTTACCCACCCAGTACATATGAAGTTATCCATGTGTTCGTGATATAGTTATCCAGCAGGAAATCCATATAGTTAACATGTTCTCTAAATGATAGTTACGAACGCAATGCCCATCTTTTTTATGTGTAGTTTCACTATGAAATCGACAGTTATCATCCTAATACTTATACACGATAAATTTACCATCTCAAAGTGATGTGGTAACTTTAAATCTCGTAAAAATCTAAAAGAACAACAAAACATGATTTTATTTTGACCCGAAAACTAATCACTAATATGGTGGGTAACTTACGTATTCAAGTCAGGGTAACTTATATGTTACGGGGTGGTAACTTTTGGGCAAAAAAAAAAATCGTCGGAACATATCGACATGGGATCTAGTTTTGAAAATCTCGTCGCGACTAGTCCAACGGTGAAAACGGATCATAAATCGGATAATCGGTTTGAGCTATGAAACATTTTAAATTTTTGGATTTCGCAATTAATGCGTGATGATGTCGTCTTTTAGTGCATCATGCAAAACATGATTATTTCTCACACACGCATCCACGGAGTTGACTTGAGAGTGTGTACATATTAGCTAAATGGAATTATCCTAACGCCTTACGATTATGTCAAATATAAGGCGCCTTACACATAGTTATTCCCTATTTTTATAAGTAAACCTTTGGTGGCAACGGGCTACTCCCTAGTAATTGTCTCGTCTGTAGACAAAACAGTGTCAGTTCGCTCGCTTGGTAGCGTCGCCACGTATCCATCGGTTCATCTGCATCTCCTCCCGCCACTGCATCTGCTGTCGCTGGCAGAACCTCGATTCCTCCCCTGCTCCGCTACTTACCAAGCCACCTCAAAACCTTTCCTCCTTGCTAGCTAAACCCATCGAGTGATTCAAGGCTCTTCTCTTGTCTGATTAATGAGGCGGGTGGCGCCGGCGACCGGCGGTCCTTCATCACCAAGCTCGGGTCACAAGGACAGCAGACCCCACTTCTTGCCGCACGGCTACGTTTGGGCCGCATACGATGGCGGCGACGCCGACACCTTCACCAGGCCGGACGGCGCACGCCAGCACACACTCAGCGTGTCGCTGCTGCAGCACGACGTCGATATCACCCTCCACGTCGTCGAGGCCACCCTGCGCACCAGTCTGCCGCACCCGCAACGGAGGCGGCCGGGGAAGACCATCACCAAGGGACACACGAACTACGACCTCATGCTCAACCTGCAGCTCGGCATCAGGTACGCCGTGGGGAAGTCGGCAGCAAAACCGCGCCGGGAGGTCGCGCATGCAGATTTCGACCCCGGCGAGAAGTTCTGGACGCGTTTCCCGCCGGCGGGGTCAAGGCTGACGCCTCCGCACCCGTCGCCCCAGTTCCGCTAGAAGGACTACTGCCCCATGGTCTTCAGGTGGCTGGCCTGTCTAATGTCAAACCTCCACTTCATTTCAGTCCAGTCACCAAAGATAGGCTCTGTAACTGACTGTGATTCTTGATCTGGCAGGCATATGAGGGAGTTGTTCACCATCGATCCAGCGGACTACATGCTCGCAATCTGCGGGGATGACGCCTTGCGGGGGCTGTCATCTCCCGGGAAGAGCGGGAGCTTCTTCTACCTCACGCAGGACGAGCGATTCATGATCAAGACTGTCAAAAAGTCAGAAGTGAAGGTAACAGTAATGTCAATGTTTCTTATTATTGGTATCCCTACTCTGTTTTGTTTTGCTTTTTTGCTGAGAATTCAGGTTCGGGGTGTACAGTTGTTGGTTCGGATGCTGCCAAGCTACTACAAACACGTCAGGCGATACAAGAGCTCTCTGATCTCGAGGTTCTACGGCGTTCACTCTGTGAAGCCAAATGGCGGGCAGAAGGTGTGTAAATGTTTGTTTGCCACAGACCAAGCAACCACTTTTTGGCTCCTAGTGGCTCTGAACCGTTCTTGGTTTATGACACTTGGTACTTTTGCAGGTGCGGTTTATCGTCATGGGTAATCTATTCTCCTCAGAGCACCGGATCCATCGCCGTTATGATCTGAAAGGATCCTCCTACGGTCTAAAATCCGACAAGTTTAAACAAGGGATTGACGAGGCAACCACGCTCAAGGCCCTGGATCTAGATTTTGTGTTTCAGATGCAGCGGTCTCGGTATAAACAGCTTCATGAGTAAGTTTTAACCCCGCTCATGCTAGGGATATATTGTCTTCAGATGAAACAACAACACTGAGTTCTGCCATGATGTTATTTTTTATTTAGGCGACTTAGACGAGATTGCGTGTTCTTGGTATCAGAGGGCATCATGGACTACAGTTTATTGGTTGGAGTTCACTTTCGTGATGATAACCCTGCTTTCACCACTTCTTCCGGTAAGTCGATGTCGCTTTTGCTAAACGCGAAATACGAAACTATAGCAACATTATGGGATTTTCCTAACAATAACAATCTTATTACCAGAGATTTCAGCCAAGATGGTGTCGACATGTCAAGGCAGTGTCGGCATGACTGAGCCGTGCTTATCAGCTAAAGATTTCGACATGATGCTTGATCACCGATATGTTATTAATGGTGTTTGGGCGTATTCATCTCTGTAGCTTCTTGGCCCACGAGGTGTATTGTTTATCCTGAATTAAATCTAGTCATAAATAGTACCAATTGTTTCCTAATCAAGCGAAGACTAATAAAAAGAAACTTTGGAACCTCTTTTTCTATGGCAAGTTACATGTTAACATCATATCAGTGACATGAAAATGACATTTGATGTCACCCCTTTAAAGATTTGCTAAAGTACATGGTACATTTTCCGAATCTGCTGCAAAATTAAATCTACTTTGCTTGAAATATGAGCTTATTCTTGTTAAGCATATAGTGAATGAAATTTTAATCTGACATCTTGGCATCCTGTAGATAATTGCAACAACTGTTTCCCTGTTTCCCTACATTTTACGATAACCGCGCTTTAATATTTTTAAGAAGTTATTATGGACATTAGCAACATTTTTATTATCGGGAGAGCATGATCACTTAATAATTCTACCATGTTGGTCGTTTTCTCTTACGCAATACCAACTAGACACTCTGAAACTCCAACTCAAGACCATTTTTAATCGGTCTTGTACACTGACTCCAGGAAACCATCCTCTATATTGGGTGCATGCTTACCGGCTCGAGCAGAGCGCATGTCCAGGAGCAAGACTGACTCGTTTCTCTCCGGTGGCGGGGGAATAAGTAGCAAGAACGTGGAAGCCTGCTACGACGTCGTTCTCTACTTCGGGATAATCGACATCCTCCGAGGCTACGACATGAGCAAGAAGCTAGAGCACGCGTACAAGTCGCTGCATACGGACCCCGGCTTGATAGGGGAATAAAACCAGATGTACTGACCTTTTCTGTCTAGACAAAAAAAATTGAAACTTTTCTACTGTGGGGAGCCCCCCACAACCTCCCTTTACTGAAGATAAAAGATAACACATTTACAAGTTTATTTACAAAGGCAAAAAAAAATTAATGTAAATTGTCAAGCCATGATGACAATAAAGAAACGTCAGTACTCTTTGCCTTGTACTTAAGCAGAGCATTCTCATGAACAAAGCATGCTTTCCATCCTCTCAAAGTGGGTTTTATGTTCTTGAAGATCCAACCATTCCTCTGTTTCCAAAATTTCCTTTCTCACCTCTTCCCTCATTTGCTCTGTACTTCTAGACATTTTTATGTTGGTATACAAAGTTTTGTAATTTTCCGCTTTCTATAATAGAGATAAATTCGGTGTTCCAAAATTACTTTCTACGAGAGATTTAGGGAAAAGCTACTAGACGGCTGAGCGTGAGCATGATACTTCTGAATTGCTCATGCAGTCCAACTGGGGCCCACGTCCACCTGGACGTATCCTTTCCTTTTGTCACATCTTCCCTCATTTCATCTTCTTTCTTCCCCGTGTGAGTCTCCTCTGTTTCCTTCCCAACCTCACACGTGCACACCCAAAGCCCTAGCTGGAGATAGGGAGAGGCACAATAGTGCTTGTCGGAGTCAGAGCTCGTGAAGCCGTGACTATGTGTGGCAGGACCCGGTCGTAAACAGGGCTGACGCGGTTGGCCGCGGTGCGTCAGCGGAGGCTCAAAAAGTAACTTGGTTGTCGAGCGTGGGTACGAGGTCACTGACATCGGACTTAGGGTTTCGGGTGTGAGTCGTCAGTATCAGTAAGAAGGAGGTGTGGGCCTAGAGGGAGGGGTTGGGCGGAGTGAGGAAGGATGGGATTGGGCTGGGCGGGGTGTCACGGCGGTGTCGGTTCGGCCCGTGCCACCGGCGGGGAATTGGGTCATGGTGGCAGGATCCGGCCATGGCGGCAGTGCTCCCCTTCTCCCTCATTTCTATGGCGTGCAACACCCCATCTCCACATACGAGCATATGTTCCCACTATGCGAAATCCGTATTTTAAAATGTCAAAAAAATTCAAACAAAAATTTCAAGTATATATTTGGACATTCTATGTTCGCACATAAAGTTCCGCGAGAAATAATCCTTTTTTAACCTGTATAAAAAGATAAACCCCAATTTTTTGAAATGACTTTGCACAAGCAAATTTTGTATATGAACATAAAATGTATGGATGTTTATCCAAAAATTTCTTTAGATTTTTTGACATTTTAAAATGTATTTGAAAACATTTTACATGACGGGTGCCGAGTGCATATAGAACTACGACTCAAAACACAGTGTCCGTTTGCAATTTATTTTAATCTCGTTGTCTTGATTTTATTTAGAGTAATAAAACGATGTTTGTATGAAAAATGGAGAATGGATACACGAATAGGCACTGAAATTTGATCGAAAGGACTTGAGTTTTCTTAGGGCTCACATAAATCTCTTCTAAGCCCTAGTCCGTCGCCGCCCCCTATAGCTCCGCGCCGCCGTGCCGTGCCTTGGCGTCGCCGCCGACGCCAGGTGTATGCACCTGTATTCCTATGAACTAGGCAACTGAGCGCGGCAAATGCCGCGCGCGTGTTTTTGAATTTGAATTTGAATTTGAAAATGACGACGTTCTAAAGTTGTCTAAGTTTGGAAATCATTGAAATTGAAAATCCTTTCGTTTTAAAAATGGTCCGACTTTGGAGATTGCTCAAATTTGAAAATTATTGTAACTCAATTTCAAATGTGTTTGCTTTTTTTACGTGAAAATACTCTGAAATAGTTAGTATTTTTGTTTTGAGTGTTTTCACACATTTTAGAGTACCGTTAAATGTTTAACAAGTTGGAATGGTTATATATGTTTGTATTTTGTCGAAATCTTTGTTTGAGTTTCATAATTGGAGGATGTACAGTACATGAGCATTTGTTAAAGTCAATCCATAATTAGAGGAAATTCATTTGGATTTTGTACTAACATTCTTCAAATTAGAGTAGTGAAATGCCATAAATATTTATTTGAACTCCATAATTAGGAGAGTGCAATATGTGAGATAATATGTGAGATATATATATTTTAGAGTATCTCTAATTTTTTTTAGCAAATTGAATTTTTCAAATGTGTTGCATGTATTTTTTGTAAGGACTTTGATATATTTTATCGTAGTTGCAAATATTTAGCAAATTTATGACATAAGTAGTGGGCATTTTTTTATGTGCATGTTGATATATTTGTCACATTTGTAAATACCGTGGTGTCAAAAAGTTAAGTTTGAAAATGTCCGCAGTCAAAAGTTGTTTAGATTTAAATGTATTGAAATTTTTAAAAAGTTTACATTTGTAAGTAGGTGAAGTTTTTAAATTGTTAATAGTGAGAAGTCATTCGTATGTTATTTCTTCTTTACGTTTTTTAAATGCTAAGGTTTGGAAGGAATTTAAAATTTTGAAATCTTCGAATTATGAATTTGATCATATGCCATGAATTGTCAACGTTTTTTATGTGTTAATGAAATTGGTTAAATAGGGTGGGCTTATGCTTGAAGATTGTTCAGTTTTCAGAAAATTGTTCAAATTGGTAATTTATCCATATTAGAATTCTTTTAACGTTTACGAAGTGAACAAATTTGGAAGGCACTTAATATTTTGAAAAATTCAAATTTGAATTTTGATCGTATGTCATAATCAGTCATCATTTTTTTATGTGGCCACTTTGATATATTTATTATATTTTTCTGGTGGATATATTTAAAATTGTTGGGTTTACATCATTTAGAATTTTTTCAAAATTATGTACATAAGTTGGGCTATTTTTAAAAAAAAAAAAAAAAGAAAAAATCCGATGGGATGGGCCCACTGTGACGTCGTGGTGACGTCACAGTTTAGGGGTATTTAAACAAACTATTACTTGACAAAATGTTGGTTTGTGTGGGATGATGAGCAAAACAAACTAAATAGCAAGAAAGCAATATGTCTTGGGTAGCCTAGCTTATACGTGAAGGTGTAGAAAAGGATAAACTTGAATCGCTAGGAAAATACGGAAATTTAACGTGGAAAGGTAAAGACCAGATTTTCCTAAATAATGGATGTAACATGGGTGTGAGAAATATGGTTTTAAAGCAAATACCTTTTGAGGACTCCATGAAGCATACGGCAAGCATGTCCAATCAGGCAACAACCAGAAAAAAGAATGAGTTGCAATCCTACCAAGTGATGAGAAGTCACATATGTGCTTCTCTTTGGAATGCTTCAGGATAGTCATTCAGAAGTAGAAACTGGTGATACACAAGTAGGAAATCGGGACCTGAGTGTTATACTTTAAGAATTACCTCACATTGCTACTGCATGTCAGGCTAACATGTGGTACAACTAAATAAAATTATGAAGATAGCAACATAACTGCTGAGAGGACACGTAGCTGAGAAGACACGTAAGGATCGATGACACAGCTCCTTGGTAAATGGAATGTCAGAGAGATGATTTATGAGAATATGTGACAATATAAATCAGAAACATCTTGATCTCCCTCAATACCTGCACTGTAACTGCGAAATATCAAATAGCTAAACAAACTACTTGAGCTTGTTATAATTGACCGCAGCTAAATTTCAGAAAAATAAATTACCTCAATTACATAGATTAATCCTCCCTCACACTCTGAGTATATTTCCATTGAACACCTTGTAGGCCTAGAAAAAAATCTGAACAAAGATGAGAAAGCTCGGGAATTAAATTTGGACTACGGCGGAAGGTGTTCGGCAGGTGCCAAACATATATCAAAAGAAAGTGAATTTCGTGTGGGATTACAGATAAAACTTCTTCGAACAACAGTAGTTGGATATAACTACACTAATTATTCCAACTATAACCTGGACATATCTAACTAACTGCAGTGGCACATGTTCTTCAAGGAATATAGGGACTGGGAGAGAAAAGTAAGAAAATAACCAGGAAAAAGATATGAGTTTTGGTGCCAGTGGGCAGTGGAAAGCCTAGATGCAGCGAGGAAAATAACCATGGGCGTTCGCCGTCAACAAATTTCCACGCCCAGATTGGACTATATAAAGAATTGGACAACCAACATAAAGAATCTAGAAGTAGAAACTACATCAACCACTATGCAAAGCCAACCGATAGGAAAGAAGCGAAAAGTGGAGTACAGTGCGGAGTTGCATCAGGTTAAATTAAATTCTAGCACCAGCCCTGATAGAGCTATCAAAAGAAAATAAAAACACAAAGCTGCAGTGTGTTCAGTACTGTAATCATGATAAAATCTCCCTGGTGACCTAGAATGCACAGTTTCAGTTTTAATCTGAGAAGAACAATGCTTGCAGATCAATCTATCAAAAGAATCTAAAGACATAGCTGCATGCCAGATCGTACATACACCTAAGAACTACCTAGCCTGCAAACTGGAAATAGGATTTTTTTTCCTCATTAAGAGCATACCTAAAAATACAGAAGGTACAGACCAGATAGGGCACATCCAGGAAGAACCGAACCTGCAAGCACAAAATTGAAGAACCGAACCTGCAAGCACAAAATTGGTGAATTAACAGAAGAACGCACCAAATACCAGTGGCAAAACATGAATCAGCATATATCCATGGTACCTAATTAAAGGAATGACAAAAAAGACAATAAGTTAACCAGCAGGCATACATGGATTTCTAAAATTAGATCGCATCCATATATCCACTTTTTTAAGTCACCTAGGTTACAAAATTAGTTCATCCAGGACCAGATCTAATGTCACAACCTGACACATCTCTGAATCTTATTAATCCCAACATACAAATACATAATTCAGTGGTTCTATTGGGGCAAAAATCACTGAAACGAAATGTGTTCAAACATTTTCTAGGAAATAACAGGCCAATGAAGAAAGAGGCAAACGGACAAACCTGCATGTAAGAGAGCAGACAATGGTAGCGGCTATGAAGTGGAAGTTGAGGCAACTGCTTCATCCACCTCTTCCTCTATTTGCTCAATCTGCATTAAATCAGTGAAGAAAATAGAATAGTTTATTTATATATGACATCAAACATCTTCACATCGTAAGAACACATTTCACTCAATCTACTCCTACTGATTACTCAACTCAAAACAGTTTTATTTTAGTATTATGGGGTGCTTAGGATTTTGAGGAATTTAAATACACGCAAGAGACAATGCCAACCTGAAGCGCAACTAACTGGAAGCACCAACTGATTAACTGAATCAACCACCTGCACACAAGAGGAAAGATAAACAAATAGATGGAAGCAGACACTATTCCTTCTCCCGATACACAGTAACCAGGTAAAATTGATCAGATTTGAAGAGCCAATAGAGGAAGGCAAACCTGGTTTCTTGTCTCGAATCCTGAGAAGACAAAGGGGCGAGGGTGTTGAGCACCCGATCCGGCGCCGGCAGGTGCCGTGCATAGTTGTGCCGCTTCACCGTCCTCCTCCTTGCCACAGTCGCCGGCGGCTCGACGCCGGCTGCCGAGGACGGCGTCCATGGCACCAGGGACGGAGGGGACACGCAAGGAGGCCGACTCCTTCGTTACCCTTTGCTGTCACACCGCTCCAGCTGAATCAAGGACATTGATTTCCCTGTGACCGAGTTGCAGCAAGAAGGACATCTATAGTGAACTAAGAGAGAAAGAGAGAGACCTGGGATCGATGCGAGGACGACGCAGACGGAAAAAGGGCGACGAAGGCGCCATGCTCGGTCGATTCATCTTCCGGGGCCTCCTTGTGTTCCTGTGTGCAGCAAAAAAAAGTGTGGTTGAGGAGACAAAGCTCAGCCAGCTGCTGTGCGCGAGGAAAGTAGATCGCGGGAACTCGGCGGCGGAAAAGCGGCGACCTCCCAATGGAATGAACTGCTGTGATGCGGGAGAGAGAGGGGCCAGTGCGGTGTCGATTCCCCCGCGTGTCGTGCGGCCCAGCAGGCGAGACTCGCCGGAGATGGAGAGGACACGACGGCGGAGCGCCCCGCGTGCGTCGATCTGAGCGGGGAGGGCCACAACGGCGACGGCGCGCGTGGGCGGCGCCGGCGACGTCGGGTTCGGCCGGGGAGAGAGAAGGAGAGAAGGAGAGAGTGTGTGGACACGTTTTCAGTGAGGTCCTCGCAGTTTACTGAATTTACAAAATAATCCTTTCGAGGGGGTTTCGTGTAAATTTTTGCGCCAAAAACCGTGCGCGGGGGTGACCGGGTGGGAACCGGTTCCACCGGCTGGTGACCGGGTGACGTGTCGGCCTATGATTGGCAGAAATTCGGGCTGTACTGTAGCTGGCGCTTTGGGGCTGGTGTGGCCGCTTTCTGGCCGTCGGATCGCGCCGATCGGACGGCCGTGAAAAGCAGGCGACGTGGCTCTGCGGAGGGGCTGTGATTCTAGCCAGCCTTTATATATAGTACCTATACCCAAGATTCTGAGCAAAATAAAGTTTTGTACATGTCGGCCCATATAACCCAGTCCAGAGCCTGCAAAGAAAGAGCCCACGGTGCACACGCTCTCCAGTTCCCGTCATTCTGCAACTGCAACCCCTTGCACTCTTGTCTCTCGACCACGCACAAAGCGGCGGCAGAACCAGCCCTAGCGAATAGCGATTGCGGCGATGGGTGTCCCCAGGGAGTAGCGACCACGACGGCCCCGCCCCCCTCTTCACCCCCGCGGTGGCATTGCCCCGCCCCCTCTAATTCTCTATTCAATATTCTAATTTCAGTTTAGCCGATTTGGTTGGATTTCTTGATTTGCTCCACCATGCCGTACTACTACTAGTAGTAGAACTAATTTCTTGATTTGCTCAGCCTGTCGTGCATTTGTTGATTTGCTCCGCCCAGTTGTGGTTGATTGAAAAATTGCTACTCCATTTTGTTCATATATTGATTTGAGAGCAAAAAAAAAAAAAATCCAGTGAATACCCAGCTTCCTCAAGCTGGCGCCGCCACTGCCGCCGGCGCCTCAATCCCACCCCCACCCCCCTTTCCACACACACCACCGAAACACTCCCGCCGGCTCCGCCTTTCGCGCGCGCCGCCGCCAGCGCCGTCCCCGTTCTTCCTCCGCGGGACATCGCGCGCTGTCTCCACCCCGTCCGCCGTCTCTGGCCATCGAGTCTTGAGGTATGGGGCTGCTTCCATCCGGCGATTAGCTGAATCCCACTCCCCATCTGCTGTATCCGCCCCTGTAAATCGCGTCTCCCATGCTCCTGCGGCGGCTGCAGCAGCGCAAATGGTGCAGAGCTTCAGCCACTGAACCATCCCCTCTCCACCGCCTCTCCGCGCTCGCCGCTTCAGCGCAGCCGGCCGACTACACCTCCAGCGGGACCTCCAGCGGCAGCGACGACGCCGACGAGACGCCCAGCTCTGCTCCTAGCGAAACTGTCCGGAGAAGAAGCCGCGGTTTGAGCCCTGCCCGAGTCGTCGAGAATCTTCAGCACCTCAAGAGGAGGCCCGATGTCGCCTTCGCCTACTTCAAGGACACCGAGAGCATCGGCTTCATCCACGACTTGTCCACCTATGCGGAGATCATCGTCATCCTGTCCCATTCGGGCCAGGGGAGGATGCTGTTTTCCTTGTTCAGCGAGATCGTCTCTCCGGTGACCAATGGAGGCGGTCCTGAAATCCTGCCGCTCATGGATCATCTCAGGAGGACGTGCACCGATTCGTATCTGCTCGTGTCTGCAACTAAATGCTTAATTGCGGCGTACATCACTTGCCACGATGCAGAGGACACGATAGGTTTGTTTGGTGAGCTCTGTAAGCTTGGAGTTACCCCGATAGCTTGGGCTTGCAACGTCCTTCTCAAATTTGTGGCTGAGAGTGGTGACTCAGAGATTGTTTTATCAGCTTATGAGCAAATGAAGTTATTTCGGTTGACTTTGGATGCTCATGCATTGGGCATTATCACTAGGTCTCTTTTTCAAGAAAAGAAGGCAGACAAGGCATTTGAAGTGTGGGTTGAGATGATCGAAATGGGAGTGACACCGGATATAAATGGATACTCGTCATTTATAACTAGTCTTTGTGACTGCGGAAAGATTGATTTAGCTCATGCTATTCTGCAAGAGATCATCAGGGAGGGGGGTTCAAGTTGACGCCATGGCGTATAACAAGTTAATGGATGCACTATGCAAGGAAATGAGACTGGAGGAGGCTGAAAAGCTCTTGGAGAACAAGACCAGACTAGGATTCACCCCGGATATATATGGTTATAGCTATCTCATCTGAAGTTATTGCAAAGCTGGCAACATACTTAAGGTGTTGGATCATTATCAAGCAATGGTATCCCATGGTGTCGAACCAAACTGCCACATCGTGAGTTATCTTCTCCAATGCTTTACGAAGGGAGGCATGGCATCTCATGTTACAGAGCATTTCCAGAAATTTAGAGCTTCAGGACTCCGTCTAGATGGAGTTCTGTATAACATTGCTATGGATGCTTATTCCAAGCTTGGGAACATGGATGAGGCGGTTAAGCTACTGGGAGAAATGAAGACTGAGGGTGCGGCACCTGACAGAATACACTATACATGTCTGATCAAGGGTTATTGTTTAAAGGGAGACATATCAAATGGAGAACATATCTAGTGCTACCACCCCTTAGGGTGGTACCGTTGCTACCGTCAAAAAAACGTATTTTATACGTGTCAAAAAATTATACGAAAATTTGTAAGTGCTCATGAAGTATGTCCCTACAACATCCTAAAATGTCATGTCCAAATTCGAAATCAACATTGAGAAACAAAAAAGAGAAAATCAGCATGAATAGTGTCATTTTCTGGTTTTGTCTTTTTGTGACACTAGGTAGCACTATTCATGCTGATTTTCTTTTTTTTGTTTCTCAATGTTGATTTTGAATTTGGACATGACATTTTAGGATGTTGTAGGGACATACTTCATGAGCACTCACGATTTTTCGTATAATTTTTTGACACGTATAAAATACGTTTTTTTGACGGTAGCAACGGTACCACCCCTAGGGGTGGTAGCACTAGTATATCAAATGCACAGCAAGTGTTTGAAGAGATGCTGAAGGACAATGTAAAGCCAGATGTGGTTACATATAACATTTTGGCCAGTGGATTCTGCAAGAGTGGTCTTGTCACGGAGGTGTTTGACCTTCTAGACCATATGCCGGATCAAGGGTTAGAGCCTAATTCACTTACTTATGGTATATCAATTGAGGGGTTTTGTAGAAGAGGCAACGTTAGTGAAGCAGAGGTGTTATTTAATATAGTTGAAGAGAGAGGAATTGATCACATTGAAGTAATGTACAGCTCAATGGTTTGTGGCTATTTAAATTCTGGCTGGACTGATCATGCTTACGTGCTTTTTCTTAGGGTTGCTAAGCAAGGAAAACTTGTGGATCGTTTCTCACGTTCCAAGTTGATAAATGATCTTTGTAGGGATGGAAATGCCCAGGGAGCTGCCACTGTATGCAGCATCATGTTAGAAAAGGATGTTGTTCCTGATCTAATTTCATATAGCAAGCTCATATCAGCCTATTGTTATAAAGGAGATATGCACAACGCTCGTCGATGGTTCCATGATATGGTTCACCGAGGAATTTCTGCCGATGTTATTGTATACACTGTACTAATGAATGGTTACCGCAAGGTTGGTCAGTTGCAAGAAGCTTACACATTATTTGTTCAGATGACAAGTTTAGGTATCAAGCCTGACGTAGTTTCATATACATTGCTACTGGATGGTAACCTAAAAGAGGACCTACAGAGATGCTGGCAGGGCATTAGTAAGGAGAGAAGGAGCTTTCTTCTTAGAGCAAGGCAGAACCGGTTGCTCAGCTCTATGAAAGAAATGGAAATCGAACCTGATGTACCCTGTTACACTGTATTGATTGATGGGCAGTGCAAAGCAGATTATTTAGAGGAAGCCCGGGGACTGTTTGATGAAATGTTGCAGAAAGGACTGGCTCCTGATCTTTATGCATACACGGCTCTTATAAATGGATATTGCAGCCAGGGAGAAATAGCTAAGGCGGAAGGTCTTTTTCAAGAAATGGTAGATAGGGGAATAAAACCAGATGTACTGACCTTTTCTGTCTTAAATCAGAAAGTCCTGTGGCATAGGCGGGATCAGCCATATGTATGATTATCCTGCAGTTATGTCCACTGAAATCACTGCCAACAAAAGGTAATTTATTTTCTAAGTCATGAATTAAGTTTTTTTGCTCCCACTTGATTATCTATGAAAATTTGATTATTTTACCCATTCATGTGCTTATTGCTTAATGTTTTGATCTGTAATGATCTTACTATGTATACGCTTTGCAGACAGTTGTTGGGCGGATCTTCTTGAGCTGCAAAATCCAGCACACAGGGAACAATGCCAATCTTGTGTTGATGGGCAAGGTTTGCTACTTGAATCTATTAGCTGCATTTCTTTGGCTAAATAATAAGGAGATGAAAAATGGTTTCTGTTTTGTAGTAGGTTTTTACTTTTTAGGGAGGTAAGGTAGGGGAGGAGCTCTCGTCCAGTAGGTGAAGTAGACGAGTTTTTTTTTCAATTTTCTTTACTCTGTTAATTCCTCAGAGGGTCCTCTTCAGATAAAGGGCTTACAATTGAAATTAAGTAACAAGTTGTACCTGTAAAAAAAGTAACAATATGTAGTAGATTTTACTAGAGTATTAAGGCTCAGTAATTGATCTTCAGGTCAAAGGCTCAGAGGCTGCAACAACTACAGGGACAGAGGCAGCAGTATATGCTTCTGAGGCATCGGATAAAAATGATCTTCTAGAGGGTGTCCTGCCTAGCACAGTTGCTGAGTATGTTGATTTGGTAAAAGCACACCTTTCAGCTGGTAAGCATGAATTATGGTCTACTTTTAAAAACTGGTGTGAATCTTCGCTAGACTGGCTTAACCGATCCAACTGCAGGTTAAATGTGTCATATTAAATTTATATTCAGATTAGTTCTATGTCATTTTTATATGTATTCTCTGGAGTACACTTCTTATATTACTTGCTATACTATTCACAAAGAGATGATAGCCTAGTTGGTAGACAACCTTCTGAGTGCAAGTGACTTGGTGGGTTCAGCTAGTTAGCTTGATCCCTGATCGTGACACTTAATTTTTTCCCAAATGGTCTTAAGAGATAAACCGAACTGGGTAATGTGCTGGGTTTCGTTTTTATTTTCCAGTTTTACAACTATGATTACATATTAGTATATTACAATGTGCTAGCTTTTCTTATGTGTCCTAGAAATGGAGGTCATATGTACCTACTTATTCCCTTTCAGGGCATAATTATCACTTTGCGTCGCGGCAACTGTTATTGCTCGGTGGAATGCTTGACTTTTCCGATAGCATGAACAGAAACGACTTCTCCGTAACAGTTGGAAGATTGGCTCGCAACGCAAGTAGCGGCAAGAAAGGAGAGCAAGACTTCCTTTTATAAAAGAAGAAAGATTCATTTCTGTATGAGCTTTTAATCAGACCTCTTGAACATGAAGTTGGTGTAGATGGCAACCAGATCGCCATCGGGGATGGTATGAGTCTTGGAGGGGATCGTGAGTGGGCGAAAGCAGTCTCTGAATTGGCTAAAAAGGTCCATGCTTCTGTTGGTGAATTTGAAATGGTGATTGCCACTGTCGTTGAAGAATTGGCTAGACCATGCAGGGAGAGAACTGCTGATTTCATTCAATGGATGCACTGTCTGGCAGTGACAGGTCTTCTTGTAGAGAATACTTCAACCTTACGAAGCCTGGAAGGCAAAGCAATTGAATCTCCTGAACTGCTTCAGACTCTGTTGCTTCCTGCAGTAAGTCTGACTGTGGGCCCTCTAGGTGTAGAGAGCTTTATATGCTAATATTATATTCTTTTTTTCAGAGATACTAAGTTCATGTGGTCTGAAGTTTCATGAACTCAACACTGGTTTTAAATTTGTTACCCTTTGATCTTATATCATGCAGGCAAAGCAGAATCATGTTGATGTACAGAGGGCTGCTTTAAGATGCCTCTGTCTTTTTGGCTTGTTACAGAATAAACCAGAAACCTCTCTTGAGGATAATTTGTGTTCATGTTTTTTTTTTCAATAAGATTATAGTTTCTCTAAGAGTGTGTTGTTTCAATTTAGCATGCCCTGATATGCCAAAGATCACACTGATATTTCTTATGTTGGACTTGAACATGCGTAGTATAATGTAGCTACCACCATAAAATTATTTTCTCTTGAAATGTACATTGTTTTGCGTGGCTAAAGAAACCATTGGTGTGAGGGGTTAATGATAAAAATTAAAAAACATATAAACTACTAGCCTCGCAGCTGGGCAGAGTGCTTAGAAGTTAAAGTTGAACGAGCAAATTGCCATTTTCTTCAAAGTAGCTGAGTATGTCAAAGAGAACCTCTTCAGCCATCTTCTTAGGCATCCAAAGTTCATGAGTGAAACAAAAGTGGCTATAGGTATTGCCTTGTTCTTTTTGCTATTAAGTCGCTGGAACACTGTGGTTGTCTAAATACATCTAACAGAATTGCTCTATGGTATTATTATCTGCAGATGATTCTTATAAAAGTACCGACAGCGACTTCTTGGAATCTGACAGTACTCAAAACCAGTGTGGGTCAACTGCATCAACTGCTGTACTTGTTGGCAATCGTCTCTTTGTCGCAAATGTTGGAGACTCCAGGGCCATCATATGTAGGGGAGGAAATAGTAATCAGCAGTTAACACTTAACTACTTCTGTACCCCATCTATAACTTTTTTTATTGCTTTTGCTTTATACTTTCTGATATTACTTAACGAACATAGCAGAATTGGCCAGATCGTTATAATTTTCATTGATTCTCCGTCAACATACTAAATCTTATATCATATATTCATATTTCGATATCTGTCTTTGGTAACTGGACTTCCAGACTTTTAGCGGATTATAGAAACATCCTAAAGGGATGCATCGTAAATAGTTTACTGCAGATGTGTGTTATGAGGTTGAGAACTCATGAGGGGCTTCTACTCAACCGTATGTTTTTATGCATGCTTGTGAAAGTTAAGAACATGTTTTATGATTGTTTTGTTATCAATAGACCTTTTCTAAGGTATTTAACCCGTACAGGCCAGTATTCTTGTTTCATGCTAAACTAGGCAATAGCCTAATAGAGACTCGACATATTTGATGGTAAACTAATGCACTAGGAAGAGGAAATACTGTTTGACCGTTCTTCACTTAATCTGATTTGCTTGTTTTTGCTTTTTGCAGCTGTACCTGTTTCGAAAGACCACAAAGCCTGATCAAACAGATGAGCGGCAACGCTTTGAAGAAGCTGGAGGTTTCGTGATGTGGGCAGGTACTATGCGCTGCATTTTCCCCAAATTTTCGGGGTGGAATACGATTGTGGCCCTAACAATGGTACTTTGCTCCCGTAGGAACATTGCGTGTTGGTGGTGTACTCGCTGTTTCCCGCGCTTTTGGCAACAAGCTCTTAAAGCAGTATGTAGTTGTGGATCCAGAGATCCGGGTATGAATTCTTGGAGTGTTTAATATTTGCCATTTTACTTCTCTCTCTAAATGCATATGCATGTGAGTAGACGCATCTTCATGACTCTTGTGTGAGTCACTGTACCAATGAAATGACCACCTTTATTTTTCTTCGTTTTGCCTATGCCGTCTTGAGGGGCTTAAGAATATTAATTTTCTTCATATCCACCTTCAGCAAACGATGGTCATGTTTAGTAATGCTTTGCTTGGTCACAGGAGGAAATCGTTGATGAAAGTTTGGAGTTTCTCATCCTTGCAAGCGATGGACTGTGGGACGTGGTCTCTAACGAGGTAATTTGGGAAAACAGAACGATTTTAAGAACTGCGTTATCTTCATAATATTATGCGTGTTTGATCTAACCCCCGCTGCGCAAATGTTTCCAATGCAGGAGGCTGTCGACATGACCCGGTCGATACAGGACCCAGAGGAAGCTGCAAAGAGGCTCTTGCAGGAGGCGTACGTGCGGGAGAGCAGCGACAACATAACCTGCGTAGTTAATCTCATGTATGTCTGTTATACTATGCTGACATACATATGTACACGCTTTAATTGATCGATACTCTCCCAAGGTTTGAAATGGAGAGCAGCTGGAAGTAGTAGGACACGTGTACTTCTGATGTGAGAACATGACCGAGGAGGAATGAGTTGAGTACCTTAGCCTTTAGGTTAACAATAAATTTGTTGGATCTATCTGACGATGGTGTTGTATCTGTTGTGGGTTTTACGCCCAGGTGAGTGACTGTTGTTGTACTGGAGTTCAGTAAGAGATAATTGTAACTGAGTTTGTTGGATATATAACTTAATTTCAATGATTATTTTGTGCGTGTCTGGAGGGCTGATTGTACTGGGTTTTTCCGTGTACGGAAAAGCGAAGTGTTCTATCTGAATGCTGAGTGATACAATTTTCCAAATGAACATACAAATGATAGTGAGCCAAACTTGAATTTAGTCTTGAAACTCACAGCTTACATGACTGTAAAATTACCAGAAAAGTGCCACACACTATATAATGGCTCCAAAATGACAAGAATGACACATTTTCACTAGATTTCAGTCAAATCTACCCCTGGCACGCGTTGGACGCGCTCCCGGCCGGCACTGAGCGACGCCGGCACGCTGCCCCGCCGCGCAATCCTCCATGCTGATCCCGCCGCGATCTCGCGGTGAATCCAGCCAGACTTTCTCGCCGGTGGCCTTTCCCTCCAACCACTCTCACCGCGAACCCAATGGAGCGCCGGAAGATGCTCGCCGACCTCCTCCGGGCGAGCGCGAGGAGCGCGGCCATCCGCGGTGGCGTGCAGCTCCACGGCGCCCTCACGAAGTTCGGCTTCGGCTCCGATACCATGCTGGGCAACAACCTGGTCGACATGTACTCGAAGTGCGGGAGGCTCGACATGGCCCACGAGGCGTTCGACGAAATGACCGACAGGAACGTGGTGTCGTGGACGGCCCTCATGGTGGGCTTCCTGCGGCACGGGCGCGCCGGGGAGTGTCTCGCGCTGTTCTGGGCGATGCGACGACACTCAGAGGCCACGCCGAACGAGTTCACGCTCTCGGCGACCTTGAAGGTGTGTGCCGTTGTCGGCGACATGGGCGCTGGGGTCCAGGTCCACGGGGCCTGCGTGAGGATGGGGTTCGAGGGCCACGGTGTCGTTGCCAATTCGCTCGTGCTGCTGTACTCCAAGGGCGGGAGGATCGGCGACGCGCGGCGGGTGTTTGATGGCGCTGTATCCAGGGACCTCGTGGCCTGGAACGCCATGATCTCCGGCTACGCGCTTGCCGGGCTCGGCCGGGACGCGCTGGGCGTCTTCCGGGAGATGCAACGGCAACGAGACGAGGAGGATGCTCAGCCCGACCAGTTCACCTTCGCCAGCTTGCTGAAGGCCTGTAGCGCCCTTGGCGCGGCTCGCGAGGGCGCGCAGGTTCATGCGGCCATGGAGGTTAGAGGGGTATCCACGGTGTCCAACGCCATCCTCGCCGGCGCACTGCTTGACGTGTACGTCAAATGCCGGTGCCTGCCTGTCGCAGTGCAGGTGTTTGATCGGCTGGATATTAAAGAATGCCATCCAGTGGACGACGGTGATCATCGGTCACGTGCAGGAGGGGCAGATCAAGGAAGCATTGAAGTTGTGTCAGCGGTTCTGGCGCTCCGGAGTCCGAGCCGACGGGCATGTACTGTCTGTAACGAACCTCGATACATCCAACACAGGAATGGGGATTGGAGAAGGAAATTGGGGATCGGTAGAGAGACAGAAGCATTGGGGATCTGGGAAGAGAGACAGCAAAGGGCAGGGAAGTATAGTTCATTCATTCCCGATGCCGTTCTCCTCTGTCTCTCCTGGCTTATAAGCCAACACAGTGCCAGCGCAGCTGGACTTGCACACACGTACACGGCACATAGGCCACAACTGGGTCGCAGCCCAAGGGAAGCCCACTAATGACCATGACAATCCCCTCACCTTAACAGCAGGCATGACCTCATGCCGGTAGAACACCACCAGGAACCGCCTTAGGAAGCAGGGACTCAGCAGCTTCTGCGAGGAGACGATCTTCATTCACCACAACGGAAGGAGGAATATGTTTCTTCAGTAGCGAGACGTGAACCACTGGATGGATCTTGCTTGAATCTGGTAGCTTCAGCCGATATGCAGAAGCACCCACTTGCGCCAGGACTTGGTAAGGACCAAAATAGCGCAAAGACAGCTTCTGATTGCTCCTAGTAGCCAAAGATTGTTGAATGAAGGGCTGCAGTTTGAGGTATACCTGATCACCCACCGCAAACTGCCTCTCAGAACGGCGTTTGTCAGCCTGAATCTTCATGCGTTTCTGAGCACAGGCCAATTGTTGTCGTAAGACTTCCACCATGATTGCACGTTCCTGCATCCAAGTCTCGAGGTCTGGAGATTGACATTCAGCAGCTGCAGCAATACCCAAATGTCTGGGTTTCTTTCTGGCCATACAGAACTTCAAAGGGAGTGCGCTCCAAGGCAGAGTGGTAATTAGTATTGTACCAATACTCAGCGAGAGGAAGCCAGTCATACCATTTCTTGGGACAGGCGTGTACAGCACAGCGCAAGTAGGACTCCAAGCACTGATTCAGACGTTCAGTCTGCCCATCAGTCTGAGGATGATAGGAAGAGCTCAAATGCAGAGAGGTGTCAGTGAGACGGAATAATTCCTTCCACAAGGTGCTCGTGAATATGCGATCTCTGTCAGACACAATCACTTGAGGAAGTCCATGCAGGCGATATATTTCATTGACAAACACTTGAGCAACTTGAAGAGCAGTGAAAGGATGCGATAGAGGTAAGAAATGCCCATATTTCGAGAACCTATCAATCACTACCAGAATCACATCGCACCCACGTGATTTGGGTAACCCCTCCACGAAATCCAAACTGATCATTTTCCACGCATATGTGGGTACTGGCAAGGGTTCAAGCAGACCTGGCATTTTCACATGTTCCACCTTTGCTTGTTGATAGACAGCACATCCAGCCACAAATTGTTGAATGGATTGCTTAAGCTTGGGCCAAGCAAACAGTTGCTTCACTCGTTCATAAGTTCCACGAACCCCGGAATGACCACCCACCCCACTACTATGCAAAGCTTGCAGTATGTGGTTCTGGGCCAGCAAATTAGTGCCCACCCATATACGTCCTTTGTACCGCAACAGACCATCTTGGAGGGTAAAGCCAGCATCATTCGAATGAGTTGCAACAGCACTTAACTCAGTAATTAGCTGTTGAGCATGACTGTCATCAGTATAGCCTTCCTGCAGGTTGGACATCCATAATGGTGTCACCTTGGAAATAGCAGCAACATCCACTGCTTCCTGCTGGCGAGAGAGAGCATCAGCAGCAGCATTAGTGATACCCTTCTTGTATTTGATAGAGAACTGGAGACCCATAAGTTACACAAAAGCTTTCTGCTGGATTCCTGTTACTAAGCGTTGATCAACCAGGTGTAAGAGACTCTGGTGATAAGTGAGAATAGTGAATTCCCTATGCTGTAAATAGGGCCTCCATTTGTCCACTTCAAGGATAATGGCCAAGCATTCCTTCTCATAGGTGGACACACTAGTAAAAAACTACACACCCGATACCCCTCTGTGGAAACGGCATGAGTTAGGCGACGGAGAATCGCGCTTTCCGCGTGAGAAAACCCGCCCCGCCAGGCAAGCTGGCCCGCGTCCCGCCTTCATAGGCAACGGTCGCGAATTATTAACCGTTGCCGATATGTTGGTAACGGAGTTTCTTTCGACTCCGTGTGCGATATGTTCTTCAATGGCATCGGACATTTGTATACAACCGTTGGCGAGGTTGCGTATATAAAATTCCTTTTTCAGCACTATCTTAGATATTATAAAAGACTGTCGATTCGCCCTTGTTCCTCCGCTCCAGCTTGTTTTTACTCCGCACTCGTGTCCTCCATGGCCAAGAGCATGAGCTCGTCAGGGAGATCGAATGCGTCCTCCTCCTGCGCCGCCGGGGCCGGGTCAGATCTGCCGCTTGTGAAGTGCGTTTGCTGCCGCTGTCGGAACGCGATTCGTCGAGTGTCGCGTTCGGGTCTGAACCCAGGCCGGATCTACTTCAAGTGTCCAAATCACAGGGTTAGTTTGACGCTTCGACCAGTTTTGATTGATTCTATTCTATGTGTGATACTGATTTGCCTCTGGATTCGATTTACCATTTGGCAGGGGAGGGGCGAAGAGTATTCTGTGAGCTGTGATTATTTTTTTGGATTGAAGATTATGTTGAGATGCTGCTTGCTAATGGCGTCGAAGTGGAAGCTGCAGAGCTAGAAAATGTAGCCTTGATAGTCAAGAAGACTAACATGGAGATGAAGCCGCACACTGCAGCAGCTCTATCTGGTTTGGCATGGAGCCCAACAAACACTTCGACTAAATCTGACCATGTTGTTGTTGTGCGCAAGGAGCGGCATAAAGGAACAGAAATAGCTCAGTTAAATGTTCTTGTGAGCATTGCTAGAATGATTTTGTGTGTTTGTGTGCTGCTGTTAGGTGTGAACTTGTATGCAGCAATGAAAATCAGTAGAATGTATTAGGTTCGTATGCAGATATGCAAATCAGTACAATGTATTAGGTTCGTATGCACTTTGCAAATCAGTAGAATGTATTATGTTCGTATGCAGCTACAGAAATCATTAGCACATAGTAGTTGTGAACTTGTATCCAATGGAAACGGTTATATAAAATGTCCGTTGCCAATTGGGTGCTTATAAATGTACTGGCGAAGCAAGCCCCATCAGTCTCATTCTCAATCCCTCACTGTCCATCTTTCAACCCTAGCCGGCGCACATTGTAGTTTTTTACTCTCCTCACTCTCTCATGGCTTCCTCTGCCGGCGCTTCTAGATCTCGCCATCGCAGCCGCGGCTCTAGCGGCCGCACCGATCTAGCTGCATCTGTTCGTGATAGGGCAGATCTGGAGGCGGCTGTGATGCGCACTAGTACAGAACGACACATCGGAAACGGGCCAAAAACCCCATCGGCAACGGAGAAAGGGTCCGTGTCCCCGACCCTGTCACTGATGTGAAGATCTCAATGGCAACGGAGGAGATAAACCGTTTCTGACGTATTTAACATTAGACACGGAGTTTTGCTAATAACCGTTTCTGATAAGGGTTACAGGAAAACAAAAAAAACACGGTGACGGGCTGTGCCGTCGATGGAGCCCTGCTCCATGCGACTAGACGGCCGCCCGGTCGTCACCGTATTCCTGTACGCCCTGCTTTACAAAAGTTCATCAGTGTGCGTGGCTGGAGCTCTGCTCCTATGTCTTCACGGCCGCTAGATGAACATCTACTGTCTTTCCTGCTACGCAAAATGTACTGCTCCTCGTGACGGCACCGTGTATGGAGCCCCGCTCCTTGGTCTTCACGGCAGCAGCATCGTCACCAAGCATCCACCAAGCCCTTGAAACAACGAATATTCTTTGTTAAAAACAGCAAACAAAGCTAATAAACAGAGCCAATAAGCAGTAAATAAAGCAAACCGAGCTAAATACATAGCTGAAGAGCTAACTAACAGAGCAAACCAAGCTAAATAAGTAGCTAACATAGCAAATACATAGCTGAACAAAGCTAACTAACAGAGCAACCCGAGCTAAATAAGTAGCTAACATAGCAAATACATAGCTAAACAGAGCAAACCGAACTAAATAAGTAGCTAACATAGCAAATACATAGCTGAACAGAGCTAACTAACAGAGCAAACCGAGCTAAATAAGTAGCTAACATAGAAAATACATAGCTAAACAAAGCAAACCGAGCTAAATAAGTAGCTAACATAGCAAATACATAGATATTTTTTTTAAATAATATTTTTTTAAAATTTTATTCGGAAAATAGCGCGCGGTTTCGAGGATTTCGGAAACTAGCGCGGCATCGGCGTGGGGCATGCCGAAACACTGCCTTTCGGCACGGGCCGTGCCAAAAGGTCTGTCCTGCTTGGCGCGGCAGGCGAGGGCCACCTGCTTTGGCCAGTTTCGGCACGGGCGCGGCCGAAACCGGGCTGTCGGCACGAGCGCTGCCGAAACCTCGGTTATATCGACGCACGCCCGGCTCGCCCTTCTTCTTCTTCCTCGCGCGAGCAGTCCTCCTCCTCTTCTCTGTTCTTCCGTTTCCAGTGAAAAGAACACCGATTCTTACCCCCAAAAACCCCCACAAACCCACATATTGAAGAAATAGAGTAGAGGAGGGTTGGGGCATCCCCAATCTACTGATGGGATAGTTGTTCGTGGAGGCGTTTGGGGGAGTGGAGGTGGAGCAATGGTGGTCAACAATGGTGGATAGTGGTGGTGTGTGCCGGTGTTGGGGAAGCTAGAGGCGTGGTGCAGCGGTGGTGGTGCTAGATTGAAGCCGGGCAGCGGGAGCTACGCACGCGTCAAGGGTAAACCCTAATCTCTAGATTTTTTAGGTTAAGTGTTAATATAATTTAAGGATGGATGCATGACATATGTGTGGATTAGTGTAGATATATTTTAGTTAGTGGTCATATTTTAGGTGGTGGTAATATTTTAGTTGGTCAGCATATTTTAGGTGGTCATATTAGTATATGTTGTCGGTTAGATGTTAATATAGTTTGCCGGTGGATGTGTCAGGATTAGTGTATGTTGTCGGTTAGATGTATTGTATATTTTGAGTAGTCTTTATTTTACGGGGGTCGTCATATTTATTTTCGGCGGTCGTAATATTTAGATATATCCGCTGTGGAGTATTTAATGATTGAATAAATTTGTTTAGGTAATGGAAGTGGTCAATGTTGTTGTGCACTACGGTGCCGGTACAGTCCGTACATCTGAGGCAGGGGTTGATCTTAGTGAATTTGAAAATGTGGAGATTCAGTTGACAGAGCCAGAGAAAGTGAAAATCAGCGGTGTCCAGTGGTATTTTACGGTGAATTTTGGGTATGATCCTAATTGCTGGACTGTTAGGATTCAGTCGGTATGGACCAAATCCCGGTCAAATATTCGCTGGGAGTTGTTGCCGCTTGATCGGACAAATCAGTGGGTTTCTTGGCTAGCATCATGCAAACGCCGAGGGACAAAACCAGAAGTCCTAGTGTTGTTTGTTCTGAAGCAGAATAATTTTGAAATAGGTGGCGGTGCTGTTCAGACTGGAGAGACTAGTGAAGCAACTAGTTCGCATTGTGCCCAAATGCCTGGTCATTATGAACCATCACCGTCTGCAGGACATGCTCAAATTCCTGTTGGCTATGAACCATCACCGTCAGCAGGACATGCTCAAATTCCTGTTGGCTATGTACCATCACTGTCAGAAATTCCTCTTCATTATGAACCAGCACTGTCAGCAGGACCTGCCCAAATTGGGGAGGCTGATGCGGATGAGAACGAAGGTACAGTACAGGCTGAGATATTGGCGGAAGACGAGGAGGATGGCGTCGCATAAGATATTGATTCTGATGAAACCAATGATGAAGATGTGCCTATTCCCAGTTACTGGAATCAGGACAACTCTGCCATCACGGCCGTGTCTGATGTCCATGAATCGTCCTGGGGGTACCACATGAATAACATTCAAATCGGGGCTCAGTACAGCACGAAGCAACAGTTAAGGGAAGCCGTGATTCAGTGGGCATTGTCCACGCAAAGGATTTTCCGCACTGACGTGTCAAATAGGCAATATTTGACAATGAGTTGTGTTGACATTGGTTGTCCGTCACGGGTGCATGGTCACTTGCCAAAGTATGACGTGGTGTGGGTGGTGACAGACGTCGTGCCACACACATGTGAAATTAATAGTTTGCTGACAGATCACCCAAACCTGACGTCAACTCTCATTGCACGTCTCTTGTTCAGTGAGATAGTGAACAAGAAAGACATGGTAGCAAAGCACATCATAGATACAGTTCACGCAAGATGGAAAACCACCATTAAGTACGGAAAGGCCTGGAGAGCTAAGCAGAAGGCTCTAGAGGAGAGGTTTGGGTCTTTCTATGACTCTTTATGATAATGTTATTCGTCTTGTTAGCACATTGAAGGAGAGGAATCCTGACACATATGCTTTAGTAGAATTACAACGGTTCCCGGAATTTCCTCAATATGGTGTATTCGGCCGACTGTTCTTCTCATTCGCTATTTGCATCGAAGCTTTCACCCATGGTCGTCCAGTGCTCTGCGTGGACGGCACGTTTCTCACAGGCAAGTACAAGGGGCAGATCCTGACCGCAATAGGTGTGGACGACAATGGGCAGATCATCCCGATTGCCTTCGCCTTCGTCGAGGGTGAGAATTATGAGAGTTAGATATGGTTCTTCAGGCAATTGAAAAAGGCAGTTGTGAAGACTCGACCAAATGTGTGCATCCTTCACGACAGGCATCCTGGTATGCTTAAGGCTATAAAGCGACTGCAGCACCCCACCGAGGATGAACCAGCACCATGGACTGACATGCAGAGCCGCTGGTGTATGCGTCATCTCGACGCTAACTTTTACTCATGCTTTAAGAGTAAAAGGTTGATGAATCTGTTTAAAAGACTGTGCAATCAGAATCAAGAGAGGAAGCATCAGTTTCTGTGGGAAAGACTGACTGAATTCACTGGGCAGCAAGTGAAGGAAAGGAAAGCTGCGTAGGCACAAGCGGTAGCTACACAGCTTGCTGCGGCGCAGGTAGCTGCGGCCCAGGGTACTTCGGCACAGGGTGATGCGACACAGGGTACTGCGGCAAATACGACAGATTCAGAGCCTGTTGGGTTGTGTGACTTGCCTGGAATTGACCCTCCTGGTACGAAGAGAAAGAAGGGAAAACGAATCAAATTTTTTGAAGAGTGGATAGAGAAGGAGCCTCCCGTGAAGTGGTCTCTGTTGCACGACCAATATGGAGCAAGGTACGGCATCATGACTACCAACCTAGCTGAGGTGTATAATTTTGTACTCAGAGGGAATAGGAGTTTGCCACTGACAGCACTGGTGGAGGGTATTTTGCACGGAACATTGACGTATTTCAGAGATAGACATCGTGAAGCCGTCGAGCATATTGAGTATTACCCCAACACACCTTATTGCCGCAAGATAAGACAGTACATGGACAAGAAGATAAAGAAGGCACGGATGCACACGGTGATTCGTATTGGTAATGAAGAAGCGAGGTACGAGGTACGCTTACCAATCTCAAGATTTGGTGCGGGTGAGCTGAAAACCCATGAGGTCATAATTAGTGCTACTGCACCCCCAACGTCGAGTGCACGTGCAACAAACCGAGACTGCTTCACCTCCCATGTTCTCATGTCCTTGCTATTTCTGGCCAGTTGGGGATGAACCCAATCAGTTTTGTCTCTCCGTATTACATGAAAGAGGCTGTGGTTGAAACTTGGACCGGGGAGATGACAGGATTTAGAGTAGTTGGCAACTTCAACAAGGTGAATGAGATGGAACGAGAATATATTCCGGATCATGCTCTTATGAGAACTGGCAGAGGAAGACGGAACTCGCGTCAAATCCGGAATGATATGGACGAGTCTGAAGCTAGTGGATGTACTAGACAGTGCTTACTTTGCAATCTTTTTGGGCATAGAGAGAAGTATTGTCCCAAATACGGCCTAGGACCTGATCCTGATCCTGCAGTCATTCCTGATCCTGTGCGTGGTCGAGGAAGTCGAGGAAACCGAGGAAACCGAGGACGTGGCCAACGTGGCTAGCACTACATTCCTATTTCTATGTGTGTAACCCTATGGTTTAATTTGTATGTGTCCGAACTATGTTTTAATTTGTACGTGAATTTGTATGGTGTAATTTGTATGTGTCCGAACTATGTTTTAATTCGTACGTGAATTTGTATGGTTTAATTTGTATGTGTCCGAACTATGTTTAAATTTGTACGTGCCCGAACTATGTTTTAATTTGTATGTTTGTTTTTGTACAGATGGCTGCACATGCGTTGCTCAGTCAGGTGATCGATGGAAAACATCGTGCAAAGATTTGGGAGGGTGGTGACAAACCGAAGATCTTGCGTACGCGGGTCCAGCATACAACTGGATGATACACCCTGATTGGGTTGATCGGTACGTATAAGAGAATATATTGATTATTTCGTTATGTTGTACGATATGACGAATAATTTATGATAGGTCACTGACGAATAATTATCAACAAACTTGTTGCAGTTTATCTTGGTCTGGTCTCTTACCTATAGCGCACCTAGTTGAGGCGACTCGGTGGGAGTGGCAACATATTTCACCAGATCAGCTCGGAGCACCAGATATTGATGTGCAGGTTGATGCATCTCGACGCATCAACCCAGACAGGTCACTGCTCTGCTGCTTACTTGATCGACGGAGGCCCGAGACCCACACTTTTCACTTCCCGTGCGGAGAGATGGCACCGACTCTTCAGGATGTGTCATATCTGTTGGGTCTCCCACTGGCGGGCGCGGTCGTAGGTTCTTTACAGGCTCCAGATAATTGGCGTGACGAAATGCAGGCACGTTTCGCAGGGATACATCCGGAAAACCCGCTCTTAGAGTACCAGCGACACGGTCCTCGTGTTTCATGGTTGTGCAAGTTTCAGGTAAGACTGTTAGAATTATGAGTTTTATTTTTTATTATCAACAAACTTGTACTTACTCAGTTCATTTTGTATGATCAATGCAGATTGGAGTTCTAGGATACCCGGATGCCGCGTTGACTGAAGCGCAGATTACTAGATGTCTGGAGGCATACCTGATGTGGCTGTGTCGTGGTGAGATCACGACAGATGCCATGGGTATGGCTAAGATGGGGCCGAATGGTCGTTGGGGGAATCCGGGGAGGGTTTATGCACTCTCGAAGTGCACAAGCAAGAACACACCAAAAACCGCAAGAACACGAACTGAAAACCAAGCAACCAAGAACGCGAAGCACACCGCGATGTACCCTGCTTCGGGGCCCTCTTGCGGAGGTAACACCCCTACTGCAGCACTATCCCACTCAGTGTATAGCTCAAAGTGACAAGTACAAGCTGCTCCTCGAGCTGTATGATGATACAATGGTGAGAGCTTGAGGTGGGAGATGAAGTTACCAGGAGAGTGAACCAGGGTGCCGGGGTCTCTTTCCTCGTGAGTGATCGATCTCTCTCTGTGCGTCCGTCCCTTCGCACAGGAGGGGTGGAAGCCCCCTATATAGGCCAGCCGGGTTACCGTAGTGCCCCTCGCCGAGCACTGTAGCCATGCCTCTGCTTTGGTCATCATTGTACTCCTGTCAGGGACAAGCCACGGCCTGCCCATCCCCTGCGTCACCACAGTGGAGCTAGGATGTCCCCTCTGACAGAGACAGGACATAGCCACGCCGTGCTACCTGGTAGCCCTGACCCTGGATCTCCCGGGGTCAGCGGTCAGAGACGTGCAGCCCCGCCGAACCTGGGGCACGCCTCCGCCATGCTCCATGACAGACGCTCCCGTGTCAAGCGGGAAGTGACAGGAGCATTGACTCCTGTCCGAGCTACGGCCTCCTGCGCTCAAGATCGTTTACCAGGTCGGACCTCACCTCCTTCCAACAGCCTCTCCTGCACTCACAACACTGACCATAGCACCGAGGTAGTTAGGTCGGCTGATCACAGCTCGGATCATGAACCTCGGCCCATGCCAACAGGGTACCTCGGACCCCTCTGGTCCAAGATAGGTCGGCCTTTATATTCTTCAGGCAACAGTAAAGCTCGGATACACTCAGGCCCAAACAGGTCGGCCCTTTCCGTACCTCGGCACGCCTTTGAACTCCACTTATGCCAAGCCTTGACCCTACCCGGGGGTACTCCCCCGACATTAGTCCCCGAAGCTGGTGCGGTCCTACGACCTCGGATGGAGGGCCGTAGCAGGTTCAAGGTAAGCAAGGCACCATCTCTAGAACCGACCTCAAACATAGTTCCGCCGAGGTACTTCCCACATACCACAATCTAATCCGAGGTAGATATGCAATCTGAGCTTTCCGAGCTGTTTGACTGAGCACTGTCTTGCCTCAAGATTTTCCGAGGCACGTGGCGAAGAATCTCTGCCCGGGCTTCGAAAGCCGGACCTCTGAAAGACAGGTCCTGACCACACGCCTCCCTCTTCAGCCGGACCCACCGAACAGCGCACCTGCGCACTCAAGTGCGAAGCCAACCTGACCGCCCATGACTCCTCGATTCTCGCGCTGACCAGCACAGGGAATCCGAGGCTGGCGGTTGCCACTCCGCGGCCCACGATGTGGCCGATCGTGCGGCCACCAACCGCGCAACCGTGCGCTCATCCGCACACGATCCCGCGCCTTCCCGATAACCGCGCGGTAGTGCGCCGTTAATGCACGCCGTAACCGCACGCGGCGTATAAATAGGGGCCCAGGGGTAACTTCATCGTCTTCCTCCCCACTTGCCCACTGCTCCGCGCCCATTTCTCCGTGCGCTCTGCCTCCATCGCCGCCGTCGAGCACTCGCCGCTGCAACCTCGCTGTCTCGAAGAATCTCGCCGGAAACGCGCACCGCGCCTTGCGCCGCCACTTCATCGTCGATCCTTCCCCAATCTTCGAGTACCTCACCGGTGAGTTCCTCATCTCCCCTCCATTGCCATTGCCATGAACAGGTTCATCCTTCGATGAACTCGAGGATCTGGATGAATCCGATGAACCTGAGGAACCCGATGCTCTATCTTTGCACTCTTTTAGCCATTTTTAGATCTTATCTAGACTTGTATCAGACACACCCGTAGCACTGTCTTTTTAGGTTCGCCCCTTGATGAACTCGAATTTATCTCCCTTTTTAGCTCACCGGTAGATCCTTGCTAGTATCTCGCCATGGTAGAAACATGTTTCCCGCCTAAATCCTCTAGCACGGCTGCCTTGAATGATCCGAGGTATCTACCTCGGCTGAACCTCGAACTGTCTGAGGTACTTACCCCGGTTGAACCTCTCTCTTCTGCAGGAAAGCGTCAACATGTCGGCGATTGCTACGTCAAATCGCGCCGAGGTTTCCGCCAGCGAGAGAGGTGGATGGGATGGCTCGGACGTCACCGACGATGATATCAAATGGCTCAAAGACACTCATTGAATCCCAGCCGAACTGCTATATCGGCTTCACACTGGGGACGGCGAACCGATCACCAACCCCGGCGAGAAAGTGGTGTTTGTCTCTCACTTCGAGCGCGGATTTGGACTTCCGGCCAGCAAGTTCTTTCGGGAATTTCTGAAGTTCTTCGGCCTGTAGCCGCACCATCTCCCTGCTAACTCCATACTACAGCTGTCGTGCTATGCAGCTTTTTCTGAAGGATATCTCGGCCTCTGGCCGAGCGTTGAGGGCTGGGCCAAGTACTTCCAGCTGAAGAAACAGAGCATCCCCAACAAGGAGGTTGTGAACAAAGATATGACTGCCTGTGGTGTGGCCTCTATCTCACCCCAGCTGGGCTCCGAGTTCCCACGGATCAAAGGCCTGGAGAGCTGCAAGAAGTGGCAGCGATCCTTTTTCTATGTGAGGAACCCCGGTACTGTCGACCTCATCAACCTCCCGGACTTCCAGCTCGGCCCTCCCACTGCACAACTCAATTGGGATTTCAACCCAGAGGACGCCTACGCCGAGGTTCAAGAGATCCATGAATACATGCTGGATCTCAAGAAAAGAGGGTGGGGTTCCGATGACATCCTCCGGACTTTTGTGGATCGAAGGGTCAGCCCCCTCCAACAACGAGCCCATAAGATCTGCCATATGGAAGGTCTACTCGATCCTACTCGGATTAGCAGCAAGGCGCTCTCCAAGGCTTCAGTTTGGCGCAGGGTCAAAGCCGTTGCCCAGACTGAGATGGACGAGGAGTGGACCTGGGGCGTGGAGCCTCACCACAGAGAAAATCTTCCGGAGCAAGTGAGTACTTAGTAACTTTCCGAGCTTACGCTCCGGTCTTGCACACCTCGGTTGCTTCTTAACTTAATTCTTTTTTGCCACTCCTGCAGCGGTTTGCCCGGCAGCTGATCGAGGACGGCCCGGAGCTGTCGAACTGGGCGCCTGCCCGCCTCGCCCTGGAAGGTCCAGAGACCGAAGACCCGGACAATGAGGATCACCTGCCGATCCCCAAGGCCGTTCCGAGGTCTGCCCCAAAGACTAGCTCTTCCAACCCGGGTAAGAAACAAGTTCCCACTTCCATCAGAGACTGGTCTGACGACGATGATGACAACGACGATTGCCAAATTCTGGAACCTGTCAACATTATTCCCATTTCATATGCTCCTCCAACATATAAGAACTTTCATCCAGCGGCTGCAGCTTCCCGGAAGCGCTCAGGACCTGGTACCTCGGATGCCGAGGCTTCCAAGACCTCGGAGACTGCGGCGCCCAAATCCAAGCGTGCCAAGAAGACCTCGGCGAGGCGCAAGAAATGAGGCCCCGTGGAGGAAGATGCGTAAGTCACCTTTGCTCCTCCTTACTCCTCACGCTGCTCCGAGGTTAAGTTTTTTACACTCTAACTTAATCTTTCTCCTTCGTCTAGCCCGACTCGGCAGATCAAGCAGAGCCATAGCTCGATACACTCACCACTACCTCCAGTGGTTGAAGCTCAGACAACCGAGGTCGAGGTTAACCTCGGCAGCCCTGCCAGAGCCTCTCCTCCAGCACGGTCCATTGACCTCAGCAGCCCGGAGAAGACCATCACCTCCCCGGTGTGCGTCTCCTCCGCCGAACTTCCACCGCCGAGCTCCGCTCCCCGCCGAGATCAGACTCATCCGCCTCCTCAGAAGGATGCAGAGACAGATCACGCCAAGACTCCGGCTAAGACCGTGCAGGAGTCTCGGCTCTCCCCCAAGTCTCAGGCTGCGCGCAACCAGCAGCAACAGTAGCAAAAGAAGAAACAACAACAACAACAACAACAACAACAACAACAACAGAAGCAAAAGCTCCAGCAGCAGCAGAAAGATTCAGCTCAAGACGTTGAGCCCCCCAAACAGCCACAGCAAACTCCGATGCCGCCACCTCCACCGGGACCCAAGGCTGCGAGCACCCAACTGGTGCCGCACGTTCCTACGCCGAAGTCCACCTCCCCCAAGATTGCGCCCTCAAGCTCTCAGGTCGCCACCTCCCAAGCTCTTTTTTCTGCTACCACTCAGCCGGACATCAGCAGCTGGGAGGTCGGGCAACTCCGGACCAAGAGCGGGAACAGCTTAGGCTCGGAGAAGCACTATGACATAGACTGGAACTCGGCTGACACTGCCGAGGTCTCCTCTAACTCGAGCTCTGAGCATCCAGTCGGACCTAGCGCCGTGCTCCAGTCCATCTACAACATGCAGACTGCGGTCCTTGATTGCAGCAAGAAGGCCTCGGTAAGTACATACACTATTCCCGGTGGAGTGTCAATTGCTCAACCCGAATCTCAAAAACTTGTCATTCTTCCCATGTTGAGTCCCCGAGGCCAATGTCAAGTCTCCAGGCCTCGGGTGCTAAAAAGAGCTTGGATCTCTTTGAACTGATCTCTCTATCTTTTCAGGAGTGCAACAATGCTCGGACAAAGGTCTTCAAGAACCTCCTGCTGGATCACAACAGACTGAAGAAGTCTCACCAGGCTCTTCTATCCGCGAAGGAGCAGAGCGACAAGGATTATGCCTCCAAGTTGAAGACAGCCGAGGATGAAATAGCTCGGCTGCAACAAGAGCTGAACCGGGCTAATGAAGCCAAATCTGCTGTGGAGGACGCTATGAAGGCCAAAGACCAGGCCACCGAATAGCAGCAAGAGCTTACCAAGTCCCTGGAGAGCCGCGCCACCTCGGCCGAAGCCGAACTTGCCGCCCTCCGAGCTATCTCGAAAAGCTGGTTGTCCGAGCTCACTCGGATTAATAACCAAATGGACAGTAAGTTTCTTCTCCCTTTTTCCTTATTTTCTGCCGACCTACACCCCGTGCCACCGTATGCCTTATTTCAGCGACAGCCTTTTTGTCCTCTTCAGAGAACTTCGAGCACTCCAAGGACAAGGCTATCCGCGAAGTTCAATCAGCTCGGGCAAAGAGGGCTGAGACAGAAACCCTTAGCGACAGCTGGGATATCCAGGACCACCTTGTCGCCCTTAACACTCGGATCAGGCCGCTCAGAGCCATTGGAACCAAGCTGGTTAATGCTGCCATCGAGGTTGTCGTGGTGGGATCACGGCAGATGCCATGGGAATGGCTTAGTTGGGGCTGAACGGTCGTTGGGGGAATCCGGGGAGGGTTTATGCACTCAAGATGTGCACAAGCAAGAACATGCAAGAAACAACAAGAACATGAACAAGAACCAAGAAAGCCAAGAACACAAAAGACACCACGATGTACCCAGGTTCGGGGCCTTCGTGAGGAAGTAAAACCCCTACTCCTGCCTTTCCTCTCTCAATATATCAGTGTAGCTCTTAGGTACAAGGTGCTCCTCGAGCTGTATGGTGCTTCTCGGGTGAGAGCTCTAGATGGGAGATGAAACTACAAAGGGGAAATGAGCTAGGGTTTTTGCCGTCCTGATGTTTCGATCCCCTTCTCTGAAGGTGGTGGTGCCACTTATATAGCTAGGCCGAGGTACGGTTCTACCCCTGCCTTTAATTGACAATGGCATGGCCAAGAGGTAGAAGACAAGCCTCTGCCTCCTGCCAGCTCAACGGCCGAACTGTCAGGCCAGCCAGGCCTAGCTTTCCTCTTCCGGTCATACTTCAGTAGCCTGCCGAGGTCTAGCCTGTAGACCTTTCCCGAAATAGCCGAGTCAGCTCCTAGGCCCCCGAGCTTCCGGGAAACCCGTGGACGGACCTCGCCGTCCTCTGACGTTTGGGGCTACGGGCTCTGCGGCGCCCGTGACTCCTCTGACATGCCTCGTTACTTGCTGCTAACCTCGGCTGGCCGGTCACTTATACGTCGGGCCACGCTTCATCTTGGCTAGGGATACTCCGGATCCTATACCTCGGTAGGTAACACCTTGTTCTTGTGGTAACTAGCTGACTGCCCCAAGGTTCATACCTCGGAGGCCATACCTCGGATGATTCCTCCGACGTACACCTTACGTCGGATGACGCCTCCTGCGTCTATGCTTAATTGCTACCTCGGACGGCTTACAGCCTTAACCTTACATGTCTTTACCTCATCTTTAGCCTACCCGGGGGTAACCCCCCGACAGTAGTCCCCGAAGCTGATGTGGTCTTGCAGCCTCGGATGAAGGCCGCATCAGGTTCAACCCGAAACCACATGTGCTACGATGTTTTGCAGGTTACCGAACCAATACTCCGAGAAATCTATCGGTCTGTTCCTCGGGCCATACTGCTTTTCCGAAGTATCCGCCGAGATCTCGGACGTCAACTCCTCGATTTCTGCATCCTTACTGACTTCGGTCAGAGAACACTGTTCACGTCCCGTCCGTCACTTCCTGGTCCACTATAGTCAAAGCACTCGAGTGCTTTCCACCACGCAGCCCACGTCAGCGGAGGTTTCCCGCTCGCGCCGCTTCGCGCTCCAGTAACCGCGCCACGACGGTTTGCCTCCTGCAACCGATCCTGTGGCCTGCTCGCCACCGCTATCTTCGTGCCACGTGGGCCTTTGTGCACAAACGATCCCACTCGCCGCTCCGATAACCGCGCGGTAGTGCGCAGTTACCGCCGCGGTTATAAATACGGGCCCAGGGCAGTGCTTCCCTCTTCTTCCTCATTCACTCGCCGTCTCGCCTCCATCGCAACTAGCGCCGCCGCTTCCCGTTGAGAAGAAAAGCGTTCCCGCCGCCGACGAGCAGTTCCTTCGTCGCCGCTACGACCTCGTCACCGGCGCCGCTCCTCAGCACCTCGTTTTCACGGTATGTACTCCCTTTCTTGATACCCTAGGCATTGCTCTAGGTTTCTTCCTCGCGCTTGGTTCTTCATATGTTCTTGAATAAAACTCTATTTACCCCCTCCGGCAGATCTTACTCGCATACTCTTTTGGGTAGAAATGGTTTCATGCCTCGGATAGATGTTCGCCTAGCATAGATATGCCTCTATGCACATAAGATAGCCACCAAACTCCTCCTGAGTTAGCCAAATATTGTACTAGATTCCAGACTCCCTTTTTCCTTTGCTAAACTTCTGCGCATTCTCTGCAGATTGACTCTGCCGAGATGTCTCCTCCTGAGACTTCGGAACAAACCGAGGTTCCAGACCTCGAACTGGAGGTCGGAGAACGAGCCGGCTGGGAAGGTTCGGATGTAACTCCGGACGAAATCCAGTGGCTCAGGGCGACTCGGCGGATTCCCGCCGGGGTAGAGTGTCGCCTGCCAGAGGGCGAACTCGAGCCTCAAGTCAGCAAGGGGAACGGGTGGTCTTCGTCGCGCACTTCCAGCGCGGCTTCGGACTGCCCGTTAGTGCTTTCTTCCGGAGCTTCCTCGACAAGTTCGGACTCCAGGTTCATCACCTCCCCGCCAACGCCATCACCACTCTCTCCTGCATCGTTTCCTTCTCTGAGGGATACCTCGGCCTCGAAGCCACGGTAGACCTCTTTTCTCGCTACTTCCAACTCAAGCGGCAAGTGATCCCGGATCCAAAAACAAGGATCTGCCCAAGCAATTAACCGCCTGCGGAGCTGCCACCATAGCTCCTCGCCGAAACTCCATCTTCCCACGTATCACTACTCCGGACACCGTTCGCAAGTGGCTCCGGACGTGGTTTTACGTGAAGAACTCCGGCGAAGAGGACCTCCTCAACCTGCCGGCGTTCAACCTCAGCCCTCCTACAGAACAGCTCAACTGGGACTACACTCCCCCTCACACCGGCGAACTCAAGGCCATCCATGGGTACATTGCGAAATGGCAGGACCCGGAGGACCCCGGAACGACGGGAAAGTCCTGACGGCCGACGACCTGGCCTGCACATTCGTGAAGCGCAGGGTCTCCCCTCTTCAGGCGAGGTCTCACAAGATCTGCCACATGAGCGGTCTTTATGACCCCACCCGCATACGCACGTTGCACTGGACAACGCCGCGGTAGCTCGGCGAGTCCGAGCTATCACCAAGTCCAAGATCTCCGACGCTTGGACATGGGGAAGGGAACCCCACTACCGGACCAATCCAGCGAAACAGGTACGCTATTCCGACGTTTTCTTCGATACTTCTTTACCACCGAGGTCTTGCTACCGACGTTCACCTTGACAATTTTTCTTCCTAACTCCTTTTCATATGTCTGCCATACAGCTGTTCGCCCGCCAGACCGCCGAGGATGGAGTCCATCCTGCGGACCACTTCGGCAAGGATCTCCCTGTCGAGGACCCACCATCCAACGTGGACCCTGACGACGAGGATTAATGCCCATTGCCTCGGCCCGCATCACCACCGCGGGTAAGCCTCAAGCACAAGCTTCAGTTCAAGAGATTTCGGATGACGAGGAGGGGTTCCTCGTCATGGAACCAATAAACGCGGTACCTCTCTCCCGCCTTCCTCACCTTCCGAACTTTACTCCAGCAACCAGCCGGAAACGCGCTGGTGCCGCAACTTCGGCCGCCGAACCATCCGCCACTGGAGCCTCCGGACCCACTGAGGCTCCGGTCAAGAGACGCCGGCTGAAGAAGTCCGGACTTCCTCCTCATGCCCGGGGGGCAAGAGGTTTCCTACCTCGGATGGGTAATGCTTTGCTTCTATAGCCAACAATGTTTGTTGTTTAAACATATTATCTCGGTATTAACACTTGACCTTCCTTTTTCGTTGCAGTGCCCCCATAGACGTGGATCAGGAGGTATCCTCCATGACTGCACCCGTTGGTGCCTCTGAAGCCACGACCACCCCGACGAACTCTCGCCCAGGATCTCCACCGAGGTCTGGCCCGGCCTTGGGGAAATCTGCCCCCACCCGGGGTCAGACTTCTCCGCGTCCTCAAACGGATGCCAATCGCGCCAGAACTCCGGCTACCGCCTTGCCGGAGCCTCGACTCTCCCCCCGCAGCCAGACTGCCCGCAACCAACAGCAGCAACAGCAGAAGCATCAGCAGAAGCAACAGCCCAAGCAGCAGCCCCAAAAACCAGTTCGCCAGACTACCTTGCCGTTGGAGAAGGGCAAGGAGAAAGAAAAAGAGACGGTGAAGTCTAAGGTCACCCCCAAACCAACATCTGGGTCTGGCACCCTGACTATCTCTTCTCCCTCAAGGATGCAACCGAGGTCTCCTCCCCCGGTGACACGCCGAATTCCTCCATTCGCCGCACCCATTGATGAGACTGCCCCTCCGGCCGAAGAATATGCTCGGAGGGCATCTCTTATATTGGATAACCGGCCTGCTTCAAGCTCCGAGGCTACTTTGGCCTTGGAGGCCTCGGTTAGGGGCATCGAGCAGGGCGGACCGTGGGGATTTCCCCTCTGCGCACTGACAGTGACCAGAGCCTCGGCTCCTTGGAACACTACAACGCAGACTGGAATTCTGCAGACATGGACGAGGTCTCTTCTGCCTCCTTGACCACCCAAGGGGACGAGCATCCTGCGGGAGCAGCACCTGCGCCGACGCATGCTTGAAATGCAAACTTCTGCTTTGCTTGCTACTCGAGCTGTCAACGTAAGTTCCACTTTCTTTACTTTCATGCAGTATCTCCTCTAATATCCACCATCTCCAGTCCCCGAGATTCGAGGTAAACTATTGACGCTCCGCCGGAGTTAAAATTGTTTGGCTTGAATCTTAACTCTCCATTTTCATCCGACGTATCCAATCCATTTTTATCTCACTTTAGCATGCACCTCGGGTACGAGTCCCCGAGACTCCTGTCGAGGCATACCCCGGCAACATTTTCCCAAAGAGTTGACTCCGAGTCCCCGAGACTCTTGTCGAGGTATAGCCTTTCTAACCGAGCTATATTTTTCTTCCTTGCAGAATGCTATGAACGTTCGCACGGATATCTTCCATACCCTCCTGTTTGACCACAAGAAACTCCACGACGAGCACAAGGCCGTCCTTGCAGCGAAGAAAACTTCGGATGACCAGCTAGCGCAAGAGAAAGCCGAGGTAGCTCGTCTGGTAAAGGAACTGAAGCGCATCACTGAGCTGCGGACGTCTGAAAAGAGCAGCTGCAGGCGGAAAAGGCCAGTGTTGTTGAAACAGAGAAGAAACTTCGGGAGGATGCCGCCAAGGAACATGAGAATGCGCTCCAGTTAGCCGAGGCCCGCGCCACCTCGGCCACCGAGGCTTATGAAGCCCTTCAAGCTTCGGTTAACCAGCTCCTCCCGACGCTGGAACGCATCAACCAAGAAATGGACAGTAAGCTTCTTGCCCCCCTTATCCTTGCTTTGTCCTCAACAGTACTGGCTCTTTGCCGAACTGTTTCTTTCATTATTAACAGGCTATCCTTCTGCAGAGCACTTCACCTACACCCAAATCTCGGCCCGCAATATCACTGCTCAGCACAGGAAGAGGCGTAACGAGACGAACCCCGTCTGGACCATTGAGGACCACATCGTGGCCATCAAAGCTCGGATCCATCCCTTGAAAACCATTGGGTCCGAACTCCTCGACGCAGGTGTCTGCTTTCCGAGCCTTGTGGCCTCTTGCCGATGCTCCCAATACTACGCCCGAGCTCGCCGCCAAGCTTCGTGAAGCCGAACAAAGACTCCGAGAGTGGCGTTCATCTTCAGCTCGCGCTGGAGCTGATGCCGCTCTCAAATTCATCATGACTTGGTGCGAGAAGATTGACCTCGAAAAGATGGACACTCTTCGCCGAGGCTCGCCCTGGTCCACGGACCCAATTCTCATCAAGCGCCGCGAAAAGATGGCTGCCTTCTTCGCTGGATATGCCAACACAAGAACTTGAGCGAAGGAGACACCTACTCCGACGCCGAGATGACGAGCCAGAAGAGGAGGAATACGAAACAGAATCCGACGTCGAGGCCGAGCAAGGTGACGACGGTGAAACCCGCGAAGCAGAAACCGAGGCTTCTCCACAACCTGTGCCGAGGTTACTGCCGACGTTGCCAGCACTTCCCAGGCTACCTCGGCTCCGGACGAAATCCCTGCTGCCTCGGCTGTTGCCGACGTAATTCCTGATGCCTCGACCTGAACTTATGCTTGGCCAAAAAACTTCATTAAATCCCCGGTATGCCGGGACGCAGATGTAATCAAACTTAAGTAGTTCCTTTGCTACCTCTATTACTATTATGCTCATCGAACCATGCTTTTCTAAGCTTTATGTCGAATCCTTTTGAATGATTGCTCGAGTTTACTTTCGTGTTTACTATATTTGGCATTCTTTGCTCTTGTCTGCCATTCTGGCGTTCGACAGTCGAGTCACAAGATTGTTGTTCATAGCATACAGTACTTGGTAAATTCCGAGGTATGTTTCAAAGTCATCCGACATAAAAAAGAAGTAAAAACAGGGGTTAGTAAACGACATATGCCGAACTGTCTTTTTGGACCGAGTCCCCGAGTTCATTTTCATGTTTCCCATGTTCTTTCGTCTTTGCTCTTGACTGCCATGCTGGCGTTCGTCAGTCGAGTCACAAGATTAGTTACATAGCATACAGTACTTGAAGTTTGAGACGAGGTTCAAAATAGTTCGGCATACGAACGAAGAAAGAGTACGAACAAAAAGAAACATGCAATCATAAGAGCGAGGCAGTCCCCGAGCTCACTCTCGAGGTGCCGAAGTTTTTATTAAAGATCAGCCGAGGTACATACATTATATTCTTCAACAGTAGAAGGTCGGAGTAGAGCTACATTCCATGGACGCTGAAGCTCCGAATCAGGTCTATCCAGCCCATCTCCCCTTGGCTCCTGTGCATCTATAAGATAGTATGAATCATTGTGCAGAGCTCGGCTCACAATGTATGGTCCCTCCCATGGAGGTGACAACTTGTGCCGACCTTTGCTGCGCTGAACAAGCCTCAGCACTAGGTCTCCTTCATTAAACTTTCGGGGTTTTACATGCCGGCTTTGATAGCGTCGGAGACCCTGCTGATATATTGCTGACCGAGATAAGGCCAATTCTCTTGCTTCCTCAAGCAATCTACTGCATCTTCCCGAGCTTCTTTAGCCTCGGCTTCTGTGTACATTGCCACTCTGGGCGCATCATATTCAATGTCGGTTGGCAGCATTGCCTCGGCCCCATAGACCATGAAAAATGGCGTATAGCCAGTTGATCTGTTCGGTGTGGTCCTTAGACCCCACAGAACTGCTGGTATCTCATCGATCCAACACCCCGGTGTTTTCAACAGTGGTTCTATTAGCCGAGCTTTGATTCCGGCCAATACCAATGCATTTGACCTTTCTACTTGCCCATTAGCCTGTGGATGAGCCACCGAGGCTACATCAAGTCGAATTCCCTTACTCATGCAGAACCGAGCAAACTCTCCGACAGCAAAGTTCGTGCCGTTGTCTGTAATGATACTATGAGGATATCCATATCTCAGGATTATTTCCTTCAAAAAGGTCACTGCCGTATGACCATCCACCTTTCGGATTGGCTTCACCTCGATCCACTTAGTGAATTTGTCCACCATCACCAGTATGTGAGTCATATTGCCTCGGGCTGGCTTGAATTCTCCCACCATGTCCAGACACCAAACTGCAAAGGGCCACGTGATAGGAATGGTCTTGAGCGCCGAAGCTGGCATGTGCTGCTGCTTGGCGAACCTTTGGCACCCTTCACATTTCCGAACTATATCTTCTGCATCGGCATTGGCGGTGGGCCAATAGAACCCGTGCCGGAACACCTTGGCCACCAGAGCTCTTGTGCTGCAATGATGTCCACATTCTCCTTGGTGGATCTCTAAAAGCATCTCCTTGCCTTCAGCTGGTTCGACACACCTTTGCAACACCTCGGTCACACTTCTCTTGTATAGCTCCTTGTTGATGATGGTGTATCCCTTAGCTCTCCTCTGGATTCTCCTTGCCTCGGTTGTATCACTTGGCAAACTTCCATCGGCTATGAAGTTCATGATCTGCTCCGCCCATTCCGGCACTGGATGCAGAGGAAAAAGCCTCTCATCTATCTCCATTGGTTCGGTCGCCATGATCTCCTTCATGATTTCCTCCACCATTGCTCGGCCAGTCCCCGAGTGTTGGTGCGAAGTCCCCGGGTCAGACCCGAAGTTCCCACCATCTATCTCCATAGGAAAGGCTCCATCATTCCTCGGATACTGCGAAGCAGTCCCCGAGTCCGGCCAAACGCATCCGACGTCTACCTCCATAGGAATGGGCTCAGACTCCGAACTTGGCGGTAAGAAAATTGACTCGAGTCAGGCGAGGGCTTGATTGAAGGAGTTCTCAAATGGTTCAGTGCTATCCCCGGTGGCACCGGTTCTTTGGATGAACCGAGCTTAGACAATACGTCGGCGGCTTCATTCTCCCCCGAGGTATGTGCTTGTACTCACATCCTTCGAAGAACCCAGACACCTTTTGCACATGAAACCGATACAACTCCATGTTCGCATCCAATGCATCCCAAGTGCCGTGGATTGATGCACCACCAAAGCTGAATCGCCGAAGCATTCTATACGCCGGACGCCTATCTCCTTTGCCACCTTGAGCCCATGGATCAGGGCCTCATACTCCGCCACGTTGTTCGACGCCGAGAAATGGATTTGCAGCACATACTTCAACTGGTCTTGCTTCGGCGAGGTTAGGACTATGCCGGCACCTAATCCGACCTTGGTCTTGGACCCATCAAAGTGCATCTTCCAATAATTATAGTCCGGCAAGGGCGGCTCATATTGCATCTCGGCCCAATCGCATAAAAAGTCCGGTAGCGCCTGCGACTTGATTGCATCTCGCCTTTCATAATGCGGAGTATATGGAGATACCTCGATCGCCCATTTGGCAACTCGCCCAGTTGCGTCCTTGCATCCGATGATCTCCGAGATTGGAGCATCACATACCACCGTCATGGGATGCTCTTGGAAGTAATGCTTCAGTTTCTTAACCGCCAGGTATACTCCGTACGTCATCTTCTGGTAGTGGGGGTAGTTTTGCTTCGACGTGGATATCACCTCGCTCAGGTAGTAGATTGGTCTCTGCACCGATTTGCCTCCTTCGTCTCGCTCCACCACCACTGCAACACTTACGACCCGGTTTGTAGCCGCAATGTATATCAACATCGGTTCATTCTGCAAAGGGGACGCCAACACCGGAGCAGTGGACAACATCTTCTTCAGCTCATTGAACGCCGCGTCCGCCTGCGGGGTCCAAGTGAAACTGGTACTTTTCTTCATAAGTTGATACAATGGTAAGGCTTTTTCTCCTAGCCGACTTACAAACCGACTTAAAGATGCAAGGCATCCCGTGAACTTCTGCACATCTTTTAAACAGTTCGGCAACTTCATTCTTTCGATAGCTCGGATCTTAGCCGGGTTAACTCTATACCTCGGCTCGATACGAGGAAACCGAGCAATTTTCCAGCCGGGACACCAAAGGTGCACTTGTCCGGGTTAAGTTTCAACCGATACTTTCTTAAGTTTGCAAATGTCTCTTCGAGGTCTTCGATGAGAGTATGCTTCTTTTTAGTTTTGATAACAATGTCATCGACATACACTTGCACATTCTTGCCCATTTGAGAGTGTAAGCACTTCTGCATACACCTTTGATAAGTTGCCCCGGCATTTCTCAAACCGAAACACATGACACGATAGCAATACGCCCCGTACGGGGTAATAAAGGCAGTCTTTATTTGATCATCAGTGTTCAGTGGGATCTGGTGAAAACCAGAATATGCATCAATAAAAGACAACAGCTCACATCCAGCCGTAGAATCGATCACTTGATCAATCCGAGGTAAAGGAAAGGGATCCTTCGGGCACGCCTTGTTCAGGTTGGTGAAGTCAATGCACATGCGCCACACCTTGACTATCGCCGGTTCGTCCTTCTTTTTCTCCACGAGGACTGGATTAGATATCCAGTCCGGATGCAGCACTTCCATGATGAAGCCTGCAGCCAGTAACTTCGCCAATTCTTCGAGTACCACCTTTCTTCGGTCTGAGAGCCGCCGCGTCGGTTGACGCACTGGTTTCACCTCTGGCCGAACAAACAAAGAGTGCTCTGCCAACTCCCTCGGAACACCTGGCAGGTCTTTAGCCGACCATGCAAAAATGTCCCGATTCTCACGGAGGAAGTGACAGAGCGCGCTTTCCTATTTCTCGTCCATGCCAGCACCAATGATGGCGAAACGCTCCGGGTTCTCCGAGTCCAGCGGGATTTTCTTGGTCTCCTTGGGCACCTCGAATGAAGCGCTCATGTCCGGAGTAATTAGTCCGGACATGCCGAGCTGAGTAGACTGCGCCATTGCCACCACCTTCTGAAGTTGCTTCTTCTCCGCCGCGATCACCAAGGACTCGGCTAAACTGGATCCCGCCGAGGCACATTGCATAGCCTTCTTGTAGTCACCTGAAATGGTTATTATTCCCTTGGGCCCCGGCATTTTCATCTTCAGGTAGGCCACATGAGTGGAGATCATGAACTTGGCCAAGGCTGGCCTTCCCAGCAAGGCATGGTAAGGGCTCTGCAAGTCCACAACCTCGAACTCAAGACTTTCAACTCGGCTGTTATCTCGGGTACCAAAACCCACGTCGACCCAAATCTTTCCCATAGGTGCACAAGAGACCCCGGGCACAATACCGTGAAATGTACAGCTGCTAGGCTGCAACTGGTTCGGTGAGTATCCCAGCTTGACCATTGTGTCTCGGTACATGATATTTATGGCACTCCCATTGTCCACCAAGACTCGGGTGAATCTCACATTGTTGGTCGGCCCACAGAACGTCGGATCCACCACCAGTGCATAGTTTCCAGGGCTCGGCATGATCCGAGGTGTATCTTGCCTGCTCCAAGTGATCTCTTGCTCGGACCAATTCATGTATTTCACCACTGCTGGAGTTACTGCATTCACCTCCTTGGCACGCCTCAGCATACTCTTCTTATCAGTTGACTCAGTCACAAACACCACGTAACTCTGATGTACTTCCCTATAATCATTACCGGGGTTCTCATACCTCTGATTCTCAAAGGACCACGTTTGGCTTTGGCCGGCACCACCGTTGTTGTTGTTGCCCTGGGCACTCACTGCATTCACCGGTTTCGCCTGCACCATCTTCTGGTTTTGGGCCGCATGCACCGGGGTTGAATTTGCTCCGGTTAAGCTCTGATTCTGCGCCGCTATGGTCGGCTTATGCTGCTGCTGCGTTCGGATATTGAGGTCTACGCCATTGGTTCGGTGGCCCACTCCGGTTTGTCCCAGCTTTCGCCCCTTCTGCAGCGGTTCGGTGATGAAAACTACACTGCAGAGTGGTATGGTTGGGTGTTTTGCCATTCCTGCCATGATAGATACATGGCCCATTCACCAATGACTCGTAAGTCACAGGTGGTCCGGCCTCCTGCCATTGCTTCACCACCGCCCTGACTCTGGTTCTGGTTCGGAGTCCACGCCTGACCCTCAGTCTTCGGTTTCTGGGCGCCTCCAGGTCCGGACTGACTTGGGTTTACAGCATTGACTTGGAAATCTGGTTCTCTCCTCTTCTGCCCGAACTCTTGACGGTTATCAAACCTCGGTCCGTTGTTGCGATTGTTCATCGGATTCCTCCTGTTCCGGGCATTCCCATCCAGCAGAGGCTGCATCGGATCGCCAAGGGCATAGGAATCAGCTATCCGAATCGTTCGGCCAGAGTTTTGGCATATCTCTCTGGAGCCTCTGCCACAACATGCTACCATACCGACATCCATCAGCAAACCACGCTATAGCCTGTGCTTCGATAACTCCTTCACAGGAGTTCCGAACATTGCTCCACCGAGTCAAGAATTCTCGGTCAGTCTCATTGTCCTCCTGCTTGCACGCCTGCAAAAGCTGAGGTCGGTTTGGCCTCTTGTAAGTGCTAGCGAAGTTGCTATTGAATGCCTCCTCTAAATCCAGCCAGCAATTGATGCTATTCTCCGGCAGATTGAGTGAGGACCCTGGATTAAGTACCCGAGATACTCGTTATGTTTCCTGCAACAATCCCGTGATCAGTCTGTTGCTGCACATAACTCGAATTGGTATCACAGAACATCCATAAATACCGAATAGACATACTTACGTGATTGAAGTCATAAGCTTCAACAGGTACTTGCAGCGGAAAAATCACCAAACAACGTGGAGCCCAAGTCATTCGCCTTAACCCTACAGGCAGCTGACTGGGAAGCGCCCTAGTTCGCAAAGACGCCAGTGAACTCCTCTTCTTCGAACTGCTTCTTCTTCCAAAATCTGGCTAAGACAATAGCCAGGGACGAAACCAATATGAGTACATTTGATTGTACTCGCAAACTACCCCAACTTGAGCATGCACTAGTTTTGATAATCTTTCAATAATACCTTTATTTTTAGAACAAAACATCTCTATACCGTTATTGAAAAGGGAAGAGTAGATCTTTTAATCCTGTTGAAGACAAAACATTTTGGAAAGTAATTTCTCAATACCGGGGTTGGAAACAACCCTTTTTGGAAAGTAGTTTTCTCACTATTTTTGGTTGAAAAAGGTAAGAAGTCTTTTTAAACCTTTTTCTCGAAAATAAACCCTTTATAAAAAAAAGGTAAGAATTTTCTTTTAAAACTTTTTCCTCGAAAATCACCGTCTTGTCCACAGCCCCATCCTGGTCACTTATTTTCCAGCAACATCATACCACCCCCTCGGTATAGTTGCCTAAAACAATCTTCACTTCATTTTCCTTTCAAACTCAAAACTCTGTAAAACTTGCACATGGCCTTAGCAGTTCTTCCCAACTGTCCATATCCGAGGACTCGGCTATTCGAATAGTTTTACCCTCTGCAGAGGTAGCACGCTTTTCCCACACCCATCCGGTCACTCATCGTGTCAGCCACGTCCCGCCATACCGGAGGTATGCGAAGTTGAGTTCCCGGCCATAGCCCGTCCTTTGCTCATGCTAGTATAGGACCCTGCCTCTACGACACTTTCCATCGACACTCAAATCCTCAGAAACTAAGTGTGAGGACTCGTAGTTCTGTCCGGCGGACCCAAGGGAGCCCTTCAATCCTCTTCCTCCGATACGCTCATACCGGCTTCCGGTAGACTTCAATGAAGAGGACCCAGGTCAGGGGGTAGGTCCTCAGACCATCCCCTCATGGAACGAGGTTATCCTCGTTATTGAGGCATCCAGTACTAACACGAGCAAATTATATGACTACGCCCTTGCTCATATGTGGGTAAATGTGGTCGCACAGGTTATTGGTTGTTCGGTAAGTACCAGGACACAATGTGCATTTTTCAGAAACATCACCATTCACCACTTCTCAATTTCATTACCGACATCTCGGCATACCATAATTCATCCAAGGGTTTTCAAAGGAGTTTTGAATAAACAATGTTTTTCCCATCCTATAGTTTTATTTAAACAAACTGATATTTCTACATAGAGTGGCAAAATATTTTTTCATAAACTTTTGAAAAGGTTTTCACAATCATTTCCAATTCTCATAGCAAAATACTTTTAGTCAAACTTGGGTGGTTCGTAATCCCACCAAAAGATTTTCATAGAAGACTTTGGAGTAAAACAAATTCATTTCGAAATCGTTGTAGACCATTGACACCTCTATATCGGGTGTCTCGAGAATCTACTTGTATTTTGGAAAAGGGTTTTCAAAGTCATAGCTTCCGTGGCAACCACCACATAAATCATTTATGCTAGTTATAGTAAAACAGGTAAATCAAAATAGATGTATATAGGTGCAAGCTCAGTGAAGTAGCTTGCCTTGCTCAGCAAAGTGACCCTGGTCTTGTTCTTCTGGTTCAACAAATTCCCCCTTCTCGCAAGTCCCGGCAACGTTCTCGTCTAAACGTCGTAAAACAAACAAGACACACAATTACCACACAATTTGACCAGGCAACACTAACACTCAAGCTGAACATCTACAAATACCTACTGGTCTATGGAAGTCAAAACAATTGAATTTAGTTCAATTTTTATTATTATTAATTTCATATACTTTTATTAATTTCAGAAACTAGTTACACACGAGTTAATCCACCATTTAATTTATGTTGATCACAAAATTATGCCAATTTAGGGATAGCTAAACTTGGCTAGTGCAAGTTCAACAAAATTGACCTAGGTCCAATTGGATTAATATTTATCCCTCTATAATTCTTTTACTACAGAAAGGTTCAAATCACTAATTGAATTACTAATGAGTTTCTGTTGCTCCTAAAATCCCACCAAGTTAGGAGTAGCTAACAATTTACAATACTAAACTAACAAAATTGGGTTCAACTCATTTGGACTTTTAAATCAACAACTAAAAATCATTTAGTCCAGAAAAGCTTCTGTGGCAAACTTTTAATTTATCTTAGCCTGTTAAATATTTTTGAGTGAGACCAACGCCAACGGCTAAATATTTTCATAACCTTTCCAGGGAATTTTATTTCATAGTTTTTGGACATCTAAAACGCAAGAAACAAATGTTTTTGTGAGGGTCCAGAAACAAATCTAGAAGTAAAAGAATAAACAACCTTAAAAAAAAGCAGTGGGCTGGATCTGGCTGGAGTTGGGCTGTGCCGTGAGGGAGGAAGCCCAGCTCGCGGCCCACGAGCTTGAGCGAAGCGGTACGGGCTGGCTTCTCCTTCCTCGACACGAGCAGGGCACGGACGCGGCGCTGCCGGAGCGCGGCGAGGATGGCGACGGCGGCTCCGACGTCCTGAAAAGAAATGGGGATGCCTATGAGAGAGAACACGGCAAGGGGAGCACGTGTGCACAAAAATGGCGGAGAAAGGTGGCCTGTGCCCACCGCGAGCTTGCTCGCACGTCCGCGGCCGGAGGAGAAGAGGATCGGGACGGCGACGGCGATCCCGGGCTTCCCTCTTCGATTCCTCGCGCAGAGAGGGGGAGTAGGGCACGGCGAAGATGCTGGTGGTCAGAGATTTGGAGGGGGAGCTCTCTATCGCCGGCGAGGCGCGTCGGCGACTTCGGCCATGGTTCGGGTTCAATGGAAGCAATGTGAGAGAGGAAGTGAGGGGAGGAAATGAGTGAGGGGTGAGGGAGCAGAGGGGTGCGCGGCTTCTTATCATCTCCTCCTCAGCAAGGAGGAACGGGCCACGGCAACGACGCCGGGAGGAGCACGGCAGCGTGCGGGTACGGCGACGTGGGCACGGCAGCGTGCGGGAGATGCCACGGCCGTCCCGTTGCAGAGCTGAGGTGAAGGGAGAGGGCAGAGGAGTCAGAGGTCAGCTGGGCGAGGGAGAGGTACACGGCGAGCGACGACCACGGCATCGCCGGCGTGGGGAGCACGGCGCCGTGCCGGCCAGCGTGCGGCTACAGAGGTCAACGGAGTTTTGCAAAACGCCCCCTAAACTCTTTTTCCTCTCACGGATAGGTCCTCGGCTAAAATCCTTTATTTCCTTTTTGAAATCAGTAGGGTTTCCAGAATTTATTTGAGGGGTTTAAACACTTTACAAAAATTAGAGAAAATTCATGTAGCCTCCCCTATATATGAGGAAGCTCCACAAAAATTGGTTTTACAAAATAAAATGTTTTGCTCCATTTTTGTTCATAGGATTTAAATAAACCATTTTTGGAAATTAATAATTTGAGACTCCTTTAATATTTAAAACCAGTGGTAAAATAGTTTGTAGAACCTTTGGAGCTTTCTTGACAAATATGATATCTTCAAATAAGTTTTATTTTCATAGAGAAAACATTTGTTTTGAGGAAATAGAGAAAATGGGAGGGAATTTATTTATGAAGATCATTTTAACTCATGACCTTCATTTCTTTAAAAGAAGGGAGGGGTTTGTTTTTAAATCAACAAGTAGGTTTACTAGAGGAGGGAGTGATATGAAATGGAGAGAAGTATCATTTCATCTCCCTTTCTAGAATTTTGATAAAGAAAGTATGTTGGTTTTCATAAAAATAGAGGAATAGGTAAAGAGGGAGTTTTATTGAAATCACCTCCCTAGGTTTTAGGGGTTTAACTTGGGGTGCATAATTGTAGAGGATGTGTTCCTCTTCAAGTCACACTCCAAATTTGGTGGCCCAGGGTGTCCTAATTTTGTAACAACCCCACTGAGGAATTATCCTCACCAGAAAATCACACACAACAGCAGAATCACAGCAATAGCAATAGCACCAAAATACCTACAACACAACCATATCCACAACTCAAACAAGACCACACACTTCAAACCACCAGAATAAATCACACACCTTTTTCCATAACTAACAATGCTACTTTGTAAAAATGGTCACACTCAATTATGACAAGATGTTGTTTAAGGGATAAACCACCCATAACTTAATAGTTTTCAAAATGGTCTGATCAGGAGAAATATGTGAGGTAATATATTTCCCACTGGTATTTCTTTTAAAACTGAATTGAAACATAGGAGTTTTAAAAATAGGAATTTGGAATTGTCAAGGTGGAAGAAAGGATAGGAGATCACAGATAGCTCTCCATACTTTATAAGCATGAAATTTTTGGGAAATACTTTTACTGTCTCAATTTAAAGGATATTTTATTTGTTGCCAAAACCAAATCATTGTGGAAATAAACTTTTGGCCAACATAAGAATGGAAAAGATATATGGAATATATTCTTGTCATAACATGGTCACCAGTGTTGTAAATATATTTTTACTTAGTTTGATTTCTTGAGTTGACATTTACTAGTCAACCAATCACAACCAACAAGTTACACAAGGTTAACAGAACAAGATAAGGGAAAACACAATCATTTGTGAAGTAATTCAAAAAGTTTTTGTTGGTTCTGAATTTTGGGTCGTGTTTACCCGTGTTATAAATTTGGGATGTTACAAATCCTTCCCCCCTTAAAAATAAATCTCGTCCTCGAGATTTGCCCAGGGGTACAGGGGAGATATGAGGGCAAAATTTTTATTTTAGAAATGCTGTATATTCACTTTCGTGTATACACAGGTTTTGAAAAACAATAGGGTTTTTCTTTAAAATACCCAGAGCTGTGCCACCAATAATTGGCTTATGGACACAGTGGGTTTGGTTTATCCGAAGAATTAATTTTGCAGGGGTTTTTACTGGAAAAGCGAGGGATAAAGGATAGAGGGACACGGGGGTTTAACTGCTGTCTCACTGGCAGGTGGGGTCGGGGTCCACCTGGTGGTCTCTCTTCCTTTTCTTCTCTTCTTCTTCTTCTTCCTCGCTCGCCCTGGTTCCGCACTCGCCCCGTTTTCAGTGCGCAGAGCACTCATCCGCGGCACTGCTGCGCGTGCGGTCTGTCGACGCAGCGGCAGACACGGCTTTGGGACACGACGCTTAGATGGTTTCGCGCCATGGAGGCGAGTACTGCTCGCGATTCCACCACTTTCCCGCGCAACGCGGTGTCGAGGAGCGGCACCGAGCTCCTGGTTATAAATTGGAAATCTCCGAGGCTTTTCTCCTCCTCATCTCCACCATGGGTCTTATTCACGCCTTCTTCAAAGCCTACTACGAGATGCTGGAGAGAGCGGGCTTCATCGAACATGTCCTCATCGTCGTGCTCTTCGGGATCTCGTTGTCGGTGGTGGCCGCACTGCTGTTTGCGGCAGTAGTTGTCTTGATTTTTGGCTTTTGCAGTTGGTGGGCTGACGCTGGTGATGCTGCTGCGGCGGCAGAAGAGCCAGCGGCGCCGGAGGTGCCAGTGGTGGGGGAGGGGCCAGCTGCAGTGGAGGAGCACGCAATGGTGGAGGAGCAGGTTGCAGCGCCGGTGGAGGAGGTGGCAGATCTTCCGGCTGGAGGTGAGCAGGCTGCTCGAGCCGTCTGCCGCCGTCGGGCGGCGCGCGACTCGGCTCTGAGTGAGCCAGGCTCATCCTCTGGTGGTGTCATGGAGCTCGAGAGGGAGTAGGAATCTCTGGGGTGCCGTTTCTGAGTACTGGCAGTGTTCTTCGTAGGAGTAGAGTCTGTATCCTCTGTTTGTTTTTCTGAAATTCTCGCTGCTGTACTGCACTCCGTAGTTGTATTGATCTTGTCTTTGCTGATGACCTGGGACAAGATTTGCATTGTCGAAATCTTCTGGGTTGTCATGACTCTGGTCTTGCAGCACAGATAGGATGCAGAGGTACTAGAGTAACCTTGCTTTGGTGAGAAATATATATATTTTAAGGGAAAATAACACTGCATTCTAAGGTCTCAACCACTGGCAGTGGTAGCATAGCATTTCAACCATATAGGTTGAACACAACAACTAAAAACACCCTACAAGAAGTCCTTCTGTGTTCCAGCGAGCATTGACTCCCAGCAAGCATTCTACGGCTTGCGAGGGTTACATCTCGTGGAGGGCTCGGGCCCCTTTCTTTAACATGCAAAATGCACAAGGTTCATATTGGGTGAGGAACCTTGTGGGAGAAGCATGTAGGAAACCACACACAATATAATTTGCATAATACAAAATAGTACCATTTAAAGTTTGCATTAATTCCCAGGGGTATGCGTCTGGGGTCACATACGGTTCCTGGTTTAAGTGATCTGTTGTTTCTTTTTAAAACTTTTAACTGAAGAAAAGCATGACATTCCATCAGGTGTCAACCAAGTGGTTAACAAGATGATAAGAACACCAAGTTTTTATTCCGGGCTGATTTAACATCAGCCGGGAAACAGACAACAACCTTGCATTACAAGAAACACGAGAAAACAAACAACAAGCAAACAACAGACTAACAACTTTGTTGCTCCACACGCACAAACATACAAACGCTGGTCAGGCTGACTAAACCTGGGTTCTACTCTGCCTAAGAGGTTCTAGGAGTCGGTGAAGCGCGGCCGAGACAAAGAGTGGTGTCCACATCTCCATCTTCCACGGGGTAGGGAACTACGGACACGCCTTCAGAGACTATACCTTGCTCCTGGGGTGGCTGCTGAACTCGGGCTAGGGCTTGCGTCACAGATGCATCAACACTATGGTCCAGCAAATCATCTAGGATCGACTGTCTTGCTTCCTGAGCTTGCCCACGGTGGGAGGTGGGTAGGTTCCTCGCTCGACTTAGTTCCAGGTGGGCTCGACCAAGGTGGCGCCTTGTAATTATGAGTTCCGCCATCAGGGAGTGGAAAAATCTTGTCATTGAGGCTCCGTAAGTAACCAGGGTGATTACGGCAGGGTCGACTTCCCTACCATGGGAATTTGAGCAGGCTCCACTCCAAGCGGAGGAGTGACGGGAAGAAGTTGGAAAGCTCGACTCTGCGCCATCGCCGGTTCTGCATACCGGAGACGGACAAGGCCTTCCCAGGCTGCTACCTGGAGGGCTTGATCTAGAGTAGGCATGCTCCTACCATGGATCAAGTAGGCCTGACCTGTGCCCAGCGGACACGAGTTGATGTGCACGTCGACTTGGAATTCACGCCCAGCAGGCGGGAGGGAGTTCTCTAACACCACATATCGGGGGCGAGCAGGGTTAGCAAGAATATGGCAGACGGCCTTCCAAAGCATCAGTGGAAACCCGCCATGATCTTCGGCAGTGGTTTCCAGAATGACCCTGGGGTTTGCCATTGGGTGGCTTTGGCTCGGGAGAAAGGATAAGAACACGGGATTCCTGCCTCAGGGGAGTTGGGTTGCTATGGACGGTGAGTGAGGGTGGATATAGATGGCGGATGGAACGGGACCTTATATAGGCTAGGTTGTGTCGGCTCCTTTCTATTGGAAGAACCCGGGGAGCGTCTCTCAGGTAGTGGGGACAAGTCTTACTGTACTCTACTGTGAACCGACGCCTGGCCATGCCGGTTAGGCAGGGAGGGGTCAAATCCGCTGACTCACTGTAGGGGAACGTCACAAACAAACAATAAACACACAAGGTATATGTGGTATCGGTGTACGCCTAATACTCGTGATAGTGGGTAGTATACTAAAGTTCCCTAGGGGCCTTGGTTATAATTAGTTGACGAAGTCTCCATTTCATCACCTCGGGCTTCAGCTGGTATACTTGGGATTGGGGTTGCCACTGGAGTAGAATGGTTGACGTTGAATGAAAGTCTTCAGAAGTCTCTTGCCTTGTTGATATCGATGAGATTGGCATTTGTAGATCGATGGACTTGATGTTAAATGTTGAGTATTTGAGATGGTTGCTTCTTCTTTGTAGGTGCTAGCTAATTAGGTCTCTTTTGGGTTCATCGTCAAGTATTTTGAACAGGTAAGAAGGAGTAGAGAAAACCTTGGTAAAATTTAAAATAGAACGGTAAGACTCAGAAATAATTTGAGAAGACGAAAAGAGCGGGAGTCCTTTTTGGACTTCCCTAGATAAGGATATATTTTTGGTGTTAACATATTTTTAACAAAATATTCTCTTCCTAACTAACGTCCATGCTAACTAAGGTCTGTTACAGTCAGGATGGCTCTGATACCAAGTCTGTGAGGACCCCGGATTAAGTACCCGAGATACTCGTTATGTTTCCTGCAACAATCCCGTGATCAGTCTGTTGCTACACATAACTCGAATTGGTATCACAGAACATCCATAAATACCGAATAGACATACTTACGTGATTGAAGTCATAAGCTTCAACAGGTACTTGCAGCGGAAAATCACCAAACAACGTGGAGCCCAAGTCATTCGCCTTAACCCTACAGGCAGCTGACTGGGAAGCGCCCTAGTTCGCAAAGACGCCAGTGAACTCCTCTTCTTCGAACTGCTTCTTCTTCCAAAATCTGGCTAAGACAATAGCCAGGGACGAAACCAATATGAGTACATTTGATTGTACTCGCAAACTACCCCAACTTGAGCATGCACTAGTTTTGATAATCTTTCAATAATACCTTTATTTTTAGAACAAAACATCTCTATACCGTTATTGAAAAGGGAAGAGTAGATCTTTTAATCCTGTTGAAGACAAAACATTTTGGAAAGTAATTTCTCAATACCGGGGTTGGAAACAACCCTTTTTGGAAAGTAGTTTTCTCACTATTTTTGGTTGAAAAAGGTAAGAAGTCTTTTTAAACCTTTTTCTCGAAAATAAACCCTTTATTAAAAAAAAGGTAAGAATTCTCTTTTAAAACTTTTTCCTCGAAAATCACCGTCTTGTCCACAGCCCCATCCTGGTCACTTATTTTCCAGCAACATCATACCACCCCCTCGGTATAGTTGCCTAAAACAATCTTCACTTCATTTTCCTTTCAAACTCAAAACTCTGTAAAACTTGCACATGGCCTTAGCAGTTCTTCCCAACTGTCCATATCCGAGGACTCGGCTATTCGAATAGTTTTACCCTCTGCAGAGGTAGCACGCTTTTCCCACACCCATCCGGTCACTCATCGTGTCAGCCACGTCCCGCCATACCGGAGGTATGCGAAGTTGAGTTCCCGGCCATAGCCCGTCCTTTGCTCATGCTAGTATAGGACCCTGCCTCTACGACACTTTCCATCGACACTCAAATCCTCAGAAACTAAGTGTGAGGACTCGTAGTTCTGTCCGGCGGACCCAAGGGAGCCCTTCAATCCTCTTCCTCCGATACGCTCATACCGGCTTCCGGTAGACTTCAATGAAGAGGACCCAGGTCAGGGGGTAGGTCCTCAGACCATCCCCTCATGGAACGAGGTTATCCTCGTTATTGAGGCATCCAGTACTAACACGAGCAAATTATATGACTACGCCCTTGCTCATATGTGGGTAAATGTGGTCGCACAGGTTATTGGTTGTTCGGTAAGTACCAGGACACAATGTGCATTTTTCAGAAACATCACCATTCACCACTTCTCAATTTCATTACCGACATCTCGGCATACCATAATTCATCCAAGGGTTTTCAAAGGAGTTTTGAATAAACAATGTTTTTCCCATCCTATAGTTTTATTTAAACAAACTGATATTTCTACATAGAGTGGCAAAATATTTTTTCATAAACTTTTGAAAAGGTTTTCACAATCATTTCCAATTCTCATAGCAAAATACTTTTAGTCAAACTTGGGTGGTTCGTAATCCCACCAAAAGATTTTCATAGAAGACTTTGGAGTAAAACAAATTCATTTCGAAATCGTTGTAGACCATTGACACCTCTATATCGGGTGTCTCGAGAATCTACTTGTATTTTGGAAAAGGGTTTTCAAAGTCATAGCTTCCGTGGCAACCACCACATAAATCATTTATGCTAGTTATAGTAAAACAGGTAAATCAAAATAGATGTATATAGGTGCAAGCTCAGTGAAGTAGCTTGCCTTGCTCAGCAAAGTGACCCTGGTCTTGTTCTTCTGGTTCAACAAATTCCCCCTTCTCGCAAGTCCCGGCAACGTTCTCGTCTAAACGTCGTAAAACAAACAAGACACACAATTACCACACAATTTGACCAGGCAACACTAACACTCAAGCTGAACATCTACAAATACCTACTGGTCTATGGAAGTCAAAACAATTGAATTTAGTTCAATTTTTATTATTATTAATTTCATATACTTTTATTAATTTCAGAAACTAGTTACACACGAGTTAATCCACCATTTAATTTATGTTGATCACAAAATTATGCCAATTTAGGGATAGCTAAACTTGGCTAGTGCAAGTTCAACAAAATTGACCTAGGTCCAATTGGATTAATATTTATCCCTCTATAATTCTTTTACTACAGAAAGGTTCAAATCACTAATTGAATTACTAATGAGTTTCTGTTGCTCCTAAAATCCCACCAAGTTAGGAGTAGCTAACAATTTACAATACTAAACTAACAAAATTGGGTTCAACTCATTTGGACTTTTAAATCAACAACTAAAAATCATTTAGTCCAGAAAAGCTTCTGTGGCAAACTTTTAATTTATCTTAGCCTGTTAAATATTTTTGAGTGAGACCAACGCCAACGGCTAAATATTTTCATAACCTTTCCAGGGAATTTTATTTCATAGTTTTTGGACATCTAAAACGCAAGAAACAAATGTTTTTGTGAGGGTCCAGAAACAAATCTAGAAGTAAAAGAATAAACAACCTTAAAAAAAAGCAGTGGGCTGGATCTGGCTGGAGTTGGGCTGTGCCGTGAGGGAGGAAGCCCAGCTCGCGGCCCACGAGCTTGAGCGAAGCGGTACGGGCTGGCTTCTCCTTCCTCGACACGAGCAGGGCACGGACGCGGCGCTGCCGGAGCGCGGCGAGGATGGCGACGGCGGCTCCGACGTCCTGAAAAGAAATGGGGATGCCTATGAGAGAGAACACGGCAAGGGGAGCACGTGTGCACAAAAATGGCGGAGAAAGGTGGCCTGTGCCCACCGCGAGCTTGCTCGCACGTCCGCGGCCGGAGGAGAAGAGGATCGGGACGGCGACGGCGATCCCGGGCTTCCCTCTTCGATTCCTCGCGCAGAGAGGGGGAGTAGGGCACGGCGAAGATGCTGGTGGTCAGAGATTTGGAGGGGGAGCTCTCTATCGCCGGCGAGGCGCGTCGGCGACTTCGGCCATGGTTCGGGTTCAATGGAAGCAATGTGAGAGAGGAAGTGAGGGGAGGAAATGAGTGAGGGGTTGAGGGAGCAGAGGGGTGCGCGGCTTCTTATCATCTCCTCCTCAGCAAGGAGGAACGGGCCACGGCAACGACGCCGGGAGGAGCACGGCAGCGTGCGGGTACGGCGACGTGGGCACGGCAGCGTGCGGGAGATGCCACGGCCGTCCCGTTGCAGAGCTGAGGTGAAGGGAGAGGGCAGAGGAGTCAGAGGTCAGCTGGGCGAGGGAGAGGTACACGGCGAGCGACGACCACGGCATCGCCGGCGTGGGGAGCACGGCGCCGTGCCGGCCAGCGTGCGGCTACAGAGGTCAACGGAGTTTTGCAAAACGCCCCCTAAACTCTTTTTCCTCTCACGGATAGGTCCTCGGCTAAAATCCTTTATTTCCTTTTTGAAATCAGTAGGGTTTCCAGAATTTATTTGAGGGGTTTAAACACTTTACAAAAATTAGAGAAAATTCATGTAGCCTCCCCTATATATGAGGAAGCTCCACAAAAATTGGTTTTACAAAATAAAATGTTTTGCTCCATTTTTGTTCATAGGATTTAAATAAACCATTTTTGGAAATTAATAATTTGAGACTCCTTTAATATTTAAAACCAGTGGTAAAATAGTTTGTAGAACCTTTGGAGCTTTCTTGACAAATATGATATCTTCAAATAAGTTTTATTTTCATAGAGAAAACATTTGTTTTGAGGAAATAGAGAAAATGGGAGGGAATTTATTTATGAAGATCATTTTAACTCATGACCTTCATTTCTTTAAAAGAAGGGAGGGGTTTGTTTTTAAATCAACAAGTAGGTTTACTAGAGGAGGGAGTGATATGAAATGGAGAGAAGTATCATTTCATCTCCCTTTCTAGAATTTTGATAAAGAAAGTATGTTGGTTTTCATAAAAATAGAGGAATAGGTAAAGAGGGAGTTTTATTGAAATCACCTCCCTAGGTTTTAGGGGTTTAACTTGGGGTGCATAATTGTAGAGGATGTGTTCCTCTTCAAGTCACACTCCAAATTTGGTGGCCCAGGGTGTCCTAATTTTGTAACAACCCCACTGAGGAATTATCCTCACCAGAAAATCACACACAACAGCAGAATCACAGCAATAGCAATAGCACCAAAATACCTACAACACAACCATATCCACAACTCAAACAAGACCACACACTTCAAACCACCAGAATAAATCACACACCTTTTTCCATAACTAACAATGCTACTTTGTAAAAATGGTCACACTCAATTATGACAAGATGTTGTTTAAGGGATAAACCACCCATAACTTAATAGTTTTCAAAATGGTCTGATCAGGAGAAATATGTGAGGTAATATATTTCCCACTGGTATTTCTTTTAAAACTGAATTGAAACATAGGAGTTTTAAAAATAGGAATTTGGAATTGTCAAGGTGGAAGAAAGGATAGGAGATCACAGATAGCTCTCCATACTTTATAAGCATGAAATTTTTGGGAAATACTTTTACTGTCTCAATTTAAAGGATATTTTATTTGTTGCCAAAACCAAATCATTGTGGAAATAAACTTTTGGCCAACATAAGAATGGAAAAGATATATGGAATATATTCTTGTCATAACATGGTCACCAGTGTTGTAAATATATTTTTACTTAGTTTGATTTCTTGAGTTGACATTTACTAGTCAACCAATCACAACCAACAAGTTACACAAGGTTAACAGAACAAGATAAGGGAAAACACAATCATTTGTGAAGTAATTCAAAAAGTTTTTGTTGGTTCTGAATTTTGGGTCGTGTTTACCCGTGTTATAAATTTGGGATGTTACAGATTGTTCAGCCAGATCCGAGCAGACCTTCCAACATGTGCGGGAGATACCGGACCGCCCATCGCGATTGCCCCCCGCGATGTATACTGCTGAAACATAATCAGCTAGCCAATCCTGCGGCTTGGTGCTCCCATTGTACGGCCTGGTACTCCGACCCAACTGAAACTGAGACACTGGTGGAGGTGGTTCCTTCATGATCCGAGGTCCGAAACACACCGGACCAGGAGGGCCTTCCTCTTCCAACCTCTCGGACATGTAAATCCGATCTAGCTTGTATCGCGTGTCACCTGTAGGCAACGTCCGAGCTCCGATACGCTCTCCCAATGCACCATCCACTCTATAGAATCCAGCCCGCTCCATGGCTGAATTTCCGTCATCATATCGGTCGCCACCTCGACCGATGTTTTATCGGCTGCAGAACATACTCCGGCACTTGCTGATACTGCTCCTGCGGCCGGGGTTGCTGCTGATGCCTCGGGAGCTGAGGTGGTTTACCTCGGCCAGCCGACGCTGCTTGCCCACCGTTCTGAATTCCCTGAGCTGGACGGCCTTTAGCTCGGCTAGCATCACCTGGGCCGGGGTCTCCATTGGCTCGGCTAGCGTTACCGACCTTTTGCTTCCCAGCTAACTCCGGATCGTGCACCTGCAGCTGCATCTCCTTGTTCCGACCTGAAGTGACACTTCGGGCACGATCAGCTCCTCCGACGTGTGGAGACGAGGCTTGCCCCTTAGATCTCTGGCTAACCGGCCTAATCGAATGGACCGCCCGCGAACCGCCAAGCCCGGCCTTGCGGAGGGCTTCATTTTGCTTGCTGGCCACATGCACTAACTCATTGAGCCGCTTCTGCTGCTCACGCCATGCATCTCCGGTCAACTCCGATAGCCCGACCCTTACTGCTTCGGCTGCTCAAAGGTTTTTGGCTGGTGAACTATACACCGGCCTACCAGTAGCCGACCTGCCACTTGTTGCCTTACTCGAGCCCGAGACTGCAGCCCTACCCATCTCCTCATAGAGGTCCTTGCCTCGGTTAAGCAGAGCAGCTTTCTTACGCCGCACAACCGGAGTAAACCATCCTCTATACCATGTGCAGCGTTATACTCCTTCTGCTCCATATCGAACTGCTGCTTAGCCTCGGCCAGCAACCGAGCTTCTCTCATCACTCTCTGGCTCTGCCTCTAACCCGGCCACCGTATGCTCCACACTTGCCTCTACTGCGAGTGGCCGAGCTAACCTATCAACGATAGATTCTAAGGGAAATTCTTCCCTTGGCATGCCCAACTCCTCATTCTGACTAGGTTTCTCATACGGGAAACTTCGCCGCCCGACCTGATTTCTCAGGCAGCGCAGTTGGTGTCGCCTCCACCTCGGCTAACGCGACTCCGCCAGCATCTGCCTTGCTAGCTGCAGGCTTGGTACCAGCCACCATCACCTCCACACACCTCGGAGGGCGAGTAACACGTTGGCCCAACGCCGCCAGGAGAGGAGTTTCGTCGTCCACGAGCACCTGCTCCGGGTACTCGCGAACCACCTCGACAGCAACGTATGTGGGGAAGCTGCCGAGCATCATGAGGAAACCATTGGTGGGGAAAGGCTTGCCGGCGAAGCAACCCGCATTGTCACTCACAAAGGCAAACTCGCCGACCTTGGCAACAAGGCCAGAAAGAACACGCTCAGAGGAGCCCGTCCGGATGGAAACTCCACCCAACGCCTCAATCAGCCCCACGGTGGGCGCCAACTGTCGTGGTGGGATCACGGCAGATGCCATGGGAATGGCTTAGTTGGGGCCGAACGATCGTTGGGGGAATCCGGGGAGGGTTTATGCACTCAAGATGTGCACAAGGAAGAACATGCAAGAAACAACAAGAACATGAACAAGAACCAAGAAAGCCAAGAACACAAAAGACACCACGATGTACCCAGGTTCGGGGCCTTCGTGAGGAAGTAAAACCCCTACTCCTGCCTTTCCTCTCTCAATATATCAGTGTAGCTCAGGTACAAGGTGCTCCTCGAGCTGTATGGTGCTTCTCGGGTGAGATCTCTAGATGGGAGATGAAACTACAAAGGGGAAAATGAGCTAGGGTTTTTGCCGTCCTGATGTTTCGATCCCCTTCTCTGAAGGTGGTGCCACTTATATAGCTAGGCCGAGGTATGGTTCTACCCCTGCCTTTAATTGACAATGGCATGGCCAAGAGGTAGAAGACAAGCCTCTGCCTCCTGCCAGCTCAACGGCCGAACTGTCAGGCCAGCCAGGCCTAGTTTTCCCTCTTCCGGTCATACTTCAGTAGCCTGCCGAGGTCTAGCCTGTAGACCTTTCCCAAAATAGCCGAGTCAGCTCCTAGGCCCCCGAGCTTCCGAGAAACCCGTGGACGGACCTCGCCGTCCTCTGACGTTTGGGGCTACGGGCTCTGCGGCACCCGTGACTCCTCTGACATGCCTCGTTACTTGCTGCTAACCTCGGCTGGCCGGTCACTTATACGTCGGGCCACGCTTCATCTTGGCTAGGGATACTCCGGATCCTATACCTCGGTAGGTAACACCTTTCTTGTGGTAACTAGCTGACTGCCCCAAGGTTCATACCTCGAGGCCATACCTCGGATGATTCTTCCGATGTACACCTTACGTCGGATGACGCCTCCTGCGTCTATGCTTAATTGCTACCTCGGACGGCTTACAGCCTTAACCTTACATGTCTTTACCTCTTCTTTAGCCTACCCGGGGGTAACCCCCTGACAGAGGTCCACCGTGCCCTCTGGCCCAAGGTTAAGGCCCCCACTTGCATCGACGGGCTCGCCACAAAGCTGAAAGGAGCCGAGCTAGACTTCGGGAGTGGAGATGCTCGTCAGCTCAGGCTGGAGCGGACAAGCCCTGGTGTTCGTGCTGTCCTGGATGAAATGTTGAAATCCACACTGTTACCTCCTTGCGCAAGGGCTCTCCTTGAATACCCTTCCTGATGGCATCGAAAAACGCCAAGCAGCCACCGACCTCTTGCTAGTTATGCAAACACCCGGATCTTCAATGAAGGGCGCCTCTACTCTGAGGACGAAGAGAGCTCGACAAGGAAGCAGAGTCCGGTGAAGAAGGTTCTGACGCGAGGAAATTGACTTTGACGAGCCTGAGGGCACCAAGGGCAAGGCCGGCAAAACAACCGAGATAGCTGAAGGCTCAGATGATGACTTCAGCTTTGACGAACCTCCGAACTCCAAGGGCAAGTCCGGCAAAGCCGTAGCCACCGAGGTGATCTCCTCCGACGTGTTGGACACCCCGGCATCCACTCCAACAACCGAGGTTGCTTCCGCGACCGAGGTTGTTCCTGCACCCGAGGTTGTTCCTACGTCCGAGGTCCTCCTGCGCCCGAGGCTCCCACTGCCACCACTTCGGCGACCGAGGTCTCTGGTTCCGAGCCTGAACTTGTCTCAAGCAAAACATTAAATCCCCGGTATGCCGGTGCAGATGTAATATACACTTAAGTAGTTTGCCTTGCAACCAGTACTATTAACTTGCTATCCGAACCATGCTTTTCTAAAACTTTATGCCGAACCCCTTTGGAATGAGTCCCGAGTTCACTTTCATGTTTACTAATCTGGCATTCTTGCTCTTGTCTACCATTTAGGCGTTCGACAGTCGAGTCACAAGATTGTTTGTTTATAGCATACAGTACTTAGCAAATCTCGAAGTGGTTTCCAAAACCATCCGACATAAACGAAAGGAAAAGACAGGGGTTAGTAAGCGACACATGCCGAACTATATTTTTGGACCGAGTCCCCGAGTCCATTTTCATGTCTCCCACGTTATTTCATCTTTGCTCTTGACTACCTTTTAGGCAGATGCCAGTCGAGTCACAAGATTAGTTACAAGCACACATTACTTGAAGTTTGGGACGAGGTTCAAAATAGTTCGGCATATGAACAAAACTGACAAACAGAAATAAAGCACAAGCACACACGAGCGAGGCAGTCCCCGAGCTTCAACCTCGAGTGCCGACATTTCATAAGGATTAACCGAGTACATACATTGCGCCTTTCCATGAGTAGAAAGGTCGGAGTAGAGCTACATTCCGTGGTCGCTTGGCCTCGGACCCCGGTTTGTCCAGCCCATCTTTCCTTGGTTCCTGCGCATCTATAAGATAGAACGAATCATTGAGCAGAGCTCGGCTCACAATGAACGGTCCCTCCCATGGAGGTGACAACTGTGCCGGCCCTTACTGCGCTGCAACCAGCCTCAGCCCCAAATCTCCCTCGTGAAACACACGAGGATTGACAT